>CM057345.1:502003554-503217055 GCA_030015575.1 Agapanthus africanus
AAATCCCTGACTCTCCCCATTCTCCAAATCCACCGAGCACCCAAACTTTCCTCGAACCCACTGCACCCCACCGCCGGCGATCATCCCACCACTTCGCTCGACCCACGACGACGACAGCCACTCATCCACCAACCTTCTCCCTCCACGAATTCACACTTCATCAACCCGAGCCCCCATCAATTCAACCTCTGCACACAGAAACCCATTACCCACCGAGCTCGAGTCACCCCTGCACGCTTCGCTCGACGCCGGCGACCCCCACCACGTCGTCGACCTCCACCTCCTCAGCATCATCACCCTCACCATAATTCCCAAGCCCCACTGCTTAATCTCTCCCTCTCTCCAAAACCATACAAAACCCAAGATCACCCAAACCCATTTCCAAACATTTCACTGTTGCACTTCGCCGGAGCGCCGCCGCCGACCATCGTCAATCTCAGCACTACTCAAGAGATCCACAGAGCCTACTCTACACTTCCAGCACGCACAAGACGACTCCGGGAAACTCCGACGTAAAACCCGTGTTTCGAAGCAAGCTCGCGAGAATCCGTTACACGGCGTACGTCACGCGTCCGTGACGCCACTGCTGCCGTACGACCCCGAGACGTTTCTAGGTAAGTGTTTGTTTGCTTCATGCTAATATAGTCGTGTTACAAACCTAGATCATATAGTTTATAAACTTATCGATTACCGATATGTATCATGACCTAAGTGTTCGATGCTAGTCTCTCATGGAAATGATTGTTTATTTTGACGGAAACTGAAAATTTCTGTTGGCCCATTAGATGATAAGTATCGTGTATGAATCTCGTTGGAAAATACGATCATTAGTGACAAAAATTGATACCCCCAAATATGCCGTTAAAACTAGAATTTTCTCGTACCTTAAAACGAATAAAATCACCTTAAATTATATACATACTGGAATGATACGTTCGAGGGCTTAAATCGAAGCCGACTCGACGAACTTTAACCTTATGTAAAATTCTAATGATTTCTGTTCTGTAACCGTGATGATAATTAGATCGGAATGCGACTCTGGACTGCAGTCCAGAGCGTTCCTGATTTTTGTGTTCGGTCTCAAGACCTGCGTCACTGTGTTTTCTGAAGTCGTATGTTGCGGAACCCTGCAGTAGATTAAATATAATTCTGTTAGCTAAACCAAACAAGTGGTCCCATTCCGTTTCATTGCCATTTGCTATTTTAAACTATATTTAAAAGGGCAGAACGTATAACTGTCCAGAACAGATTCTGAAATGACATACTGAGGTCAAGCTGTGTATAACTTTCAACGTACAGATGCGATTGAGGATCCGTCTATTGCGTTGAATACTCCATTGAAAACCCTAGATTTCATTTAATTGTAACATCGCTAAATTCTGAGCCCAACTGGGTGCAATTCGTGTCGCGAAACGGACGTTCAGTTCTGAAACTGAATTTCCAGCCGCGAGCACTTAAAATGAAATAGCTATATCTTGAAAACCGGAATCCCGATTAAACTGAAACAAATTTTGATGAATTGCTAACTGAGTGTTCTAATTATCTTACTTGTATCATTTTGCTGAATTCTTAACATATTAATTTATGCAAATTACTTTAGTTAATGACATGCATGCTGATTCATAACATACAGAGCTTATTGGTAGCATACAATACATATATCATACCCTTGCCATATACTCAGTGTTAGTGCGTGTGGACATTGCATTATCGTGCGTGATAGATGTTGGTTTAGGAGTGACGAGTACACCAATGGAAAGTGAATATTCGTGACAGTGATTGATACAGTGAACAGTGATGAAACCGTGCCATTGGTATACTTGTACACAACTAGATCAATATCATAAATAGTGTAAACCTGGGGAAAAGGGGGAAATCAAAGTGGAAAGAGTATTGTATTTAGCGGGACCGTGTTTAGAGGATGATCATTCGAACCGTGATACTGATACGTGTAGGGTAGGATCTAGCGATCCGGCTTACAGGGTTGTGTCCCGGGCATGTGGGCCGTTGTCTCGGGTATGTACGAGACTCCTGTTAAACATGATCCTCCTTCCACTATGTGATTTCAAACATGACCTAGAGACCGATAGGGACACATAACATATTCTGCATCATATAGTGACATAGTGATTACTCGCATTGTTCCTACACCAGTATTATCTCATATACATGTTTCATCTTATTATAATAATATTGTTATTGTGTCGCTCTGACGACCTGAGTATGCATGCTCAGATTCCGCGGGGAAACCAGCACAGGAGACGGATCTACCCTTTGAGTTCGCGGAGATTTAGTTTGGTGTACCTTCTTCATTTACTGCTTTCCATAAAAGTGATCGTGAGATTGAACTTGGTTAGTTATTGTTCTTATTATCTGTAATTTGTGAACAATGAAATTTTAATGTAATAAATTAGTGATGTGATTCCTTTAATACTGTACTTTATTTACTGATTACCATGTAGTGCTAGAAGCCGAAGTGTGACTACGGCGGGATGATTCCTTGACCGTAGGAGCATGGCTGGCCTAGTCATCCCTCGTTTTCCGTATTTTGGGAAGCGGGGCGTGACATTGTTTAGTTGGTATCAGAGCCTGTGTTTAGTATCAAGGAATAACATTAACTATACTGTATTACGTTATTCTTGTTTCGCTACTCTTAATTTTCATCCTTGAATCTGATCCTATCCTTTTGAAACTTCCAGTGATATGACGTCCCCGAACGACCCCTCCTCAGACTCCAGCTCTCAGGACCGCACGGAAAGAATACTCAGTGCACTGACCACTCTCGCGGAAGCTCAGGAGAGGAAAACAGATTTTCTTACTGAGGGACTCAGGGCGATTACCGCCGCAGGAGGACCCTCCGTACTCATTACCGCCCCCGAGGGCGCTGCTCCACCAGCTTATCAGGCTAGGGCTGGTACCGTATCAGACTTCCGACGGTTACACCCAGCTGCATTCACAGGGCTAGCTGAACCCCTTGAGGCTGAGCAATGGCTGGTAAACATGGAGAATTTATTGACAGCCGCCAGGATTCCAGAGGAAGACAGAGTGGACGTGATAAAGATTCAATTAGAAGACGAAGCCCGTACATGGTGGTCGGTGGAAGAAAGCAGACTTGACGAACCGATTGAATGGAGCAAGTTTAAGGAGTGCTTCTTAGATCATTACTTTCCTCCCACAGCCAAGGCAGAAATGGAGGAAAGGTTTATTCTTTTGAAGCAGAATGGACGCCCAGTGGACGTATATGCGGCAGAGTTCAACCGTCTGAACCGCTTTGCTCCATACATGGTCAAATCAGAGGCCACCAGGGCCAGACGCTTCCTTCAGGGGTTAGATTTCGAGTTGCAACAGTTGATTGCATCGTTGGATTTGCAGACTTTCGCACAGGTACTCAACGCGGCGAGAGTTCAGGAGCAATTGATTAACAAGTTCAGAAGACCCCCAGTCGTTCCAGCACGTACCCACGCGCCTTCTCGATGAGCCATACTGGTTCACAGAGCAGGAACGACACAAATAAAGCGCCCGTTCGTACCACAACATCGCCCCCTGAGACAGGGCATAACTTGCGGCTATTGCGGTAGAGGAGGGCATACCCAGAAGGACTGTCGCCGTGCCAAGGGACAGTGCTTGATTTGCGGTTCCAGTCAGCACAGGATTAACAGTTGCCCTGAGCGAGCAGAGATACAGGGAGGTTCTGGACCGTCACAGCAGAGGCCGCAGGAGCAGAGGCAACCCTTTACAGGTCGCGGTCAGGGACGGGCTTTCACCTTGACCGCCGAGCAGGCAGAGGCGTCAGGAGACGTGGTTACAGGTACTCTACTCGTACATTCCTTGCCAGCTAAAGTACTATTTGATTCGGGAGCATCGCATTGTTTCTTGTCTGAGCATTTCACAAATACACACTCAATACCACATGAACCACTAACCAAGGGATGGGAAATTCATACGGGTAATGGCATCATAATATCTAGTCGAGAATGTAGATTATGCCCGGTTGTAGGTGTGGCAGGGAATTCTATGCGAATTTCCTTCTGATCGGGACAGGCAGTTACGACGCAATTCTCGGGATGGATTAGATGAGCACTTTCCATGCAGTTATCGATTGTCGTGCAAGGAAGGTGATCTTCCGCATCCCCAATCACCCGGAGTTTATTTTCGAGGGCGGAAGCGAATCTTTGGAGCCAGCTAAGTACAGAGCAAAGCCTAAGGAGCTGACCGCTATGGAGATTGATAAGAGCCCAGTCCCTGAAATTGTTCGAGACTTTCTGGACGTATTTCCTGAAGATCTACCCGGTCTACCACCTCCTCGAATCTTGGAGTTCTCAATCGATTTGATTCCAGGTACAGCCCCAGTATCCAGGGCCCCATACCGAATGGCACCAGTTGAGTTGGCGGAATTGAAGAAGCAGGTTGAAGAACTATTGGAGAAGGGATTTATTCGGCCAAGCGCTTCACCGTGGGGTGCACCAGTCCTGCTAGTAAAGAAGAAGGATGGATCGCTGCGAATGTGTATAGATTATCGGGAGCTGAACAAGGTCACAATAAAGAATAAGTACCCAATACCGCGCATTGACGACCTATTCGATCAGCTAAGTGGAGCCAAAGTATGCTCGAAATTGGACCTCCGATCTGGATATCATCGAATCAGAGTAGCAGCCGAGGATGTATGCAAGACGGCTTTCAGGACCCGATACGGACATTACGAGTTTCTTGTGATGCCGTTCGGTGTTACCAATGCCCCAGCAATATTCATGGACTTGATGAACAGAGTGTTCGCAAAGTACTTGGACACGTTTGTCGTTGTGTTTATCGATGACATACTTGTCTACTCGAAGACCCGGGAAGAGCACGCTGAACATTTGCGCACGGTAATACAAATTCTTCGGGAAGAGAAGCTGTACGCGAAGCTGAGCAAGTGTGAATTCTGGCTCGACAAGGTTCAGTTTCTGGGACATATTGTTTCGGGCGAAGGCATCTCGGTGGACCCGGCAAAGATAGAATCTGTCAGAGATTGGCCAACGCCGAAGTCAGTGGCCGAGATCAGGAGCTTTCTGGGATTGGCAGGTTATTATCGGAGATTCGTCCAAGATTTCTCAAGAATCGCGGAACCATTGACGAGGCTGACAAGGAAGGACGTGCCGTTTACATGGACAGGAGAGTGCACTCAGGCATTCGACACACTGAAGCAGAAGTTAACCACGGCACCTATACTTACAGTACCAGATAATTCCGGTGGTTTGGTGATACACAGTGATGCCTCAGGGAAGGGATTAGGCTGTGTCCTAATGCAACACGGCCGAGTGGTTGCTTACGCCTCTCGACAACTGAGAAATCACGAGAAGAACTACCCCACGCATGACTTGGAGTTAGCTGCGGTAGTCTTTGCGTTAAAGATTTGGAGGCACTATCTTTTGGGTGAGAAAGTGGAGGTGTACACAGATCATAAAAGTTTGAAGTATGTTTTCACTCAGAAGGAACTGAACATGAGGCAGTCCGATGGCTAGAGCTAATGGCAGATTATGATTTGGACCTTCAGTATCACCCGAGGAAGGTCAATGTTGTACCAGATGCGCTCAGTCGCAAACCAGCGGTCATGATGTTGACCAATCAGAGGAGCATTATTGAGGATTTCCAGAGACTTGCACTTGAGGTCGTTACGCCGAACGCACTCAGTCAATTTTGGCAACTACAGGTGCAATCTTCCCTGGTGGATCGCATCAAGATTGCACAAGCGGATGATCCCCGATTACAAAAGTTCAGAGAGCAAGTGGAAGCTGGACTGAGAACGGATTTGATTATACATGAAGATGGCTCTCTGAGATTCGGTAGCAGACTCTGCGTACCTAAAGGAGATATTCGAGAGGAAGTTTTGGCCGAAGCACACAGTTCAGCTTATTCTGTGCACCCAGGAGGTACAAAAATGTATCAGGACCTAAAGCAACACTTTTGGTGGAACAGAATGAAGCGAGAAATTGCGAGGTTTGTATCCAGATGTTTGGTATGTCAGCAGGTGAAGGCGGAACATCAGAGGATAGCAGGATTGTTACAACCACTGCCGATACCTGAATGGAAGTGGGAGCACATTACTATGGATTTTGTGACGGCCTTACCACGGAGCCCTAGGGGCAATAACGCCATTTGGGTTATCGTTGATCGCCTCACAAAAGCTGCACACTTTCTACCTTTCCGAGTGGGACAATCGACAGAATCATTGGCAGAAAGATATATGCAAGAGATTGTGCGACTTCACGGTGTTCCAGTCAGCATTGTGTCAGACCGGGACACGAGATTCTTGTCGTACTTTTGGAAAAGCTTACAGGAGAGTTTGGGAACCCGCCTTAAATTCAGCACAGCTTATCACCCACAGACGGATGGACAATCTGAGCGTACGATTCAGACGCTCGAGGATATGTTGAGAGCTTGTATGTTGGACTTTCAGGGTTCCTGGGAGGACCATCTGTATCTAGTCGAGTTCTCTTACAACAATAGTTATCAAGCTAGTATTCAGATGGCTCCTTTTGAAGCACTATACGGGCGGAAGTGTCGATCCCCAGTATGTTGGGATGATGTGGGAGAACGAAGACTACTGGGCCCCGAACTCATTGTTCAGACAGTCGACAAAGTCCAAATGATCAGACAGCGTATCAAGACGGCTCAGGATCGACAGAAGAGTTGGGAAGATACCAGCAGAAGGGCACTAGAATTCGAAGTCGGAGATCATGTGTTCTTGAAGATTTCCCCTACTCGTGGGGTTATCAGGTTCGGAGGTCGGGGAAAGCTTAGTCCCCGTTTTATCGGACCTTTTGAGGTGCTAGAGCGAGTAGGAGAGGTGGCCTATCGACTTGCCTTGCCTCCATCGCTAGCTGGTGTGCACAATACCTTCCACGTGTCACAGTTGCGGCGTTATGTTCGGGATGAGAGCCATGTCTTGGACCATTCGGAACTAGTTTTGGGAACCGATCTGTCATATAAGGAGCAGCCTACTACCATCCTCGACCGCAGAGAGAAAGTGCTGAAGAATAAGATCATTCCTTTAGTCCGAGTGTCTTGGGGCGGTCGTACCCTAGGAGAATCCACCTGGGAGCGGGAGGAAGACATCCGTGATCGTTATCCATATCTATTTGTTTAGTACATTGTACTCCTGTATGTTTGTTAAATTTCGAGGACGAAATTTTGTTAAGGGGGGTATGATGTAAATCCCCGTTCTCCATCTATAAGAATTTTCCCTGTAATTTCAAAATTCCAGAGATTTACTTTGCCTCGTAATTATTCTGTAGAAGGTGGTTGCTTGAATCCCAATGTTTATATTTTTCCTTAACCCTAAAAGTCAAAACCCAGAATTTAAAACAAAAAAAAAACTAAAACAAATAAAACCAATTTAATTTAACCATTATTTTTCCTAATCCCTCAGCCCACACACTTTTTTTTAAAATAAATTCTTTACAATTTTCCCCGGCCCGTCCCCTTCAATTTCTTCAGCCCACTTCATTATTTTTGGGAATTATTT
This sequence comes from Agapanthus africanus, assembly GCA_030015575.1. NCBI lineage: Eukaryota > Viridiplantae > Streptophyta > Magnoliopsida > Asparagales > Amaryllidaceae > Agapanthus > Agapanthus africanus. The sequence continues at coordinate 502,011,059 of CM057345.1, forward strand.
TTCTTAAACGGGCCCGGCCTACGCCCTCCAGCCCGCTCCCTCATCACCAGACCCGACCCGATCCCTCCTATTCCCCTTCTCCCCCAACGGCTACCCATTTTCCCGCTCCTCATTCAATCCGCGACCCGCCTCCTCCGCCGTCGCTCACGCCCACGCCCACGCAGTGCCGTTGCCGCCGTTCCCTTATCACAACCTCACCTCTCTCTTATCTTTCTTTTTGGAAATCCCTGACTCTCCCCATTCTCCAAATCCACCGAGCACCCAAACTTTCCTCGAACCCACTGCACCCCACCGCCGCCGATCATCCCACCACTTCGCTCGACCCACGACGACGACAGCCACTCATCCACCAACCTGCTCCTTCCACGAATTCACACTTCATCAACCCGAGCCCCCATCAATTCAACCTCTGCACACAGAAACCCATTACCCGCCGAGCTCGAGTCACCCCTGCACGCTTCGCTCGACGCCGGCGACCCCCACCACGTCATCGACCTCCACCTCCTCAGCATCATCACCCTCACCACAATTCCCAAACCCCACTGCTTAATCTCTCCCTCTCTCCAAAACCATACAAAACCCAAGATCACCTAAACCCATTTCCAAACATTTCACTGTTGCACTTCGCCGGAGCGCCGCCGCTGACCATCGTCAATCTCAGCACTGCTCAAGAGATCCATAGAGCCTACTCTACACTTCCAATGCGCACAAGACGACTCCGGGAAACTCCGACGTAAAACCCGTGTTTCGAACCAAGCTCGCGAGAATCCGTTACACGGCGTACGTCACGCGTCCGTGACGCCACTGCTGCCGTACGACCCCGGGACGTTTCCAGGAAAGTGTTTGCTTGCTTCATGCTAATATAGTCGTGTTACAAACCTAGATCATATAGTTTATAAACTTATCGATTAAGGATATGTATCATGACCTAAGTGTTCGATGCTAGTCTCTCATGGAAATGATTGTTTATTTTGACGGAAACTGAAAATTTCTGTTGGCCCATTAGATGATAAGTATCGTGTATGAATCTCGTTGGAAAATACGATCATTAGTGACAAAAATTGATACCCCCAAATATGCCGTTAAAACTAGAATTTTCTCGTACCTGAAAACGAATAAAATCACCTTAAATTATATACATACTGGAATGATACGTTCGAGGGCTTAAATCGAAGCCGACTCGACGAAATTTAACCCTATGTAAAATTCTAATGATTTCTGTTCTGTAACCATGATGATAATTAGATCGGAATGCAACTCTGGACTGCAGTCCAGAGCGTTCCTGATTTTTGTGTTCGGTCTCAAGACCTGCGTCACTGTGTTTTCTGAAGTCGTATGTTGCGGAACCCTGTAGTAGATTAAAGATAATTCTGTTAGCTAAACCAAACAAGTGGTCCCATTCCTTTTCATTGCCATTTTCTATTTTAAACTATATTTAAAAGGGCAGAACGTATAACTGTCCAGAACAGATTCTGAAATGACATACTGAGGTCAAGCTATGTATAACTTTCAACGTACAGATGCGATTGAGGATCCGTCTATTGCGTTGAATACTCCATTGAAAACCCTAGATTTCATTTAATTGTAACATCGCTAAATTCTGAGCCCAACTGGGTGCAATTCGTGTCGCGAAACGGACGTTCAGTTCTGAAACTGAATTTCCAGCCGCGGGCACTTAAAATGAAATAGATATATCTTGAAAACCGGAATCCCGATTGAACTGAAACAAATTTTGATGAATTACTAACTGAGTGTTCTAATTATCTTACTTGTATCATTTTGCTGAATTCTTAACATATTAATTTATGCAAATTACTTTAGTTAATGACATGCATGCTGATTCATAACATACAGAGCTTATTGGTAGCATACAATACATATATCATACCCTTGCCATATACTCAGTGTTAGTGTGTGTGAACATTGCATTATCGTGCGTGATAGATGTTGGTTTAGGAGTGACGAGTACACCAATAGAAAGTGAATATTCGTGACAGTGATTGATACAGTGAACAGTGATGAAACCGTGCCATTGGTATACTTGTACACAACTAGATCAATATCATAAATAGTGTAAACCTGGGGAAAAAGGGGAAATCAAAGTGGAAAGAGTATCGTATTTAGCGGGACCGTGTTTAGAGGATCATCATTCGAACCGTGATACTGATACGTGTAGGGTAGGATCTAGCGATCCGGCTGACAGGGTTGTGTCCCGGGCATGTGGGCCGTTGTCTCGGGTATGTACGAGACTCCTGTTAAACATGATCCTCCTTCCACTATGTGATTTCAAACATGACCTAGAGACCGATAGGGACACATAACATATTCTGCATCATATAGTGACATAGTGATTACTCGTATTGTTCCTACACCAGTATTACCTCATATACCTGTGTCATCTTATTATAATAATATTGTTATTGTGTCGCTCTGACGACCTGAGTATGCATGCTCAGATTCCGCGGGGAAACCAGCACAGGAGACGGATCTACCCTTTGAGTTCGCGGAGATTTAGTTTGGTGTACCTTCTTCATTTACTGCTTTCCATAAAAGTGATCGTGAGATTGAACTTGGTTAGTTATTGTTCTTATTATCTGTAATTTGTGAACAATGAAATTTTAATGTAATAAATTAGTGATGTGATTCCTTTAATACTGTGCTTTATTTACTGATTACCATGTAGTGCTAGAAGCCGAAGTGTGACTACGGCGGGATGATTCCTTGACCGTAGGAGCATGGCTGGCCTAGTCATCCCTCGTTTTCCGTATTTTGGGAAGCGGGGCGTGACAATTATCCGGCACTGTAAGAATAGGGGTCGTGGTCAACTTTTGTTTCAGCAACTCAAAAGCCTGTGCACATTCCTCTGACTATACATAAGGCACTTCCTTCCGCGTAAGCTTTGTCAAGGGTTCAATAACTCGTGCAAAGACCTAAACGAAATGCCGATAATGTCCTGCTAATCCCAGGAAGCTTCTGATCTCGGACACTGACTTCAGTGTCGGCTAATCTCTAACAGATTCTATCTTTGTTGGGTCCACTGAAATGCTTTCGCCCGAAACAATGTGTCCCAAGAACTGTACTTTATTGAGCCAGAACTCTCACTTGCTCAGTTTTGCGTATAGCTTCTCTTCTTGCAGAATTTGTAGTACAGTTTGTAAATGTTCAGCATGCTCCTCTTGAGTCTTAGAGTAGACTAGTATGTCATCAATGAATACAACGACAAACGTGTCCAAGTATTTAGTAAAGACCCTATTCATCATATCCATGAATATTGCTGGAGCATTGGTAACACCGAACGACATCACAAGAAACTCATAATGCCCGTATCGGATCTGAAAAGCCGTCTTGCATATATCTTCAGCTGTTACTCTGATCTAGTGATAATCCGAATGTAGATCCAGCTTCGAAAATACCTTAGCACCACCCAGTTGATCAAATAAGTCATCGATGCGTGGAATGGGGTACTTGTTTTTTATCGTGACTCTGTTCAGCTCACGGTAGTCTATGCACATCCGCAGCGAGCCATCCTTCTTCTTCACCAATAAGACTGGTGCACCCCACGGAGAAGCGCTTGGGCGAATAAATCCCTTCTCCAGAAGATCTCCAATTTGCTTTTTCAATTCTGCCAATTCAACTGGCGCCATTATGTACGGTGCCCGAGAAACTGGTGATGTACCTAGAATCGGGTCGATTGAGAATCCCAAGATGCAAGGAGATAGTAGACCTGGTAAATCTTCAGGAAACACATCAAGGAAATCCCGAACGATCTCCGACGCTGGGTTCTCATCATTCTCCATAACCGTCAACACCTTCGTCTCGGCTCTAAACTTGGCTGGCTCCAAAGTTTCACTTCCACCATCGAAAACAGACTCAGGGTGATTGGGGATATGGAAAGTCACATTCCTAGCTCGGCAATCTATGATCGCATGGAATGTACTCATCCAATCCATCCCAAGAATCGCATCATAACTGCCTGTTCTAATTAAAAGGAAATTCGCATAGAATTCCCTGCCACAAACTACAACTGGACAGGATCTACATTCTCGACTAGACACTACAATACTATTACCCGTATGTATTTCCCATCACTTGGTTAATGGTTCATGTGGTATGGAGTGAGTGTCAACGAAATGTGCAGATGTGAAACAATGTGACGCTCCTAAATTAAATAGTACTCTAGCTGGCATAGAATGAATGGGTAGAGTACCTGTAACAACTTCACCCGGGGCCTTCGCTTTCTCGGCAGTCAGGGTGAAAGTCAGTCCCTGGCTGCGACCTGTGTTGGTCTGCCTCTGCTCCAACGATCTCTACTGCTACGGTCTAGATCCTCCCTGTAACTCTGTCCGCTGAGGGCAACCACTAACCTTGTGCTGACTGGACCCGCAAAGTAAACACTATCCCTTGGCACAACAACAACCATTCTAAGTATGTCCGTTCCTGTGATAGTAATCGCAGACCAAAGTCTTCCTCTGTTGTTGCTGCTGGGACATGAAGGGACGCTTCATCTGCGTCGTTCCTGGCCTGTGAACTGGTATGACCCCTCGAGACGATGGTTGAGTACGTGCTGGGATCACTGGGGGCATCCTGTCACTTGAGCTGGGGCCTTTGAATTTATCGATCAGCTTCTCCTAAATTCGTGCAGCATTTAGTACTCGCGCGAAAGTCTGCAACTCGAGGGATGTAATCAACTGCTGTAGCTCAAAGTCCAGTCCTTGTAAGAAACGTCTGGCCCTGGTAGCCTTTGAAGCGATTATATAAGGAGCGAATCGGCTCAGACAGTTGAATTCCGCCTCATAAACATCAACGGGACGGCCGTTCTTCTTCAACAAGATAAATCTTTCCTCCATTTCTGCTTTGGCTATGGAGGGGAAGTAGTAGTCCAAGAACATTCTTTGAACTTGCTCCATTCGATCGAATCACCGAGCCTGCTCTCTTCGACGGTCCACAAAGTACGGGCTTCGTCTTCCAGCTGAATTTTTATCATGTTTACTTTCTCTTCATCGGAGACCCATGCGGCCGTCAGTAGATTCTCCACATTGACTAGCCTTTGCTCAGTCTCAAATGGTTCGGCTAACCCTGTAAATACAGCCGGGTGTAATCTATGGAAATCCGATACAATGCCAGCCCTGGCAGGTATAGCTAGTGCAGCGGCACCCTTAAGGGCGGTAATGAGAGCTGAGGGTCCTCCCAATGCGGTAATTGCCCTGAGACCTTCTGTAAGTAGGTCAATCTTTCTCTCTTGAGCTTCTCTGAGAGTCGTCAGTGTGTCCAGGATCCTCTCTGTGCGATCCTGGGAACTAGAGTCTGAAGAGATGTCGTTTGGGGAGGTCATGTCACTGGAAGATAGATGAAAGGATATGATTCGATACAAGGATGAAAGCAAATGATAGTGAAGTGAAAATAACGTAATAAAGCGTAAGTTGTTAGTGTGATATGCCCTAGAGGCCATTATTGTATAGTACTAGTTTGTATATTACATTTTGGAAGCTTGGGATATATACACGGATTGACATTCTTGCTCAATATGGTAGTATGCTACTTGGTTTGTATCTATCTTAATATGTGTATGTGTTTCTTTTAACATATTGCTAATACATATTGATAGAGCCCTTAGGATCTTTGCTTGATTACCAGCGTTGTGATGGCAGTCACACTAGTGGGGGCTGGGTAATCTACAAGCACATCCTTATACTGGTCCCTGGTCGCAGGATTATCGAGACAGGGCATCGATACTCCAGAGTAGACTAGTGTGTACGCTTCTCATCCCAGGAGGGGAGATGGTCTGTCCCACAGCCATCGGTACGTCATACTGGAGATAGTATGCAGGTGCTCGGTAGGTTACGAGTACACTGGACAGGACTCGCTGGGAACTGTTGGTTGGTATTATACCTATTGTCAGTTATCAGTTCCCAGGTGACATGAGTACATCTTAGTCCGTAGACTTGACACTGCCACTTCGCCTCGAGTGTGTTCCCACTGCTCTTAGATTACTACCCTATCACGGCTCTATTGAGTCGTGCAAACAGGTAGTAGTTGGGTGCAGTCCCGAAGCACTTGGAGGCAGTGACGGTTAGACAGGATTCGTCTCTCTCGGTATTGGGGGTTGATATCGCTCTGTGTCTAGGAGAGCCATTACACAAAGTCCCTGGACAGGGCAAGCGAGATTTACCGATAGTGTTTCCAGTAGTTTCTCAGGGTGTTCTCGGCTACACTCCGACACGACTTGTACCGCTATTAGGGGTCTGACGCTTACCGCCCCCTTAAGCCCGACATGCGATACTCTTAGACGAACAGACCGGACTGTATGGAGATTGTCACATTCAGGCTCAGTAGGAGTTCAGATGGGTTCACCTCATCGGTCTTCTTATCGGCATCTACCTGGGGACCGTTACGTACAGCTAGTACCGCTTGCGGCCTGTGGTTAAACCCACTACCAGCGTAGTGTCGAGTCTTTAGAGTCCTACACAGAGGGTTGTTCACCTTTGGGCAAAACAGAGTAGAGGTCGTATGGTTTTACGATGGGGTTCGTTCACATATGCGCACTTGTGCACGTTTGGTGTCCGGGAAGTTATTACTAGTGGGCTTTGGTTTAAGCCAGATCCTAGTATTTGTTTTGGGATTGGTCTTGTCTCATTGTGTTTATGTTTCTTCGGAACACGAATGCGGGTACGTACGTACAGTTGATAGAGGCGGAGAGGGAGAAGCCTCATTAGGGTTATTGACCATTGACTTTTTCAAAACCCTAATGAGAATGAGAAATATGATTAATAATATTAATTAAGGATAATTGTGTCATGGTTAGGGTTGGGTTGACCATTTGACTTGTTGACTTTCATTGACCTTGATATTTTCTTTTGTTAAGCAAAAGATGCTTCTTGAAGCTTGCTTAGCATTAAATGTGAAATGATAATGGTCAAATCAACTAACCATCACAATTTTCTTAATTATTATTATTATTATCTAATATGAGAGCAAGGTTCATTCTTCACTCTCATTCTCTCATATGTTTTCTCTCTCATGGTTTGCTTTCCCTCTTCCTCTCTCTCAAAAGCTTAAGTGTTTCATGTGTTGAAAATCCAAGCTTTGAGACTAAACCACCAAAATACTCCTCTACTCACTCTAGGGTTCTTAGTCTAGCAAGCCAAGCACTCTAGTTACTTCTTTGTTGAGGTAGGAGCTCAAGGTAGAGGCCTTCGGGTGGATCTTTCTTTGGCAAAGAGAAGACGAAGAGGAGAAGCCGTCTACACCACTCAAAGGAGCACACAAGAAAAGGAAGCAACACATAAAGAGAAGGAGTTCAAGAACTAGGTATAACCTTCTAACCTAGTAGTTAGAACTTGTAGATAGTTTGTTAGTTCATGTTTAGCAAAGATCCTTCATGGTTAGTCTATGTTTCCTTGTGATAAAAATTCATTTTTTACACTTTCCGTCTCCCCGTAGGTACCGGGATAGGTAACATAGACTTACAGTGGTATCAGAGCCAAGATAAACAACAACTAACATGTTGGCAAAGTATTTAGAACTTCGATCCCGAAAAAAATCGCAAAAAACATCAAAATCTAGTGTTTTCTGCCGTTTTTAAAAACAGGTCTAAAAATATTTCCAGAGACCTGAAAAATACGTGCAGGGTTTTTTAAGGACACACAAGAAAAACGAGCTCGTGACTCGGTCAGACTGCCGCGGAAGCGCAACGAAACTATGCGTTTCGCCGCGGATCCACGGCCGAGTCGACTCGGAGTCAACTCGTTTTTCCTGCAGATTGTCTGGCTTGATGTTTTGTGATTTTTCAGATATTTTGTTTCTGCCCAGATTCCTTTGAGTATAGTGTTGTATTTGGGGTAGTTTCAAATTTGAATATTGATCGAAATTCTATAAACTTTAGCTAATTGGATTATATCTGTAATGTGATATATGTATTGAACGTCTACTAATCGCTATACGTCGATTAGTGGGGGTTGTACATATCTGTGATCTGTATTGTTGGATTGTGTATATGAACTTGTTGGATCGTCGTGGATGAATAGCCGGGGATGTGAGATGAGTGTTTATTTATCTTTCATTTGATGTAAATTGTAAATTGATGTAATATTATTTTTGGGTCGCACATCCGGGTTGAGGATGTAGCCGCCTTTGTATATTATTTCTTTTACTGTTTTCTGCTCCTAGGATAGACCTAAGGTGGGGTGCACAGACTACCAGATACTTTGAAGTGCCGAGTGGCCTACTCACTTTGTTAAGGGAGGTTGCTCCACTTTGGGTATTTGGAGGGTAGTTTGCCGCACCCATAGGGGTCTAGAGTGGGGTTTGGCTATTCATCACGACCGTGTAATCCGTCTTTCGTTGGAGGCTCGAATGAAACGTGGATTCCTAGTATATCTAATGTGTTCATCTGTGATCTGGAATGACTATCATTGCGTCTGACGAATGTATATATCTATATATGATATCTAGTAGGCGTTGCTTATGTTTTGCATCCGCGCTAGTCCAGCCCCCGCTCTGTCGTTAGTTAAGTAACCTTACGGGTGATGACGGGGCCCCGTGGCGAATGCGGATGGCATAAGCGTACGTCATATTTTCGTTGTTTTCTGCAATGGTAGGATTAATTGATGGGACGTATTATATTAATGCAAAGAAAATAAACCAAAGTTAAATCGTTGGAACAATTTCAAAACCACTCGGTTTTTTCCAAAACAGAAAACTTTTAAAAACGCGGAGCTTAAACCACTCTTTTTAAAAGCTATAAGGTTCCTTCGATTATATCAAGTTCACTACGTTCACGGTTTCGCCAAAACCATTCGTAGCTGATTGAGAGGGAATTTACAATCAAAAATATATGTTACCGCAATCAAGAACGGCGTCGCTTGGTAGCTAGCCGGTGAATACGGGTCGATCCACAGGGATGGTGTTAATTTCCTAAATGTTCTTACGGGCTAATTCCAAAGGGTGTTGGATCTTTTATCACAAAAAACTAATTTGAGTTATACTAGGATTAGGAAACTTGCTAGGATTAGGTTTAGGTAAAGTTTGGTAAAATAAAGATCTCCACCTCTTTCAATACCCTAAATTAGATCTTTTTAGGAGTTATGGTAATTATTAATAAAGGGGATTAGGATGATCGGGAAGAAACTATGTTTCTTTCTCTAGATCCTTGTCCGTCCTTTCTTAATCCTTACCCTAACCTCCATGGAAGACTTTCATATCCGGTCTTTTATACTACGGTATCACCTTTACCTCGTGGGTAGGGTGCCGTAGGGAGCGGAATATGAAAGTATGCATGGAGTCCTAATTGTTCATAAGTGATTGGCAAAGAAAGAGGTGAGAGATCTTCATCTCTCAAACCCTTCCCTATTCCTAACCCTAACAAGCGAGGAAACTACTCGCTCATTGAGGGATCTAAGAAAAACATAATTTTTATGAGTTTTGATTTAAGAGATTAATGATCTACTGCAGAGAAAAATTCTATTCTAAATTAAACTAAGGCAGAGAAGAATTTAACTATCTAGGGCAGAAAATAAAATTAAAAACTAGGGCAGAAAAGAAAACTACTTACGAATGATGCTCTCCAAAACTTCAAGAAAAAATCTGAATTTTATTGATCAAAAAGAGGCATGAACTAATACAAGGAATTGGGCTTCTATTTATAGGACATAGAAAATCCTAGGCTTACAATTGCCGCATGTCTGCATTTACAAAAATACCCCTAGGAAGATTATTCAGCGCCGCCTCTAATTTTGGTAAAATTTTTATTCCATCCATGCATGACACGGCCGCGGAACCGCGGCCGCAACCAGGGTTTGGCCGCGGTTCCGCGGCTCAATAAGAAGCTGAGGTCTTCAATTTTCTTGTGCTAGTTTTGGGCTGTTTGGGCTTCCTAATTCTTTAGTATTTTTCTCAAATTGGCTTCTAGGTTTCTTCCAGATCTCCCAGTGACTACTTGTAGTGGACTTTTACCGTTGCTTTGAAATCTTGCGTTGCTTTGTACTGATCTTCGTATAGGCTTAATCAAGATTCTTCTATTTGTTGGTCGTTGTCCCACTTTTGGATCATCTTTTATCTTTTTCACTGTTTTTGCTCCAAGAACCTGTAACCTGTACTATGTAGCAGACATGGGTCAAAAGCACCTGTTTATTTGTAAAACGCATAAGAATGGGGAATGTAATAATGCAATATTATGATATGAACAAATACCCCAAACTTATCTTTTGCTCGTCCTCGAGCAAACCTAGTTTTATTCTCGACAAAAACCTAACCTCACTTTCGCAGGGAAACGCAATTGCACTGAGCTCGTGCAACAAGTCGTTAAACCTCTAGGTGTCCCTAGTAGGAGGAGTGTTGTCTCCTGAGGGTTTTCAGCGGATACTACCCACAAAATCCAATCAATTCGGCTTTTCGACTTTTGTTCTCCAATTAGGTTTTCGAACAAGGAATTCTATTATCGTCAACTCGTAAATTATCCACCCATATTCTTCACACTTCCTCATCATTTAACTTAACATTATATATGTTCTGCAGACCTACTTAACTTTTGGCATCTCTTAAGTTTTCCTTCTAGGGTTCCATCTCCACCTAGGAATTTTTATCAACTCTATTAAAGATACAAGTTCTATTCTTCACTCATATTTCTTATCTAAATCCTAATCACATACCCCTACGTATGTGTATATATCACCCCTATATTCGGAAATTCAAATCAAGCAATCATACTCTTGTCCGTTGTCCAAAGCACTTCTTAATTGGTGAATTTTTTAACTGAATTTTGCTTACACATCCTTCATGCGACCGTTAATACTTCTTAAGGTACCAACGAACGATTACAAGATGTGTTTGCACATTAAAGCGTAATTCCTAGTCTTGCAACACCCAAGGCTTTAGCAGTGACTCCCAAACCAGTTGGTCTAAGGCACTAGGTGATGAAGCACCCTCGCTAAATATTTTTCTATTTTTGCAGCCTCAAGTAATTACAAAAACCAGTGTTCATTTTTTTTTATTCACACTTGTATTTTTTTTTTCCATCGTACTAAGGATTTTAGACAAGAGCATTTCAAGGTCTCTTCTACTATTCCAAGTTTCAAGGTGCGTGATTATGCAAATTGTAGGGTATACATTTTCAGAATCTAGACTTAAGCTAGGAATTATTTTTCAAACTTATACTCTAATAAAAATATCAATATTTTTCCTTTGTTTTGACTTAGCCCAAGTAGCGAACTCAAAATTTGCCTATTTCTAAATAAACTACAAAGACATATACTTTCTACCGTTAAACTTTAAGAAAGGTTATTTTTAAGGTTTTTAATCTACTAAGTCTAAGATCTAGTTGTTCCTAACTAGTTAACCTATTTGTCAAACTCAAGTCAAATACGGCCAAAATTAAATACATTAGTTTTTATAATTTTTGAAATTTTCAATTTTTTATGGGTTTTTCTTTTTCTATATTTTTTTATTTTTTTCAATTTTTCAATTTTTATGATTTTTATATAAGGATGCAAATGCAAATATACATATGAATGCGAAGAAAGAAAACTTACCGAGCATACCCCCAAACTTAAACTGGACAGTGTCCTCACTGTCATGCTGCACCAAGTGGGTTGATAATGTCGGCAATTTCCTGCTTATTAAGAATCATATTTACAAATGATACACCCCCCAAACTTATTTGAAATAATGTTTTGGAAAAATTGATTGGAAATTCGAGGGTGAAAGTGGAGGAGATTTAATCGCTGTAGATCGACTCCTGCAAAAACAGGAGCTCCTCCGATGGGTCCGCTGTGAGAAACGGTTTCAATCGATATCTATTGACTTTGAATAAAGTACCGTCCTCCGGATTTTCAAGATCGACTGCACCGTGCGGATAAACGGTGCAAACTACAAATGGCTCTTTCCACCTAGAACGGAGCTTGCCGGGGTGATAATGTAACCGAGTGTCATAGAGTAAAACCTGGTGATCAGGTTTAAACGTTTTTCGCAGAAGGTGTTTATCATGGAACACCTTAGTTCGGTTTTTAACAATCACGGCATTATCATAAGCCTCATCCCGCAGCTCTTCTAGTTCATTTAATTGCAGCTTTCGATTGATGCCCGCATCCCCTAATGATAAATTCAACTCTTTGATTGCCCAAAATGCCTTATGTTCAATCTCTACTGGGAGGTGGCAAGCCTTCCCATAAACAAGCTGGTATGGAGACATACCAAGATCGGTCTTGTATGCAGTACGGAAAGCCCATAGTACATCGATCAGTTTGAGTGACCAATTTTTACGGTTTTTAGAAACCGTTTTCTCCAAGATTTGCTTAATTTGCCGATTCGAGACCTCGGCTTGCCCACATGTTTGGGGATGGTATGGCGTTGACAGCTTGTGGGTAATAGAATATTTGCGCATTAAGAACTCAAAAGTCCTATTGCAAAAGTGAGAACCAATATCACTTATAATCGCTCGAGGGTGCCCAAACCGAGAAAAGATATGTTCTTTAAGAAATCGAACGACAACCTTGTTGTCATTCGTTCGGCTAGGCACAGCCTCGACCCAGTTTGACACGTAGTCAACAGCCAACAGAATATATACATTCCCAAAGGAATTAGGAAATAGTCCCATGAAGTCTATTCCCCAAACATCAAAAATATCCACAACCAAAATTGGTTGGAGTGGCATTTCGTTTCTCCGCGATATCCGGCCCAAGTGTTGGCACCGGGAGCATGTCTTGCAGTATTCGTATGCATCCTTAAAGAGTCATGGCCAATAGAAACCACACTGCAAGATTTTCTCGGCTGTCTTCTTTGGGCCAAATTGCCCGCCACACGCTTGATCGTGGAAAAAAGACAGCACACTCTTAAACTCGTTTTCGGGTACACGCCGACGAATGATTTGGCCGGAACAGTATTTAAAAAGATAAGGTTCGTCCTAGTAAAAATGCTTTGCTTGGGACAAGAATCGTAGTTTATCCTGTTTTGACCAATCTTTAGGTATCAAGCCGGTGGCTAAGTAGTTTACTATATCAGCGAACCATGGTTCGCAAGACACGGTTAAGAGTTGCTCATCGGGAAAAACAACTTTGATTGGAATTTCAAGTGTAGGCGAAGAAGGAAGTCGTGAAAGGTGATCGGCCACTACGTTTTCACATCCTCTTTTGTCCCTTATGACAAGATCAAACTCTTGTAGCAAGAGGATCCAACATATTAACCTCGATTTAGCATCCTTCTTCGCAAAAAGGTGGTGAAGAGCATAATGGTCCGTATACACAATAACTGGAGAGCCGATTAAATAAGGCCAGAATTTTTCAAGTGCAAACACAACGGCTAAAAATTCTTTTTCTGTTGTTGTGTAGTTTAGTTGGGCCTCATTTAGTGTTCGGCTAGCGTAATAAATCACGTGCGGCATCTTATTAATGTGCTGTCCAAGAACAGCACCAATGGCAAAATCTGATGCGTCGCACATAATTTCGAAAGGATGCGTCCAGTCTGGAGATGAAAGAATGGGCGCAGAAATGAGAGAGTGTTTCAATGACTCGAACGCTTCTATGCAAGTTGAGTTAAAATCAAATGTTGTGTTCTTGGCCAGTAAGAGAGTCAAGGGTCTAGCAATCTTACTAAAATTCTTGATGAACCGTCTATAAAAACCAGCATGGCCAAGAAAAGCTCGGATGTCTTTGACTCATTTAGGAGGAGGAAGATTGGAAATGACTTCAATTTTGGCTCTATCAACCTCTATACCGTTTTGCGAGATGACATGTTCTAAGACAATGCCTTCTCGTACCATAAAGTGGCACTTCTCCCAATTTAAAATTAGGTTCTTATCCCTACAGTGGGTAAGAACTGCGTCAAGGTGTAGCAAACACTCATCGAAGGAGTCACCAAAAATGGAGAAATCATCCATAAAGATCTCCAAAAACTTTTCTACCATGTCTGAAAAGATCCCCATCATACACCGCTGAAATGTAGCGGGTGTATTGCATAACCCAAAGGGCATGCGACGATAAGCAAAAGTGCCAAAAGGACAAGTAAATGTGGTTTTGTCTTGATCCTCTTTGGCGATGGGGACTTGGTTATAGCCGGAATAGCCATCCAAAAAGCAATAGAACTCGTTCCCAGCCAATCGTTCTAGCATTTGGTCAATGAAAGGTAAAGGAAAGTGGTCTTTCCTTGTCGCGGCATTGAGTTTTCTATAGTCGATGCAAACTCGCCACCCAGTTTGGGTGCGAGTAGGAATTAACTCATTTGCCTCATTGGTAATGACCGTGATGCCCGATTTCTTTGGCACAACATGAATGGGGCTAACCCATTTGCTATCCGAGATAGGGTAAATGATACACTATCAAGACATTTAACAATCTCCTTCTTGACAGCCTCTTTCATTATAGGGTTGAGGCGTCTTTGTGGATCCCTTACCGGCTTGGTATCATCCATCAAATGTATATGATGTTCAACTATGAGGGGACTAATTCCCTTGATGTCCGCCATAGACCAGCCAAAAGCTTGCCGATTATTTTGTAAGACCATTAAAAGGGCCTTCTCTTGCTCGAGAGCTAGAGAGGCCGATATGATAACGGGTAGGGTCTCATTCTCACCTAAATACGTATATGTAAGGTGCGATGGCAAAAGCTTTAGTTCGAGTTTAGGAGGTGAAACAATTGATGGTAACAATGGTGTAACTGTTTCAAACTCGAAGGATTCCATCAACGGTTCAAATCGAGTGTACACAACCGAGTCGGATGGTTCAACTAACTCATCCGAAAAAGCAAAAGACTCAAACTCGGGTGGTGAGTCTTCAAAATCATCTACAAAGGTGAAACACTCATAATCGTTGTTCGTCGTGAAAGCTGTGTCGGATTCTAGGAGGAACGCACTAGTGGCGTCAACACTGCTGTGATCAAACATAAAATTTTCGAACTCACAGTCCTCCTCCGCGATCTCATTGATCGAGCAAACATCAAGTACGCTAGAATTAGGCTCGGAAGGCTGATTTCCCAACTTAAAAATGTTGAGTTCAATTGTCATATTGCCAAAAGATAGATTCATTGAACCGTTACGACAATTGATCACCGCATTAGAAGTCGCAAGGAATGGTCGACCAAGTATCACCGGAATTTGACTCCGGGGGTTAGCTACAGGTTGTGTATCCATAACAATAAAGTCAACGGGGAAAATAAAATCCCCTATTCTAATTAACACATCATCCAACTCTCCCCTAGGATGGGTGATGGATCGGTCGCCCATTTGGAGAGTACAATGAGTGGGCTTAAGCACTCCAACGCCTAATTGCTCGTATACAGAATAAGGTAGCAAATTGACACTAGAACCAAGATCTAATAGTGCTCTATTGATATTCTTGTCCCCAATTGTTATCGAAATAGTAGGACAACCGGGGTCCTTTTGCTTTTGGGGTAAAGATTGGACAAGAGCATCGCTAACAGTACTAGCCACAAAAACTTTCTTTGGTACTTGTGACTTCCTCTTCTTGGTGCATAAGTCCTTTAAGATTTTTGCATATGAAGGAACTTGTTGGATTGCATCCAAGTGAGGGATATTTATGCTAACCTGTTTGAACAACTCTACAATCTTCTCCATTTGTGGAGTTGGTTTATTGGATCTCAACCGATTTGGAAAAGGAACATTTTGAAAAGTTGTTGAGTCCAATTTTTGCGGATCAGATTGTGGAATTGGAATGGATCCCCGTGTAGATGTGTTCGTGTTGTGAGAAGTGGGTCCGTTCGAGCTAGAAGAAGTAGAGCCTTGTGAAGGATGAAGAATAGGCCCTAACGAAGAAGAAGAAGAAGAAGATGAAGAAGGACCACCGGCAGGGGTGTCGTTGTTAATTCCCACATTGTTTTGCAACACTTTTCCGGATCTCAACATGGTCACAGCATTTACGTTATGATTCTGCTGTTCATATGCAACATGTGCGTGACCGGGATTTGGCAATGGTTGAGATGAAAGCTTTCCTTTTTCTCGCTCTTTCAACACAGCATTGAGTTGTCCAATTTGTGCTTCAATATATTTGATGTTTTGATCGTGTGAGGCATTGTTTTGCACCAAAAATTGAATAAAAGTCTCTAACCTTGCTGCGGATTGTGTAGATTGCTTTAGGAACGCATCTAGACTTCTTTCGAGCGAGTTAACCTTGTCATTTTGAGGTGGAACAAAATTGTTTGGCGGGTAAGCATTGTTGGGCACAAAATTGTTCACTTGATTAGGGTAAGGTTGCTGTTGGAAAGGTTGCTGAAATTGAGTTTGTGGAGGTGCTTGTTGTTGTGGAGGAGGAGGCCTTTGAAAATTGTTGTTTCCTTGGAATTGTTGATTTTGGTTCCAAGAGAAATTTGGGTGACTCTTCCAACCCGGATTGTATGTCGAAGAGTATGGATCGTTTCTTTGTCGTTGCTGAAAGGCAGTATTGACTTGATCCTGTCCTTGAGTAGATGGATTGTAAGGACACTCTTCGGTGAGATGTGATGGATCCGAACAACAAGCACAAACAGTTCGTGGAGGCACAACAGGGGCAGGAGAAGGCGATGAGATTTTGGTCTCAATCGCTTCTAGCTTTTTCGTAAGTGCGGCCATCTCGGTCTTCATAGCAATCGATATATCTAATTGATGTATGCCTGCCCTAGACTGACCAATAGAAGAAGATGAGGTGGTCTTGGTGCTCTCCCACTGAATTGTTTGTTCACTAAGATCCTCGAGAAACTGCCATGCTTCCTCACTAGATTTGGTTAGAAAGTGACCTTGACAAATGGTTTCTAGCAACTGCTTCATTGCCGGGTTCAATCCCTCGTATAATGTTTGGCAAAGTTGCCAATTTTCGATCCCATGGTGAGGGCATTGAACAAGTAGGTCTTTGAATCTTTTAAAACACTTCCAAAATGGTTCGGAAGGAAGCTGGGAAAATTGTATAATCTCATTACGGATTCTAGCAGTCTTATGATGAGGATAAATTTTTTTAAGAAAGGCTTTCACAAACTCTTCCCAATTCTTAATTGAATGCGACGCTGTGCTGTATAGCCACTTCTCGGCTAAGTCACATAAGGTAAAAGGAATGACCCTTAGTCTTATAGCATCGTCGGATAATTGGGCTGTTTTCATCATAGCGCAAACGTTTTGGAATTTGTTGATAAAGATATAAGCATCTTCGGATTCCAATCCGTGAAATTTTGGTAGCATATTGATGAAGTGGGGTTTGATCTCGAAATTGTCCCCATTTGCCGGTGGGAGTGAAAGACAAGTAGGTAAGACGGTGCGGATTGGATAGAAAAGATCCTGGAGCGCGATTCATTGGGGCGCTTCAACAGGCGGGTGATTCGGGTTATTCGCACCTAACGGAGGTGGAATCAGTTCCATCGGTAAGGTGTTGTTGGGATTGTATCCCGACATACCTTCGGAAGAAGAATTTGAATGTGAAAGTGAAGAAGTGGAAAGGATTTCGACTTCGGAGTCGAAAGGTTCGTCGGTCGGTACCAACGAAACACGGACTAATCGGGCGCTAGTGTCTCTAGTCCAACCGGACATACACTAATGAGGTAGTGTAGTCAAAAAGGTGAAAGACAGAATGTGGAGGTAAGACAACGTCAATGAGAAGAAAGTTGTGTAAGTGGAGTGCAAAGATTTCTTTAGCGACAACTTACAAGTTTTTGAAAAGATTTTTTTTATTTTTTTATGTGAGCTTTTTGCAAAAAGATTTTTTTTGAAAAGAGACTTTGACACAAATGCAATCAACCACAAATGCACAATCAGGCCTAGATCTAGGGTCACCTAGGTCAGCTAGACAGCTCCTAACTGTTCCAAAGGGCTAGAAATAGGATCTCAAACCGCCTCTTCACCGCCAATTGCGGCCAGGTAAGTGCCAGGTGAGTGGGAGGCTCTCCACTATAAGTAGTGGCCCTAATTAAGTAACCACTCGCCTTAGACACACTTGCCTAGGCACCGCAAAGTCAGGTTAGGATTAACGGCCGATGCCTATAACTAGTCCTCTGTCCTATTGAGCGCGACGTCCTTAGGGCTGAGTCTAGTATTTTTTTAATTAAGAATGGTCCATGCAAATGCCTTATGTGATTTCTGGGGTCCTGGGAAGGGTGATGAAATCCCCACCCAATCTGAATTGGTAAATATGCAAAACAGTAAATCACTTGCAATCAATTTTCTTTTTAAGCGCGGTGCAAAGAATCCTGCAGAAAATCAATTATTGGAAGGGGGAAGATTTTTTTTTTAGCGCAAAGAATCCTGCAGAAGATTTGGCAAAAGATATATGGGGATTGGCATAAGAGAGAAAAGGGAGACAAACAGTGCAAAAATCGCTTGCTGACGTCAGCACAGAACCGCGGATCCACGGTCGGGGGGTCTCTGTGGCGGCGGAAGGGCAGCGGCGTTGAAGCTTCAGGTCTCTGAAAAAATTGTGCTGCTCTGTTGTTCCAATCCGTTACTGTTCTGATCTACTTTTTTCTGTTTCGCACTCTGGATTTTCCCAGATCCGTCGATCTTGCAAAGATTCACACAAGAAACCCTTCAAACAAAAAAAGATGATAGAATTTTTTTATTTTTTTTCAATTTTTATGATTTTTATATTTTATATTAACCCGAAATTACAAAAAGGAAATTTTTACGCCATCCCCGGCAACGGCGCCATTTGATTTATGTGTCAAAAATATTTCTATACCGCAATCAAGAACGGCGTCGCTTGGTTGCTAGCCGGTGAATACGGGTCGATCCACATGGATGGTGTTAATTTCCTAAATATTCTTACGAGCTAATTCCAAAGGGTGTTGGATCTTTTATCACAAAAAACTAATTTGAGTTATACTAGGATTAGGAAACTTGCTAGGATTAGGTTTAGGTAAAGTTTGGTAAAATAAAGATCTCTACCTCTTTCAATACCCTAAATTAGATCTTTTTAGGAGTTATGGTAATTATTAATAAAGGGGATTAGGATGATCGGGAAGAAACTATGTTTCTTCATCTAGATCCTTGTCCGTCCTTTCTTAATCCTTACCCTAACCTCCATGGAAGACTTTCATATCCGGTCTTTTATACTACGGTATCACCTTTACCTCATGGGTAGGGTGCCGTAGGGAGCGGAATATGAAAGTATGCATGGATTCCTAATTGTTCATAAGTGATTGGCAAAGAAAGAGCTGAGAGATCTTCATCTCTCAAACCCTTCCCTATTCCTAACCCTAACAAGCGAGGAATCTACTCGCTCATTGAGGGATCTAAGAAAAACATAATTTTTATGAGTTTTGATTTAAGAGATTAATGATCTACTGCAGAGAAAAATTCTATTCTAAATTAAACTAAGGCAGAGAAGAATTTAATTATCTAGGGCAGAAAATAAAATTAAGAACTAGGGCAGAAAAGAAAACTACTTACGAATGATGCTCTCCAAAACTTCAAGAAAAAATCTGAATTTTATTGATCAAAAAGAGGCATGAACTAATACAAGGAATTTGGCTTCTATTTATAGGACATGGAAAACCCTAGATTTACAATTGCCGCACGTCTGCATTTACAAAAATACCCCTAGGAAGACTATTCAGCGCCGCCTCTAATTTTGGTAAAAATTTTATTCCCTCCGTGCATGACATGGCCGCGGAACCGGGGCCACAGCCAGGGTTTGGCCGCGGTTCCGCGGCCCATTAAGAAGCTGAGGTCTTCAATTTTCTTGTGCTGGTTTTGGGCTGTTTGGGCTTCCTACTTCTTTAGTACTTTTCTCAAATTGGCTTCTAGGTTTCTTCCAGATCTCCCAATGACTACTTGTAGTGGACTTTTACCGTTGCTTTGAAATCTTGCGCTGCTTTGTATTGATCTTCTTGTAAGCTTGATCAAGATTCTTCTATTTGTTGGTCGTAGTCCCACTTTTGCATCATCTTTTTATCTTTTTCACTGTTTTTGCTCCAAGAACCTGTAACCTATACTATGTAGCAGACATGGGTCAAAAGCACCTGTTTATTTGTAAAACGCATAAGAATGGGGAATGTAATGATGCAATATTATGATATGAACAGTAGCCCTCCGTCATTTCATATGAATAGTCAATAGTATTCAAGCTATGTTTGTTGGCCAAATTCAAGGCATAGTGATTGGTAGCTATTGGATATTCATATGTAGCATAGATAAATGCGTTGGTTTGGGACAATCGTACTGCTTTGTTGGCCAAAATCAAGGATAGATACTGGTGGGTTCAAATTAACCTAGAAAATGATGGGTAGAACTTGACATGTGACTTATGATTTGTTGGCTAAAGTCAAAGTCATAAGAGCATGGGGCAAAAATCTACATCGGGAGTTGCTAAAGAAAGTGAAACTTGCTAGTGTTGCATAACATTTGGAGTGTGATGATTTTGGTAGGATTCCTTCAGCATTATCACACGTTGATATTTGGATCTCGATCCTACTGTGAGTATATGCTACTCCTCGAGAAACTTTCTCACTTAACTATCAATACTATAAACCAAGTAGGTGTCTAGAAAGGTGTTAGCGGGGCTACGCCCACAGGGAAAAGAGGTTATTTAATTAAGGAACTTCGCGAAAGCGTCGTAAAACCTCCCTCGAAGTACCGACACTGGCCTGGCTGAATGGTTAAACAAGTATTGTACGGTGAGATCAATCCCGACTAATTCTTCTTTTATGGTTTGAGAAAGGATTCGAGAAACAGTGGGAGCCATCCTGTTTAGACAAACTAAAAAACACTCTAAACTTGCAAGAGCATCATGCTAAAGTGTTTCTTCTCTTTCTCCTAATTGCAGCAACCAAACATCATGACGGGCCTTAAGTTACTATTAGATAAAAATATACTGACAGGGCCAAAGTATAAAGATTGGTTTAGGAATGTCAAAATGGCAATCACTTATGACAAGTTGGGGTATCTCCTTACCACTAAGGCACCCGCCGTCCCAGGTCCGAAATCCAGTGTCGCGGATAAGGAAATCCGTAAGACCTAGGAGATTGACAGCGCGAAGGCCAAGTGCCTCATGCTTGCCTCTATAGACAATGAACATCAGAGGAGGCACGAGGATATGGATCTTGAATCCATATTTCTCTATACTAAGGAACTATATGGAGAGAAATCCCATATCGCAAGATACGAGACCTCGAAGAAACTGTTTCAAGCGAGGTTGGCCGTCGGATCATCTGTTGGGGAACACGTCCTGAAGATGATTGGCTACATTGAGGAGCTCGCGGACCTCGGGACCACGTTAGAGAATGAGCTGTACACTGACTTGATTCTCCAGTCCGTTCCTTCCACCTACGCCCAGTTTATCCTGAATTTCAACATGCAAAGAAAAGAAGTTGAACTTCCGGAACTCCTCAACATGTTGAGGAGTGCAGAGGGCACCCTGCAGAAAGTCAGGGAAACACCCGCTTTGTTTGTTGGAGGAACTTCCTCTTCTAGATCCAAGGCGAAAGCCAAAGGAAAGAAGAAGAAGGCCCCCACCAAACCAAGGGGCGGTGTTAGTAAGGTGGAAGCTAAGGGAAAAGCAAAGGTAGCGGGACAGATTGTGGGAAAGGAAGAATGCTTTTATTGTCACAAGAAAGGACACTGGAAGAAAGATTGTAGGGCTTGGAAGGCCAAGAACCAGGACCCGAAGCAAGTTGTGGCTTCGGCTTCAGGTGTGTATATTATTGAAAACTGTCTGTCAATCAACTCTACTTCCTGGGTATTGAATACCGGATCAGGATCTCATATCTGTAATTCTTTGCAGGCACTGAGAAGCCGTAGGGTTTTGAAGGCAGGTGATATGACCCTCAGAGTTGCAAACGGAGCAAGCATGGATGCTGAGTCCGTAGGGGACTATCACTTAGGATTGACAGATGGACATGTTTTGGTTTTGCGCAATTGTTATTTTGTACCTAGTTCGACTTGTAATATCATATCTGTATCTTTAATGTCTAAAGAAGGTTATGATTTTGCATTTGTAAGCAATGTTGTAAACATTCACCTTAATCATGTTTTGATTGGGTCGGGTACATTAAGCCACGGGATATACGTATTAAACCAACCGCAGATTTTCAATATCCAGAATACACACAAAAGAATGTCTCCAGAATTAAATCATGCTTTCTTATGGCATTGTAGACTGGGTCACATCAATGAAACACGATTGACTAAATTACATAAAGAGGGATATTTGGATCCGTTCGAATATCAATCTTATGCAACTTGTCAATCTTGTTTCATGGGAAAGATGACAAAGACTCCGTTTACTGGACACGGAGCAAGAGCGAACGAGCTCTTGGGACTCGTACACAGCGATGTATATGGTCCAATGTCTACACATGCGCTAAGTGGTTATTCTTACTTCATTACTTTTACGGATGATTTTTCAAGGTATGGACATGTTTTCTTAATGAAGCATAAATCTGAAGCCTTTGAAAAATTCCAGGAATACAAGAATGAAGTAGAAAAACAAACAGGTAAAAGTATCAAGACACTGAGATCTGATCGAGGTGGTGAATACTTGAGTGCCGAGTTCCTGGATTACCTAAAAGAGAATGGAATTCTCTCTCAACTTACTCCTCCATACACACCACAACACAATGGTGTATCGGAGAGACGGAACCGAACCCTATTGGATATGGTATGTTCCATGATGAGTAACGCTGAGTTGCCGCGATCTTTCTGGGGATATGCACTAGAATCAGCTGCATATCTTTTGAACCGGGTTCTAACTAAGTCAGTGCCTACCATACCATATCAGATGTGGAGTGGGAAGAAACCCTATCTTAAACACATTAAGACATGGGGATGTCCAGCTTTTGTCAAAAAGCAGCATACGGACAAACTCGAGGCACGCTCAGTACAGTGCAAGTTTGTGGGATATCCAAAGAACTCCAAGGGATATTTCTTCTATTACGCAGAGGAACAAAATGTATTTGTTTCTCGTCATGCCTGCTTCTTGGAAACTGAATTTTTGGAAAATCAGATAAGTGGGAGCGCAATAGAACTGGAAGAAATTCCAGAACCACGAGCTATTACTGAAGGCTTAGTAGAACCAGAAGGTTCGAAAGAACGGGACATTCCTACGCCGCTCCGCATGAGTAGTAGGCTTTCTCATCCACCTGAGAGATACTACGGTTTTCTCATAGACGGGTTGCATCATTGATAATGATGAGCCCACTAGCTTCCAACAGGCCATTCAGAGCACTGACTCGGTAAAATGGCTGGATGCAATGCGGACCGAGATGGAGTCTATATACACCAATAAAGTATGGACTTTGGACA
Organism: Agapanthus africanus; assembly: GCA_030015575.1. Lineage (NCBI taxonomy): Eukaryota > Viridiplantae > Streptophyta > Magnoliopsida > Asparagales > Amaryllidaceae > Agapanthus > Agapanthus africanus. The sequence goes on from CM057345.1 coordinate 502,034,258, forward strand.
TTGCTCCAGAAGGGGTAAAACCCGTAGGCTGCAAATGGAACTTCAAAAGGAAGATTGGTGTAGATGGACAGGTAGAAACCTATAAGGCTAGACTTGTTGCAAAGGGTTTTCGTCAAAAGACCTGGCTTGGACTATGACGAAACCTTTTCTCCAGTGGCTATGCTCAAATCCATTTATGGATCCTTCTTGCCATTGCTGCCTTCCACGATTATGAGATTTGGCAAATGGACGTAAAAACCGCTTTTCTAAATGGAAATTTAGAGGAGTGTGTCTATATGGACCAGCCAGAGGGTTTCATTCAGAGTGGGAGCAACGGAAAAATGTGCAAGTTGCTTAAGTCCATTTATGGACTAAAACAGGCATCGCAGAGCTGGAACATCTGTTTTAATGAGACAGTCAAAGAGTTTGACTTTATCAAAAATCCAGATGAACCGTGCATTTATAGTAAGATTGTAGCACGAACTGTTGTATTCCTCGTCTTGTACGTGGATGACATTCTCCTGATAGGAAATGACATTCCTATGCTACAATCTGTCAAAGGGTTCTTGTCACACAGGTTCTCCATGAAAGACCTGGGTGATGCCTCTTACATTCTGGGGATCCGGATCTATCGTGATAGATCTAAAAGGATGTTGGGACTTTCACAGTTCAGGTACATCAACACCATACTAAAAAGATTTAGTATGGAAGATTCCAAGCGCGGTAATTTACCGGCTTATCACGGGATCACCCTCTCCAAAGAGATGTCTCCCAAGACTGATTTGGAAAGGGATCGCATGTCTATTATACCCTACGCTTCTGCGGCAGGCTCTATAATGTATGCGATGTTGTGTACCAGACCAGATGTAGCTTATGCACTGAGTGTAGTAAGCCGGTATCAGTCAAACCCTGGGGAGAAGCACTGGATAGCGGTAAAGAACATTCTGAAGTACCTGAGAAGGACTAAGGATATGTTTTTGGTTTACGGCGGAAAAGACCTCCAGATCGAGGCCTTTGCTGACTCCAGCTTCCAGAGTGACAAGGATGACTCCAAATCCATGTCGGGTTATGTCTTTACTCTCAATGGAGGGGCGGTGTGTTGGAAGAGTTCCAAACAAGAAACCGTTGCTGACTCGACGATGGAAGCGGAGTATATCGCAGCATCTGATGCCGCAAAAGAAGCTGTCTGGATGAGAAAGTTCTTAACAGAACTTCAGGTGGTTCCGTCCATTGTTGATCCAATACCTTTATATTGTGACAACAACGGGGCTATAGCATTAGCGAAGGAACCCAGGTCCCATCAGAAGTCCAGACACATCTTGAGGCGGTATCACCTGATCAGGAAGATCGTGGATCGCCGGGAGATTGAGGTTCGGAGGGTTGCTACAGAGGATAACACTGCAGATCCATTCACAAAGGCCATTCCTCAGACGCAGTTCGAGAGGCTATTCGAGATGATAGGTCTGCGATATGCCAGCACAGAGCCTTAGTGCAAGTGAGAGATTATTAGTGTGATATGCCCTAGAGGCCATTATTGTATAGTACTAGTTTGTATATTACATTTTGGAAGCTTGGGATATATACACGGATTGACATTCTTGCTCAATATGGTAGTATGCTACTTGGTTTGTATCTATCATAATATGTGCATGTGTTTCTTTTAACATATTGCTAATACATATTGATAGAGCCCTTAGGATCTTTGCTTGACTACAAGCGTTGTGATGGCAGTCACACTAGTGGGGGCTGGGTAGTCTACAAGCACATCCTTATACTGGTCCCTGGTCGCAGGATTATCGAGACGGGGCATCGATACTCCTAGTGTGTACGCTTCTCATCCCAGGAGGGGAGATAGTCTGTTCCACAGCCATCGGTACGTCGTACTGGAGATAGTATGCAGGTGCTCGGTAGGTTACGAGTACACTGGACAGGACTCGCTGGGAACTGTTGGTTGGTATTATACCTATCGTCAGTTATCAGTTCCCAGGTGACATGAGTACAGCTTAGTCCGTAGACTTGACACTGCCACTTCGCCTCGAGTGTGTTCCCACTGCTCTTAGATTACTACCCCACCACGGCTCTATTGAGTCATGCAAACAGGTAGTAGTTGGGTGCAGTCTCGAAGCACTTGGAGGCAGTGACGGTTAGACAGGATTCATCTCTCTCGGTATTGGGGGTTGATATCGTGCTGTGTCCAGGAGAGCCATTACACAAAGTCCCTGGCCAGGGCAAGCGAGATTTACTGGTAGTGTTTCCAGTAGTTTCTCAGGGTGTTCTCGGCTACACTCCGACACGACTTGTACCGCTATTAGGGGTCTGACGCTTACCGCCCCCTAGGCCCGACATGCGATACTCTTAGACGAACAGACCGGACTGTACGGAGATTGTCACATTCAGGCTCAGTAGGAGTTCAGATGGGTTCACCTCATCGGTCTTCTTATCGGCATCTACCTGGGGACCGTTACGTACAGCTAGTACCGCTTGCGACCTGTGGTTAACCCATTGCCAGCGTAGTGTTGAGTCTTTAGAGTCCCACACAGAGGGTTGTTCACCTTTGGGCAAAACAGAGTAGAGGTTGTATGGTTTTACGACGGGGTTCGTTCACATACGCGCACTTGTGCACGTTTGGTGTCCGGGAAGTTATTACTAGTGGGCTTTGGTTTAAGCCAGATCCTAGTATTTATTTTGGGATTGTTCTTGTCTCATTGTGTTCGTGTTTCTTCGGAACACGAATGCGGCTACGTACGTACAGTTGACAGAGGCGGAGAGGGAGAAGCCTCATTAGGGTTATTGACCATTGACATTTTCAAAACCATAATGAGAATGAGAAATATGATTAATAATATTAATTAAGGATAATTATGTCATGGTTAGGGTTGGGTTGACCATTTGACTTGTTGACTTTCATTGACCTTGATATTTTCTTTTGTTAAGCAAAAGATGCTTCTTGAAGCTTGCTTCGCATTAAATGTGAAATGATAATGGTCAAATCAATTAACCATTACAATTTTCTTAATTATTATCATTATTATTATCTAATATGAGAGCAAGGTTCATTCTTCACTCTCATTCTCTCATATGTTTTCTCTCTCATGGTTTGCTCTCTCTCTTCCTCTCTCTCAAAAGCTTAAGTGTTTCATGTGTTGAAAATCCAAGCTTTAAGACTAAACCACCAAAATACTCCTTTACTCACTCTAGGGTTCTTAGTCTAGCAAGCCAAGCATTCTAGTTACTTCTTTGTTGAGGTAGGAGCTCAAGATAGAGGCCTTCGGGTGGATCTTTCTTTGGCAAAGAGAAGACGAAGAGGAGAAGCCGTCTACACCACTCAAAGGAGCACACAAGAAAAGGAAGCAACTCATAAAGAGAAGGAGTTCAAGAACTAGGTATAACCTTCTAACCTAGTAGTTAGAACTTGTAGATAGTTTGTTAGTTCATGTTTAGCAAAGATCCTTCATGGTTAGTCTATATTTCCTTGTGATAAAAATTCATTTTTTACTCTTTCCGTCTCCCCGTAGGTACCGAGGTGGGTAACATAGACTTACATAAGTCACGTTATTTCTTTATACTAAACATGGCTCTTTGATACCAACACAACCATGTCACGCCTCGTTTCCCAAAATACGGAATACTGGGGCGACTAGGCCAGCCAAGCTCCTATGGTCAAGGAATAATCCTGTCGTAGTCACACTTCGGCTTCAAGCATTACATGGTAATCAGTAAACACAACACAGAAGTAAATGAACCACATCACTTAGTTTATTACATCAACTCTCATTATTCACAATCTACAATAGTTCAATAGAAAAGAAAACTACTAACCAAGTGCGAATACAAGGTTGCTTTTAGGGAAAGTAGTAAAACTGCTGAAAATAAAACCGTCTAGATCTCTTCAAGCTCGAACGGTAAATCTGACTCCCGAGCGGCGTCCTCTCTAAGCTCTAAGTATGCATACTCAGGTCGTCAGGTCAACGCAATCGCAATATAATAAAGCATGAAAAGAAAGGTAATAACAGTGGAGACAGTGTATGCAGGTAATCAGTGTATCAATAATCAATGTAGTATATGATCCATGTCCTTATTGGTCTATATGTCAATTTGAAATCGAACTATGGAAAAGAGTGGTCATATTTAATGAGGGTCTTATGCGAACCCGATACTACGGTCCGTTGTTGCCCGGGACATAACCCTGTCAGCCGGACTACTAAGTCCATAACCTAAAGTATATATAAGAGTCATTGTTCGAATGATCATCCTCTAAATCGCTAATCTCGTTAAATACAAGTTCCATTCCACTTCGATTTCCCTCTTTTTTCCAGATTTCAATAACTATATGTATGGGGCTAGTTGTGTACAAGTACGCACCAATAACACGGTTTTATTCACTTTTCACTGCACTGTTCATTTTCACGAATCAATCACTTATTACTAGCGTACTTGATACAACTAATCCAATACCACTCACGTTTGACAATGCAATATCCTCAAAGAATCAATATGAACGTTCCTGATTGATCTGTTTAAAAAAAAATTCGAAAATAAAGTAACCGCAATCAATAACGGTGTCGCTGGTAGCTAGTCGAGATGAGTACGGGTCGTCCTCAGGGAAACGTCAAACATTTATCTTGCTTCAGACGAGTTGATTAAAATATGGATGGTTTGTTCTAGATCTACGATATACGGATGTAGATTTTATGAAGAAGAGCCTTGTAGGGTTCATAGAATTTGGTAGTAATGGATGATTAATTGAAGATGACTCCTTTTATCTTTTAATAGATTTAAAACTAGATCGATAGTGGTGAATGAAGATTAGGATTTTTGGAGGGAATATGGTTCCCACTCTTAATCCTTATCTTGTCATTGACCTCTATTCATGTCTAGCCTTTACCAAAACAATTGTTAATCTAATCTCAAATCGCGGTCGAGACTATAAATAAATTGGTAGCGTGCCCGATAAAGATGTTAACTATTGTTTTGCTAAAATTTATAAACTTTAGAAGATATAAAAGAAGTTAAGAGATTTTATCATTCATTGATCTACCCTAATCCTACGAACCCTAGCAAGCATAGAATTACTCATGCATGTTTTGAGAAGAAGAAGAAAGGATAGAGAAGGAGATCATAATGTAAATGCAGAAAGTAATGCAGAAATTAAATACAGAAAGTAAAATGCAAAGAGAATTAAAGCTAAAAATCTATCTTTATTAAACAACTATATCATGTACAAATCCTTTTAAAGTAGAGTACAAGAACCCTAGTTTTTGCTCTCGATCTCTATCTTATTGGAAGTAGATGAAAAGTTGATGATCAACTCAGATGCGTGGATTGTCTTGGACATCTTGATCTCTTCGGTTGATGATTTTTCATGTGAAGCTCTCGGTCCTTTAAATAGTCGCAGAAATTAGAAACCCTAGATCCTATGTATGAAGATTTGCTGTTATGATCACACCTAAAAATTCCTAAATCCTACGACCACAATATGGCCGCGGATCCGCCGCGTATATAGCTCTTTGGCCGCGGTTAGGCGGCACTTTGGTGGAATCTTGGTTTGAAAATTCCTCTGCTTCTAGGTATTGACATGTGGAGATTGTTGTGATGTCAGGATTCTTTAAATCTTTCTCTGAGTCTCTGACATTCATGATTTTACGATTTGACTCAACTTTATTGGCAGATTTGGTTCCCGGCATCTCGGATATCTCGATCTTCAGACCTGAGCTCATATCTGCACAATATCTAAATTCAAAGTATTAGTAATATTTGTTATTTATTTTGAGATATTATCCTAACCATTAGTATGATATGATATTTTAAGAATATTGATTAGGATTATTTGATATGATATGCATATTTAAATTATCAAAATATCATATAAATATTATATGCATATATTTTCCTTCATAATGTTAATTATAATATATAAACATATGATAAAGAGAATTTTTTAGATAAACCCACATGTGTTCCATAATCACAATAAACACCTTTAAGTAATTAACAAAAGTAAGGAAAATGTTCTATCAAATGTGCAATATTTTCGATTGAACAGTTCGCTATCACTAAAGGTATCACGGTCGGGTAAATATGAGAATTATGCCACATATTAAGTCATGTATGATATGAATCACAACGTGCATTATGAGTTCAGAAAAAGATATTAAATCGTACGGCCGTAATTAGGCAAAATAATACAAAAGGGGTAGAAAGTAAACTTAAACGGCAATCCAAAAAATTTGGTTTTGGGTCAAACGGATTTCTGGTTTGCGAGGTCCAGTCATTCCATTTTAAGTGTTCGCTGCTGGAAATCCAGTTCCTAAACCGAAAGTCCATTTCGTAACACATTTTACTCCTTATTGGGATCATAATTAAGAGGCGCTATAGTTATATAATATTTATATTTATCGGTTATGTTTCCAACGCACTATACAGATTGATAATATCCACTGTATATAGGGAAATATGCACTGTTTAAGGTTAAGGTATACATTATGTCTCTGCATGAAACTGTAGTACGTATTGACGGTTTAAAATACAGTTAAAATATCAAACGACGGTAAAATTGAACGAAACCACCACTTATAGTTATCTAACAGGATTATCTTCACAACGATATAGGATTACGCATATTTTCATTTTCATACAGAGTTATACAAACAATTAGATTCAGGTGTCAACATGAAATACTGCTCTGGACTACAGTCTAGAACCGTATTTCCATTCAGTTTTCGTCATTGTTTTATTGCAGTATAGAAATATAAAATATAGAGGCTTCTAGGTTGTCAAGTCGGCTTCGATACGAGCCCTTGAACACAACATTCCGGTATGTATCTAATTTACTATGATTTTCACAAGCTACGTGTGTGAGGAATTTCAGATTTAATGGATCTAAATGGGGGTGTCATTTCATGGTGTTAAGGTCCGTATTTTTAACCCAACTTTTTATGTGTTATTTATTATCACTAAAGAAATCTGGTAGTCATAAATTCTACCATATTCGATTAGGTTTTCGCTTAAGGTTTGCATCGAACGGCTAAGATAACATTTGGTTATCGATCGAATTTACCGTTTTCTCTAACTGATTGAGTTAGATATCAACCATTTAACCTATACGGGTTACCAACACGGTAATAAGACATAGTTGGGCTCTACTCAGAATACAACGGCACGATGGTTCGCTACACCAAATTCAAGTGTGTGTATGTGTGTGTGTGTCGATGTAGTTGTATTTATTTTTGTATCTAATTCTAATGTAATTTCTCTATATAGTAGCATGAAAAACAAGTGAAGATTTTCATTTGCCTGAAGATGATGGTGGCATGACAGCAATGGAGAGCATAGCACATGCACGAACACGGCAGCGGTCACAATCTTGGACTCGGCTAGGGTTTCTGGCTATGGCCTTAGGCTGGGGGAGCTCCGACAATGAGAGCTAGGACGACGGCGGAGGGGCTGGGGCGACGTTCGAGGGTTGCCAGAGATGATAGGTGCAGTGGTCGGGTGTGCAAGAGGAGCTCGAGTTGCGGATGGTGGGGTGACGGAGTGCTCAATGCTATGATGATGGAGGGGGTTGTAGTGCTTATCGGCGACACGAGGCAGCGGTGGTTGACATGAACTCCGGTGGTGGGTAGTTGCAGGCGTCGGCAGCTGTTCATAGGTGTTGGAATGATGGGTTCGGGTATGTTGTTGGAGTTGTGGTCGGTGGAGGGTTGCTGGTGGCTGGGAGCTCATCGGAGTGGTGGGAGGTGGTCGCCAGTGAGGGAGAGGAGTTGTTGGGAGCTGGAAGTGCTCGGTTGAGGTGAGGGTTAGAGAGAGATCGAGAGAAAAAGAGAGAGAGCATGAGGGAGATAAAGGTAGAGAGAGAGAAGTAAGAGTGATGAGGGGAGGCAAGCGCGGAGATCTCAGGGTCGTTGGCAATGAGGGCTACGTCGGCATGGAGCAGTTCTCGTGAAGGTAGGTGCGAGAGAGGGGGCGACATGGGTTTTCGAACATGAAAGAAAACAAGAAAAGAAAGAAAGGAAGAAGGAAAGAGGTAAAGAAAGAAAGAGAGGGGGTTAAGCTCGAGTTAGGGAATGGGGGTTCATGGGCCTTGGGCCGGGGATCTCGGGTTTGGGGTTAAATATTAGTGTTAATATATATCTATGTGTGGGGTTTGGGTTATTTAGGGTTTTAAAAATTTTAGAGTTAGGTTATAATTAAAGATAGGAAAATAGAATTTGAAGGGAAAATTTAAGGAAAATATTTGTAAAGAAATATGGAGAAAATATAAGGAACTTGGGATTTACAACAACACCAATGGCTTGTGAGACCGGCCACTGCCCCTCGTCGGGGTCTCGAAATGTATACACTAGTCTACTCCGGAACTTCGATGCCTAGTCTCGATACTCTCTCAACTAGGGAAATTTAAGAATGTGCTTATAGGCTACCCAGCTTCCACGTATATGATCGCCATCATAATGCTAGTAATCAAGCATTGATCTTACGGGCTTTATCATTATGTATTATAGGCACGTAATAACGAGTAAAACGTATATACATCAATGATAAAGACAAACCAGATAGTATACTATCATCTCGAGCAAGAGTATTCTATCGGTATAGATCCTCCTTCAATTATCATAATCGCTTACCTGCAATTACAATAATTGGCTTGAGGGCACTATTGCCAAAAATACCAACCCCTGAACCTACTCCTGATCCGATTTCTGAACCCACACCAGCTGCACCTTTTGACCTTGATTTTCCCGTCGCGATCAGCAAAGCACCTCGTTCCACTGCCAATCTACTTTACCGTTCTGTCTCCTATGCTCATTTGTCTTCTCCACACAGTGCTTTCATTTCATATATGGATAAATATACCATTCCCACGAATGTATTTGATGCTCTTGCACATCATGAATGGAAACAATCTATGATTGAGGAGATGACTGCTATTCGGTAGAATGATACTTGGGATCTAGTTCCCTTTCCACTTGAAAAGCGTGTCGTTGGTTGTCGATGGGTATTCTATGTCAAGCTCAACTCCGGTAGTTTTCTTGCTCGGTTAAAGTCTCGTTTAGTAGCCAAAGGATATTCTTAGACCTATGGAAAGGATTTTACTGATATCTTCTCCCCCGTCGCGAAGATGGCCTATGTACGCCTGTTGGTTTCTTTAGTTGCTACCTTTCATTGGCCCCTGCATCATCTTGAAATCAAGAATGCCTTCTTTCATGACATTCTTGAGGAGGAGGTTTACATGATGCAGCTGTCTGGTTTTATTGTTCAGGAGGAGTCATCGAAGGTCTGTCGATTGAAAAGATCTTTGTATGGACTCAAATAATCTCCGAGGGCCTGGTTTGAATGATTTGTAGAAAGTATTAGAGGTTTTGGGATGATGAGAAGTAATGGTAATTACACAGTGTTCTATAGACATTAGCATGGCCGCCGAATCATTCTGGTAGTATACGTGGATGACATTGTTATCACAGGTGATGATAACGAAGGTATTCGTGATCTTAAGGCGTATGTTCAGAAGCAGTTTCAAACAAAAGATCTTAGCCGACTTAAGTACTTCTTAGGGATTAAGGTAGCTCAATCTAAAGAGGGAATCCATTTATCACAGAGGAAATATGCACAAGAAATACTTCTGAGAATAGAATGTTGGACTGTACACCTTTTCACACACCGATAGATCCAAATTCCAAGTTGTTACCAAATCAGGGAACATTACTAGATGATCCAACTAGATACAGGAGGTTGGTCGGTCAGCTACACTATCTCACTATCATTTGATCAGATATCTCATATCCAGTTAGTATTATAATTCGGTTTCTGAAATAACCCCACACAGGCCATTAGGATGCAGCTATTAGGATTCTTCAATATCTAAAGAGTTCTCCAGGAAAAGGATTGTTATATACTGATGGAGGGCACAACAGAATAGCGGGTTTTTCCGATACTGAATGTGCAGGGTGCCCGATAACTAGAAGATGCACTACAGTGTGTTCATTGGTGGGAACCTAATGACTTGGAAGAGCAAGAAACAACGTGTGGTATCATGTTCTAGTGCAGAGTCCGAGTATCGTGCTATGGAGGACATCATTTGTAAGATGGTATGGATCAAACGATTTCTGAAAGAATTAGGTGTGGTTCAACACTACTTGATGAGATTATATTGCAACAATCAGACTGCTATCCATATTGCTTCAGATCCAGCGTTCCATGAGCTGACCAAATATATCGAAGTAGATTGTCATGTGGTCCGAAATAAGGTTATTGGAACTGAGGAGGAGTCTCCAAAGATTGAGACACGACATGTGCGCACAGGTCACCTGTTAGCCGATAACTAACTAAACCACTTGCTTGTGATAAAATACAATTTATTTGTAACAAGTTGCATATGGACGATATATGTACTCTAACTTGAGAAGTGAGTTTGATATAAGAGTTTAGTCCCACATTGGAAAATAGGGAGAGTCGATATATTGTAACATCTATATATAGAGGGGTTCTCTTATCTTTTAAAACATTATGAAAGAATTCTATTTTTCCTCAAATTCCTTGACAATGTTTAAAAACAAGTCTCTGTCAGGAGCAGTGCAATGCTGCAGCACAAGTCAATTTTGAAGAGAATGTCGTGTATGTGAAAGCTATGCCTTGGACCATCATTTGTTACTATAAACTAAAAAAATGTAAATTTTAGTCGATTTATTGGGCAAAATCGCCTCAGTCCATATTCATCAACATATCCATAAATATATGTATGTCAATTTTCATGCTGTTTGGATACCATTTTCGGCTATTCTTATTTATTTAGCGCTGCGAAATGTTCTATTGTCGAAAAACCGTTAATTTTGCAATCATCCGATATAAGTACAATTTGTATCTAAACGACATGAAAATTGATATATATTGCCAGAGCCGATCGCTTAGGAGAGGCCACTTGAGCTACTGCTTCAACCTCACTCTTTACTAAAGAAGAAGATGAAGATGTAGAAGATGAACTCTCTTTTCTCTCGTCACTTCTCAACTCTTTTTCTTTTTCTCTCTACTAAGGATGAAACAGAAAGTGGAATAAGTTATGGCTAATAATTTTCATTCCCCTTCACATAACCATATTTCCCATTCTTTAAAATCCCTGCACATGTCATAAGCGGTGGCATCCAATGACAACTAATATATAGCCATGCAATAAAGCTAAAAAGAAAAATAAATAAGAAAAAAGAGTATGACATGTTTAAATAATATTAAACATATCATTTGTTCTCATCACATGGAACAATATTTTAAACAGAGAGAAATAATATAATACTAGATTAATTATATGTATCATCACATAAACCTGGTTCAATCATAAACCGGCTAATATTATAATCCGTCCGGTTCAAGACAAATGTCCAACCGGACCCCGCACGCATTGTTGTACGTGCACTACATCATTTCGCTCAAGTGGACAAACGCTCTGTGTGGGATTCTAAAGACTCGTCAATACGCTGGCAGTGAGTTGTCGGATCAAATCCACGGCTCACAAGCACGTCAGCGGTACTAGCCGTACGTAACGGCTTCCCAGGTATTGAACAAAGCAAAGATCGACAAGCAGGCTTTTCCGTACCCTGCAGAGACTATCAATGACACTGGACTAATCTTTTGCTCTCTCTCTCTTCTCTCAATAATGTAGAAAAACTTCAAAAGGTTACTCAATATTTACAGCAACACGAGCGCTATAATGAGAAATTTATTTACGAAAATAAAACAAAATAAAGACAGAGTCAATATACATTACCAACTAATATTTGCAAAGAAAAAAAAAGACTACATGATGTAAAAACGAAACTCTTAAGTAAATGGTATGTTTACCATCTCTTTCACCGAAAACAGTCACCTTTTATTTATATTATGAAACTTGGAAGAAACTTCCTCTGTTAATTTTAAAGGTCCACATTATCCCCGTTGAACAAAACTTCCTAAAAGAATTTAACACGCTACCATTAAAAAAATGAAGTAGGATGATATGCAGTTTCCTTGCGGAGCCCGCAAACCTTTTTTTTCCCATGCTACTGATTATAACAAAGTTCAAATTCAATATTTTCGAGATCTGAAGATAGGCTAATGTAGCTTTCGTCGCTACGTTCCTCTCCTTTCCATCCGTCGACTCCATGGCTTCCATCACTGCCGGAAACCATAGGCTAAGATAGTTCTAATTATAAACAAACTTGGAAGATGAAGTCTAGGGTAAATTGTCAAACAACCCCCCCCCCCCCCCCCCCCGCCCTTCCGGCCCGAAAAACACTTTTTTACGTTGTCAAAAGCCTCCCGGCCTCGAAACTGTAGTCAAAACCCCTCTAAGAAAGTTTTTAGTTGTCAAAAAATCCCTTACCTGTGATATTTAGGAGTTTTCTGCTATATCTAGTTTCATGCGGTATCTAAGCAGTTGCCTGTGATATCTAACCTGTTTCCTGCAATATCTAAATAGTTTGTATGAATTGGTTAGATATAGCGGGTTAAATACTGCAGAAAAAATTTCCAGAGGGTTTGACTACCGTTTCAAGAGCAGGGATTTTTGACGGCAGAAATAAGTGTTGGATTTTTTTGACAATTTACCCTAAAATCTATATATCTTTAGCTTTAGGTATCGTTTCAAAATGGTTAGAGTTGAGGTTGAGGTTAATTACAAAAGTATACCATGTAGGCGGAAACGCCGGTTTTATATAGGAATATAGCAAACAAGTGAGAAAAATAAGAGAATTTCATCGGCGAATTAAAACTTCACATTATTGAAGAAAAATTTGTTTTCTTTACAAGAAACTTGAGCACTACACAATTTATAAGAGCTCTTAAACTCTCAATTTCTCCCGAAAGCTCACTATATCTCATAATTGTTTGTGTTTTGCTTTATGCTCATCACTAATAACCCGTATGGTAATTATAGGAATCCAATCCATAGTTTTAGAAAAGCCTCTAAAACATCTTTAGAATTTATAGACGATTTCTACAAGAAGTGTAAAGCCCTTCCAAAACAATTTCGAGAAAAAGTCGAGAACCATTCCAACTCAATTACTTGAATTTCTAAACCTTTTCTAGAAGAACTCTAAAACTTGGGCTTGGGATCAGACCTGTAATCCCTTGAAAAATTGAGAAAAAAACCTTAAAAGTTATCTTATTTCAAGCTGCGACATCAACATTTAAAAAAATCCCCTTCTCTCTCTCTCCTTTTATTCATTTTCCAAAACTATTCATATAATTATTTATTTATAATTTTAAGTCGTTTTTTTTTAATTTCAACCATCTTTCTTATTCTCCCCCTCGCCCCCCCCCCCCAACCCCACACACATCTTTCTTATTCTTTCTCCCCCCGCGCGCGCTTCTCCCCTCCTTCCTCTACACCCACTTTCTTTATAATTCTCTCTATCTTACACATCCAATATTGTATAAAAATATTTATTCTCTACACATGCATCCTCATTTTGTTTTACATGATTTTTCCTTTTTCACCTCAATCTCTACTGGTATAGTGCAAATTTCAAGGCAAAGCTCATTTATCAAATTAATGGCTTATCTTGTATAAAAAAAAGAAATTAATACAGAAAATGGGAAAAATCGCCGAATGAATTCTCTTCTTTAAACATATAATCAACTTTTCATTTTAAATCATCTTTCTCTGCCTCTCTGTTTCGTTTCGAAAAGCCATCCACCTTATCATTCTTCTTATTCAAAATTTTAACGTGGCTGTTTTAATTTCATCTATCCTATCATAAGTTCATTCCTTCTCTCTCATATACATACACAACAACAAAAATTGTATAAACATTATTTTTCTTCAGCATCACACGTAAAAAAAATCTAGTCTTATAGAGCTGATATACCTGCACTTAACATTTTGTTGCTATTAGTAATTTTTTTGGTGTTCTAGCATCATAGCACTTAATGTATGTGGCTTTCCAAACTCATATAGATCGTTTAGATTTATTTCATATCTTCAAAGATCTCATGAAGACGGATTTGATTGGAAATTATTTAAATTGATCGTCCGCTTGGAAATGACCCAACATTTGGCATGCGAGAACCATGAATGAACGGTATTTTTTATTACCTGTCTCAGCCAACTTATGATGCACCAATATTTGGCCATATGTCTGATGATCGCTCTATGCTTAGTGACGGATGTCGGATCACGTCAAGATGTTACCTTCCGTTGATCTGCTGTTGGCGATGATGGACGGCTGAGATTTGAGTTGGGGGGCTGGCTCCTGAAGCGTGTAGATCTCAATGGGTTTGAGATTGTTGAGGCCGAGTTACCAGCAAGGAAGTCCCGGGGTGGATGTACCACCGAGGACCCTCCGAGGATCAAGTTAGACCGGATATTTGAGCAGAGTAACGGCCTAGTGGGGGAAAAAGACTTACTTGAACCATCTGAAGGAGGGGTTTATATAGTGGTGGCAGCAGGCAGGCAGGCGCGAGAATCACGCCGGCCGTTACGCTTCCGACGTCACCCCGCGTGATAGGCGGGATCCCGTATTAATGGCGAGACAGGCTCGGTAATGGGGGATCGTGATGGCGTGGAACGCGGGACATGGCCGGTGGATATCTCACGCATGGCAAGATTCGCGGAGGTGAGACGGTTGCGCCTGCGATAGGTGCCGTTGGTCGGTCGATGAGACCGAGGAAGATGAGCTCGGCGGGAGGCTCGGGAACGAGCGGGAGGCCGAGGTATCTTAGTACTGTGATAGCTCGGAGGCGAGCCGGATGGCCGAGGAAGCTCAGGCCTGCGATAGCTCGGAGTAGAGCAAAGGGACAGTTGGCTTGGCTGCTGAAGTGCTCGGGGGAAAGGAGCGGGGTGCAACCTCGAAGACAGGATTTGAGGGAAGCTCCCACTGTAGCACGCTGGGTCCCCCTCCGTGACCCTCAGGGGCCTAACTGGCTTACACATGTGACACGTCATCCACCACGTGTCATGATATAAGGGATTACCATTATTGAGCATCATCATTAGCCCCCCATTCTCGTTCCGATCTATTTGTGGGTCGGGTCGAGAGTGAACTGCTTGGTTCTTTCTGTGCGGCTTGGCGCCGGTAATTCATCGTGGTGGATTGTTCGGGGACGACACGGCGTTCTTATTGTCGCGCATCGAGTATGAGTCGAACGAAGAACGAATGTAGGAAGGTCAGTATCCTCCCTTTGCCGGAGTTGAGGCGCTGATCGCGCATTGAGTATGAGTTTATTCGACGGGTCTTGGATCCATGTCCTTGTAAGGTAAGAAGCTACCCGCTGCGGATGCGCCAAGCAGGAAGCTACTCAACGTCTGATGGGCAGGAGGATGCCCGCTGGGGATGCACCGAGCAGGAAGAAATTTGGCGGCCTCGCGAGGAGGGCTTTAGATCCTCAGCGTCTGATGGGAAGGAGGCTGCCCGCTGGGGATGCGCCGAGCAGGAAGAAACTCGGCGGCCTTGCGAGGAGGGCTTCATATCCTCAGCGTCTGATGGGTAGGAGGATGCCCGCTGGGGATGTGCCGAGCAGGAAGAAACTCATCGGCCTCGCGATGAGGGCTTCAAATCCTCAGCGTCGGTGGGTAAGAAGTTACCCGCTAAGGATTGGCCGAGCAGGGTAGCTGCTCGGTGGCCTCTTGGCGAGAGCTTTGATCCTTGGTATCGGTGGGTAGTGAACTACCATACAGGGATAACCGAGCAAGGGCGAGCCCGGTTGCCTCTTGGTGAGGGCTTCGATCCCTGGCGTTGCGGGGTAGTGAACTACCAGCCAGGGATAGCCAAGAAGGATAGCTGCTCGGCTGCCTCCTGATGAGGGTTTCGATCCTTAGCGCGGGAGGGGCCGTAATAAGCCTACTAAGGACGAGCCGAGCAGGGTTGCTTCCCGGTGCCTCTTGGCGAGGGCTTTGATCCCTGGCGTCGTGGGGTAGTGAACTACCAGCCAAGGATAGCCGAGCAGGATAGCCGCTTCGCTGCCTCTTGGTGAGGGCTTTTGATCCTTAGCGTGGGAGGGGCCGTAATAGGCCTACTAAGGATGGGCCGAGCAGGGTTGATGCCCGGTGCCTCTTGGCGAGGGCTTTGATCCTTAAGGACGGGCCGAGCAGGGTTGCTGCCCGGTGCCTCTTGGCGAGGGCTTTGATCCCTGGAGTTGTGGGGGTAGGGAACTACCAGTCAGGGATAACCGAGCAATGGCGGGCCTGTTGCCTCTTGGCAAAGGCTTTTGATCCTTAGCGCGGGAGGGGCCGTAATAGGCTTACTAAGGACGGGCCGAGCAGGGTTGCTGCCCGGTGCCTCCTGGCGAAGGCTTTGATCCTTAAGGACGGGCCGAGCAGGGTTGCTGCCCGGTGCCTCTTGGCGAGGACTTTGATCCCTGGCATCGCGGGATAGTGAACTACGAGCCAGGGATAGCCGAGCAGGGTAACCGCTCGGCTGCCTCTTAGTGAGGGCTTCGATCCCTGGCGTTGTGGGGTAGTGAACTACTGGCTAGGGATAGTCGAGCAGGGTAGCCGCTCGGCTGCCTCTTGGTGAGGGCTTCGACCCCTGGCGTTGCGAGGTAGAGAACTACCATCCAGGGATAGCCAAGTAGAGGAGCTGCTCGGATGCCTCTTGGTGAGGGCTTTGATCCATGGCGTCGCGGGGTAATGAAATACGAGCCAGGGATAGCCGAGCAAGGTAGCCGCTCGGCTGCCTCTTGGTGAGGGCTTCGATCCTTAACGTCGTGGGGTAGTGAACTACGAGACAGGGATAGACGAAAAGGGTAGCCGTTCGGCTGCCTCTTGGTGAGGGATTCGATCCCTGGCGTTGTGGGATAGTGAACTACCAGCCAGGGATAGTCGCTCGGCTGCCTCTTGGTGAGGGCTTCGATCCCTGGCGTTGCGGGGTAGCGAACTACCAGCCAGGGACAGCCAAGCAGGGTAGCTGCTCGGCTGCCTCTTGGTGAGGGCTTCAATCCCTGGCGTTGTGGGGTAGGGAACTACCAGCCAGGGATAGCCGAGCAGGGTAGCCGCTCGGCTAGCTCTTGGTGAGGGCTTTGATCCCTGGCGTTGTGGGGTAGTGAACTACCAGCCAGGGATCGCCAAGCAGGATAGCTGCTTGGCTGCCTCTTGGTGAGGGCTTCGATCTCTGGCGTTGTGGGGTAGTGAACTACCGGCCAGGGATAGCCGAGCAGGGTAGCCACTCGGCTGCCTCTTGGTGAGGGCTTCGATCCCTGGCGTTGTAGGGTAGTGAACTACCAGCCAGGGATAGCTGAGCAGGGTAGCCGCTCGGCTGCCTCTTGGTGAGGGCTTCGATCTCTGGCGTTATGGGGTAGTGAACTACCAGCCAGGGATAGCCGAGCATGGTAGCCGCTCGGCTACCTCTTGATGAGGGCTTCGATCCCTGGCGTTGTGGGGTAGTGAACTACCAGCCAGGGATAGCCGAGTAGGGTAGCCGCTCGGCTGCCTCTTGGTGAGGGCTTCTGATCTTTGGCCTTTGTTGTCGGAGACTTGTGTCTGGCCGCAGCCCCAGTTCCTTTCAATGAGGTTCCTTAGTTCCCCTGGAAAGGTAGTCTTCGAGCTGCCGTGACGAGTCCCGTCCTCGCGACCCCGTCGAGGGAGGGGGTGTCGGTCATGCCTGGGAGCAGGTGAGCTGACCGACATCTCCTCGGGAGGGACAGGGGTGCGAAGGGGCTCGGGGCGAGACGCTCTAGCGACGGACCTTGGTGTTAACTGTGGGACGCCCAGAGGGTCATAGAATATGTTGGCCCGGGAGATCTGCGGCCGTGGGAGTCAGCGAGGCGGTGGTCGGCCGTGCCGACGCGGGCAGAGTCTTCTCTTCCTCTGTAGGGGTCCCGGTCCCGAGGTGGGGGAGCGGCGACCTGGGGAGCTTTCCCTACCGTTTAGACACGGACGAGCATATCCACGACGGACGCGAGTTGATCTATCCGGGCGGCTAGGGCGTTGATGGCATTCGGGGGAGGAGATTCGCCCGCGCTTCCGTTGTGAGGGAGGCGGCGGCTAGTGCTTGGATCGTCGCGGTCGCTCGCCATTGAGCGGGATCGGAAGATGAACTTTTGTTTTAGTGGAATCAAGACCTTCCCATAGACGGCGCCAGCTGACGGGTGTCGGATCACGTCAATATGTTACCTTCCGTTGATCTGCTGTTGGCGATGATGGACGGCTGAGATTTGAGTTGAAGGGCTGGCTCCCGAAGCGTGTGGATCTCAATGGGTTTGAGGTTGTTGAGGCCAAGCTACCTGCAAGGAAGTCCCGGTGTGGTTGTACCACCGAGGACCCTCCGACGATCAAGTTAGACCGGATATTTGAGCAGAGTAACGGCCTAGTGGGGGGAAAATACTTGAACCTTCTAAAGGAGGGGTTTATATAGTGGTGGCAGCAGGCAGGCGCGAGAATCACGCCGGACGTTACGCTCCCGACGTCACGCCCGCGTGATAGGCGGGATCCCGTATTAATGGCGAGACAGGCTCGGTAATGGGGGATCGTGATGGCGTAGAACGCAGGACGTGGCCGGCGGATATCTCGCGCATGGAGAGATTCGCAGAGATGAGGCGGTTGCGCCTGCGATAGGTGTCGTTGGTCGGTCGATGAGACCGAGGAAGATGAGCTCGGCAGGAGGCTCGGGAACGAGCGGGAGGCCGAGATATCTTAGTACTGTGATAGCTCGGAGGCGAGCCGGATGGCCGAGAAAGCTCGGGCCTGGGATAGCTCGAAGTAGAGCAAAGGAACAGTTGGCTTGGCCGCTGAAGTGCTCGGGGGCAAGGAGTGGGGTGTAACCTCGGAAACAGGGGTTGAGGGAAGCCCCCACTGTAGCACGCTGGTTCCCCCTTTGTGGCCCTCAGGGGCCTACCCGGCTTACGCATATAACACGTCATCCGCCACGTGTCATGATATAAGGGATTACCGTTGTTGAGCATCATCACTTAGACATCATGATGCTCTCTCTCTCTCTCTCTCTCTCTCTCTCTCTCTTCTCTCTCGTATCGATCAAACATCTAATGCACTGATATTTGACTATACGTCTGATGATCGCTATGCTTAGACATTCTAATTCTCTCTCACTCTCTCTGCGCGCGTGTGTGTGAGAGTGAGAGAGTAACCATCTAGCCTAGGTACAGTTGCAGCAAACCCTCACCCACCATGAAGCCTCACTCAGTCCCCACCACATCCATTTTGTAGCCCAAATCTTTTCCATAGACAAAGACAACACCTCAAAACTACTTCTACTTATTCATAATGTCATGTGTGTGAAACTATACTCCCCCAGCTACTATAAATAGCTGCCCCTTCAACTTCAATACAAAAAGATAACCCCTTACCCTCTCTGAAAAAAAGCAGTCCAAAGTCTACAAATTAATCCAATCTCATGCTCCCAGAAATTACAACCCCAAGCCCCTTAGTCGCCTTCATATATAGACCAAAGTGCCACAAATATCAATGAAAAACATGCCTGAAATCAAAGCAACATCCATTGATTCTATGAAGCCAAGAAAAGAGAAGGCGATGCCCGCGGTCGCAAACGCCTGCTTGCTACTGATAAGTCTGGCGGGTGCGGCTCTGTTTCTGTGGTGGGCAATTGAATTTCACCGAGATAATCGGCAACTATGGATGGTTCCGTTTGGTTTGGTCTTGATGGGGACTCCGATCATGATTTGGTTCTCGTTGGTCTCGTCCTATGCATTACGGACTCTTACGATGCTGGTAGCTGACCACGAGTGTTCCGAGCTGAGGAAAGAATCCGAGGTTCTTGATTTAGAGAAATAAGATGGATAGATTTGGATCCATTTAATGATCGGTTTCATTGGCGAGTCTAGTGAATGAAATTCAGCTATCCCATTTCATCTCGACTCAGATGGCTCTGCCTGCATATATGTTGTCTAGCTATTTAGACGAACGGAACGGCCGTATTTTTTTCTTCTTTCCATGTCTCTTATCTATAGTGAATTGGTCTAAGGATTCTTTTTCTCTTTAAATATGTTTATTAAACTCATTATTTTCCATTTGCAAGTGTGAAAGACTTGAAGGTGGTGATAAAGCAATTGAGTTGCAATTGGTCTATATTATTTATCACCCATAGACCTGTTGTTATATATATTAGGTTGTAAGCATTTTTATGGAGCATTTTGATAAAGTGCAAAAAGTATGTTTCTAAATCTTATCATAAATTTGAACATTAATATGCAGCAGTGTTTTTTCTGAAAGTTTCATTGAGAGTATTTCTACGGATCAGAGCCACGGACGAGTATATTTACCATTAAGAGCTTTTTAATGAAGTTGGTGGGTGTAATTAAACCGTCTTTATCTAAAAAAGAAATATTTTTCTAAACACAGTGACTTTTAAGAATGGATTCAAACAAAATAAACACACTTGTGTAACATGTCAAGCCTCTGGTAAATGACCCTGAAATCAATAGATACAAATATTTTAAGTTTGAAGATTTGATCCAAAGTAAGCTAATTTATATTGGAATTCACTAACAATTTTCAATTTTTTAACTTAAAGGTGGAACAAAAACTGCTCTTATTTTTTTAATTTTATTTAAAAACCTGGTATAGATGGTACTCTCATCTAGGCCTGACAAATGAAGCGTGCCAGACCGATTCGCATATAGGCCTGACAAATGAAACGAGCCGGACCAATTCACTTCATTGACGAGACGAGTTCGGCTCGCTTAGCGAATCGCCCGACACGCTTCATTGACGAGGCGAGTTCAGGCGAGTTGAACTCGCCTCGCTTAGCCGGCGAGGCAAAGTGAGGCGAGTTCAATAGTAGCCATCGCCAACCGTGCTCGTCTCGCTGTCTCGCTTAGGCAAATCGCGAGGCAAGGCGAGGCAATTCGCGCGAGTCAGGTGATTCGACTCACCTGACTCTGGTTTTGTTTTTTACTCTTTTTTTTTGAACTGCAGACATCTGGGGCTAGACGTCTACAGTTCAAAAATTTCTTAGAGATGTCTGGGGCAGACGTCTCCACACTAAAAATAGAGATTTGAAAAATGAAAGATTCTTTTCAGCAAACGTCTGTATTTTAAACGTTTCTTAAGCATACGTTTGGACCAGACGTCTGTAATAGAATGAATTTTGAAATCAAATAGAAAATTTAAAGAGTTTGAATTCAACCATTATGTTATAATTAAATAATACAATTTGTATATTTTACATTAGAGACCGAACCCACTCAGGCTGCCTATATATCCCTCGCAAATATTGATCTCAATGAGAGAGAATCATGTTTACATAGTTCTTTTTTTACTATTACAGTTCCTACTCACTACTCGTCGTCGCCGATTGTGGTTTCTCCTTCGGTGTTAGACTCTCCCGATCCTATAAACTCCTTATGTAGATAATTCGAGTCCAAATTGATTGCATTTTTTTTCCTGAAAGCTACTGCTTCCCAAGCTTGAAAAACAAATCATGCACTCCATAGTGTCGTACGCCAAACTGCATATCTTCTCGCTTAATATTCTGCCACCTGTACTAAAAGCACTTCCCGACATCACTATGGACACTGGAATCGGTAAATCATGACCCATAGTAGAAAGCACCAGATACAAATGTTTGTGGTTTTATCACCAGACTAAAACATCAATCTCATCTATAATATAATCTACGTCTAACCCAGTCTGTAAATATATTGTTAATTCATTTAATGAGGACGATGATGAGACCATGGGGTCTCATGCCCTTTTCGACTGTTGAATAAGTGCAAAAGCTGGTGTTGAAGCACGTGAACTGGTTGTGGCCGATGCTCTAGTATTTCTACCAGTAGAAGATCGTGCAACATATAAATCAAACATTTTATTTAAAGTACATTTAACGGTATTAATATAAGTATCAATATATATGCATCCATGGAACCCATTTAAAAGAGCCTAAAAACCTTCTAATTTAATTCTAGGGTCTATTATCGAACACAAACCGTAAACAATTGGAATTTCATAATAATATTTTTAGTTAGCATAGCAAGTATAACTGGCTGAAATATCTCATTATTACAATGATTAGCAAACCATTGAGCTATATTATATAATTCAGAGACAATAATATAAGAAATGGAGTTATAAGTAACAGAAAAACGTTCGGTTGCTATTTTAAAAGTCATAAATAAATCTTTAAAAAGTTCTGCAACCGTCCAATGATCATCAGTTATATGGTTTTCTACAAGCATTTGCTCCTTCCACATGTTACTAATAATTCAGCTAGTCATTAATACAGTACGAAGCATGTCATATATACTATTCCACCTAATGAAAACATATTTTCTAAGAGACGGCCTTAATTCTGCAGCCTGACATTTAACTTTATATTCAGATTTTCTTTTTCCGAAACTTTTAATAAATCTACATGCATCTTTAATTGTTTGAATATTTGAAGAACATACTTGATATGCGTCCTGTACAATAAGATTAAGTATATGGCAGTCACATCGAATGTGAAAAAACAACCATTGCAAATTGTTTTTGCACAGCCTAATAAGTTCAGTAACAACAGAATTACTGTTGCTAGTACTATCGAAAGAAATAGAAAAACTTTTATTTACACAATGATATTCTTCTAAAACAGATCTAATTTCAGAAGATATATTAAAAGTATTATGCAGCAATTGAAACTGTCTAGAAGCAATAATTTTATTTTGCAAATGCTAGCAGAATCTATCCACTGTGCAGTAACACAAATTCAGGGAAGTTCCTTTCTATCAGTCCAAACATTAGAAATTAATGAAATACTAGTATCTAAATAAGCAAGAGTAGCAATTAGTAGTTGTTTACCTTTGTTGTAGAGCCCAAAACAACGACTTTTAAGCGTACTCCTCGGAACCTTTTTGTATCCCGGTTGTAATGCCCTTTGAACATACCGCTCAAAATTTTGGTTTTCTCCAAATCCGAGAACGTGTTCATCTTCCATAACAAATCTTGCCATTTTTTTTCTATATTTAGATCATGATTATATTGAAAAAGACCTTGACCGGAGAAATTAATTTGCGATTATGTGGAGGAGTGACTGGCCGTGCTTTCTAAGTATTTTTTTTACATGTTTATGTAAAGTATCGATACCGGTCCCTTCCTTATATTTATATGCAGTGGCACAATATTTACATATTGCGTATCTAACACTTTCCCTATGTTCAATTGTATAGTGTTCCCAAACATTATTATTAAGTGCACATTTTCTAATTTCTCTAGATGTCTGTGTAGGTTCTTCTGCTTCTGCATGTATTTCAGGATTAGGAACTTGGATGTGATGTGTATGAAACCTCAAATAATTTTTTTAACTACTTAAAATATTAAATACTAAATATTCCCAATACCAATTTAACCGTAAGAAGAGAGCTAATAAAATAAAAGCAAGAAGCAAGAATAGCTAAAACGCTGTAGTAAAGAAATTGAGCAGAAAAGCGGTAAATTTGAATAAGTCGGTCAAAGCGTCGAAAACTCGGGGTTGGAGAATTCTTTAAAACTTGAAAGTTGATAGTAGAAACTTGAGAGAATGTTTTTTTTATAAAATTTGAGAGAGATAGATTTTGAATGAGATGAAATAGGCGTGGGGTTGTATTTATAGGGTTTTCAATTTTTTTTAAATTTTTCAGCCGTCACGAGGCAAGGCGAGGCAGGTCGATTTGTCATCAAATCCAACGAATCCGACCATTGGAATTGGATTTCGAGGCGAGGTGAGACAATGAGAGGCGGATTATGACCGTTGGATGCGGTTTTCGAGGTGAAAAAAGGCAAGGAAAGGCGACATCTTTGCTAGACTGAAAATACCTCAGGGGTGAATAAGGTATTTATATGTTCTATGGCAAATTTAAAAACTTAATTAAAGTATTCTAAGTGATTACTAAGTTTCTGCCGAAATTATTTAAAAAAGAAAGTTAAAGTGGCAATCAAAACAAACACAGAAAAGTAAAAAGAGTAAGAGCAATCGCAAACACAGTGATTTGTTGATTAGGGTTCACTACGCTCCTGTGGATAATCCCCGCCTGAGACACCTTCTCAGAATTTCTACACTACTATTATGAAGAACACGAATCCCCTTTCACAGGGATGTGAAGAACAAAAATCCCTCTTCACAAGGATCATACTCATGAACTTGTGATTTTCTAGGAAACAAGTCGTCTTCTTCTCTAGCCCGTGATTCTCTAGGAAAATTGCACTTTTCTCTCTAATTCACGTCTCTCTATGAAGTGTTGGAGATAGTGCCCTCAGAGTCAATTATTGGATCACAGGCATGTGATTGCAATGATTGAGAGAGGACCTATACCGTTAGAACAGTCTTACTCAAGATGATAGTATGCTATCTGGTTTATCTTTATCATCGCGTACTGCTTTAGGTGACCTTACATGTCACTATTGTGCATTGATAGAGCTCTTAGGATTCTTGCTTGACAGCCAGCAGTATGATGGCGATCATATACGTGGGAGCTGGGGTCTATAAGCACATCCTTAAAAGATCCCTAGTCGTGGGAGTTTTCGAGACAGGGCATCGATACTCCAGAGTAGACTAATGTATACAGTCGAGACCCTGACGAGGGGCGGTGGCCGGTCTCACAAGCCACTGGTGTCAGTTGGTTCGCCTAAGATGTATACAGGTGCTCATTGGGTTATGAGTACACCGGATAAGACTCGCCGGGAACATGCTAGTTGGTCTTATACCTGACGTCAGATAGCAGTTCCCTGGTGACATGTGTACAGGTTAGTTCATCGACCTGAGATCGTCATTTGTCTCGTGTGAGTTCCCACTGTACTTTGATTACTACCCTACCACGGCTCAAAGGAGTCGTGCAAACAGGTTTTAGTTGGGTACAGTCCCGAGCCACATGGAGGCGGTGAGCGGATCTGCAGGGGTTCGTCTCTCCCGGTATTGGGGGTGAGGTCGCGCTGTGTCTAGGAGAGCCATTACACAAAGCTCTCGGCCGAGGAAGGAGATTTACTGGTAGGTATTCCAGTAGTATCTCAGGGTGTTCTGGGCTACACTCCGACATGACTTGTACCGCTTTTGGGGGTCTGACTTTTACCAACCCCCTAGGCCCGCCATGCGATGCTCATAGACGAACGGACCGGACTGTACGGATATTGTCACTGACAGGCTCAGTAGGGTGTCAGGATGAGTTCGCTCATCGACGTCCCTTTTGGTCAATACCTGGTAGCCCGTTATGTATAGCTAATACCTCTGACGTGCTAGTGGTTAAATTCACAACCAAAGTATTGACGAGTCTTTAGAGTCCCCCACAGACCGTTTCTCAAGTTTCGGGCGAAACGCTGTAGAGGCCGTATGGAGATATGGCATGGTTCGATCATATACGTACGGTGTTGCACGAATCATGATCGGACGGATAATACTAGCGGGTTTTGGTTTAAGCCGGATCCTAGTATAGTACAGTATAGATTTTATCTCATTGCATTTGTATTCGGTCGCAATACAAATGCGGGTATGTATATACAGTCACGGGGTTTTCCTGTAATTTATTACGGGATCAGTTTTTTGAAGTTGCCAGTTTGCATTCCGTTTCGGCCATTTTCCTTTGTTTCTTTTCTTGGCTGAAAAATGGTGGAGGAGGGCTAATTTGCAAATGTGCAAATTAGCAATTTGGAGGGTTATTTTTGCAAGTATTTGCATCATGATGGTTCCACCATCCCTTGACTTTCTTTTGATTATGATTGCTTGACTTTTGGAGTAATGATGATTGATGATGATAGAGGATTATGATGATGGATGTGAGACTTGCTTTTTCCCTTACACTCAACCTTGCATCATCTTGACTCACTCATTCATTCTCTTGCTCTCAATTCTCTCATTCCCAATCAAGGGGCCGGCCACAAGATGATAAGGGGCTGTCCCATTTTTTGATGTGGGGTGGTTCTTATTTTGTTTGCACAAAATTCCCTTCGTTCATCCAAAAAAAACTTGCATCTCATTCCTCCACCAAAAACCATGGCAACTTCATACCCCAATAAGACAAAGATTTCTACACTTCATCTATAGTATCCTTGGGCACGTCGACTCGCCAACTTCGTGCTCGAGTTGCCTCGGTCCAGAGGTGGAAGCCCGTAAAAGAACCCGGCGATGTGGTGCCCTTCCGATGAGGAGATGAAGACCGAAGATTCCGCGGGGAGATCGGGACGACGACGAGAAGACCGAAGGACACGGATCGCTTGGTATATCTCTCTACCCCTTCTCTAGTTAGCTAGGATTAGGTTAATGGCCCGATCCGGGTTTTTAGTCCGCGGTAGTGCTGGTTTCTGTTTAAATAAAAGGTTTTGTTTTCCGCATTTTGGCCTCGTTCAGACGGCCGGGGCGCCGCCGTGCACTTACATGGTATCAGAGCCACGCCATTAACCTAGTCTAGCTTGCTCTAACATGTTTACAAGTTCGATCGAACGGATTTTCCAAAAACCGCGTTTCCATGTCGTACTTTCTGTCGAATTTTTCTGTGCTCTAAAAATTATTTTGTACATTGGAAAATTACGTGCAGGGTTTTTTATGAATTCTGTGAAAATTTGGTAGGCTGATGTTACTGTAGCGCGGCGGATCAGCGGCCAAAACCACGTTTGGCCGTGGATCCGCTGTCGTTATGTGGCCAAACTGCACCAAATTTTTACAGTGGCTCTCTGATATGGAAATAGGGTTTCTGGAATATTCTTTTTAGGCCCAGATATTTTTGAGTGCTACAGTTGTGCTTGGGGCCCACTTCGGGAAAATCTGTCGATCGAAAATTTTAAACATGTTAGTTCACAGTATTTACATTATATCTGCGACCGTGAATGTCACTTGATCGGTAAATCCAGTCTAACTGCTATAGCCCTTTTAGACGGATTTGCGAACGTGACATTCACGTTGATGTTCTGTGTTGTGCTGTGATGTTGCGGATTGTCGTGGTGGATAGCCTGGTTGCAATGGTAGTACAGTTTGGTTTATTATGTACATTTGATATTGCGGGGCGAGCGTCCGACATGTGGACTGCCGTCACTGCCTGTTTGTATATTATTCTTTTGGGGCACGACCGGGCTGAGGTCGATGTACCCGTTGTATGTATATTTTACTTTCTGTACTAGGATTACCCCAAGGTGGGGTGCACGGATAGCCGGGTTCTAGAGGGCAACGGGCCCGCATCTCATGGCGTTGAGACGGAGGGGGCTTCACTCTAGAATTGGCGGGCTATTCGCCGCACTTGTAGGGGATACAGGTTGACCCAGGAGGGGTGCCCAAGTTACCGGATTCCGTGAAGTGCTGGGTGGTCCATTCACGTTGTTGAAGGGGGCTGCCTCGATTCAGGTTTTGACGGGTAACTTGCCGCACCCGTAGGGGTCTAGGATTTCATTGCACAGGCTATCCACACGACCAGGGGAACGTCGGGTTTCAGTAGCGGCTCTATGAAACCCGGGGATCCCAGATATCTATATTGTTCTGTGATACTTATTACATTTCTGTGATGTTGCATTTTATCACGCCTTGAGCGAATATTATATATTGATATATATATACTAGTAGATGTTGTATATGTTTTGCATCCGCGCTAGTCCAGTCCCCGCTCTGTCGTTAGTTAAGTAACCTAACGGGTGATGAGGGGACCCAGTAGTGAATGCGGATAGCATATACGTACATCATTATTTTCGTTCTTTATTGGTGTGATCAATTGATGGGACTGCGTTGATTCGGATCAATGCAATCTAAACAAACCTATTCTGATGTTGTTGGAACAATTTTTCAAAAAGCTGTTATTGCAAGGACGTTCACTTTTGTTTTGCACAGTGGTATTCGGTTATGAATATCCAGCACCTCAGTCGACGAGGCAAGGGCCGAGATCCCTTCACCGGGAGTGACCCCTTGGACAGAAGTTTGCGTCAGGGCAATAACTTCACTATAGTCGATTACTTTTGCTTTGCATCATGGTATTCAGTTGGAATATCCTGCACCTCATTCTACAGGGAAAGAGCCGAGATCCCTTCACCGGAAGTGACCTCTTTAGCAAAGGTTTTCGTCACTATATTTTTATAAGAAGCTATGCAGTTCCTTCAACGATATCAAGTTTATTACGTTAAAAGTTTTTCGCCAAAAACTAGACGCAGCCCTCCGTCATTTCTTATAAGTATTACTTAGTATTCGTGCTGCGTTTGTTGACTGTGTCAAGGCGTAGTGTACGGTAGCTAAGTAGTGTTCGTTTGTGGCATATTAATGGGATTGGTTAGGACAGTCGTGCGGCCTTGTTGACTGTGTCAAGGGCTCGTATGGGTGGGTTTAATGCAATCAGCATAATGACGGGTTGAACTTGACTAGGACTCTTTGATTTGTTGACTGTGTCAAGGTCACTTGGGTCCTAGGGGTAAAAATCATATCGGGAGTTTCTAAAGAAACTGAAACTTGCCAGATATGCGCATACCTTCTGGAGTATGATAGCGTGAGTGGATTCCATCACGTTAGCATGCGATGATAGTTGGATCCTGATTCCCACTGATGAGTTGGTTTACTCCTCGGGTGATCCCAACTAATTCTCCTTTCAGGTTTGGAGGAGAATTTGACGTTACAGTGGGAGGTTTCCTGATTAGATAAAATGATAACCATTCTGATCTAGGTTAGAGTGCACGCTGAGTGTTTCTTTTCTCTCTCTCTTTGGCAGCGACCATGACCCAACCTGTGACTATGACACAGTGACCAAGTTGACCGAACCTTCTTATAAGACTGGCCTTTTGGATTGTCAGAGTTGCATACCTCATTGCCATTCCTACTTTTACCCTTTTCTCCAGGACACCCCGTATTACTACAAACGTCCACTTCCATTGGATAAAACCATCGTATGGTTATATACTAACTCGAAGGAATTTATTCGAGAATGGTTTCCGGTTCTGGAGAAAATGAATAGGACTATTCAGTTGTCTTTTCCTTTTACCTTCTCTCAGGTTGCGAGTGCTCCTTGGATTAGGGGACAGTACACCTATTACGCAAATTGGATAGTCTTCTTCCAAACCATAGGCAGGTGCCGACCGGTAGGGAATAAAGAAAACCAATTAGCCTAACGATGGTGTACAGAAGGTATTATGTAAAGACAAATAAAGAGATTAGTAAGAGGGCAAAGTAAACCGCGACTGCTATTCACGACCAAACCAAGTATTTCATTACCACTCCCACTTCACCTTTGTATTTCTCCAAGACCCTCCGTATCACTATGAAGATCCACAGTTATTTGGATACTCTATCGTATGGTTATATACGAACTCGAAAGGAACTTGTTCCAGTTCGGGGATGGATTCTGGTTCAGGAGAAATAGTAATAAGGTTTTATTCAGGTGTCTTTTATCTTTACCTTCTCTCGTGTTGCGAGTGCTCCTAGGATTAGGACAGTACACCCATTATGCTTATTGGATAGTTTTCTTCCAAACCATAGGCTGGTGCCGAACGGTAGGGAAGGAAAAAAAACCATTTGGCCTAAAGGGGTGTGTAGAAGGTAACGACTAAAGACATATAAAGGGATTTGGAGAGGTGGCAAAGAAATATACGGTTACAGTTGTGAATCTAATAATGGAAGAGACATTACTAGGAATACCCGGATACCCCTTCGAAACATTCACATGTTTCAGTTTCACTGTGTATTGTTAAAAGAAAACTGATTTCCTAATTAGCCCTTGCTCCAGGGTATGTATTTGCCAAGTTTGATTCTCACATCTGTATGGTTTTACAGATGATGAGTGGGAGTAAGTTATTGGGAATTAGGTGATCATCCTCATTATATCGGAATTCGTTGTAATTGGTGATATTTGAGGAAATCACCTGGGTTGTTTGCCGGATGGCAAATATTTGGTTTTGAATATCCGTTGTTATGCACCAATTTCAAATTGATATATGTGTACGTCTATTTTTATAGAGTGAGATATACCTTCTTGAAATTATGTCCGTGACATTTACCTATATCAGTAGATGGTTAGGTAAGGAGCATTAAACAGCGGTGTAATTCTTCTTAACCATAAGTACAGTTTTCAACCTATGACACACAGGGAATGAGTCATTAGACTCAAGGGACTTATACAGAGTATTGTATGTTGTCCAGTGTCCATTAGGACAGAGGGGTTGGTACTCGTACTAGATTCTGTTTACTTGTGACTTATCTGGGTCTTAGACATGTGTTTCGTAGAAACACAAGGTCCAAGTTTTGAGAAGTTATAGGTATAAGAATAGAGTAGAGAACTAGGTGTTGCAAGTATCGGGATTTTTCAAGGTGATCGAAGATATAGATACTTGTATATGGTATTCAGTTGATAGTAATGATTAAGAGAACTTGCTTCTCTTTCAGGTTACTCATAATTGGAAGCACTCCTAAGTTGAGCAATGTTGATCGGCCTCTTTCCATTTAGTTGACATGCACTGGAGACAGCTGCATGATTTGAATCTGGTTCAATTAAATCAGTGCCTCTGTTTCTGTATTGGATATAGAACAGTTCATATCTTGACATTGTTAAGGTACGGGGAGTTGTCCAGCTTATGCTTAAAACCAGACACTGGACAACTCAAGGCACGTTTCTGTAATGGCTGTTTGTGGGTTGACCCGGGCTATGACGAGGGTTGACTTTCTACCATCTGGAAGATCAATAGTGATATTGTTCTTGACTCGCCACAGTTTTAATAAAAATGGATTTTTTCAAGAAAACAGTAGTGGGAGTATGGTAGAACTGGAAGTGATTCTAGGACCGCGAACGATTACTGAAAATTTGATAAGAACCTAAAGATTCAATCTGGTTTGACATTCCATTTGCTACTCCACAGATATGGTTGGTAACCTCAGGCACCCGAGGGGTACTCCGGTAGACTCAAGGACGGTGGCAAGGAGGTTCTTGTTTACCCAGACTTGCCATTGCTGTTGTTCCAGACTGTGAGACCCGGCAGGAAGATGAGTATAGCGTCGTTCTAAACTAGCTTTGGAAGTGTACGTGTATATTATTCTGCCAGAGGGTTGTCATAGTCAGTGGGAGCAGCGGAAGCATAGTGGACAAGTAGGTTATGTCTATTTATGGACTAAAGCAGATATAGCGGAGATAGATCATCTATTTCTGATGTGACAGTCATAGGTTTGACTTCATCAGAATAGGGGATGGATCTGTCAAGAAGGTAGTAGGGTGTGATGTCCTGGTATTTGGATAACATACACAGAGTAGGAAGTGAAATTCCTATACTACGATCGGTTATACTTTGGTTGTCACACAGTGGTTTTTCCACATAGGATATAGATATTGTTTTTTGTACTAGATGCAATAAGGTGATATTGATCCAATCCTGGAGAAACGTTCGGAAGCAGTTTTAGAACATAAGTTGATGTTCTAGGGATATGACAACAACAGCCTCTTTTCGGGGATGGTTATCATTCCAGGCTTCCAAGGTGACCCGGATGATGTTGGAGATAGTGCCCTCAGAGTCAATTATTGGATCACAGGCACGTGATTGCAATGATTGAGGGAGGACCTATCCCGGTAGGACAGTCTTACTCGAGATGATAGTATGCTATCTGGTTTATCTTTATCATCGTGTACTGCTTTAGGTGACCTGACAGGTCACTATTGCACGTTGATAGAGCCCCTAGGATTCTTGCTGGACCACCAGCAGTATGAGGGCGATCATATAAGTGGGAGCTGGGGTCTATAAACACATCCTTAAAAGGTCCCTAGTCGTGGGAGATTCGAGACAGGGCATCGATTCTCCAGAGTAGACTAGTGTATACAGTCGAGACCCCGACAAGGGGCGGTGGCCGGTCTCACAAGCCACTGGTGTCAGTTGGATCACCTAAGATGTATACAGGTGCTCATAGGGTTATGAGTACACCGGACAGGACTCGCCGGGAACCTGCTAGTTGGTCTTATACCTGACGTCAGATAGCAATTCCCTGGTGACATGTGTACAGGTTAGTTCATCGACCTGAGATCGTCATTTGTCTCGTGTGAGTTCCCACTGTGCTTTGATTACTACCCTACCACGGCTCAAAGGAGTCGTGCAAACAGGTTTTAGTTGGGTACAGTCCCGAGCCACATGGAGGCAGTGAGCGGATCTTCAGGGGTTCGTCTCTCCCGGTATTGGGGGTGAGGTCGCGCTGTGTCTAGGAGAGCCATTACACAAAGTCCTTGGCCAAGGCAGGAGATTTACTGGTAGGTATTCCAGTAGTATCTCAAGGTGTTCTGGGCTACACTCCGACACGACTTGTACCGCTTTTGGGGGTCTGACTTTTACCAACCCCTAGGCCCGCCATGCGATGCTCATAGACGAACGGACCGGACTGTACGGATATTGTCACTGACAGGCTCAGTAGGGTGTCAGGATGAGTTCGCTCATCGACGTCCCTTTTGGTCAATAACTGGTGGCCCGTTACGTATTGGCTTATACCTCTGACGTGCTAGTGGTTAAATCCACAGCCATAGTATTGACGAGTCTTTAGAGTCCACCACACATTCAGTTACTCAGCTTTCAGGCGAAATGCTGTAGAGGCCGTATGGAGATATGGCAGGGTCCGATCAGATACGTGCGGTATTGCACAGATCAGGATCGGACGGTTTTGTACTAAAGGCCGTATGGATATATGGCAGGGTTCGATCAGATACGTGCGGTATTGCACGGATCAGGATCGGACGGATATTACTAGCCGGTTTTGGTTTAAGCCGGATCCTAGTATAGTACAGTGTAGATTTGTCTCATTGCATTTGTATCCGGTCGGAATACAAATGCGGGCATGTATATGCAGTAGCGGGGTTTTCCTGTAATTTATTACGGGACCAGTTTTCTGGAGTTGCCAGTTTGCATTCCGTTCCGGCCGGTTTTCCTTTGTTCTTTCCCGGCCGGACTTTTCCGATGGAGGGGGTTATTTGCAATTGTGCAAATAACATTTGTGGAGGGGGTTTCTTGCAAATATATTCATTATGATAGGATAAGCATCTTTGCTTTTTCATGATGGGTTTTTGCATTAATTGAGATAAGAAAGGGTATGGGTTTGATGTGAATTTGTTATGATGATGTTTTGGTGTGGTCACCTCTTCTCTTCTCCTACCATCACCTCCCTTCATGCTACACATTCTTTGCTCCACCATTCTCACATTAGAAGAGGGCCGGCCACATTTAGATGAGAGGAGGAAAAATGAGAGATTTCATTTTTGGTGAGGAAAATTTATCATCTCTTTCCATGCTTGATAAATGAGAGTTCCACTTGAAAATTCCATTCCTCCATCATGGCAACAAAACCCCAAATGAGACATAGCCTCTACACTACACTTTCTACAGCAATTCTTGGGCATGTCGACTTGCCAGCTTCATGCCCGAGTTGCCTCGGTATAGAGGCGGGAGCCCGTAAAAGATGCAGGCGATGTGGTGCCCTTCCGGCGAGGAGGCGACGACCGGAGTTTCCGCGAGAGATCGGGATGACGACGAGAAGACCGGAGGACTCGGATCACTCGGTATATCTCTAACCCGTCTTGTAGTTAGCTAGATCTAGTTTAATGGCCCGATCTGGGGTTTAGTGCGCGGTGGTGCCGGTTTGCTAAGTTCGCAAAATTAAAGTTTATCACCGCTTCCGCATTTGGCCGTCGGATTGACGGCCGGGGCGCCGCCGTGCACTTACAGTGGTATCAGAGCCTCGCCATTAACTTCGTCTAGCTTTGTTTGATGTGTTTGCATTTCCGATCGACCAAAATTCCAAAAACCCGCGTTTTTCTTTACATCAGTTTTCTGTCGAAATTTTTTGAAGTCCAAAAATTTTTCAGGTTGTCTCAGAATGATGTGCAGGGAGTTCTAAGAACACTGGAAAAATTCGACAACACGATCCCTCCGTACGACCGCGGAACCGCGGCCATAACCACTCTTTAGACCGCGGTTCCGCCGCAGGAATGAGGGATCATGTCATCGTTTTTTTGCAGTGGGCATGTGGGCTAAAATTAGGGGTTTTGGAATATTAAAATTAGGCCCAGAATTTCTGTGTGTGCTACAGTATTGCTTGGGGGCCCACTTGTTAATTTTTGATCGATCGGATATTTTAAACACATTATTTCACAGTATTTACATTATATCTGCGACCGTGAATGTCACCCGATCGGTAAATCCTGTCTAACTGCTATAGCCCGGTTAGACGGATTTGCGAACGTGACTTTCACGTTGATGTTCTATGTATTGCTGTGATGTTGCGGATTGGTCATGGGGGATAGCCAGGATGCAATACTAGTACAGTTTTTGTTGTATTATGTACATTTGATATTGCGGGGCGAGCGTCCGACATGTGGACTGCCGTCACTGCCTGTTTGTATTATTATTTTGGGGCACGACCAGGTTGCGGTCGATATACCCGTTGCATGTATATTTTACTTTCTGTACTAGGGTTACCCCGCGGAGGGGTGCACGGATAGCCGGGTTCTAGAAGGCAACAAGCCCGCATTTCATGGCATTGGGACGGAGGGGGCTTCACTCCAGGATTGGCGGGCTATTCGCCGCACTCGTAGGGGGTACAGGTTGACCCAGGAGGGGTGCCCGAGTTACCGGATTCCGTGAAGTGCTGGGTGGTCCATTCACGTTGCTGAAGGGGGCTGCCTCGCTTCAGGTTTTGGCGGGTAACTTGCCACGCCCGTAGGGGTCTAGGTTTTCATTGCACAGGCTATCCACACGACCAGGGGAACGTCGGGTTTCAGCGGTGGCTCTGTGAAACCCGGGGATCCCAGATATCTGTATTGTTCTGTGATGCTGTACATTTCTTTGATGTTGCTTTTCTTATCACGCCTTGAGCGAATATAATATATTGGTATATATATTAGTAGATGTTGTATATGTTTTTCATCCGCGCTAGTCCAGTCCCCGCTCTGCCGTTAGTTAGCTAACCTAACGGGTAATGACGGGACCCAGTGGCGAATGCGGATGGCATATACGTACATCAGTATATTTTCGTTCTTTGTGGTGTGATCAATTGATGGGACTGCATTGATTCGGATCAATGCAAGTTAAAACAAACCTATTCTGATGTTGTTGGAACACTTTTCAAAATGCTGTTATTGCAAGGACGTTCACTTTTGTTTTGCATCGTGGTATTCATTTGGAATATCCTGCTCCTCAGTCGACGAGGCAAGGGCCGAGATCCCTTCACCGGAAGTGACCCCTTGGACAGAAGTTTGCGTCAGGGCATTAACTTCACTATAGCCGATTACTTTTGCTTTGCACAGTGATATTCGGTTATGAATATCCAGCACCCCATTCTACGGGGAAAGAGCCGAGATCCCTTCACCGGGAGTGACCTCTTTAGTAAAGGTTTTCGTCACTATATTTTCTAAAAAGCTATCCGTTCCTTCAACGATATCAAGTTCATTACGTTAAAGGGTTTCGCCAGAAATCATTCGTAGCCCTCCGTCGTTTCATATGGGTAGTCAATAGTATTCAAGCTGTGTATGTTGGCCAAAGTCAAGGCACAGTGATTGGTAGCTATTGGGTATTCATATGCAGCATAGATAGATGCGTTGGTTTGGGACAGTCGTACTGCCATTTTGGCCAAAGTCAAGGGTAGGTATGGGTGGATTCAAATTAACCTGGAGAATGATGGGTTGAACTTGACATGTGACTTATGATATGTTGGCCAAAGTCAAGGTCATAAGAGCATGGGGTAAAAATCACATCGGGAGTTTCAAAAGAACTGAAACTTGCCAGATATGTGCATACCTTCTGGAGTGTAATAGCGTGAGCAGATTCCGTCACGTTATCATGCGATGATAGTTGGATCCCGATTCCCACTGATGAGTTAGTTTACTCCTCGGGTGACCCCGACTAATTCTTCTTTCAGGTTTGGAGGAGAATTTGAGGTACAGTGGGAGGTTTCCAGATTAGATAAAGTGATAACCATTCTAATCTAGGTTAGAGTGCACGCTGAGTGTTTCTTTTCTCTCTCTGGCAGCGACCATTGACCCGACCCTAAGACTATGACTCAGTGACCAAGTTGACCGAACCTTCTTAACACTGGCTTTTGGATTGTCAGAGTTGCAGACCTCATTGCCACTCCTACTTTTACCCTTTTCTCCAGGACACCCCGTATTACTACGAACGTCCACTTCCATTGGACAAAACCATCGTATGGTTAGATACGAACTC
The DNA here is from genome assembly GCA_030015575.1 of Agapanthus africanus. Lineage (NCBI taxonomy): Eukaryota > Viridiplantae > Streptophyta > Magnoliopsida > Asparagales > Amaryllidaceae > Agapanthus > Agapanthus africanus. The sequence goes on from CM057345.1 coordinate 502,070,256, forward strand.
GAAGGAATTCGAGGATGGTTTCCGGTTTTGGAGAAAACGGATAGGATTATTCAGTTGTCTTTTCCTTTTATCTTCTCTCAGGTTGCGAGTACTCCTTGGTTTAGGAGATAGTACACCTATTACGCAAATTGGATAGTCTTCTTCCAAACCTTAGGCTGGTGCCGACCGGTAGGGAATGAAGAAAACCAATTAGCATAACGATGGTGTGCAGAAGGTATTAAGATTAAGACAAAGCAAGGGATTAGTAAGAGGGCAAAGTAAATTGCGACTGATATTCACGACCAAACCAAGTATTTCTTCGCTAATCCTAAATCACCTTTGTATTTCTCTAGGACACTCCGTATCACTATGAAGATCCACAGTTTATTGGATAATCCATCGTATGGTTATATACGAACTCGAAAGGAACTTGTTCCAGTTCGGGGATGGATTCTGGTCCAGGAGAAATAGGAATAAAGTTTATTCAGTTGTCTTTTATCTTCACCTTCTCTCGCATTGCGAGTGCTCCTAGGACTAGGACAGTACACCCATTATGCTTATTGGATAGTCTTCTTCCAAACCATAGGCTGGTGCCGAACGGTAGGGAAGGAAGAAAACCAATTGGCATAAAGGGGTGTGCAGAAGGTAATGACTAAAGACATATAAAGGGATTTGGAGAGGTGGCAAAGAAATATACGGTTACAGTTGTGAATATGGATAATGGTAGAGGCATTACTAGGAATACCAGGATACCCCATCGAAACTTTTCAATGTTTCAGTACAACTGTGTACTGTTAAAAGAAAACTGATTTCCCGATTGGACACTTGCTCCAGGGTATGTATTTACCAGGTTTGATTCTCACATCTGTATGGTTTTACAGATGATGAGTGGGAGTAAGTTATTGGGAATAGGGTGATCATCCTCATTATATCGGGATTCGTTGTAATCGGTGATATTTGAGGAGATCATCTGGGCTGTTTGCCGGTCGGCAAATTTTTTGGTTTTGAATATCCGCTGTTGTGCACCAATTTCAAATTGATATATCTGTACGTCTATTTTCATAGAGTGAGATATACCTTTTGATATTATGTCGATGACATTTACCTATATCAGTGGATGGTTAGGTAAGGAGCATTAAACAGCGGTGTAATTCTTCTTAACCATAAGTACAGTTTTCAACCTACAACACACAGTGAATGAGTTATCAGACTCAAGGGACTTATACAGAGTATTGTATGTTGTCCAGTGTCCATTAGGACAGAGGGGTTGGTTCTCGTACTATATTCGGTTTACTTATGACTTCTCTAGTTTTTAGACAAGTGTTTCGTAGAAACACAGGGTCCGAATTTTGAGAAGTTATAGGTATTTGAATAAAGTAGAGAACCAAGTATTGCAAGTATCGGGATTCTTCAAAGTGATCGAAGATGTAGATACTTGTGTATGGTATTCAGTTGATAGTAATGATTAAGAGAAATTGCTTCTCTTTCAGGTTACTCATAATTGGAAGCATTCCCAAGTTGAGTAACGCTGATCGGCCTCCTTCCATTTAGTTGATATGCACTGGAGACAGCTGCATGATTTGAATCTAGTTCAATTAAATCAGTGCCTCTGTTCCTATATTGGATATAGAACAGTTCATATCTTAACGATGTTAAGGTACGGGGAGTTGTCCGGCTTATGCTTAAAACCAGACTCTGGATAACTCAAAGGCGCGTTTCTGTAATGGCCGTTTGTGGGTTGACCCAGGCTATGACAAGGGTTGACTTTCTACCATCTGGGAGATCAATAGTAATATTGTTCTGGACTCGCCACAGTTTTAATAAAAATGGATTTTTTTTTAAAAGCAGTAGTGGGAGTATGGTAGAACTGGAAGTGATTCCAGAACCGCAAACGATTACTGAAGATTTGATAAGGAACCTAAAGATTCAATCTGTTTTGACATTCCATTGGCCACTCCGCAGATACAGTGGGTAACTTCAGGCACCCGAGAGGTACTCCGGTAGGCTCAAGGACGGTGACAGGGAAGTTCTTGTTTACCCACACTTTCTATTACTGTTGTTCCAGGCTGCGAGACCCGGTGGGAGGATGAGTATAGCGTCGTTCTAAACTAGCTTTAGAAGTACACGTCTATATGACTCTGCCAGAGGGTTGTCATAGTCAGTGGGAGCAGCGGAAGTATTGGTGGACAGGTAGCTTATGTCTACTTATAGACTAAAGCAGATATAGCGGAGATAGATCATCTATTTCTGATGTGACAGTCATAGGTTTGACGTCATCAGAATAGGGGATGGATCTGTTGAGAAGGTAGTAGGGTGTGATGTCCTGGTATTGGATGACATACACAAAGTAGGAAGTGATATTCCTATACTACGATCGGTTATACTTTGGTCATCACACAGTGGTTTCTCCACAAAGGAAATGGATTTTGTATCAGACATACTGGTTACTAGATCTATGGTTTAGGTCTAGATTTGGGTGGTTTCCCAATCTGGGTACTTAGACAGCATTCTAAGAGTATTTAGAATGGACGACTCCTGGCATGGTGGTGTACCTGCAGGTAATGGAGTCACCCTCTCTAAAGGTGTCTTACAGACTAAAGGGGAGAGGGATGTGCATGATTGGCAGATCACTTGCTCAGGCAATTGAGTCAATCATGAGATGTCAAGTACCACACCAGATGTTGTTCTTGCACTAGATGCAATAAGTTGACATTGATCCAATCCTGGAGAAACAGTCGGAAGCAGTTTTAGAACATAAGTGGATGTTCTAGGGATATGATAACGACAGCCTCATTTGGGAGACAGTTATCATTCCAGGCTTCCAAGGTGACATGGACGACAAGGAGGTTGTCAGAGTTATAGTTTTCCTTCTGACGAGGGGCAGTATTCTGGACAGGTGATCCAGGCAGATACTGAGCGAGGCATGGCGCAGGATACTGATTAAGTTCAGTTGACGATACAGTCGAAGAAGTTTGGATTTGGAGTTCATTTATGAACTAGGTCCCATCAGACATCCAGACATTCTAAGACAGGTATTGCTCATTTCGGGAGATGTCTTTCTCCGCGAACTTGAGATATAGAGAGACATAGAAAGAAACATCTAGGCGGATCCACTCACTGAGGCTATTCCTCGAACGCAATAGTTTCGCAAACAGGTTTTGTGCGACTGACTAATAGAGGAGTTGGGTGTTCGGTATCACACGGGCTGTGAGTATGCGACATCGCAATAATTAGCCTTGAGTGCAAGTGGGAGATTGTTGGAGATAGTGCCCTCAGAGTCAATTATTGGATCACAGGAACGTGATTGCAATGATTGAGGGAGGACCTATCCCGGTAGGACAGTCTTACTCGAGATGATAGTATGCTATCTGGTTTATCTTTATCATCGTGTACTGCTTTAGGTGACCTGACAGGTCACTATTGCACGTTGATAGAGCCCCTAGGATTCTTGCTGGACCACCAGCAGTATGAGGGCGATCATATAAGTGGGAGCTGGGGTCTATAAACACATCCTTAAAAGGTCCCTAGTCGTGGGAGATTCGAGACAGGGTATCGATTCTCCAGAGTAGACTAGTGTATACAGTCGAGACCCCGACGAGGGGCGGTGGCCGGTCTCACAAGCCACTGGTGTCAGTTGGATCACCTAGAATGTATACAGGTGCTCATAGGGTTATGAGTACACCGGACAGGACTCGCCGGGAACCTGCTAGTTGGTCTTATACCTGACGTCAGATAGCAGTTCCCTGGTGACATGTATACAGGTTAGTTCATCGACCTGAGATCGTCATTTGTCTCGTGTGAGTTCCCACTGTGCTTTGATTACTACCCTACCACGGCTCAAAGGAGTCGTGCAAACAGGTTTTAGTTGGGTACAGTCCCGAGCCACATGGAGGCAGTGAGCGGATCTTCAGGGGTTCATCTTCCCCGGTATTGGGGGTGAGGTCGCGCTGTGTCTAGGAGAGCCATTACACAAAGTCCTTGGCCAAGGCAGGAGATTTACTGGTAGGTATTCTAGTAGTATCTCAGGGTGTTCTGGGCTACACTCCGACACGACTTGTACCGCTTTTGGGGGCCTGACTTTTACCACCCCCCTAGGCCCGCCATGCGATGCTCATAGACGAACGGACCGGACTGTACGGATATCGTCACTGACAGGCTCAGTAGGGTGTCAGGATGAGTTCGCTCATCGACGTCCCTTTTGGTCAATAGCTGGTGGCCCGTTACGTATTGGCTTATACCTCTGACGTGCTAGTGGTTAAATCCACAGCCATAGTATTGACGAGTCTTTAGAGTCCACCACACATTCAGTTACTCAGCTTTCGGGCGAAACGCTGTAGAGGCCGTATGGAGATATGGCAGGGTCCGATCAGATACGTGCGGTATTGCACGGATCAGGATCGGACGGTTTTGTACTAAAGGCCGTATGGATATATGGCAGGGTTCGATCAGATACGTGCGGTATTGCATGGATCAGGATCGGACGGATATTACTAGCCGGTTTTGGTTTAAGCCGGATCCTAGTATAGTACAGTGTAGATTTGTCTCATTGCATTTGTATCCGATCGGAATACAAATGCGGGCATGTATATGCAGTAGCGGGTTTTTCCTGTAATTTATTACGGGACCAGTTTTCTGGAGTTGCCAGTTTGCATTCCGTTCCGGCCGGTTTTCCTTTGTTCTTTCCCGGCCGGACTTTTCCGATGGAGGGGGTTATTTGCAATTGTGCAAATAACATTTGTGGAGGGGGTTTCTTGCAAATATATTCATTATGATAGGATAAGCATCTTTGCTTTTTCATGATGGGTTTTTGCATTAATTGAGATAAGAAAGGGTATGGGTTTGATGTGAATTTGTTATGATGATGTTTTGGTGTGGTCACCTCTTCTCTTCTCCTACCATCACCTCCCTTCATGCTACACATTCTTTGCTCTACCATTCTCACATTAGAAGAGGGCCGGCCACATTTAGATGAGAGGAGGAAAAATGAGAGATTTCATTTTTGGTGAGGAAAATTTATCATCTCTTTCCATGCTTGATAAATGAGAGTTCCACTTGAAAATTCCATTCCTCCATCATGGCAACAAAACCCCAAATGAGACATAGCCTCTACACTACACTTTCTATAGCAATTCTTGGGCATGTCGACTTGCCAGCTTCATGCCCGAGTTGCCTCGGTATAGAGGCGGGAGCCCGTAAAAGATGCAGGCGATGTGGTCCCTTCCGGCGAGGAGGCGACGACCGGAGTTTCCGTGAGAGATCGGGATGACGACGAGAAGACCGGAGGACTCGGATCACTCGGTATATCTCTAACCCGTCTTGTAGTTAGCTAGATCTAGTTTAATGGCCCGATCCGGGGTTTAGTGCGCGGTGGTGCCGGTTTGCTAAGTTCGCAAAATTAAAGTTTATCACCGCTTCCGCATTTGGCCGTCGGATTGACGGCCGGGGCGCCGCCGTGCACTTACAGATGACAGAGTGACTGCCAGAGTTATAGTTTTCCCTCTGACGAGGGGCAGCATTTTGGACAGGTGGTCCAGGCGGATACTGAGGGAGGCATGGCGCAGGATACTAATTAATTTTAGTTGTCGATACAGTCTGAGAAGTTTGGATTTGGAGTTCATTTATGAACTAGGTCCCATCAGATATCCAGACATACTCTAAGACAGGTATTGCTCATTTCGGGAGATGGCTTTCTCCGTGAACATGAGATAAAGAGAGATATAGAAAGAAACATTAGAGCGGATCCACTCACTGAGGCTATTCCTCGAACGCATTAGTTTCGCAAGCGGGTTTTGTGAGACGGATTAGTAGAGGAGTTAGATGATCGGTATCACACGGGCTGTGAGTATGCGATATCGCAATAATTAGCCTTGAGTGCAAGTGGGAGATTGTTGGAGATAGTGCCCTCAGAGTCAATTATTGGATCACAGGCACGTGATTGCAATGATTGAGAGAGGACCTATACCGTTAGAACAGTCTTACTCAAGATGATAGTATGCTATCTGGTTTATCTTTATCATCGCGTACTGCTTTAGGTGACCTTACAGGTCACTATTGCGCGTTGATAGAGCTCTTAGGATTCTTGCTTGACAGCCAGTAGTATAATGGAGATCATATACGTGGGAGCTGGGGTCTATAAGCACATCCTTAAAAGGTCCCTAGTCATGGGAGTTTTCGAGACAGGGCATTGATACTCCAGAGTAAACTAGTGTATACAGTCGAGACCCCGACGAGGGTCGGTGGTCGGTCTTACAAGCCACTGGTGTCAGTTGGTTCACCTAAGATGTATACAGGTGCTCATTGGGTTATGAGTACACCGGACAAGACTCGCCGGGAACATGCTAGTTGGTCTTATACCTGACGTCAGATAGCAGTTCCCTGGTGACATGTGTACAGGTTAGTTCATCGACCTAAGATTGTCATTTGTCTCGTGTGAGTTCCCACTGTACTTTGATTACTGCCCTACCACGGCTCAAAGGAGTCGTTCAAACAGGTTTTAGTTGGGTACAGTCCCGAGCCACATGGAGGCAGTGAGCGGACCTGCAGGGGTTCGTCTCTCCCGGTATTGGGGGTGAGGTCGCTCTGTGTCTAGGGGAGCCATTACACAAAGCCCTCGGCCGAGGCAGGAGATTTACTGGTAAGTATTCCAATAGTATCTCAGGGTGTTCTGGGCTACACTCCGACACGACTTGTACCGCTTTTGGGGGTCTGACTTTTACCAACCCCCTAGGCCCGCCATGCGATGCTTATAGACGAACGGACCAGACTGTACTGATATTGTCACTGACAGGCTTAGTAGGGTGTCAGGATGAGTTCGCTCATCGACGTCCCTTTTGGTCAATACCTGGTAGCCCGTTACGTATGGCTAATACCTCTGACGTGCTAGTGGTTAAATCCACAACCAAAGTATTGACGAGTCTTTAGAGTCCCCCACAGACCGTTTCTCAAGTTTCGGACGAAACGCTGTAGAGGCCGTATGGAGATATGGCATGGTTCGATCATATACGTACGGTGTTGCACGAATCATGATCGGACGGATAATACTAGCGGGTTTTGGTTTAAGCCGGATCCTAGTATAGTACAGTATAGATTTTATCTCATTGCATTTGTATTCGGTCGCAATACAAATGCGGGTATGTATATACAGTCACGGGGTTTTCCTGTAATTTATTACGGGATCAGTTTTTTGAAGTTGCCAGTTTGCATTCCGTTTCGGCCATTTTCCTTTGTTTCTTTTCTTGGCTGAAAAATGGTGGAGGAGGGCTAATTTGCAAATGTGCAAATTAGCAATTTGGAGGGTTATTTTTGCAAGTATTTGCATCATGATGGTTTCATGATGGTTCCACCATCCCTCGACTTTCTTTTGATTATTATTGCTTGACTTTTGGAGTAATGATGATTGATGATGATGGAGGGTTATGATGATGGATGTGAGACTTGCTTTTTCCCTTACACTCAACCTTGCATCATCTTGACTCACTCATTCATTCTCTTGCTCTCAATTCTTTCATTCCCAATCAAGGGGCCGGCCACAAGATGATAAGGGGCTATCCCATTTTTTGGTGTGGGGTGGTTCTCATTTTGTTTGCACAAAATTCCCTTTGTTCATCCAAAAAAAACTTGCATCTCATTCCTCCACCAAAAACCATGGCAACTTCATACCCCAATGAGACAAAGCTTTCTACACTTCATCTACAGTATCCTTGGGCACGTCGACTCACTAACTTCGTGCTCGAGTTGCCTTGGTTTAGAGGTGGGAGCCCGCAAAAGGACTCGGTGATGTGGTACCCTTCCGACGAGGAGATGAAGACCGGAGATTCCGCGGGGAGATCGGGACGACGACGAGAAGACCGAAGGACACGGATCGCTCGGTATATCTCTCTACCCCTTCTCTAGTTAGCTAGGATTAGGTTAATGGCCCGATCCGGGTTCTTAGTCCGCGGTAGCGCCGGTTTCTTTTTAAAGAAAAGGTTTTTTTTCCGCATTTTGGCCTCGTTCAGACGGCCGGGGCGCCGCCGTGCACTTACATGAAGATCTCTTTTTCCACTTCGAATCCACACAATTCAAGTAATTAGAGGCACCCCCTCTCGTGGGTTGAGAAGCACCACGTTTCGTGGGTTGAGAAACACTCTCTCTCATAGGTGAGAGACACACACCCCTTTCGTAAGTTGAGAAACACCCTTTCTTGTTGGTTGAGAGACATCCCTTCTCATGGGTTTACAATCTTTTTACAAAAACGACAAATTCACTCATTCTCAATCCTATGATCTCCAAAAATTATAACCGGTGTTGCATAAGGATTGATTTGAGAGATTATATCAAGTTTTGCCTCTGGAGGAAATGAAAAAAAATAGACAAGTTAAGCACGAGAAGAACATGAAGATTTCTGAATAGATTTTCAATGAATGGCTGAATGAATGTGTTAGATCTCATGGGTTTATATAGAGATCGAATGGGAAGTTATTCCAATTGCCCATAACTTCTAAAAAAGGTCATAAAACAGTTAATGATCATTGGAAAGGGTTTGAATTGAAAATGACATAAATATCTCTTCGATTCAAAATTCAAATTTGAATCAACTGCCAAAAACTGCCCTTGAAGACGTCTGTAGGAGATGACTGCCATTAGACAATTTCTTTCACCAGTCGTCTGTATGAGACGTCTGGAAAACAAAAAATTATTCAGCAGACATCTGTAGATTCGTCTTTGAAGTTTATTGGGTATTTGATATTTTGGGAATTTATGCTGCAGACGTCTGGGGTTCAAAAAATTATGATACAGACGTCTATAGGAGACATCTATCTTCTGACATGAATGAATATCTGTTTCTGAAAATTGGAAGTTTTACTTTCAACGGATAGGTTAGACATCTCTTGATGAGAGGGAAGACGTCTAGAATATATAGAACATGTTAGAATGATATTTCTAACCTTATGAGATCATCACTAAACAAAAGTAAAATACTCATAACTTCTATCTTTGTTTTGGTTCTTCGAATAGCTTTATTTCCTTGAATCGTTATGTTTAGACGTCATTGAATCTTGATTAGGCTTGTATCATGTTATCACTTGCTTCAAGTTGTCATACCATATCACCATTTTGAGTGTGCATCATATTATAGGCAATCTCACTTGATGTTTGATGTATCGTACATGCTGTATTCAAAAGATAAATTTGGAAACGTCACCAGTAATTTATGAATTAGTTTAAAAAAGGTTTTGAACTAAATAATCGAAACTAAAGATCGTGTGACACGGATGTCAAAAATCTCCCCTTTTGATATTTAGCAAAACTTAATTAAAAAATTATTGATATATATATAAAAATATAAATTCGATTTAAATACTCCCCCTTAATTCATGCCCAGTTGAAAAAATCTTTGAACTTTTACTAGTGTTTTATATCACTGATATTATTTTTTAAGAAGTATTGCATGAAGGTGAGTAATCTAAGTCAAATTTTATGGCCATTTAGCATTAATATGGATATTCATGAATTAATTTCTCCCCCTTTTTGAAAAATATCAAAAAGTTAGAAAAATTTAGAGGGATATAAAAACATACATGAATCTAGAAATTTTAAGTTCTTGAAAAAAACAAAATGAGGCAATTTAAATAGAAACATTTTAATCCAGTGCCAATATCTAATGTGTTAATCAAAATCAGATTGAATCGATGAAAATTAATATTTAGTGATAGCATATGGATAAGTAAATATGAACACAAAATTTTAACAAGAATACATAATTTCACTGATAGAAATATGACTTGCATACACAGTAGTTCATAACAAAAAGCATATCAAACTTAAATAATACTAACACACTAACATAAGCAACACAAACTAACAATCCAAAACACACCAAAACAGTGAAAAAATGCACACAAACCTAACCAAAACAACAAACTTAAACCTAGGATCGAATCCAACTAATCCTAACTACGTGTCAGGTGGTGGTGGTGCACTTGATGGATATTGGGAGGAGAGGAATTGAATGTGACCATAGAGATGATCGATTTAGCCAGAAATTTGATCCAGACGACCATAGAGATGATCATGAGACGATTGAATACGATCAATGAGACACGCCTCGAAGGCGGTGAATTCAAATATTTGTTGTGGAGGAGGAGCATTGACTGGATCTTGTGGCGGTTAGGACGAACTGGAGGGTTGTGCCGAAGCGGGAGCATCCAAATGCATCAAATTGATTATCCTAGAAACAAAATCAATTTGGTCTCTAACTGTGTCTTTGGGATCGAGAGTTATGACTTTGCGATGTTCGAGAATCTTGGTAATGACATAGCCATAATAAAGATTCGTAGGGCCACTTGTCATGATCCGAAAATGACACATGACCGGCATAAGGATTACACGAAGTCAAGTGGACCCCATTGTAACCTAAGTAAGACAAAACCAGGAATCTAAGCCATATATATATTAGGAAATAAATAGTAATAGATAGAGATGAAGTTTTAGAAAATGTTTTTATAAAAAGTAAAACTTGTTTCGAAAGATTATTTAAAAACCGGACAATACCTCCTTTGTAAATTTTGAACAAAACCGATACAATCAAAAGTATATAACAAGAATCCCCATATAAGGGAGCTAAATCATCGCCCAAACGGCGGAATCACAACCATGCAGTAATATATGACTCCTAATGGCGAAAGATCAATAAAATGGAAAGTAAATAACATAAATATACATCAAGTCGACTCCACACTAATCTGATAACAACAAAATATACAATCCTAAGGTCTCGACAAAACTAGACTTGGTCTTTGACGGAGTAATTCTAGATACAAATAGGTACAAGGTAAAATCCGATAAAAAATAAACCCACCAACTCAGATATGCACAACCACGCCCAAAAGATAGAAAACGTTCCCAAAAAGACGCTACGGATCCAAGCAGTCAAACCTGCAAAGAACTTTGGCACAACGGGGGTGAATTACCAACTCGTGGGTAGAATTATATAACAAGTTAGAAGTCGCATGGATAAGCGGTGAAACAACTAATCATGATAAGTGTGTACATCAAAGAGGGAAAATAAGTACGCGTCGAAACTAGAGTTCGAGAAATGGAAAATAAGATAAAGTGCCCTCATGTACAACTCGTATACCGCTATCCTAGCATGTAAAATATGAATCTGTGTGTGGCTATGGTGTCAACATCAAGTAGTTTGTATCTGGCCCGGTACGGGTGCAACGTAACCACAAGCATCTGAAAGCATGTGAGTCACGGGAGTAATGCAATACTATGCAAAATGAAATGCTAACAATCATCAATTGTCGATAACTCACTGCATATACATATACAACGGTGTCAAATCACGATCACCGCAGTCGTAGTGCAATATCTATAACACACGACCAATGTAAGCACAATCAAGCTATAATATATATATATATATATATAGCACCCATCCATATGCAATCATATAAGAGTAGCCAGAAGATGTATGTATATAAAATCCTTTCAAAATAACCGTGTAATATATATATAGCGGCACATATAGCGGGCGTTGTTTTGTGAAAAAAGGTATGCATATCGTTTAAAGTATACATCCCGCCTCTTGAAAATGATTTATTTAAAAAGAGGTTTTCTTTTGTAAAAGTCTGTGTAGATATTAGACACATGGAAAATAGTGAAACTATAGCTCCTTTGAGAATCTCTTTAGAATACATAGATGTGTAAAAATAATATTCAGGTACTGTCTCGTGGACCAGTCCTATCCGGCTACTATAATATATCCTATCAGTGTAGAGCATCTATATCGATCTCTCTCACACATGCACACACACATAATATCATCTCAGTGCAGGGCATCTATATTGATCGCTCACATGTATATAATATACATCTCAGTGCAGGGCATCTACATCGATCCCTCACATATATATAATATCCATAGAAATATCATGTGTCAACTACCCTCAATCACTCATGGATTGATCACACATATATCATCGGGTGACACCGTTTCTCTCCCTGCCTTAATCCCTCATAGATTGATCACACACACACACACACACCCACACACCCACACACACCTCATGGATCCCCGGCTATATTCACCGTGTCTGAATCATCTTTATCTTCTTTTATTCCCTTATATATAATATATTCAATCTTTTAGGACTGATATCATATCAGATCATATCCACAGTAATATAAATCTCGTTAACTCGTACCCTCATAGTCTGTATGAACTAGGTATAGCACAGACGGGTAACATATCATAGCATAAGAAGTAATATAAGTGTAGCAATATATATATATATATATATATATATATATATATATATATATCAGTGTCACATACCATTAAGGTGTAACATCAACAATATATGACGCGCAGCGGAAATTATAAAGCGTAGTATAATGAATAAGGTAAATAAAGCGCGAGCGAATGACATATAAAGTAAGCGTAGCATAAAAGGGCAATAAATAGGCAATTCATTCTAATATTCCCATTTATATGTTTTTAATGTAAAACGAAACGTTGTTTGAAAATAAGGAGGCTATGATGTTTTTAAAACACACACACACACATATATATATATATATATATCCTTTCGAAATCCAAGTAGCACATCCTTTCATTATCAATTTTTAAAAATATAAAACGAATCGTTGTTTTTATAAAGTGGGTAATACCGACATATCAGTAAAATCTCCCAAACTGATAAAATAGTAAGACTCCACGAGTCAAGTAAAAATGGTACCATATCCGGCTAATCATCATCATCTATCATCATCATATCATCCCGTACGGAATCCCACCTCGTACAATAACTATCAAATATTCTATTATCCCATATCATAATAATAATCGGTACAGATATCTAATCTACGTACTCAAACACATAGTATAACTGGTACGGATATCAAGTCTGCGTACACACATAGTAATGGAATATCAACAGTACGGACATTTAGTCACGTACAAATATAGAACCAGTGCGGAAATCTTATTCACGCACCCGCCCCATGATCGATACGGACACCTCGTGTCACGTACACGCACGGAGACTAGCACAGACTCTAATTCTCGTACGCGCATCCAATATTAATCGCATATACATCGTCCTACCATAATATCGATCCAACTATGATACATAAGCATGACAAGTTCTACATGACATGGCAGTACTAATGATGTATAGTATACATACGAGTTTGTGATTATGCAACATGTCAATTATTAGTATTTGTGCTAGTGTTCTACCAAGTGTATCTACAATACGCCTACTAAGCGATACTAACATAATTATACTACATATCGAACATGTCTAACGTACATGACATGAATCCTAAGTAATTTTAATGATATAATAAAATATTTGTTTCACGGAGGTGCTATACGTCATCCATCCGATTTCCCACTCATAGATATCATCTACTCACAGTTTTCGATCGAGCTAGTCGTATCTTACGACCGCCTTGCCCCTTGTCACTGTCTCGGAGGTCTCTGCAATCACACCTAGCATTAAAATAACCACGCAAACACATATAAGAATTCGAATCGATATCGATGTAGCGAATGAACGTCTATAGGTTAGAACCTAGGACCAACGTGAGCCATCCGTATGCTAACTACCAAGAATTACTCCCGGACTCGATGTTCCAGTACAAAAGAACACATCAAGAATTCAAAATATGGATTATCAAGTTTGAAAATCTTAAAATATCGTAAAAAAGCTATAGAAAAAAAAAACATCTCCAGATTTTGACTTGAGTTTCTCTGGGACAATTTAGCATATAAAAAGGGCATATATATCATATATAAGATTTACTAGCCAAACCTCGACACCTAGATAAAAAATTGGACCGTCCAAAAAATACATTTTCCCGCAATTTGCGGCCCAAACTAAGACTTAGGGTCTTGTGCTTCTTCTGGGGTCTCCTGATAGTCTAAATAGGTCAAATCTATGGGTAAAATATTTTGTAGAGATTCCAAACTACTCCAGTTTTCGTTTGAACACTAAAACTGTAGGATTCCTAGGCACGCTAATGAAGTCTCACAAGGCATCAACCATGCCAATTTCAAATTTTATGGGTGCCGAGAAACCCTAATACGGATCGTCAACTAGAATTTTAGGCGAAACAGTAAACTAGTTAACGTCTTAACTATAAGAAAGAGGCTACAACCTTTGTAGATCCGGTTCTCCACTTCCTTAGCTCCACGTAGGCGTCCTCTCGCTGTCCGTCTTGAATCCCGAACTCAATCGTCGGCTTCATCGGAGAAATGGGCGGGCTAGGTCGTCGGCTTCGTGCCGAAGATGATCTACGTCGAGGCATCACAAGTTCAAGCTCCAAGTTCACCAAGTTGTGAAACTTGTGAAGAAAACACCCTATACTACTTGGCAAGAGGTAGAGGGTGAAGAAATAGGAGGTGGGTTCACTTTAGAATTGGATTTCTCACACTTTTGCTCAAGTTGCCATTGATGGACTTAAGCTTTTTCTTTTGAAGAAGAAGATGAAGAAGATGATAGAATATGATAAGTGTTGATTAAAAAAGGAAAAGAAAATGAATACTTATCATATACTAACTATGGTAGAGTGTAAAGAATAAACCATGGTTACTTGGAAGGGTTAGGATTAAGCATGAAGACAAGAATGGTTACAAAGTCAAAGCTTCATGAAGCTTCAACTAGAAACAAAGAAAGCCACCATTCTCTTCAAAATCTTTTCCAAATAAATAAATAAATAAATAAAAGAATATGCAAAACCCTAATCATCATTTTAACCATGGTTTAATTCTATACACTTAACCAAAGAAGCATGTATCATCAAACATGATACAAACATGTGCACACAAAATATATCACATATACAATGTGCTTTTCAAGTGAGAAAATCCCTTTAAAGTGAACCAATACTAGTTAATGCAAAGTAATATATCAAATATATAATTATAAATTAAATCATTAAATCAACACTTGATTCAATGATCCGTTCATGTCGCACATAACCGACTAGTATCCAATGTATCGACTTATCGAATCGATCTTCGATTCGATAACTGGGTTATATCACATACAACCAATCGAAACATTCATCATGAGATTGAAATGCGGTATCACATACACGCATCATTCTCGGTCCCGCACATATCTCATATGCGCTCCTATCTCGTTTCGCTTGAGCCAGGAAACCTCTGTGTAGGACTCTAAAGACTCGTCAATACGCCGGTAGCAGATGATGATCATATCAAGCACCCGCAAGCCGCAAGCGGTCTACTAAACGTAACGGCCACCCGGGTATTGAGCGATCAGAAGATCGACGAGCTAGCCCGCTCACACTCCTGTGAATCCAACCAGTAACACTTACCGTACAGTCCGGTCTGTTCGTCTGATATGTCGCACATCAAGTCTAGGGGTGGTAAACGTCAGACCCAATAACCGATAAGTCGTGCTGATGTGAGGCTCATAACGGGTCGAGAAACTACTGGTAACACTTACCAGCAAATCTCTGATCATCCCTGGCCAGGGACTTCCCTGTTACGGCCAATCGAGCACAGCGCAACATCAACCCCCAATACCGTGTTGGAGATAGTGCCCTCAGAGTCAATTATTGGATCACAGGCACGTGATTGCAATGATTGAGGGAGGACCTATCCCGGTACGACAGTCTTACTCGAGATGATAGTATGCTATCAGGTTTACCTTTATCATCGTGTACTGCTTTAGGTGACCTGACAGGTCACTATTGCACGTTGATAGAGCCCCTAGGATTCTTGCTTGGCTGCCAGCAGTATGAGGGCGATCATATAAGTGAGAGCTGGAGTCTACAAGCATATCCTTAAAAGGTCCCTAGTCGTGGGAGTTTCGAGACAGGGCATCGATACTCCAGAGTAGACTAGTGTATACAGTCGAGACCCCGACGAGGGGCGGTGGCCGGTCTCACAAGCCACTGGTGTCAGTTGGTTCACCTAAGATGTATACAGGTGCTTATTGGGTTATGAGTACACCGGACAGGACTCGCCGGGAACATGCTAGTTGGTCTTATACCTGACGTCAGATAGCAGTTCCCTAGTGACATGTGTACAGGTTAGTTCATCGACCTGAGGATCGTCATTTATCTCGTGTGAGTTCCCACTGTGCTTTGATTACTACCCTACCACGGCTCAAAGGAGTCGTGCAAACAGGTTTTAGTTGGGTACAGTCCCGAGCCACATGGAGGCAGTGAGCGGATCTTCAGGGGTTCGTCTCTCCCGGTATTGGGGGTGAGGTCGCGCTGTGTCTAGGAGAGCCATTACACGAAGACCTTGGCCAAGGCAGGAGATTTACTGGTAGGTATTCTAGTAGTATCTCAGGGTGTTCTGGGCTACACTCCGACACGACTTGTACCGCTTTTGGGGGTCTGACTTTTACCCACCCCCTAGGCCCGACATGCGATGCTCATAGACGAACGGACCGGACTGTACGGATATTGTCACTGACAGGCTCAGTAGGGTGTCAGGATGAGTTCGCTCATCGACGTCCCTTTTGGTCAATAGCTGGTAGCCCGTTACGTATTGGCTTAT
Organism: Agapanthus africanus; assembly: GCA_030015575.1. NCBI lineage: Eukaryota > Viridiplantae > Streptophyta > Magnoliopsida > Asparagales > Amaryllidaceae > Agapanthus > Agapanthus africanus. Next base: position 502,086,763 of record CM057345.1, read on the forward strand.
ACCTCTGACGTGCTAGTGGTTAAATCCACAACCATAGTATTGACGAGTCTTTAGAGTCCACCACACTTTCAATTACTCAGCTTTCGGGCGAAACGCTGTAGAGGCCGTATGGAGATATGGCAGGGTCCGATCAGATACGTGCGGTATTGCACGGATCAGGATCGGACGGTTTTGTACTAGTGGCCGTATAGATATATGGCAGGGTTCGATCAGATACGTGCGGTATTGCACGGATCAGGATCGGACGAACATTACTAGCCGGCTTTGGTTTAAGCCGGATCCTAGTATAGTACAGTGTAGTTTTTGTCTCATTGCATTTGTGTCCGGACGGAATACAGATGCGGGTGTGTATGCACAGTATTGGGGTTTTCCTGTAATTTATTACGGGACCAGTTTTCTGGAGTTGCCAGTTTGCATTCCGTTCCGGCCGGTTTTCCTTTGTTCTTCCCCGGCCGGACTTTTCCGATGGAGGGGGTTATTTGCAATTGTGCAAATAACATTTGTGGAGGGGGTTTCTTGCAAAAGTATTGATTATGATAGCATCATTATCTTTTGCTCCATCACTTGCATTAATGAGGGTATGGGTTTGATTAATGTTTGAAGCATGGTTGATGTTTCTTTGTCTCTTGATGTGGTCACCTTTTCTTCACTCCTACACTCACCTCCCTTCTTGCTTCATATTGATTTTCCTCCACCATTATTCTCACTTGATGGAAGAAGTTTTTTAATGGTTGAGAGAAAGAAAAAGATGAGAGTTTTCATTCTTGAGAGTTTCATTTCTTGATCTCATTTCATGTTAAGAAAAATGCAAGCACCATTTTTCTTATCTTGTTTCCTCCATCATCTTCAAATGGCAACCAACCCCAAAAGAGACTATGATTCTACACTACACTTCCTACAGCAAATCTTGGACGCGTCGATTCGCCAGCTTCACGCCCGGTTTGCCTCGGTATTGAGGTGGGAGCCCGTAAAAGCTACAGGCGATGTGGTTCCCTTTCCGACGAGGAGGAGACGGACGGAGATCCCGTGAGGAGATCGGAGTGGAGATGAAGACCGGAGGACTCGGATCAGTCGGTACATCTCTAACCCATCATCTAGTTAGCTTAGACTTGTTAATGGTTACGATCCGGAGTTTAGTGCGCGGTGGTGCCGGTTTGCAAAGTCCGCAAAAATCAAAGTTTATCACCGCTTCCGCATTTGGCCGTCGGATTGACGGCCGGGGCGCCGCCGTGCACTTACAGTGGTATCAGAGCCTCGCCATTAACTTCGTCTAGCTTCGTTTGATGTGTTTTTCAGTTCCGATCGACCAAAATTCCAAAAACCGTATTTTTCCTTCACATCAGTTTCTGTTGAAATTTTTTGAAGTCTAAAAATTTTTCAGGTGGTCTCAGAATGATGTGCAGGGAGTTCTAAGAACTCTGGGAAAAAACGAGACAATGAACCCTCAACTAGAGCGCGGAACCGCGGCAAGAACCCCCTTGTTGCCGCGGTTCCGCCGCAGGTTGAAGGGATCATTGCTTCGTAATTCTCCAGTGGGCTTCTGGGCTGTTATTATGGGTTTTGGAATATTAAAGTTGGGCCAATTATTTCTGTGAGTGCTACAGTTTTCTTTGGGGCCCACTTGTTAATTGTTTGATCAATCGGAAAATTTTAAACACATTTTTCACAGTATTTACATTATATCTGCGACCGTGAATGTCACTCGATCGGTAAATCCAGTCTAACTGCTATAGCCCGGTTAGACGGATTTGCGAACGTGACTTTCACGTTGATGTTCTATGTTTATGCTGTGATGTTGCGGATCGGTCGTGGGGGATAGCCTGGTTGCAATGCTAGTACTGTGTTGTTGTATTATGTACATTTGTTGTTGCGGGGCGAGCGTCCGACATGTGGACTGCCGTCACTGCCTGTTTGTATTATTCTTTTGGGGCACGACCTGGTTGCGGTCGATGTACCCATTGTATGTATATTTTACTTTCTGTACTAGGGTTACCCTGCGGAGGGGTGCACGGATAGCCGGGTTCTAGAAGGCAACAAGCCCGCATCTCATGGCATTGGGACGGAGGGGGCTTCACTCCAGGATTGGCTGGCTATTCGCCGCACTCGTAGGGGGTATAGGTTTTCATTGCACAGGCTATCCACACGACCAGGGGAACGTCGGGTTTCAGTAGTGGCTCTGTGAAACCCGGGGATCCCAGATATCTGTATTGTTCTGTGATGCTGTACATTTCTGTGATGTTGCATTTTATTCACGCCTTGAGCGAAATACTATATATTGGTATAAATATTAGTAGATGTTGTATATGTTTTTCATCCGCGCTAGTCCAGTCCCCGCTCTGCCGTTAGTTAGCTAACCTAACGGGTGATGACGGGACCCAGTGGCGAATGCAGATGGCATATACGTACGTCAGTATATTTTCGTTCTTTGTGGTGTGATCAATTGCTGGGACTGCATTGATTCGGATCAATGCAAGTTAAACAAACCTAATCTGATGTTGTTGGAACACTTTTCAAAAAGCTGTTATTGCAAGGACGTTCACTTTTGTTTTGCATCGTGGTATTCATTTGGAATATCCTGCTCCTCAGTCGACGAGGCAAGGGCCGAGATCCCTTCACCGGGAGTGACCCCTTGGACAGAAGTTTGCGTCAGGGCATTAACTTCACTATAGCCGATTACTTTTGCTTTGCATCGTGGTATTCATTTGGAATATCCTGCACCCCATTCTACGGGGAAAGAGCCGAGATCCCTTCACCGGGAGTGACCTCTTTAGTAAAGGTTTTCGTCACTATATTTTCTAAAAAGCTATCCGTTCCTTCAACGATATCAAGTTCATTACGTTAAAGGTTTTCGCCAGAAACCATTCGTAGCCCTCCATCATTTCAGTTAAATATTCGGTAGTATTCAAGCTATGTATTTTGACCTCACGCCAAGGCATAGTGTTTGGTAGTTGCCGGGTATTTATCTGTTGCATAGATAGATGCGTTGGTTTGGGACAGTCGTACTACTATTTTGGCCTACGTCAAGGGTATGTACGGGTGGGTTCAAATTAACCTGGACAATGATGGGTAGAACTTGACATGTGACTTATGATATTTTGACCTCACGCCAAGGTCATAAGAGCATGGGGCAGAAATCACATCGGGAGTTTCAAAAGAACTGAAACTTGCCAGATATGCGCATACCTTCTGGAGTATGATACCGTGAGCGGATTCCGTCACGTTATCATGCGATGATAGTTGGATCCTGATTCCCACTGATGAGTTGGTTTACTCCTCGGGTGACCCCGACTAATTCTTCTTTCAGGTTTGGAGGAGAATTTGAGGTACAGTGGGAGGTTTCCAGATTAGATAAATTGGTAACCATTCTGATCTTGGTTAGAGTGCACGCTGAGTGTTTCTTTTCTCTCTCTCTCTGGCAGCGACCATTGACCCGACCCTAAGACTATGACTCAGAGACCAAGTTAACCGAACCTTCTTTACACCGGCTTTTGGATTGTCAGAGTTGCAGACCTCATTGCCACTCCTACTTTTACCCTTTTCTCCAGGACACCCCGTATTACTACGAACGTCCACTTCCATTCGACAAAACCATCGTATGGTTAGATACGAACTCGAAGGAATTCGAGGATGGTTTCCGGTTCTGGAGAAAACGGATAGGATTATTCAGTTGTCTTTTCTTTTCACCCTCTCTCAGGTTGCGAGTACTCCTTGGTTTAGGAGTAGTACACCTATTGTGCAAATTGGATAGTCTTCTTCCAAACTTTGGGCTGGTGCCGAACGGTAGGGAATGAAGAAAGCCAATTAGCCTAAACGGTGTGCAGAAGGTATTAAGATTAAGACAAAGAAAGGGATTAGTAAGAGGGCATAGTAAATTGCGACTGATATTCACGACCAAACCAAGTATTTCTTCGCCAATCCTAAATCACCTTTGTATTTCTCCAGGACACTCCGTATCACTACGAAGATCCACAGTTTATTGGATACTCCATCGTATGGTTATATACGAACTCGAAAGGAACTTGTTCCAGTTCGGGGATGGATTCTGGTCCAGGAGAAATAGGAATAAGGTTTATTCGGTTGTCTTTTATCTTCACCTTCTCTCGCATTGCGAGTGCTCCTAGGATTAGGACAGTACACCCATTACGCATATTGGATAGTCTTCTTCCAAACCATAGGCTGGTGCCGAACGGTAGGGAAGGAAGAAAACCATTTGGCCTAAGAGGTGTGCAGAAGGTAACGACTAAAGACATATAAAGGGATTTGGAGAGGTGGCAAAGAATTATACGGTTATAGTTGTGAATCTGGATAATGGTAGAGGCATTACTAGGAATACCAGGATACCCCATCGAAACTTTTCAATGTTTCAGTTCAACTGTGTACTGTTAAAAGAAAACTGATTAGACACTTGCTCCAGGGTGTGTATTTACCAGGTTTGATTCTCACATCTGTATGGCTTTACAGATGATGAGTGGGGGTAAGTTATTGGGAATAGGGTGATCATCCTCATTATATCGGGATTCGTTGTAATCGGTGATATTTGAGGAGATCATCTGGGCTGTTTGCCGGTCGGCAAATTTTTTGGTTTTGAATATCCGCTGTTGTGCACCAATTTCAAATTGATATATCTGTACGTCTATTTTCATAGAGTGAGATATACCTTTTGATATTATGTCGATGACATTTACCTATATCAGTGGATGGTTAGGTAAGGAGCATTAAACAGCGGTGTAATTCTTCTTAACCATAAGTACAGTTTTCAACCTACGACACACAGTGAAAGAGTTGTTAGACTCGGCGGACATATACAGAGTATTGTATGTTGTCCAGTGTCCATTAGGACAGAGGGGTTGGTCCTCATACTATGTTCTGTTTACTTTTAACTTCTCTAGTTCTTAGACATGTGTTTCTTAGAAACACAGGGTCTAAGTTTTGAGGAGTTATAGGTATTTGAATAGAGTAGAGAACCAGGTGTAGCAAGTATCGGGATTCTTCAAGGTGATCGAAGATGTAGATACTTGTGTATGGTATTCAGTTGATAGTAATGATAAAGAGAAATTGCTTCTCTTTCAGGTTACTCATAATTGGAAGCATTCCTAAGTTGAGTAACGCTGATCGGCCTCTCTCCATTTAGTTGACATGCACTGGAGACAGCTGCATGATTTGAATCTGGTTCAATTAAATCAGTGCCTCTGGTTCTATATTGGATATAGTACAGTTCATATCTTAACATTGTTAAGGTACGGGGAGTTGTCCGGCTTATGATTAAAACCAGACTCTGGATAACTCAAGGCACGTTTCTGTAATGGCTGTTTGTGGGTTGACCCAGGCTATGACGAGGGTTGATTTTCTACCATCTGAAAGATCAATAGTGATATTGTTCTTAACTCGCCACATTTTAAAAGAAATGGTTATTTTTCAAAAACAGTAGTGGGAGTATGGTAGAACTGGAAGTGATTCCAGAACCGCAAACGATTACTGAAGATTTGATAAGGAACCTAAAGATTCAATCTGGTTTGACATTCCATTGGCCACTCCGCAGATAAGGTGGATAACTTCAGGCACCCGAGAGGTACTCTGGTAGCCTCAAGGACGGTGACAGGGAAGTTCTTGTTTACCCACACTTGCCATTGCTGTTGTTCCAGGCTGCGAGACCCGGCAGGAGGATGGGTATAGCGTCGTTCTAAACTAGCTTTAGAAGTGCACGTCTATATGACTCTGCCAGAGGGTTGTCGTAGTCAGTGGGAGCAGCGGAAGCATTGGTGGACATCAGGCTTATGTCTATTTATAGACTAAAGCAGATATAGCGGAGATAGATCATCTATTTCTGATGTGACAGTCATAGGTTTGACGTCATCAGAATAGGGGATGGATCTGTTGAGAAGGTAGTAGGAAGTGATATTCCTATACTACGATCGGTTATATTTTGGTCGTCACACAGTGGTTTCTCCATATGGGACTTGGACATTATATCAGACATACTGGTTACTGGATCTATGGTTTTTAGATCTAGATTTGGGTGGTTTCCCAATCAGGGTACCTTGACAGCATTCTAAAAGTATTTAGAATGGACGACTCCTGGCACGGTAGTGTACCTGCAGGTGATGGAGTCACCCTCTCTAAAGGTGTCTTATAGACTAAAGTAGAGAGGGATGTGCATGATTGACAGATCACTTGCTTAGGCAATTGAGTCAATCATGAGATGTCAAGTACCACACCAGATGTTGTTCTTGCAGTAGATACAATAAGTTGACATTAATCCAATCCTGGAGAAACAGTCGGAAGCAGTTTTAGAACATAAGTGGATGTTCTAGGGATATGATAACGACAGCCTCATTCAGGAGACAGTTATCATTCCAGGCTTCCAAGGTGACATGGACGACAAGGACGTTGTCAGAGTTATAGTTTTCCTTCTGATGAGGGACAGTATTTTGGATAGGTGGTCCAAGGCAATACTGAGGGAGGCATGGCGCAGGATACTGATTAAGTTCAGTTGACGATACAGTCTAAGAAGTTTGGATTTGGAGTTCATTTATGAGCTCGGTCCCATCAGACATCCAGACACTCTAAGACAGGTATTGCTCATTTCGGGAGATGGCTTTCTCCGTGAACTTGAGATTTAGAGAGACATAGAAAGAAACATCAGAGCGGATCCACTCGCTGAGGCTATTCCTCGAACGCAATAGTTTCGCAAACAGGCTTTGTGCGACTGACTAGTAGAGGAATTGGGTGTTCGGTATCACACGGGCTGTGAGTATGCGACATCGCAATAATTAGCCTTGAGTGCAAGTGGGAGATTGTTGGAGATAGTGCCCTCAGAGTCAATTATTGGATCACAGGCACGTGATTGCAATGATTGAGGGAGGACCTATCCCGGTACGACAGTCTTACTCGAGATGATAGTATGCTATCAGGTTTACCTTTATCATCGTGTACTGCTTTAGGTGACCTGACAGGTCACTATTGCACGTTGATAGAGCCCCTAGGATTCTTGCTTGGCTGCCAGCAGTATGAGGGCGATCATATAAGTGAGAGCTGGAGTCTACAAGCATATCCTTAAAAGGTCCCTAGTCGTGGGAGTTTCGAGACAGGGCATCGATACTCCAGAGTAGACTAGTGTATACAGTCGAGACCCCGACGAGGGGCGGTGGCCGGTCTCACAAGCCACTGGTGTCAGTTGGTTCACCTAAGATGTATACAGGTGCTCATTGGGTTATGAGTACACCGGACAGGACTCGCCGGGAACATGCTAGTTGGTCTTATACCTGACGTCAGATAGCAGTTCCCTAGTGACATGTGTACAGGTTAGTTCATCGACCTGAGGATCGTCATTTGTCTCGTGTGAGTTCCCACTGTGCTTTGATTACTACCCTACCACGGCTCAAAGGAGTCGTGCAAACAGGTTTTAGTTGGGTACAGTCCCGAGCCACATGGAGGCAGTGAGCGGATCTTCAGGGGTTCGTCTCTCCCGGTATTGGGGGTGAGGTCGCGCTGTGTCTAGGAGAGCCATTACACGAAGACCTTGGCCAAGGCAGGAGATTTACTGGTAGGTATTCCAGTAGTATCTCAGGGTGTTCTGGGCTATACTCCGACACGACTTGTACCACTTTTGGGGGTCTGACTTTTACCCACCCCCTAGGCCCGACATGCGATGCTCATAGACGAACGGACCGGACTGTACGGATATTGTCACTGACAGGTTCAGTAGGGTGTCAGGATGAGTTCGCTCATCGACGTCCCTTTTGGTCAATAGCTGATAGCCCGTTACGTATTGGCTTATACCTCTGACGTGCTAGTGGTTAAATCTACAGCCATAGTATTGACGAGTCTTTAGAGTCCACCACACTTTCAATTACTCAGCTTTCGGGCGAAACGCTGTAGAGGCCGTATGGAGATATGGCAGGGTCCGATCAGATACGTGCGGTATTGCACGGATCAGGATCGGACGGTTTTGTACTAGTGGCCGTATAGATATATGGCAGGGTTCGATCAGATACGTGCGGTATTGCACGGATCAGGATCGGACGAACATTACTAGCCGGCTTTGGTTTAAGCCGGATCCTAGTATAGTACAGTGTAGTTTTTGTCTCATTGCATTTGTATCCGGACGGAATACAGATGCGGGTGTGTATGCACAGTATTGGGGTTTTCCTGTAATTTATTAAGGGACCAGTTTTCTGGAGTTGCCAGTTTGCATTCCGTTCCGGCCGGTTTTCCTTTGTTCTACCCCGGCCGGACTTTTCCGATGGAGGGGGTTATTTGCAATTGTGCAAATAACATTTGAGGAGGGGGTTTCTTGCAAAAGTATTGATTATGATAGCATCATTATCTTTTGCTCCATCACTTGCATTAATGAGGGTATGGGTTTGATTAATGTTTGAAGCATGGTTGATGTTTCTTTGTCTCTTGATGTGGTCACCTTTTCTTCACTCCTACACTCACCTCCCTTCTTGCTTCATATTGATTTTCCTCCACCATTATTCTCACTTGATGGAAGAAGTTTTTTAATGGTTGAGAGAAAGAAAAAGATGAGAGTTTTCATTCTTGAGAGTTTCATTTCTTGATCTCATTTCATGTTAAGAAAAATGCAAGCACCATTTTTCTTATCTTGTTTCCTCCATCATCTTCAAATGGCAACTAACCCCAAAAGAGACTATGATTCTACACTACACTTCCTACAGCAAATCTTGGACGCGTCGATTCGCCAGCTTCGCGCCCGGTTTGCCTCGGTATTGAGGTAGGAGCCCGTAAAAGCTACAGGCTATATGGTGCCCTTTCCGACGAGGAGGAGACGGACGGAGATCCCGTGAGGAGATCGGAGTGGAGATGAAGACCGGAGGACTCGGATCAGTCGGTACATCTCTAACCCATCATCTAGTTATCTTAGACTTGTTAATGGTTACGATCCGGAGTTTAGTGCGCGGTGGTGCCGGTTTGCAAAGTCCGCAAAAATCAAAGTTTATCACCGCTTCCGCATTCCGGCGTCGGATTGACGGCCGGGGCGCCGCCGTGCACTTACATACCGGGAGAGACGAAACCCCTCCTATCGCTCATTGCCTTCATGTGACTCGGGACTGTACCCAAAGACCACCATTTTGCACGCTCTCATGGACGTGGTAAGGTGGAGATCAAAGCACAGTGGGAATCACACAAGACTCTATGACGATCTCGGGTCTACAGACTAACCTGTACAAGTGTCACCTGAGAACTGCCATCTGACGTGAGGTATAATACCATCTGGGAGTTCTCGGCGAGTCCGTCCAGTGTACTCAGTCTCCACTGAGCACCCGTACACCATCTCTGATGTCAAACACCAATGGATATGGGATCATCTATCGCCCATCTCATGGGTCGAGAAGCGTATACGCTAGTCTACACTGGTATATCGATGCCCTGTCTCGACACACCCACGACTAGGGACCTTGAAGGATGTACTTATGGACTACCATGTCCCCACTAGTATGATCTGCATCATAGTCCAGGTAGTCAAGTACACATCCTAAGGGCTTTACCAACATGTAACTATAAGACAGTTTAAAGAGACAAGTGTACATGTTAAGATAAAGAGCAACCAGATAGCATACTATCATATCGAGCAAGAAAGTCATCTCTATATATGTCCAAGCATCCAATATAATATACATCATCTGTACAATACTGGCCTCTAGGGCATACATACAACTAACAAAAACTCTTAGTTTTTGAAAACTTAACCGATATTTGAAACTTTAAACACATGTAAAACTTGATAAAAGAAGTTTTTTTACCTATATGAAGAGATGAAAGAGAAGATCAAATTTGTAGCATGTCACTTGAAGATTTGATGAGGGCTTCACTTGAAGGAGTTGTGCTTGGCATCAAGGAGAGGAGGTTTGAGTTGGTTTTTGTGTTGAGCTTGTGTTTTTGGTGAGTGTGAGAGTGTTTGTGAGTGTGAGAGAAGGTAAGTGGAAGCCAAGGGAATGAGAGTGAGAGTGAGAAAAGAGAAAAAGTTGGTGAAATGAGAGGAGATGAAGAGAAGAGTAGGGGAAAAACAATGAGGAGGTATGGGCATGAGCATGGGTGTGCCCATGCTTCTCATCCTCACTCCTAAAATTTAAACATATAAAAAGTAGACATGCCAACTATAAAACCATAAAACCTTCTCTCATTTAAAATTTAAAAACCAACATTAACACAACTAATACATTTTTATCATGACAAGATTTATAAGTATCTTTATATACCCAATTCAATAATTGGTATTATTTAATAAAACTTATTATATTATTATTTAAATTATAAAATAATATTCACCATTTTCTGAAATATTACACCATTAAAGATTTCCCATATGCTTTGGGCATGGTAAACCGGGAGATTGACTTTAATCTTGGCAAGAACACAATAGGTAAGCAACTTGTGTGAGCTGTAGAGAATATCACGACTTCCATGCTAAGTGATGGGTGTGTAGGAGATGAGATTGGCTAAAACTCGTGCACGTTTAGTAAGTGTATTCACTTGATGATCATTGTAGAGGTTTGGGTGATCGGATCCATGAAGAAGTTGAGAAGCCATTTCCTTGGTGTGTGGAGAATCAAACTCAAACTTGGCTAGAGTCTTTGAGAAAATGTCCATTCCTTCATTTGGGATGCCTAGAACTTTAGTGATCGTAGCAGGTGTATACTTGATGACTTTGTCGAATACTTTGGTGGTATGGTCATTGGGGTTGTCATAAGTGCTAGTGAGATTGGCGTAGAAAAAACGTACGGCTTGGTTGTAGTTTGGACACGACAAAGTGAGGAACGGCATCCATCCTTGGAACTCGAATAATTCTTGAAAACCAAATTTAGCAATGTCGCAAAAAATTACCTTGACATCGGTGTGAATGGGTTTGTTGACAATTTTCGAGAATTGAATCCTAGCATCATCATTGACAAAAAGGTTGGCTTTAGGTGATGGTTCCGTGGGATTGGATTTCCTTTTCCTCGAGACAACTTGCTTCTTGGGTGCCATTGTAGATGAAATATGAATTTGTGGAGTGAGATTTGGAATTTTTTTAGTAGAATTAGGGTTTTAATTTGGGGTTGAAGAAGATAAGAGAGAGAAAGAAAGGATGGTTCGGCCACCTATATAGACGTATAGGGTGAAGAGATAAGGAGGAATTTAATAAATGAATAGACAGTTGAGATTCAATCGTCGGAATTGAAAGGTCAGAATTCCAATCGATTCAGGAATTTTTTCCCATACTGACGTTTCTGTCTCTGCAACAGACGTCGGTTGGTGAAAATCCAGAAATATGTTTTGAACTACTGACGTCTGTCCAGACGTCAGTAGAACAAAGATCAGAGATAAGACGTCAGTATAGACGCTGTAGGCCTAAAAATTCTTGACCTGGCGTCTTTATATGTGTCTTATGTTGATTTCTGTCAGTTTTGTGTAAGATATGAAATGACAAATTGAAACTTAAACAAATAACACATATATTTTATTGATAAAACAAACATTACAGCAAAAAAATACATGGAAAAGAAAATACAATAAGAACATATACATGAAAACTTAAACGAAGAAACACACTATCCTAATGTTCCTTCTTAAACATCTTGACGACATCGGTAGTTCATTTCTTGATGATCATGTCATCTTCGGGATCAAAGAAGATGCATGTGTCATCTGAGAATTTTTGACGAAATAGCAACACGATTTCACCAGTAGTCGGAGGATTCGATGGATTTGGATTGGGTGGTGGTAGATAAGGAGAGAGTGGAACATAATTTTCACTCGGAGCTATCTCCGATTTGGGACTCGGAGGTTCCTCTTTTGGTTTCTTGGAACTCTCGCCTTCCTCTACCTTAGCCTTCCTCTTATACACACTGATTTTCTCCATTTCTAAGATTGAATAAGAAATACCCATTGAAAAAATTGGGTCCTATTTATAGACAAAAGAGAGGGAAGTTCAAAAATAACCACCAAGAAGTTTTGAAAACTAACAAAAAGTTTTCCAAATTTTCCTCTAAAATTTTGTATCTAATCTAGTTTGAATCCTATAAACTGACTAAGTGTCAATTGATGATTTTAAGTGGATTAAATAATTTAACAAAAAACAATTTAAACCCAAACATAATAATCATCAGTCAGACAATACAGACGTTAGATATAGACAGTACAGACGTCTGCTGCTTAAAAATTCAAGTTTTATATGCATTTTTAAAACTATGATATCGTATAATATAATTTTTAAGGTTTTCGGGATGTGGTTAATTCTATCATATTTAATTCTCCTCTTAAATGTGAAAATCTAGTTTTATCTAACGGCTTAGTAAATATATCGGCTAATTGACTTTCGGTTGACAAATATTCCAATACAATATCTTCTTTATGAAAATGATCATGAAGGAAGTGATATCGTATGTTGATATGCTTGGTCCATGAATGTTGATCAGCGTTTTTGGTCATGTGAACTGTACTTGTGTTATCACAGAGCATGGGAATCTGTGAAATACTTTCTTGATAATCCTCAAATGTGTATTTTATCCATAAAATTTGCGCAAAACAAGTATCGGCAGTAATATATTCTACCTCGGCAGTCGAGAAAGCAACTAAATTTTGTTTCTTGAAAATTCAAGAGATAAGACAATTCCCTAAGAAGTGACAAGTGTCACTTATACTCTTTCGATCTTTAAGACTTCCAGCGTAATCTGCATCAGAATAACTCGTCAAATGAAACAAGTTGTTCTTAGGATACCATAGGCCAGAATTTATGGTTTCTTTCAAATATCTAAGAATTCTTTTGACTGCGGTCAAATGTGATTCTTTAGGATTAGTTTGAAATCTCGCACACAAATATACATGGAACATAATATCCAATCTACTAGCAATCAAATAGTAGACTACCTATCATACCACGATAAAGTTTAGTGTCAACATTTTGACCCTCTTTATCGTCAGTGGCTTTGGTGTTGGTAGCTATAGGTATTTCACAAGTCTTTGCATTTTCTAAGCCAAATTTCTTTATTAGCTTCTTAATATATTTGGCTTGATTGATAAAGATACCATTATTCATTTGTTTAATTTGAAATCCGAGAAAGAAATTGAGTTCTTCCATCATACTAATTTCAAATTCATCTTGCATAGATTTGGCGATGTCTTCATAAAGACTTTCATTTGTTAATCCAAAAATAATATCGTCAATATATATCTGGACAATTATGATATCTTTGTTAAGGGTTTTAGTAAATAAGGTCTTATCTACTATACCCTTCATGAATCCTATATTTTCTAAAAACAAACTTAAATGTTCATACCAAGCACGTGAAGCTTGCTTAAGATCGTAAAGTGCATTTCTTAAATTATAGACATGATCATGGAATGTATGATTCTCAAAACTGGGAGGTTGAGATACATACACTTTCTCGTCTATTTGACCATTTAAGAACACACTTTTAACGTCTATTTGAAAAACTTTGAAGTTTTTATAGTAAGCATATGCTAGTAAGATACGTATGGCTTCTAACCTAGCGATAGGTGCATATGTTTTGTCGTGGTCTATTTCTTCTATTTGGTTATATCTTTGGGTGATTAAGCGGGATTTATTTCTAGCTAACTACTTTACCTAGTTTGTCAAGTTTATTTTTGAATACTTAGATAATGTATTTCATATCACAAAGTTGACACTAAATAGAATATATGTTAAACTATCTACATTCAACACATCATAATTAATAGTAATGAAAAAATAATAAATTAAATGGTACCTTTACCGACTATATTTGCTTGTTTATTTTTTCCAAAAGTAATAGTTCCACTTTCTTCTTTTGATAGCGTTTGGAAGCAATTGAAATTTCTAGTTGTGTGCCTCACGCAACCGCTTTTAAGGACCCCTTCTTGCTATATTGTATAGGATCCTGCAAAACAGAATTATTTTGGTGTGACCTAGGAATCCATTTCATTCTCGGTTCATTGGGGTTAGGAGTAAAATGCTATTTGTAAGTAGAATTCAGTTTAACTTGACAAAACCTAGCAACATGTCCTAATGTGCAATAGTAATTGCATATCACATTAGCATATCTATTTCCATATTTATATGAACTTGAACTTCTAACAAATTTTGTAGGTTCTACATATTTGAATCATCATGAAATCCTACTCCTTGAGTTTGTAATGATTTATACAAGTTCTCAATATAACGTCAAGATTATTCTTAGTTTTTGTAAATTGAAGAATTATATTTTCTTTGATTTCTAATTTTCTCTTCAAATCAAAATTTTCATTTTTCAAAGTTCCTATAGTATTGACAGTGTTAACATTTTTTCCCTTCTTTTAAAACTAATTTTTCTTTTAAATTGTTGTTTTCTAAAATTAGTTGTTCACATTCATCTTTAACTTGACTATTATTTAAGTTATTACTATTCTTAAGTTGTTTATATTTAGTGTGTACCTTAGCATAACTAGATCTCAAGTAAAAGCATAAATTAACTAATTAATCTTTAGAAAAACTTTCAATATCAAGGATATTGTCACTAACTGTATCATCGTTTATCTCCATGAAGCAAATGTTTGCAACTTCTTCATTCTCTAACTCACTTGATTCAGACTTATCCCAGATGGCTTGATAAACCCGTCATTCCGAACCTTTCTTCAATTTGGATTTGTTCTTCTTGACTTTAAGATTCAGGCAGTCCATCTTGACATGACCCTCTTTATTGAATTCGAAGTATCGCATGGCCTTGAAAGAATTTACCCGTTTCTTGAAAGAGTTGCCTCTATTCTTAAGAAATTTCTCGAAGTGCCTTGCTATGTTCGCTATCTCGTCGTCGTTGCTTCTATCATCGCTTGATGGAATAGGCTCTTTGATTTTGTTCATTGATACTTTGAGTGCGATATTCTTCCTTTGGTTGTATTCCTTGGTCTTTGATGTCACGGAGTTTCATCTCATAGGTTTTTAGTTTACCAATGAGAGTGTCTACACTCATGGTGCTCATGTCATTTGCCTCTTTGATTGCGGTAATTTTAGGCTGCCAAGACAAGATTAGTGATCGAAGAATTTTATAATTCTTCTCTTTATCTACAAATTTTTTTCCTAAATTAAATAATTTGGTAACAATATTATTAAACCTAGAATACATAGAATCTATAGATTCATTTTCTTTCATAGAAAACATTTCGTATTCGTGCATTAACCTATTTATCTTACTTTTTTTACTTGGCTTGTACCCTCATGTGCAGTCTAAAGAGTACTCCAGATATCATGTGTCGTTTGGCATATGGAAATTCGATAGAATTCCTCTGTAACCAAAAAGAAGTGAAGGGCATTCATAACCTTAATATTCATCGTCATCGAATTCTTATCTTCTTCAGAAAGTGGTTTAGTGGTAGGAATAACAAAAACTTCATCTATAATGTCTAAAATTTCTAAATCTATGCATTGTAGAAAATTTCTCATTTGGATTTTCAAAATCTGAAAATTAGTGTCGTTAAACTGTGGAGGTCGTGTGGTGGATTGTCCCTCTAGTTGGTTTGCTATTATGGATCTAAAAACTCAAGATGTTAATCTTTTAAAAGTGAGCAATCTGCTCTGATACAAATTGAAAATACCTTAGAAGGAGGTGAATAAGGTATTTATATGTCCTATGGCAAATTTAAAAATTTAAATAAAATGTTCTAAGCGATAACCAAGTTTCTACGGAAATTATTTAAACAAGAAACTTAAAGTGGCGATCAAAGCTAACACAGAAAAGTAAAAAGAGAAAAAGCAATCGCAAACATAGTGATTTGTTGACTAAGATTCACCACGCTCCTGTGGCTAGTCCCCTCCTGAGACACCTTCTCGGGATTTCTGCACTATTGTTGTGAAGAACACGAATCTCTCTTCACAGGAATGTGAAGAACAAAATCTTTCTTCACAAGGATTACACTCTTGAACTTGTGATTTCCTAGGAAACAAGTTTTCTTCCTCTCTAGCCCGTGATTCTCTAGGAAAGCCGTACTTTTCTCTCTAATGCACGTCTCTCTAGGAAAATCTCTTTTTCTACTCCGAATCCACACAATTCAAGCAATGAGAGGGACCCCTCTCGTGGGTTGAGAAGCACCCCTTCTCATCAGTTGAGAAACACCCTCTCTCATAGGTGAGAGACACTCCCTCTCGTGGGTTAAGAACACCCCCTATCGTGGGTTTACAATCGTTTTACAAAAACAACAAATTCACTCACTATCAATCATATGATCTCAAAAAATTATAACCGGTGTAGCATAAAGATTGATTTAAGAAATTATATCAGGTTTTAGCTCTGGAGGAAATGAAAAAAAATTAGACAAGTTAAGCACGAGAAGAACAAGAAGATTTCTCAATAGATTTGCAATGAATAGCTGAATGAAAGTATGAGATCTCATGGGTTTATATAGGGATCGAATGGGAAGTTATTCCAACTGCCCATAACTGTCATAAAACAGTTAATGACCGTTGGAGGCGGTTTAATTGAAAATGGTGTAAATATCCCTTCGATTCAAGATTCAAATTTGATTTAACTGCCAAAAATTGCCCATGAAGACGTTTGCAGGATACATATGCTATTAGAAAAATTCCTTCACCAGACATCTTTAGGAAACATCTGGAGAACAAAAAATTATTCAGCAGACATCTGTAGAGCCGTCTCTGAAGTTTATCCAGTATTTGATATTTTGGGAATTTATGCTGCAGACGTCTGTGGGAAACGTTTGGGCTTCAAAAAATTATGATACATACATATTTGGGAGACGTCTGTGTTCTGACATGAATGAGTATCTGTTTCTGAAACTTGGCAGTTTGCATTCCAACGGTTAGATTAGACGCCTCTCGATGAGAAGGGAAACGTATGTGTAGGGTTCCTAGGCACACTCAAGAGGTTCCACAAGGCAGCAACCATGCCAAATTCAAATTTTCCATGTGCCGAGAAACCCTAAACTAGATCGATTACTAGAGGTAAGGAGAAAACAAATGCAAACAAACAACTTTGCTACTAAGTGAATGGAAATACAACCTTTGTAGATCCGGTCCTCCACTTCCTTAGCTCCGTGACGATGTCCTTTCGCTGCGATCATCGGATCCCTGACTCTAGCGTCGGTTTCGTCGGGGAAATGAGCGGGCTAGGTCGTTGACTTCGATGCCGAAGATGATCTACGTCGAGGCAACTCTAACTCAAGCTCCATCTTCACTAGGTCAAGAAACTTGTGAAGAAAACACCCAATACAACATGGTAAGTGGTAGAGGATGAAGAAATAGGAAGTGGGTTCACTTTGAATTTGGATTTCTCACTTGGATTCATCACTTGATAATTTTCAAGAAAGCTTTGCTTTTTCTTCATGAAGAAGATGAAGAAGAAGAAAGAAAAGAATGAATAATCTAAAATAGAAAATTCAAGTGATGCTTATCATTTAGCAACCATGGGTGAGGCTAACTCTTGTAGAGAATAAACTAGGGTTTAGGTAAATGGTTAGGGTTAAGGAATAAAACAAAATGGTATAACTTTTTCAAAGATGCTAGAAAAAAATATGAAGCTTCTAGCAAAGAAAAGAAATAAAGCCACCATTTTGTTTTAACTAAATAGATAAAATAAATAAAGAAAACAAAACCCTAACCATTAGCTAAACATGCTTTAAAGCATACACACCCAAGTTTGCATGTATCATCAAATATGATACAATTAAGTGCACAAAAATATATCATATATACAATGTGCACAAACTAGTGAGAAAATAATCTTAAGTGAACCAATACTAGTTAATGTAAAGTAATATATCAAATATATAATTATACATTAAATCATTAAATCAACACTGGATTTAATGATCCGGTCATACAGCATATAACCGACTAATATCAAGTGTATCAATGTATCGAATCAACACTTGATTCGGTAACCCGGCTATATCTCATATAACCGTCCAATGATACAAATCGCGAGAATAGAATACAGTATCACATACTGTTATTATTCTCGGTCCCGCACATATCTCATATGCGCTCCTATTTCGTTTCACTTGAGCCAGGAAACCTCTGTGTAGGACTCTAAAGACTCGTCAATACGCCGGCAGCAAGTGATGATCATATCAAACACCCATAAGCCGCAAGCGGTCTGCTAAACGTAACGGCCACCCGGGTATTGAGCGATCAGAAGATCAACGAGCAATCCCGCTCACACTCCTGTGAATCCAACTAGTAACACTTACCGTACAGTCCGGTCTCGTCGTCTGATATGTCGCATATCTCGCCTAGGGGTGGTAAACGTCAGACCCCAGTAGCTCGATAAGTCGTGTCGATATGAGGTCTATAACAGTTCGAGAAACTACTGGTAACACTTACCAGTAAATCTCAGCAACCCTGACCAGGGATTTCCGGTTATAGCCAATCGAACACAGCGCAACATCAACTCCCTATACCGGGAGAGACGAATCCCCTCCTATCGCTCATTGCCTCCATGTGAATCGGGACTGTACCCAAAAACCACCGTTTTGCATGCCCTCTTGGACATGGTAAGGTGGAAATCAAAGCACAGTGGGAATCACACAAGACTCTATGACGATCTCGGGTCTACAGACTAACCTGTACCAGTGTCACCAGAGAACTGCCATCTGACGTAAGGTATAATACCATCTGGGAGTTCTCGGTGAGTCCGTCCAGTGTACCCAGTCTCCACTGAGCACCCTTATATCATCTCTGATGTCAAATACCAATGGATATGGGATCATCCATCGCCTATCTGTATGGGTCGAGAAGGTATACGCTAGTCTACTCTGGTATATCGATGCCCCGTCTCGATACACCTACGACTAGGGACCTTGAAGGATGTACTTATGGACTACCATGTCCCCACTATTATGATCCGCATCATAGTCCAGGTAGTCAAGTACACATCCTAAGGGCTTTACCAACATGTAACAGAGAGACAATCAGTGTACACGTTAAGGTAAAGAGCAACCAGATAGCATACTATCATATCGAGCAAGAAAGTCCTCCCTATATATGTCCAAGCATCCACTACAATATACATCCTATGTATAGTAATGGCCTCTAGGGCATACATATAACTAACAATCTCTAACTTGCACTAGGACCATCTGATAGCAGTGGTTGTAGTATCTCATACTCAACCATCCCATAAAAGTCTCTCTCTTGGAAAAGGCCTTTGTGAGTGGATCCGCCGTGTTGTCCTCTCAGTCTACTCTCCTAACCTCGATCACCCTGGAGATCAACTATCTCCATGATCAGGTGATACTGCCTCAGAATACGTCTGGGTCACTGATGGGACGGACGTTCCTTGGCATAATCCATAACTCTATTGTCACACAATGGGAGGAACTAAGTTCATCTCATGAACTAATATACACCCAGACAGCCTCTTTGGTAGCATCTTAAGTAGCGATGTATCTTACCTTTATCGTCTAATAAGCCACGGTATCTAGCTTGGAACTCTTCCAACATACCGTCCCTTTACTAAGGGTAAAGACAATGCTTGTGACTGACATTCGTCCTTATCACCCTGGAACCTTTCTAGTGATTCTCTCCAGGATCGATTGATACCATCTTACTACACCTAATGAGAATCCTAACATCCATTTAGATCTATCTCATAGATCCAAAACCCAGGATTTAGGAGGTATCGCTTTGATGCTATGTGGAGAATCATTGTGATAAGCGGAGATTGATCGAGCGTAGCATAGGAAACTCCTTCCCTATCAAGAGTATGTCATCCACGTACTCTACGAGGATCGTCACCATACTCCCTACTACCTTTTTGTTTATACAAGGTTCATCTACCATTTTGATGATGTCAAACTCTTTGACTAATATATCAAAACAGATGTTCCAACTCCGCGATGCCTACTTTATCACATAAAACATCTTGCACACGTTTTCGCTGCTCCCACTGTCTACGAAGACCTCTGACTGTGTACTTACGGACTCTCTTTTCTGAAACATCATTTTATAAAAGCAGTCATGACACCCAACCACCAGATATCGTAGTCATGGTATGTAGCTGTGGCAAGTAGGATCTGGATGGACTTAAGCATAGCTACTTAGAAAAGGTTTCAACAAAATCCATACCTGGTCAATGATGCAAACCTTTAATAAGTCTAGCTTTGAAAGTCTCAACTTTTCCAAATACACCAAGTAATCTTCTCAAGATATACTTGCCCCTGATGGGGATTTAACCCTTCAGATAAAGCAACTAAGGTCCATACTTTGTTGGTGTATAAGGATTCCATCTCAGATCGCTAAGCATCCAGCCATTCTTATAGAGTCCCACTCCTGATGGCCAGCTCGAAACTAGTTAGGTCATCATCTCATGATGCAATCCTCGCTCCCACTATCATAGAGAAACTGAAGTATCTCTCAGGTGGCTGAGGAACCCTGCTAGATCGGCGGAGAGGCTGAGGTTCTTTGGTTACTATTGAATCCTTTGGTTCTATCAAATCATCTGCTGTATTTTGTATAGCTGGAACCTTTCCAGTTCTACAGAACAGACCTTGCCTCGAGCTTTTCCAGATCTTGCTTTTTAGACATAAGCCTGACAACTCCAAATCTTAACTAACTTAAGATATGGGCTCTTCCCTTTCCATATCACATATGAAGTGGTAGGCAACTGATTTGATTTGAACCCTATTCAATAGGTATGCAGCTTCTCAAGTGCATAACTCCCAAAAAGGAAATAGGTAACTCAGTAGTACTCATCATAGAGCACACCTTATCATATAAGGTGTGATTGCTCTCCCCGATATACCGACGTGCTGTGGTGTATGCGGAGGAGTAATGCTGAGAGAGAATCTCATTCTCCTTTAGAAAAGTCTAAGAATTCCGTGCTCAAGTATTCTCCTCCTTGATCACATCAAAGGACATAATACTTATACCCGTATTTTGGTTCTCTACTTCTAACTTATATTCTGTGAATATCTCAAAAGGTTCGGACTTATGTTTCAACAGGAACATATGGCTGAATCTTGAGAGATTATCAGAGGATGTAATGAAGTACAAAGAACCGGTCCTGGCATGTGCAGACAGGGGACCTTACATACATCATCATGTATCAGTCCCAAGAGTTTACTAACTCTTTCTCTGTTTCCAATAAACAGAGCTATGGTCATCTAATCTTTGTGACATGACTGGCAATGTTTCACAAGATGTAAATTCAAACTGATTTAAATATGCATCTAAATGTAACTTTAGCCAGTCGGGTCGCATTGATATGACCTAGTCTACGATACCTCAAGAAGGATTCGTTCATTTCTGAACTCTTCCTCTTGTGTGTGTTCTGTATACTAAGAATTGTAGTTTAATTTAGAACGTCAATGCTTTTAGATAACGTGCCTGAACCGATCAACTCTTGATATAGGAAATGTTCAAAACATTATCCAACAATACAAAATTATATCCATCTTTAATAAATAAAGAGATTGATATGATTTTGTATATCAGGTTCGGTATCTAATAGCATTTGTTCAGAATCAATGTATTTGTAATACAGGGTGACAGTGACCAACAGACATGGCTGCAACACTTGCACTGTTTTCTGTCTCATGAAACTTATCACCTGTTCTTAGTTCTCTACCTTTCTGTAGCCCA
The DNA here is from genome assembly GCA_030015575.1 of Agapanthus africanus. NCBI lineage: Eukaryota > Viridiplantae > Streptophyta > Magnoliopsida > Asparagales > Amaryllidaceae > Agapanthus > Agapanthus africanus. The sequence goes on from CM057345.1 coordinate 502,108,334, forward strand.
TGTAGCAGATTACATATGTGGGATCCTGATCCGGTATCTCATACCCACGACGTAAAGGATACTGAGAAACAGATCTCTGTAATGAACACACCCGAAGATGATGCATCAGTATACACTTTCTTCGTTTGGACGGCACGGGAATTCTGGTAATCCCCAATTTCCTGCTCTGTCTTATAACAATTATAAGTTGGAGCGGGACCAACGTTCCCCAGCTCAGTATAACAAGCGGGTTCGGTCAATATATCCGTATTATTATCTTGATTAAGGCGTGACATGGTCGCTACCAGGAGAGAGAGAGAAGAAAACACTCTGCGTGTGCTCTTGCAAGATTAGATTGGTTATATATTTTATCTAATCAGGATGGCTCCCACTGTTTTATCAAATCTTCCTTCAAACCCTAAAAGGAAAGACTAGCCGGGATTACTTACACGCTACAAGTTCCCCAATCTTTCAGCCAGGCCAGTGTCGGTACTTTGAGGGAGGTTCCCCATGCTTTCGCACGGACCTAATTACAGTAAATCTCGTTTTCCCAGAGGCGTAACCCCGTTGACACCTTTCTAGACACCTACTAGATCGGCTAATTGTAATGTGTAAAACTCTCCCGGGAGTAACTCTTACTCGCAGTGGGTATCGGGATCCAACTATCTCATAGAAGGTATGCAATCTCATTGCAAATTTCAACACTTGAAATTCCCGATAATTTTGCCCCTAACCTCCTATGACCTTGACAAAGGCCAACAAACCATAGGATGCTAGTCAAGTTCAACCCGTCATTTCTTGATTGAATTAAACCCACCCGCACGACCCTTGACAAAGGCCAACAAGGTCGTACGACTACCCTAACCCAATCTGCATCATATGCATAAGCAGATAAATACTAGTTAGCTACCGCACACTACGCCTTGACAAAGGCCAACAAACGCAGCACGAATACTAACTACTACTTATCTGAAATGACGGAGGGCTACGACAGGTTTTTCTGAAAACCTATTGCGTAATGAACTTGATATCGTTGTAGAATCAAATTATTTTTTTAAATGGAGTGTTTCTGAGGCTTTTCTAGTTTTGCTAAAGGGGTCACTCCCGGTGAAGGGATCGTCGGCCCTTTCCTCGTCGAATGAGGTGCTGGATATATCATATATACCACTATGCAAAGCAAGAACTATAGAAGCAATCAAAAGACAAACCGAGTGTGTAGCATCTGCCAGTTATTGCTAAAGGGGTCACTCCCGGTGAAGGGATCTCGGCCCTTTCCTCATCGAATAAGGTGCAGGATGTTCTACAAGGAACACCGCGATGCAAAGCAAGAACTGTAGCTACCTGTTTTTGAAAATTCGATTCCACAACATCTATTAGGTTTCTTTTACTTTCATTAATCATATTAATGAAGTCCCATCATTAAAGTCCACCTAAACATCACAGATAAATACAACATACACTTATGCCATCCGCATTCGCCTCGATGTCCCCTCGTACACCGTTAGGTTAGGTAACTAACGGCAGAGCGGGGCAGGGCTAGCGCGGGTGTAAAATATAAGTAACGTCTATATAATATATCATATATACTATATACAGTATCTATCACAGAACATATCACATGATCACATCACAGATATCGTAGCAGAAGAAACATATGAAATATTGGATATACTAGGACGTCCGTGTTTTCAATACGAACCAGTATAAAACACGGATTCCACGGTCATGATGAAAAGCCAAACCCACACCCCTAGACCCCTACGAGAGCGGCAAGCAACCCTACCAATTCTAGAGTTAGGAGACCCGGACTCGACTCCTCGAGTTGGTCTCCCACTGGACCCTAGAACCCGGTTACTTGTGCTCTCCTCCTTGGGTCTATCGTAGTGCGGAAAAGTAAATAATATACAAATGGTGACATCTTCCGCAACCTGGAAGTGCCCCAATAAAAGAATATTACATACAAGTTTTTACATGAAAGAAAATGAAAAACACCCATCTCACATAAAAAAAACCCCGGCTATTCAAACACGACGATCTAATATAACATATCCAGCAACACATAACATCACATGTCATCAACGTAAGTAAATATGCCCATCCCAATTGTCGTTGACATATAGCAACGAAACCGGCGATATCACATATTACACTTACGGTCACAGAAAAGAAAGTGTAAAACTACAACAGTTGGAATCCGCAAACTTCATAGACATCGCATGCCTAATCAAATGAATTCCTTAGACATCGCATGCCTAACAATTATAAACCCCGCATTTCAGTCTTATTATCGAAAACTCTTTTCAAATATCAAGTCGGGCACTTCAACAAGATTCCCGACATCCTGATCGAATGCTCGTCGCAAACTTTAGTAAGCAGCCGCACCCCCGACGCCGTCGACGAAGTGCACCAAGGCGGAACACCGCTGCCGCGAGCACCCGAACGGATGCTTTCGGCGATGGGGTTCTCCTACAGTCACTTGGTCGGGGCTATGGGGCGTGGCTATCTATTAAGTTTTACCGGCGAGTATCCGCGTACGCTACGAGATTGCGACGAACTTTTGATCACATCAAAATTCCGTGGCAACCGATCAAGTGAGACTAAACTGCTATGTTTATAACATCCAAATCAGTTATCTCATAACTACCTGTGGATTCCAAATATTGTATCACATTCCGGATAAATAGAAAATGTTAAACTTTCCGATCGAACAATCAAAAGCCCAAGTTTTCCCGAAACAGCTCAACACATGAAATAAGTTTAAAAACATTCACTTCATGCCACAGTACCAACGGTCCAGCCGTAGAAGGGTCAAGCCAACGCCTCACATGTGGCACGCCGTACTGCCCCAAACCCTAAGGTTCAAAGGGCAGTTCAAGACGGTCACATAATCGAGTTAAGGTTTGTTGTCTTCTAGAGGGACCATCGCGTTACTTGCACTACTTAGAATGTTCTTAAACCACGGAAAAATCCAACACTTGGAAATTTTCCGGCAGGGGAAAAATTGGGTATTTATATCCGGTCGAATTTTTTAACATATTCAAAAATTATCCGGAAAAATACATAGACGAAGTTAAATAAACCGATCGAATCATCGAACCCCCAAAACAACCCAAAAAATTCAACTGTTGAATGCAAATTAAAAATTCCCCGAAAATACAGGAATAATATTAAGACATTACTGTGCAAACAGTTCTCAAGGAAGTGATCGTACGGCCGCGGAACCGCCGCACGAGCCATGCTCGTGCCGCGGTTCCGCCGCGCATTGATCGATTTAGGGGCACGTTTTGTACAGTAATTCTTAGAAAACCCTGCTTATTTTTCTGCATATTTTTAATTCACAAAATACCACAGTTTTGAAAAATGTACAGAGAAGGATTTAGGATTAGGGTTTCGGGTTCAATCGGGTTTCTAATTTCGTCTACTCATCGCCTATGGCTCTAGCTAGGCTCTGATACTATTATAGGGTTCCTAGGCACACTCAAGAGGTTCCACAAGGCATCAACCATGCCAAATTCAAATTTTCCATGTGCCGAGAAACCTTAAACTAGATCGATTACTAGAGGTAAGGCGAAAACAAATGCAAGCAAACAACTTTGCTACTAAGTGAATGGAAATACAACCTTTGTAGATCCGGTCCTCCACTTCCTTAGCTCCGTGACGATGTCCCTTCGCTGCGATCATCGGATCCCTGACTCTAGCGTCGGTTTCGTCGGAGAAATGAGCGGGCTAGGTCGTTGACTTCGATGCCGAAAATGATCTACGTCGAGGCAACTCTAACTCAAGCTCCATCTTCACTAGGTCATGAAACTTATGAAGAAAACACCCAATACAACATGGCAAGTGGTAGAGGATGAATAAATAGGAAGTGGGTTCACTTTGGATTTGGATTTCTCACTTGGATTCATCACTTGATAATTTTCAAGAAAGCTTTGCTTTTTCTTCATGAAGAAGATGAAGAAGAAGAAAGAAAAGAATGAATAATCTAAAATAGAAAATTCAAGTGATGCTTATCACTTAGCAACCATGGGTGAGGCTAACTCATGTAGAGAATAAACTAGGGTTTAGGTAAATGGTTAGGGTTAAGGAATAAAACAAAATGGTATGACTTTTTCAAAGATGCTAGAAAACAATATGAAGCTTCTAGCAAAGAAAAGAAATAAAGCCACCATTTTGTTTTAACTAAATAGATAAAATAAATAAAGAAAACAAAACCCTAACCATTAGCTAAACATGCTTTAAAGCATACACACCCAAGTTTGCATATATCATCAAATATGATACAATCAAGTGCACAAAATATATCATATATACAATGTGCACAAACTAGTGAGAAAATAATCTTAAGTGAACCAATACTAGTTAATGTAAAGTAATATATAAAATATTTAATTATACATTAAATCATTAAATCAACACTTGATTTAATGATCCGGTCATACTGCATATAACCGACTAATATCAAGTGTATCAATGTATCGAATCAACACTTGATTTGGTAACCCGGCTATATCTCATATAACCGTCCAATGATACAAATCGCGAGAATAGAATACAGTATCACATACTGTTATTATTCTCGGTCCCGCACATATCTCATATGCGCTCCTATTTCGTTTCGCTTGAGCCAGGAAATCTCTGTGTATGACTCTAAAGACTCGTCAATACGCCGGCAGCAAGTGATGATCATATCAAACACCCATAAGCCGCAAGCGGTCTGCTAAACGTAACGGCCACCCGGGTATTGAGCGATCAGAAGATCAACGAGCAAGCCCGCTCACACTCCTGTGAATCCAACTAGTAACACTTACCGTACAGTCCGGTCTCGTCGTCTGATATGTTGTATATCTCGCCTAGGGGTGGTAAACGTCAGACCCTAGTAGCTCGATAAGTCGTGTCGATATGAGGTCTATAACAGTTCGAGAAACTACTGGTAACACTTACCAGTAAATCTCAGCAACCCTGGCCAGGGATTTCCGATTATAGCCAATCGAACACATCGCAACATCAACTCCCTATACCGGGAGAGACGAATCCCTTCCTATTGCTCATTGCCTCCATGTGAATCGGGACTGTACCCAAAAACTACCGTTTTGCACGCCCTCTTGGACGTAGTAAGGTGGAAATCAAAGCACAGTGGGAATCACACAAGACTCTATGACGATCTCGGGTCTACAGACTAACCTGTACCAGTGTCATCAGAGAACTGCCATCTGACGTAAGGTATAATACCATCTGGGAGTTCTCGGCGAGTCCGTCCAGTGTACCCAGTCTCCACTGAGCACCCGTATATCATCTCTGATGTCAAACACCAATGGATATGGGATCATCCATCGCCCATCTGTATGGGTCGAGAAGGTATACGCTAGTCTACTCTGGTATATCGATGCCCCGTCTCGATACACCTACGACTAGGGACCTTGAAGGATGTACTTATAGACTACCATGTCCCCACTAGTATGATCCGCATCATAGTCCAGGTAGTCAAGTACACATCGTAAGTGCTTTACCAACATATAACAGAGAGACAATCAGTGTACACGTTAAGGTAAAGAGCAACCAGATAGCATACTATCATGTCGAGCAAGAAAGTCCTCCCTATATATGTCCAAGCATCCACTACAATATACATCCTATGTATAGTAATGGCCTCTAGGGCATACATATAACTAACAGTATGGAGTATATAGAACATGTTGGAATGATATTTCTAACCTTTTAAGATCATCACTAAACAAAAGTAATACACTCATAACTTCTATCTTCATTTTGGTTTTTCGATTAATTTCATTTCCTTGGATTGTTATGTTGAGACGTCATTAAATCTTAATTAGGCCTGCATCACATTATCACTTGCTTCAAGTTGTCATGCTATATAACCATTTTGAATGCGTATCTTATTGTAGGCAATCTCACTTGATATTTGATGTGTCGTGCCTGTTGTATTCAAGACGTGAACTTAGAAACGTCATCAGTAACTTATGAATTCGTTTAAATAAGATTTTGGACTAAATAATCGAAACTGATGATCGTATGACACGGATGTCAACATAAACGTCTGTATTTCAAAAATTTTTTATTTGTCGTCTGGGCCAGACGTCTCCTTAAGAATTTTTTTAACTACAGACGTCTGTATTTCAAAATTTTCTTAAGCAGACATCTGGGCCAGATGTCTCATTATGAATTTTTTGAACCACAGACATTTGTACCAGACGTTTGCTAAAGAAAATTTTCAAGTAAACTTAGGTTAGAGACGGGTTGAGGCGAGTCTATAGCTAGTTGGCGAGGTGAGTCGGTGTCGAGTTGGCGAGGCGAGGCGAGTCGCTGGCGAGGTGAGGCGAGACGAGGGGCGAGTTAGGCGAGGCGAACTGGAGCGAGGCAACATTGGGAAAATTGGGAACCTGCTCGCTTCGCCTGCAACAACGAGGCGAATAAAATTCACCTCATTGTAAGGCGAGTCGCCGTCGACTCTCCTCATTTGCCAGGCCTACTCTCATCTTTAATTCGCTTAAACTATTTTTAAAAAAATGTAAATTCCCTAAATCTAAGATGGTACATGCCATTTAGCTATTTTGAAATCAATAACTATGATAAAAGTCTAAAAGATAGTTTTTTTTAAAAACATATCCAAGAAGATAATTATGATAAAAAAAATTCGACAATTATATCCAATTAATATGTTGCCCATGCGATGCACGTTTGTATATTTTGATAACATATAGATCTAAAAATATTTTTAAAGAATTAGTTGGAGAGATGGGAACGTAGGAACGAGGAGAGTTACAGAGATGATGGGAACCTAGAATCTTTCAGTTGTGGCGAGTTTGTTATGGGTGAAGGAAGTTTGTGAAAGGTGAATAGCAACAATAACCCTAAAATCTTCATATTTTATTTTTTATTTCTATTCTAATATAAATTAAAATTACCAATTTTTGACACAGCGACATTGCTACATAGATGAAAATTAGAAGGGTTTGTTTTGCACGTGCTCCGTATACCCATCCTTTGTCATTAATATAGTAGAGATCTGAAATTTATGTTCTTAACAAACTTTTTCAGAAAATTAAAAATACCTTGTAAATTAATATCAAATAAAAATTATATAAACAAACATATATGTAATAGCAAAGATTTCCTGGGCGTTGGATTTCTACACAATACGGACGTGAAAATAAAAAAATAGGGATAGCCCCCATCATTTAAATGTGTGCTCCCCTTGTTCCACCCTGTTGCGTAAGGATCTTTACGCGGCACCTAGGACGTCTTGTTGATGACATGGCCGATTTGAAGAGTTGCCTTGCGTCGTTTTGGACGAATTAGCAAGACGAGCGGTTGAAAAGTTCCTAGTGCCCTTTCCGCTAATACCACGACCGATGCGGAATCAAAAAGCAAAAATTTCATGGGAGCGCTAGAAACTAATCCCTAGTGATCAATCCAAACACTAAACTAGAAAGCAACCATGTAATGTTTAGGGATTACAATTTTTGATGCATGTCCACCAAATCGTGGAAGACTCCTCCAAACTCCTTGTAGGGCGTCGGGAACAAGCTTGAGAAGCAACCGCCCTTTCCAAAAATGATCCACCTGAGAAAACCGATTCAAGCTCCAGCTTCACATAGTGAAGCAACCGATGCTCCAAACTCGTTAGGAATGGAGAATGGGGATGTAGGAATTTTCCACTATCATTTTCACTCTCAAAATTATGCCCAAGAGAGCATGATGAAGTAGGATGAGGAAGAAAAAGAAGAGGTAGCCATCTCACAAATATGAGCTAAGGTTTGAATGGATGATAGTGTTGCTTCATAATAATTTTCTACACTAAAAAATATCACATCCATTTTTTCCTTAAACAAATGAAGCCCATCCCTTTCTACATTCCCACAACCATACCCAAAGCAGCCTCACCCTCCACCTCATTTCCTAGAATATTCATAAATGAATATTCACAAATGAGGCGTCCTACTTCTAGAAAGTATTCCGTATAAATATGGAATACAACTCGGTATACATATCGAAATACATATACGCATATCCATATAAAAATACGAATAGCCAAGAGAGAAAATGAATAGTGAATAATAATACTAGAATATTATATATATATATATATATATGTGTGTGTGTGTGTGTGTGTGTATGTGTGTATAAAAATTATTAAATCAAAACTTGATTTAATAATCCTTCTTAATCCTAAGCCTGCCCCGGTATTATCAACCGTCCGATTAATGTCCGTGTAGCCTGTTCACATATTTAATCGAACCCCTATATGTACCAACATATATCATCCACATCAAATCGCTTGAACTGGGAAAACCCTATATGTGGGACTCTAAAGACTCGACAATACACTGGCAGTGAGTTACTGGATAAATTCATAACTACAAACACGTCAGCGGCACCAGCTGTACGTAACGGCTACCTAAGTATATACTGAAATGGAGGTCGATAATCAAATCCGTCCGTACCCTACTGATCCTGAATGTGACAATCTCCATACAGTCCGGTCTCTTCGTCTAAGAGTATCATAAATCGGGTCTGGAGGTGGATAACGTAAGACCCCTAATAACCCGATAAGTCATGTCGGAGTCAAACTCATCACCAACCGAGAAACTGTTGAACTCCTATCAGTAAATATCATCCATCGTGGCCAAGGATTTAGTGTGATGGCCAACCGAACACAGCGCGACATCGACTCCTTATACCAGGAGAGACGAATCCCTGACAATCGCTCAATGCCTTCATATAGCTTGGGATTGTACCCAACTAAAACCTGTTTGTATAACTCCTTTGAGCCCTGGCAGGGTAGTAATCTAAGCACGGTGGGAACTCACATGAGACAAATGACGATCTCAGGTCAAAGAACTAACATATACTAATGTGTTAGATATAGTGCCCTCAAGGCAATTATTGTAATTGCAGGTACGCAATTATGATAATTGAGGGATGACCTATACAGGTATAACAATCTTACTCGAAATGATAGTATGCTATCTGGTTTGTCTTTATCATTGATGTGTACACGTTTTACTTGTTATTACGTGTCGCTAATACATAATGATGAAGTCCATAGGATTCTTGCTTGACTACCAGCAATATGATGGCGATCATATACGTAAGAGTTGGGTGGTCTATAAGTACATCCTTAAATGTCCCTAGTCGTGGGAGTATCGAGACTGGGCATCGATATTCCGGAGTAGACTAGTGTATACATTTCGAGACCCCGACGAGGGGCGGTGGCCGGTCTCACAAGCCATTGGTGTTATGTCACCTAAGATAGTATACAGGTGCTCACTGGAGGTGAGTACACTGGACGGACTCACCGAGAACTTCTAGATGATATTATACCTATCATCAGATGGAAGTTCTCAGTTGGCATGAGTACAGATTAGTCCTTTGACCTGAAGTCATCATTTGTCTCGTGTGAGTTCCCACTGTACTTTGATTACTACCCTAATATGGCTCAAAGGAGTCGTGCAAACAAGTTTTAGTTGGGTACAGTCCCGAGCCACATGGAGGCAGTGGTCGACTGTCAAGGATTCGTCTCTCCTGGTATTAGGAGTCGATGTCGCGCTGTGTTCAGTTGGCTATCACTAGAAATCCGTGGCCATGGTGGATGAGATTTACTGATAGTTAATTAGTAGTATCTCAGTTGGTGATGAGCTAGACTCAGACATTACTTATCGGGTTAGTAGGGTATGAAGTTATCCACCCCCTATATCCAATATGCGATACTCTTTGACGAAAAGACCGGACTGTACGAAGATTGTTACATTCAGGCTCAGTAGGGTAAGGACACACTTGATTGTCGACCCCCCTTTTTGACAACTACCTAAGTAGCCGTTACGTACAGCTAGTTCCACTGACGTGCTTGTGGTTAAATTCACTGCCAGCGTATTGTCGAGTCCTCAGAGTCCCACACAGAGGGTTTTCCCGGTTCGGCGACTGATGTAGGAGCCGTACGTTGGTACGTGCAGGGGGTCCGATTAAATACGTGTACGCGATACACGGACTTTAATCGGACGGTTGATAATACTAGCCGGCTTAGGATTAAGTCAGATTATTAAATCAGGCTTTAATTTAATAATTTATATTTGTATTTTAATACATGTATTTTAGTATTATTGTTCACTATTTATTTTCTCTCTTTGGTGCTATCCGTATTTTTATACAGATACGTGTATATGTAGCAATACATATACCAGGTGAAGTATTCCGTATTTATACGGGAATACTTCTAGAATAAGCACACCTCATATTTGATTTTCCTTTTTGGAAAATCAAATAAAGAAATGAGGTGTAAAGTGAGAGAACATGAAGCATGGTTATGGACAAGTAGGAAAGCATGGCTTAGGATTTTAAATTAATAAAATCCATTTGGATGCACTATTGCATCATGGTTGAGATATTAGTAGCCATTCTTTTCTACAAGTAAACACTTGATGATTTGTTTTCTTCTTCTTGACTTGCTCATGCTCCATGGTTCCTTCATGCTTCAACCTCCTTCACCTTCTTCTTCTTCTTGCTCTCCATTTGAGTATATATTCTAGAGAGAAAAATTTAGTGAAGTATTCCTACTTCACCGACCATCCAAACCTAGAAAATTTGGATCGTCGATTAGAGCCTCCTCCACGTTGCTTCGGGTGGATCGTCTTCGGCAAGAGTGGTCGATTCTCAAGCGCGATCCGGCAGCTACGAACTTTGAGAGGTCTTCCATAATTGGGTGGACACGCGACAAATGTTGTATTTCTCAAACCTTTCATCTTTTAGATTTCTAGTTTATGGTGTTTGGATCGAATCCTAGGTTTGCACGTCCGGTGCCCGCAAAAAGTTTTTTTTTTCGCTTCCGCCTTACCCGTGGCCTCCGTGGCGTGGGTTCCAGATCCTAGCATGGTATTAGAGCCACCCAAACACCAAAAACTAGTGTTTGACGATACTTCAAGTTTCAAAACCGAAAACTCTATTTTAAAAACCTAGTTTCTATTCGAAATATTTTTAGTCTCTAAATTTTTTTTAAACAAGTGCAGAAGCTTACTCTAGACTAGATAGTTACACACAATGAAAACGAGCGGATTTTATCATGTTTGGGCCGGCAAGAATGTTGTTTTGGCCGGCCTCACCTTTTCACTATCCACATTTGGAGCTCGTTTTCATGCTGTATGCTGGGTTTTGTAAATTGGTATTTTTGGTGTTGTTTGATTTATCCCAGATTTCTATTTGTGTCATCTTAGCTTTGGAATAACTCGAGAGTTTTAAAAACTCGAAACTTTTGCATCGGCTGTATCTGTGAAATTGTATATGTGTTGCTGAACATCGTCTAATTGCTATATGTTCATTTAGACGGGGTTGCACACATTCTAGTGTTGCTTACTTCTGTGGTTATATATATATCTGGTTATGGTTTGTGCGGGTTGTCGTGATGGATAGCCTTGTGTGCAATATTAGATGTACAGTTCAGATTCATTTATATATTGATTTTTGCGGGGCGAGCATCCGACATGTGGACTGCCGTCACTGCCAGTTTGTATATTCTTTTATTGGGGCACGACCGGGTTTAGGTCGATGTCGCCATTGTATATATATTTTCTTTTCTTTACTAGGATTACCCCGCGGAGGAGTGATCGAATAGCCGGGTTCTAGAGGGCAACGGACCCGCATCTCATGGCGTTGAGATCGGGGGGCTTACTCTAAAATTGGCAGACTATTCCCTGCACTCGTAGAGGGTATAGGTTGACCCACATAGGGGTGCTTAAGTTACCGGATTCCGTAAAGTGCTGGGTGACCCAATCACTTTGTTGATTGGGATTGCCTCACTTCAGGGATTGGCGGGTAACTTGTCTCACTCATAGGGGTCTAGGATCTTTATTGCACTGGCTATCCACACGACCGGGGAACATCGCGTCTTATTTATGGCTCAAATGAAATACATGGCTCCTAGATTATCCGCTATTCCATATTGTTGTTCGTATACTTGTGATGATTTTTGTCTGTCTGTGATGATTATTATCTACCTATGATGTTGATATATATTATATATATTTAGTAGATGCTTCTATATGTTTTGCATCCACGCTAGTCCAGCCACCACTCTGCCGTTGGTTAAGTAACCTAACGGTGCATGACGGGGCCCCATGGTGAATACAGATGACATATAAAAAACATGTCATTTTGGTTGTTTCTTTTGTGGCTTGGAAACATAAAATGATGGGAACGCATTATCGAAATAATGCAAGGAAAAATAAACCTAAATGATGTTGTCGGAACCAATTTTTAAAACTACTTGGTTTTCTTCAAAACTCATGGTTGTATTCTTTTGCTTTGCATAGAGGTATTCGGTTAGGAATATCCCACACCTCATTCTATGAGGGAAGAGCATCGATCCTTTCATTGGGAGTTCGCTCTTAAAAAAAAGTTTATGTTACTAGTTTTAAAATGCGGAGTTTAAGCCACTCCATTTCAAAGCCACTCGAGTTTCTTCAATGATATCAAGTTCATTATGTTAAAGGTTTTTTGCCAAAAACCAGCCGTAGCCCTCCATCATTTCAGATTAGTATTACTTAGTATTCGTGCTATGTATGTTGACTGTGTCAAGACGTAGTGTACGGTAGCTCTGTAATGCTTTTCTGTCGCATGGATATATGGATTGGTTAGGAAAGCCGTGTAACTATTTTGATTGTGTCAAGGGTATTATGCGGGTGGGTTTAATGCAATCAAAATAATAACGGGTTGAACTTGACTAGAACCCTTTGATATGTTGACTGTATCAAGTTCACTTGGGTCCTAGGGGAAAAAACCATATCGGGGGTTTCAAACATACAGGAAACTTGCTAGGCATGCGCTTACCTTCTGGAGTGTGGTGACTTGAGTGGATTCCATCAGGTTATCACATGATGATAGTTAGGTCCCAATTCCTACGGATGAGTACGTATTACTCCTCGGGAGATTTTTCACTTAAATGATCCCGACTAGTTCTCCTTTTAGGGTTTGAAGGAGAATTCAAGGAAACAGTGGGAGCCATCCTGATCAGATAAAGTGATAACCAATCTGATCTTGATTGGGTGCACGCTGAGTGTTTTTTTCTCTTTCTCTGGTACGGTGACCATGACTTACCTTAAAAACTCATGAACCAATTTGACCGAACCTTCTTACACCCTTTGGTTTTAGCTTTTCTTGATTCGCGACAAAGTCGTATATATCCCTGCCGCTCCTGCTTTACCCTTTGAATTTTTTCAGAACACGTCATATCACTACGATGATCCATATTTCTTGGAACGGCCATCGTATAGTTACATACAAACTCGAAGAAGTTACTTCAGTCGAGGATGGCCACAGGTTCTGAAGAAATTGAATATGATCAATTGGTTGTCTCTTCCCTTTACCTTCTCTCAGGTTGCGAGAGCTCCTTGATTAGGAGAGTACAACTGTTACGCTTATTGGATAGTCTTCTTCCAAATCTTAGGCTAGTGCCGAAAGGTAGGGAAGGAAGAAAACCAGTTAGCGCAGGAACGGTGTGCAGAAGGTAAGAAGTAGAGATATATAAAGAGATTGAAGTAAGGAAAAAGGAAATTGCGACTACTGTCATAAATCTGGATAATGAAAAAGGTATTACTAGGAATACCTGACCACCCCCTATGAAACATTTTCATGTTTCAGCTTTTCCGTGTATGTGTAATAGAGAACTGTTTTCCTAATCAATTCTGACTCCAGGGTATGTATTTACCAGTTTTGGATCTCACATCTGTACGGTGTTACAGATGATGAGTAGGAGCAGAATATTGGGAAATGGGAAATTTGATCCTCAATATCGGAATTCGTTGTAATTGGTGATATTGGATTAAATCGCCTGGTTTTTGCCTGACGGCAAATATTTGGTATCGAATAACTGTTGTTATGAACCAAATTTTAAAATGAAATATCTGTACCTTTATTTTTATAAAGTGGGATATACATTTTGAAAATTATGTTGTAAACATTTACCTTTATCAGTTGAGGATAAGGTAAGGAGTATTGAATAACGGTGTAAGACATTCTTAACCAAGATATAGTTTTCAATTTACAAAACACAGAATTTGAGTTGATATACTCTTGGGACTTACATGAAAATATTGTTATCCAGTGTCCTTTAGGACAAAGGGGTTGGTACTCTTACTTCATTCAGGATTACCTATGAGTTCTCTGGTTTTAAACACGCATTCGTAGTAATGCAAGGTCCAAAGATCTTGAGAAGTTTATAGGTATAAGAATAAAGTAGAGAACTATATGTTGGAAGTATCGGGATTCTTCGAGGTAATTGAAGATGAAGATACTTATGCTAGGTATTCCATTATAGTAATATCGAGAACTTGATTCTCTCACAGGTTACTCATCAGTGGACGTGTTCCATGATAAGTAATGTTATATTGGCCTTTTTCCATTAGGTGATATGCACTGGAAACAGCTGCATGACTTTTGAATCTGGTTCCATCTAAATTAGTGCCTTGATTCTATATGGACATAGAATGGTTACATATCTTCAGGTTGTTAAGATATGGAGTTATCTGGTTTCTGTCTAAAAGCAGAATCTGGACAAACTCGAGGCACGCGTCAGTAATGGCGGTTTGTGTATTATCCCAAGCATTCGCTAGGATTTTGTTTCTACCATTTTCAAGATCAATAGTTATATTGTTCTTGACTTGCCATTTTTTTTATAAAAGGATCTTTTTGCAAAAGAAACTAATGGGAGTATGGTAGAATTGGAAGTGATTCCAGAACCATAAACGGTTACCGAAAATTTAGTAGAACCTAAGAATTCAATTGGACTTGACAAACCGTTAGCCACTCCACAGATTTTAGTAGGTGACCTCAGACACCCGAGAGACACTTCGGTTTTCTTGTAAACGGTGACAGGGGGATCAACATCATAGTAATGATGGCCCTACTAGTTGTCAGCAGGTCATAGGAAGTGGTAACTTCCAGGTGACCAGATACTTCATATCGAAGATGGACTCCACGCACTTCAGCAAATTATGAATTTTGGACTTTGCTGGGTGCTCTTGAAGGGATAAAACCCATTAAGAGCCAGAAGATATTTTGAGATCTGTGCAGGTGGAAAGGTGCTAACCTAATAAGGCTAGACTTGTTGTAAAGAGTTTTCATCAAATACCCGTTGTGGATTGTGATGTGACTTTTACTTCAGTTTCTATGCTGAAGTCCATATGGATATGACTTGACACTGCTATTTTCCCTACTTGTTATCAGCAGGTTATAGGAAGTAGTAACTTCCAGGTGACCAAGTATTTCATACCCAAGATGGACTCTATGAACTTCAGCAAATCATGGATTTTAGATTTTGTTGGGTGCTCCTGAAGGGGTAAAACCCATCAGGAGCAAGTAGATCTTTCGAGATTTGTGCAGGTGGAAAAGTGCTAACCTAATAAGGCTAGACTTGTTATAAAAAGTTTTCATCAAATACCCGTTGTGGATTGTGATATGACTTTTACATCAGTTTCTATGCTGAAGTCCATATGGATATATTTTGGCGCTGATGCAGTTCATGGCTATGATATCTGGCAGGTGGGTGACTATAACGTCTTTCCAAATGGTATTTTGGAAGTGCACGTGTATATGACTCTGCCAGAGGGTTATCGTAGTCAGTGAGAGCAGCGGAAGGTATGCAAGATGCTTATGTTTATTCGTAGACTAAAGAAAGGATAGCGGAGATGGATCATCTGTTATTGATGTGACAGTCAAGGTGATTGACTTCGTCAAAACAAAAGTGAATCTAGTAAGAAGGATGTAGGGAGTACTGTCCATGTTTTAGATGACATACTCCGGATAGGAAGTGGTGTTCCTATACTATAATCGTTCAGATTTTGGTTGTCATACAGTGTTTTCTCCACGTTGGATATGGATAATATATCAGGAGTTCTAGTGACTAGATCTATGGTTTTAGATCTAGATTTGGAAAGTTTCCCAAATCAGGTACTTGGACAGTATTCTAAAAGT
Source organism: Agapanthus africanus (assembly GCA_030015575.1). Classification (NCBI taxonomy): domain Eukaryota; kingdom Viridiplantae; phylum Streptophyta; class Magnoliopsida; order Asparagales; family Amaryllidaceae; genus Agapanthus; species Agapanthus africanus. Next base: position 502,124,291 of record CM057345.1, read on the forward strand.
ATTTTAGAATGGACGACTCCTGGAGTGGTATTGTACCCGCAGGTGATGGAGTCACCCTCTCTAAAAGGATGTCTTTTTAGACTGATGAGGAGAGGGACTAGCACGAATGACATATCATTTGTTTAGGCAGTTGAGTCAATCATGCAAAGTCTAGTAAAACACCAGATATTGCTTATGTACTAGATACAACAAGCATATATTAATCCAATTCTCGAGAAACAAACGGAAGCAGTAAAGAACATAAGAGGATGTTCATGGTATAGGATAACAGCAGCCTCCTCTGGGAGGCGGTTATCGGTTAAGGCTTCTAAGGTGACCTGGATGACAGAGATGTTGTCAAGTTTTGAGTTTAGCATCTTCTGAGGATCAGTATATTGGATAGTGTTCCAATAGAAATTCTGAGGTAATCATGGTGCAGGATGTCAGTTATAAGTCAACAAAGGATACAGCCCAAGAAGTTTGTTAGATGGAGGTGTTCATTGATGAACTTGGTCCCATCAAGTATCCAGACAAATTCTTGAGGCGGGGTATCGTTTAGATTGAGAGATTGTTCATCTCCACAAAGTTGAGATATAGAGAGATGAAGTTGGAACATTGTAGCGAGCCCACTCACGGAAGCTATTTCTCGAACACGTTAAGTTTCACAAACGTAGTTTGTGAAACTGATTAGTAGAGAAGTTGGGTATTCGGTAGCACACAAGCTGTGAGTACGCGATACCGCATTAATTAGCCTTAAGTGAAAGTGGGAGATTGTTGGATATAGTGCCCTCATGGAAATTATTGTAATTGCGGGCACGCGATTATGATAATTGAGGGAGGACTTATACAGGTAGAACAATCTTACTCGAAATGATAGTATGCTATCTGGTTTGTCTTTATCATTGATGTGTACACGTTTTATTTGTTATTACGTGTCGCTAAAACATAATGATGAAGCCCGTAGGATTCTTGCTTGACTACCAGCATTATGATGGCAATCATATACGTGAGAGCTGGGTGGTCTATAAGCACATGCTTAAATGTCCCTAGTCGTGGGAGTATCGAGACTGGGTATCGATATTCCGGATTAGACTAGTGAATACGTTTCGAGACCCAGACGAGGGGTGGTGGCCAGTATCATAAGCCATTGGTGTTATGTCACCTAAGATAGTATACAGGTGCTCACTAAAGGTGAGTACACTGAACGGACTCGCCGAGAACTTCTAGATGGTATTATACCTATCGTCAGATGGAAGTTCTCAGGTGGAATAAGTACAGGTTAGTCCTTTGACATGAAGTCGTCATTTTTCTCGTGTGAGTTCCCACTGTACTTTGATTACTACCCTACCACGGTTCAAAGGAGTCGTGCAAACAGGTTTTAGTTGGGTACAGTTCCAAGCCATATGGAGGCAGTGGTCGACTGTCAGGGATTCGTCTCTCCTAGTAACAGGAGTCGATATTGCGCTGTGTTCAGTTGGCTATCTCCATAAATTCGTAGCCACGGTGGGAGAGATTTACTGATAGTTGATCAGTAGTATCTAAGTTGGTGATGAGCTAGACTCAGACATGACTTATTGGGTTAGTAGGGGTCTGACGTTATCCACCCCCTAGATCCGATATGTGATAATCTTTGATAAAAAGACCGGACTGTACGGAGATTATCACATTCAGGCTCAGTAGGGTAAGGACGCACTTGATTGTCGACCCCCTTTTCGACAACTATCTGGTAGCCGTTACGTACAGCTAGTGTCGCTGACGTGCTTGTGGTTAAACCTACTGCCAGCGTATTGTCGAGTCTTTAGAGTCCCACACAGAGGGTTTTCCCGGTTCAAGCGACTGATGTAGGAGCCGTACGTTGGTACATGCAAGGGGTCCGATTAAATAAGTGTACGTGATACACGGACTTTAATTGGACGGTTGATAATACTAGCCGGTTTAGGATTAAGCCGGATTATTAAATTAGATTTTGATTTAATAATTTATATATGTATTTTAATACATGTATTTTAGTATTATTGTTCACTATTTATTTTCTCTCTTTGGTTCTATGCGTATTTTTATACAGATACACGTATATGTAGCGATACATATACCAGGTGAAGTATTCCGTATTTATACGGAAATATTTCTAGAAGGACACCTCATATTTGATTTTCCTTTTTGGAAAATCAAATAAAGAAATGAGGTGTAAAGTGAGAGAACATGAAGCATGGTTGTGGACATGTAGGAAAGCATAGCTTGGGATTTTAAATTAATAAAATCCATTTGGATGCACTATTGCCTCATGGTTGAGATATTAGTAGCAATTCTTTTCTACAAGTCAACACTTGATGATTCTTTTCTTCTTCTTGACTTTCTCATTCTCCATGGTTCCTTCATGCTTCAACCTCCTTCACCTTCTTCTTCTTTTTGCTCTCCATTTGAGCATAGATTCTAGAGAGAAAAATTTAGAAAAGTATTCCTACATTACCGACCATCCAAACCTAACAAATTTGGGTCGTCGGTTAAAGCCTCCTCCGCGTTCCCTCGGGTGGATCGTCTTAGGCAAAAGTGGTCGATTCTCAAGCGCGATCCCGGTGGCTACGAGCTTGGAGGGGTCTTCCACAATTGGGTGGACACATGACAAGGGTTGTATTTCTCAAACCTTTCAAGTTTTAGATTTCTAGTTTAGGGTGTTTGGATCGAATCCTGGGTTTTCGCGTCCTGTTCCCGCAAAAAGTTTTTGTTTTCGCTTCCGCCTCGCCCGTGGCCTCCGCGGCATGGGCGCCGGATCCCAACATCATGCCGCTGGAGAACTTCTATCTAACGATGGGTATAATACCATTTAAGAGTTTTCGGTAAGTCCTTCTAGTGTACTCACCTCCAGTGAGAACCTGTATACTATTTTAGGTAACACAACACCAATGGATTTTGAGACCAGACGCCGCCCCTCGTCGGGATCTAGAAACGTATACACTCATCTACTCCGGAATATCGATACCTAGTCTCGATATTTCCTCGACTAGGGACATTTAAGAATGTGCTTATGGACTACCCAGCTCTCACGTATATGATCGCTATTATAATGCTGGTAGTCAAGCAAGAATCCTATAGGATTCATCAATATGTATTAGTGACATGTAATAACAAGTAAAATGTATACGCATCAACGATAAAGACAAACCAGATAGCATATTATCATTTCGAGTAATAATGTTCTACCTATATAGGTCCTCCCTCAATTATCATAATCGCCTACCTGCAATTACAATAATTGCCTTAAGGGCACTATATCCAACAATCTCGCACTTACGCTTAAGGCTAATTATTGCGATATCGCATACCCGAATCCCGTGTACTACCGAATACCCAATATCTCTACTAATTAGTTTCACAAACCGTGTTTTTGAAACATCTGTGTTTGATAAATAGCCTCAATGAGTGGATCCGCTACAATGTTCCAACTTTCTCCCTCTGTGTCTCAACTTTGCAACGATCAACAATCTCCTGAACTAAGCGATATCGTGCTTCAAGAATTTTTTGGGATACTTGATGGGACCAAGTTCATAAATGAACATGTTTATCCAACAAACTCCTTGGGTTGTATCCTTTATTGAGTCATAACCAGTACCCTGCAACATATCTACCTCAATATCCCTATTGGAACCCTATCCAATATACTTCTCCTTAGAAGAGGGTAAACTCAAAACTCTGACAGTATCTCTGTCATCTAGGTCACCTTGGAAGCCAAAATCGATAGCCGCCTCCTGGAGGAGGCTGCCGTTATCATATACAAAGAACATTCTCTTATGTTCTTAACTGCTTCCCTTTGTTTCTCCAGAATTGGATAAATATTTGCTTACTACGGAAAGTGCAGAAGCAATATCTGGTTTTATACAATACATTGTATGATTGACTCAATTTCCTAAGCAAATGATATGTCATTCATATCAGCCCCTATCTTCATCAATTTAGAAGACATCTCTTTAGAGAAGGAGACTCCATCACCTGCGGGTACATTACCACGACAGGAGTTGTCCATTCTAAAGCACTTTAGAATGGTGTCCAAGTACCCGAATTGGGATACCTCCCAAATCTAGGTCTATCAATATAAATCTAGTCACCAGAATCTCTAATATCTCAACAAGTGCAAAAACAACTTCTAGTTTGGTACATGATATCACATGATTGACTCAATTGCCTAAGCAAGTGATATGTTATTCATGCAAGTCCCTTTCCTCATCAGTCTAGAAGACATCTCTTTAGAGAAGGTGATTCTATCACCTGCAGATACACTACCACGCTAAGAATCATCTATTTTAAAACACTTTTAGAATGGTGTCTAAGTACCCGGATTACGCCACTTCCCAAATTTAGATCTAAAACCATAGATCTAGTCAATAGAATTCGTGATATCTTATCCAGATCCTATGTAGAGACACACCTGTAACAACCAAAGTTTGACCGATTGTAGTATAGGAACATCACTTTCTATCAGGAGTATGTCATCCAAATCCCAGGATAGTACTCCCTACACCTTTCTTACTAGGTTCATCTGTTGTTTTGATATAGTCAATCACCTTGACTGTCACATCAAAAAATATGATTTGTCTCCGCTATGCATGCTTTAGTCTATGAATAGACATAAGCAACTTGCACACCTTCCGCTACTCTCACTAACTATGATAACCCTCTGGCAGAGTCATATACATGTACACTTTCAAATACCCATTTAGAAAGATGGTATAGTCAACTACTTACTAGATATCATAGTCTAGAACAGCAGTAGTGCCAAGACATATCCGTATGGATTTCAGCATAGACACTGAAGTAAAAGTCTCATCACAATCCGCACTGGGCATTTAATGAAAATCTTTACAACAAGTCTAGCCTTATTAAGTTAATACCTTTCCACCTGCACAGACCTCGAAAGATCTACTTGCTCCTAATGGGTTTTACCCCTTCAGGAGCACCCAACAAATTTAAAAATTAGCTGAAGTGCGTGGAGTCCAACTTGGATATGATAAATCTGGTCACCTAGAAGTTACCACTTCTCATGACCTGCTAATAACTAGTAGGGCCTGTTTCCTCCAATCAAAGCAAAGCTCTGTTCAAATTCCAAGGCGGGAAATGAAGCAATGCTTATGTTTCCCCCAATCAGAGTAAAGCTCTGTGTTAAAAATTCAAATAATAATAAAGGAAGCAACGCTTCAGATGACTTGCGCTCTGCGCTGCGCGACACGTGTCAGCGCAGTTGCGCTGCGCTCTGCGTTGCGCGACACGTGTCAAGCGCAAGTGCGCTTGCGCCAGCTGTGCCAGCATTTAAACAGTAAAATTCTGGAAAGATCTTTCTAATCTTGTTAAAACAAGAAAATTATCTTCTGTAAAACAGAAGCCCTAGGATCAAAGATCCAGCGGTGGGGAAACACCCCTAAATCAATCAGAGAAAGATCTCTTTAACTGATTTAACAAATCAATTGGCACTATATAAAGGCCCCTAGACTCCAAGTCTAAAACACACACACAGAGATAGAGCTACAAAACTCCTCTAAAACTTTGAGAAGAACTCGAAGAAAAGAAAAGGTAAACCTTTGGAAAAAAAAGAAGAAGAAGTTCTTCTAAAAAGATCAATGATCTATGAACAAGATCAAGATCTTCAATAAAAAAATAATAATAATAAAAAAGAAGTAATTTACTTTTTTACTAGATCTTTTGATCTATATAAAGGCATCGCCTTTTGATGAACCATCGGTTCTTGAATCTTGAGGTAGAACCTCTAAAAAGATTCTTTCCTGTGATCTAAATGTGATCAAGATGCGCTCTGCGCTACTGTACAGTGCCTTGTACTTTTGATTTGCGCTATTGCGCTCCCTGGATTGGCGCAAGTCATCAGAAAGCGCCACGTGTCAATCTACGCATTGCGCTCCTAAAAACAGAGCACTGCGCTCTTGGGTTGGCGCAAGTCACCAGAACACGCCACATGTCAACCCCAGAATAATCTGCGCCTTGCGCTTTAAAAAATGAGCATTGCGCTCTTGGATTGGCGCAAGTCATCAGAACGCGCCACGTGTCAGCAGCGCACTGCGCTAACAGACTTGCGCTCACCAGAGCGTGACACGTGTCACCTCCACATGCGCTGGCGCCTTGCGCTCATTAATTGGCGCAAAGCGCCTGACAATCCACGTGGCGCACTGTCAGACCATTGAATGCTCTGCATTATTAAAGAAAGGGTCATAGCCCAATTAAAAAGGCCTAACAGGCCTAATCTAAATGCAGTGCATTATTAAACAAGGGCAGAGCCCAATTAAAAGGTCTATCAGACCAAACAAAAATGCAGTGCATTATAATAAAAGAGGGCAGAGCCCAAATAAAGGCCTGACAGGCCAAACACAAATAAAATAATGAATATTCTCAACTGGACTTAGCCCAATTCTGGCCATAAGTCCTCAAATTAAATTGAACTGAGCACAACTGCTCTCCCAAATCAATTTACACCCAGTTCAAGGGTACATCTCCGAACTCCTCTGATATTTGTCATTGTAATCCTTCAACGTCGTCAGAGAGGTGACGGTTCCCGACAACCACACATTAACACGGACTGTGGGGTCCTTAAACTCATGGACTAATGCGTCCTTAAACCAATATTCGTCCCTAAAATGGGAATGTTGGACCACTATGTCCCTAAACTGGAAATGGACCACCATGTCCCTAAACTGGAAATGGACCACCATGTCCCTAAACTGGCAATCGACCGCAATGTCATTAAACTAAACAACAGAGCCTCAAATGCTCTTTTGTTGGGTCTAAACGATCCAGTTAAGTTGATCTTAGTCTCAAATTGGACTAACGTATCCTTAACAAACGTTTAAGTTGATCTTAGCCCCAAATATGGCTAACGCATCCTTAAACCAAAACCCCAAACCCAAATCTAAGAAAATACGGATTTGGACTAATCAACGCCCTACGGGCGACGACATAAATTAGTCTCCGTATACAATCCACGGGCAACCACAAACAAAACAAACACCCACGACACGAAGTGAAATTCTGGAGAAGGAGAAAGTTGTTACCGCGATGCGGTAGCGTAATTAACCGCAGAGGCTTGCGCCTGCAGGGAAGAGCGTCCCCACAATCAAAAAACCCTCAAGCGAGGTGGAATCTGACGAAGTCTGCTACATCGGCCGCATCCGTCTAAACCTTCGATACATGGTGCCATAAATCAACTTGGCATCTTCGGAGAGGTGGACGGATAAAACCAAATAGCATCTGCCCCGAATCTCAGGCAAGACGTCTCTACGTCGCGCCGCTATTCGGAGGGGAACAGATTCTGGCACGCCCGGTGGGACCTTTTCCTCTTTCCACTCCACACTTCGTGTGTCGTGTTCGCGAACAAATCGCGGTTTGCTGTGGTTGCCTATGGGTTCGAGGTACTTAGATTTGGTGTCTTGCTCCGTGCATAAAACAGAAGATCAATGGCTTCAAACTGCACAAACTGCAACTGCAACTCTCGCTCTGTCCCATCCGGAGGAGTGACTTATGGGCCTCAAGCGGCCTCCATCTTTGTTATGCCGGTGGAACAAGTGACTCAGGCTACCACCGGTCTGTTCTTCGGGACCATGCTCCCACCCATGAGCTTAAACGCCCTAATGTCGTCGCAAGAAGCTCCAAAGAAGTCGGTCTTTGATCGACTTACAACTACCGCGGCATCTCTCAACGGGTCGCCCAACTCCCTTGCCTCAGTTTTTAACAGACTAGGCCAGAGCTCCAACGGGCCCATGAAGAAGCCTGCAATACCAGAAGGCGTTATCCGGAAGCGGATAGCCATCCTTACTCCCGTTCCAGGCGAAATCATTAAGGTTGCTTCCCTTATTCGGAAGTCTGCTTTTGATAAGTTGACCGTCCCCATTTAACGGACGTCGGTCTTTAAAAGGCTGATACCAGCAAATTCTGACCAACACAGGGGGCATGAGGAGGTCACCCCTACGGCTAGACCAACTCCAATCGTGCGACATGCTCGTCGTCGTCACTGGTGCCGAGTACGGAAGGCTGGGGGCAGCTCTCCCTCTGGATTTACTCCACCAGCTCCAATAGTGGGGATCGATGCTGCTGCTCCAACCGAGAACAGCTTTGAAATGCTCAACAAAGGGCGCAGAAACTCTCCTACTGCAGTGCTGAAGAGAACTCCTTCACCTGTGGAGAATACTCCAGAGATGAAGCTGGAGCAGCCCCCTCAACGGCTGTCCTCTGAAATTTACAAGGTCTGGTGTCAAGTCCAAAACTCCGTAATGGATTAAGACTATCTCCGCCGACAGAAAAAGATGAAGATTCGGCAGGAGAAGGACTACTCTGTCAAGCCAGAAAAAGCAACAGCTGGCTGGGTGCCCACTGCAACGGCTCCTACAACGTCAATCACTCAAAAGGAAAGGAGGCTGCAAAAGGCCCCTGTGAACATGGCGAAACGTAAAAGCGCTGAGCACAAACGCCCCAAGTCTGGGGGCATAACGGTCCACACTGTTTATATGGTTTCCGGGAAGGAGGATAGCCGCGCTTCGATGGGTCACCGACCGCTCACCCGATCCGTGACAAAAGCCCAGGAGCAACGACAGAAGCTTCACGAGATGATGACTGCGATGGCCGCACTTACTGGGCCAAAAGAAAGCTCGGAGGCATCATCAGAACAGCATCACGAATAGGAAACTGACGCTGACTTCTTACGCAGAGTCCTCGAAAAGAAGGACAACGAAGCCGCAGAGCAAGCGGCTAACATAAAACAAATGGCGCTCCTCTTCCAAGATATGGTAGGGATGATGTTACAGCCGGACCCTCCAGCTGAAGACCCTCCGATCATTGTTGAAGACGATAGAGGGGAGACATCTAATCCTCCTCCGGCCCTTTCAGCAGCTAAGGAGGAAACCATTTCCAAAGCTGCACTAGACGACTATATAGCTCAGCAGATACGAGCTCACCAGGCAAATGAAGCGGCTGGGCAAATTGTTAGAACTGGACGACCATATCCGGGCTGGTATGACCAAATCAGTTATCCACCAGGATATACGATCCCTAAGTTTCATGTATATAAAGGGACGGGGAATCCCCATCAGCATGTCGCTCAATTCAAGGCCTTATGCGGAAACACTGGAGGCGACGACAAATTGCTGCTTCGCCAATTCATCGGCAGCTTAGCAGAGACAGTGTTTGAATGGTATTCGGGGCTACCTAACGACTCTGTCAAAACATTTGCGGAGATGGAGCTATTGTTTACACAAAGATTCGCGAATGCTAGTGAACACACCCCGATCGCCGCATTGAACAACGCCAGGGTAAGGCCAGGCGAAAGGTAGGTTCAATACGCAACACGATGGCGGAATCTGTGGTCGAAATATGAACAGCGGATCGAAGAAGCGCCGGCAGTGAGCATGTTCGCGGGCACTCTTGATCCGGAAGCGACCATCTCACAATTCATAATGTTCTTCAAGCCAACTACTTTCCAGGCCTTGATCGATAAGTTGGCCCAAATGGATCAGATGGGACATAAATCATCCCCTCCAAAGCCCGACTCTCGAAATGAGAAAGGAAAAGGGAAAGCGATCGTCGTCGCCAATACTCAACAACAGCCGAGCAACTCAAAACCGGTTGTTCGCTAAAGCAACGTGCGTCCACGCCCATCCCTTGAGGAGAGACTGGGACGTCCTTACTCGTTTCCTTGGAATAAAATAAGGAGACTGTTCGAGCTGACAGTGCGCAACAGACTCATCAATTTTCCGAGTCCAAAACGTCCGTTACAGCCAGGCGATGTCAACGATCTTAATTATTACCCTTACTACCAAGCGGTAAGCCATCCAATCGAAGATTGCTTCATTTTCAAAGGCTGGATTGAGAACCAATACCAACAAGGAAAGTTCGCATTATCCGAAAATTGGAAGGTGAGCCCGCCACAACCTCATGCTCCTAAAAAGGTGAACACGCCGGGGGCAACTTGTTCTTTTGTTGAAGAAGCTCCATGGGAGGTCGTGCTTTCCGCCAAAACCAAAAAGATGCTGAATGATCTCCAGACATGCCCAGCGATCAGATGGAAGAACCCGCTGGAACCTGAGATCATTAAGGGGATGCTGAAGCCGCACTCAACTCCAAAGATTGGTGATAGCCAAAATGCTCACACCCAGCCGTCGAAATCTTCGAAAAAGAAGAAGAAGTCCAAAAAGGACGTGAAGCCTGGTGACAAGTGCACGAGCCTGCAAAAACAGATCGACGCGCTGGAGGAATATAATCAGAAGGCACGGACTCCCATCACGCTCCAAGAGTTCCTGAGCCACGTCTTTCAGGAGGAAGATGATGGAGAAAGCTCGTTAGATGAATCTGAGGGTTTCGTAGCAAGTTGTCATGTGATCTCTCACTCGTTTACAGATGATGAAAAGGCTTCTTGCACAGAGAAACTGGGGGGCAGGTCCCGAACCAGAACTTCTAGGACCGTCAGACGAAATGATTGATGCATTCCTAAACGAAGCCCGTCAAGAAAGCAAAGCCAATCGAGAGCGTGAAATGGCTATATTTGAAAAGGCCAAACACCAACGACTGGAGGAAAAGGTCGAGACACTCCAATTGGAACAAAGCGTCCCTATCGCCAGCAAAAGCAAGCTCAAAGTAAGGAATCAATTCGCTAGGGCCCTGGCAATAGGAATGAAGTTGCCCTCTCTCAAAGGAAATTCCCCTGGCAATATACGTCTTGATGAAGCGGATATACATCCTAACTTCTGCCTATACCATCAGAGGATTGCACACCCCACCGAGGAGTGCATAGCCTTTAAAAACTGGTGGCAGGGATATGTTGCCTATCGACGACACGTTTAACGAGTGAAGCGCAAGGCTCGTCGGGAACGGAAAAACATGACAGATGAGCATGAAAGAGCTGCTGGCAACTGTCACATAGACGACACTAAGGGATCGCAAGTTATCACCTTTGGAAACGACTCTGACGAAGAAATCGCCCTCAGCCCTCTCTTCAAGGAATCTACCTCCGGCACAAAACATGTGAAAATTTGCGGCAAAATTTAGCTGCGTAATCATACGTTGACCTATGACCGAAACGTCTTTAAACTACTACCGCAGCATCCTCAGGCTGACGTGATTAAAAAAAAGGTATGTCCATAAGCAAAATGGGCACGGATGAAAACCCGAAAGGGCTCCGTGAGTAAAAACAGCAGGGCTACCGGCGAGTCTTGTGAAAACCTGAAAGGGTGCAACCTCGTTAGAAAAAAAAAAGAGAATAAAAAAATAAAATAAAATAAAAAAACGGTATGTCCATAAGCAAAAGTGGGCACGGATGAAAACCCGAAAGGGCTCCGTGAGTAAAAAAAGCAGAACTACCGGCGAGTGTTTGTGAAAACCCGAAATGGCGCAACCTCGTTAAAAGACACTTACAGGGTCCTCTCGACCTTGTAAGGAGAAACTACCCACGTAAGATCCTTACGACTCACAAGGGAGCAACACACTTAGGGATCCTCACGATTCCTAAGGAGAAATTACACTTGCGAGATCCTCACGACTCGTAAGAAGAACTCTCTTATGGGACCCTCACGGCTCATAAGATTTGAAAGTCTTAAGTTACAGAGACCTGAACCTGTTCTTAAGCAACCCCCACAACCTTCGATATTGCCCTATAAGTGGCTCGATACTGACTCTTGTATACAATCCACGGGCGCGAATAAACATTTCCCCAGCAAAATCCCACCCGTGACTAGGGATATGTCTATATGGTGAACAAACCCTTGTAATTCCTCTCGACTTATAAGGAGAAAACCCTTTTTTAAGATCCTTACGACTTACGGAGGAACATACGCTTAGGAATCCTCACGATTTCAAAGGAGAAAACACACCTACGAGATCTTCATGACTCATAGGGAGAAACACCTTTGTGAGACCCTTACGGCTCATGAAATCAAAAGCCTTAGTCGACAGGATCCTAACTCTGTTTACTAAGCCACCTTTGTTCAACATCGACAGTGGCAAATGATGATTCGCTCCTGGCAATATCCCAGTTGTAGCGATGCTGATGCCTAAATCGGTATCAAATTCCAAGTCCTTTCATAGCAAATGATGATTCGCTCCTGGCAATATTCCAGTCGTAGCGATGCTGATGCTGAGATTGGCACCAGATTCCAAGTTCCACACTCGTGATAAAAATCAGCAAGCTAAAAATGCATATGAAATAGCCGAAATGATTGGGCACCGCGAAAAATAGCCGAAATGATTGGGCAACTCATAATAAAAAGCAGCGAGTAAAATAAAAAAAACAGTCGAAATGATTGGGCAGCTCGCAATAAAAAGCAGCGAGTCAAAAGAAAAATAGCCGAAATGATTGGGCACCGCGAAAAAATAGCTGAAATGATTGGGCAATCGCGACCTTCGCGATATAAAAGCTGAAATGATAGAGCATCGCGGAAAGAATAAAAAAATTTATTAAAAGAATGAAACTTTTTGCCCTGCAGGTGAGATCACATCGATCCCTGTATACAATCCAGGGGCACAAAGAAAGAGGGAACCATACCTCCCCACCAGGCTCCACCAGAAAGCAAAGCCAAATCTCGACGGTTCATAGATAACCTAGAGATAACCTCGACATTTGTCGCAATATTGCAGACACAATGTCAACAAATGAAGTAAAGGCCAAATTCCTAGCTTCAGGGTCTTGACGGTAACTCATATAAAACCTGAAAGACCATCGGAGATCATCTCACACCAGCATAGAGTGATCACCACCTCAGCATTCGTCTCGATACAGCAGACGCAATGTCAACAACGGCATTCCTTCGCAAAGTCCACCGAGATGCAGATGCAACGTCAACGAAAGACCTCACGGTCAAAACAAAGGGAGTGACGGCAAAATCCCAGCTCCACCGCGACATTCGTCTCGATACAGCGGACGCAATGCAAGCAAACGAAGCGATGGCCAAATTCCTAGCTTCAGGGTCTTAACGGCAAGTCATATAAAGCCTGAAAGACAATTAGAGATCATCTCGCACCAGCGCGGAGCGGTCACCACCTCGACGTTCGTCTCGACACAGCAGACGCAACATCACCAAAAGGAGCCACGGCAAAATCCCTAGTTCCAAACCTCGACGGTTCACCAGCAACCTAGAAACAACCGCGACATTCGTCTCGATACAACAGACGCAATGCCATCAAACGAAGCGAAGGCCAAATTCCTAGCTTTAGGGTCTTAACGGCAAGTCATATAAAGCCTGAAAGACTATCGGAGATCATCCCACACCAGCGCGGAGTGGTTATGACTCATCAGGGCTCTCTAAAATGAGCCTAACCTTATGTAAAAAGCGGCATGGCAAAATTCCTAACGCTTGCTCTTCCGACGGTCAAACTGCCTAGGAGGATTGCTTGAATACATCTTGTCCAGCCCCCGAAGGGATCGGAGACACGACAGCCGCAAGGCTACTCAAACAGCAAGACTGCCTATCGAGGAATACATCAGCCAATGCGACGGTACAACGGACGAAACCCTAGTACCACAGACCTTAACGGACCTCTGTCGTAAAGAACAGAGGTTAACTATGACGTTAGGATATTCTTGCGAGAACTGCTCGATTTGTCTCGACCCGCAGAGAAATCAGTGTCTTTGCAGGAATACCTCGATTCGTTTCAACTCCGAGGAAATCAGTGTCCTTGGCAAATACCTCGATTCAAGGAAACCGGCGTCCTTGACGAGAGCATCTTGATTCGTGTCGACCTGCAGAGAAATCAGTGTCTTTGCAGTAATACCGCAATTCGTTTCAACTCTGAGGAAATCAGTGTCCTTGGCAAATACCTCGATTTAGAGAAATCAGCGTCCTTGACGAGAGCATCTTGATTCGCGTCGACCCGCAAAGAAATCAGTGTCTTTGCAAGAATACCTCGATTCATTTCAACTCTGAGGAAATCAGTGTCCTTGGCAAATACCTCGATTCAGGGAAATTAGCGTCCTTGACGAGAGCATCTTGATTCGCGTCGACTCGCAGAGAAATCAGTGTCTTTGCAGGAATACCTCGATTCGTTTCAACTCCGAGGAAATCAGTGTCCTTGGCAAATACATCGATTCAGGGAAATCAGCGTCCTTGACGAGAGCATCTTGATTCGCGTCGACCCAGAGAGAAATCAGTGTCTTAGCAGGAATACCTCAATTCGTTTCAACTCCGAGGAAATCAATGTCCTTGGAAAATACCTCGATTCAGGGAAATCAGCGTCCTTGACGAGAGCATCTTGATTCGCATCGACCCGCAGAAAAATCAGTGTCTTTGCAGGAATACCTCGATTCGTTTCAACTCCGAGGAAATCAGTGTCCTTGGCAAATACCTCGATTCAGGGAAAACAGCGTCCTTGACGAGAGCATCTTGATTCGTGTCGACCCGTAGAGAAATCAGTGTCTTTGCAGGAATACCTCGATTCGTTTCAACTCCGAGGAAATCAGTGTCCTTGGCAAATACCTCGATTCAGGGAAATCAGCGTCCTTGGCGAGAGCATCTTGATTCATGTCGACCTGCAGAGAAATCAGTGTCTTTGCAGGAATACCTCGATTCGTTTCAACTCCGAAAAAATCAGTGTCCTTGGCAAATACCTCGATTCAGGGAAATCAGCGTCCTTGACGAGAGCATCTTGATTCGCGTCGACCCACAGAGAAATCAGTGTCTTTGCAGGAATACCTCGATTCGTTTCAACTCCGAGGAAATCAGTGTCCTTGGCAAATACCTCGATTCAGGGAAATCAGTGTCCTTGACGAGAGCATCTTGATTTGCGTCGACCCGCAGAGAAATCGGTGTCTTTGCAGGAATACCTCGATTCGTTTCAACTCCGAGGAAATCAGTTTCCTTGGCAAATACCTCGATTCAGGGAAATCAGCGTCCTTGACGAGAGCATCTTGATTCGCGTCGACCCACAGAGAAATCAGTGTTTTTGCAGGAATACCTCGATTCGTTTCAACTCCGAGGAAATCAGTGTCCTTGGCAAATACCTCGATTCAGGGAAATCAGCGTCATTGACGAAAGCATCTTGATTCGCGTCGACCCGTAGAGAAATCGGTGTCTTTACAGGAATACCTCAATTCGTTTCAACTCCGAGGAAATCAGTGTCCTTGGCAAAAACCTCGATTCAGGGAAATCAGCGTCCTTGACGAGAGCATCTTGATTCGCGTCGACCCGCAAAGAAATCAGTGTCTTTGCAGGAATACCTCGATTCATTTCAACTCCGAGGAAATCAGTGTCCTTGGCAAATACCTCGATTCAGGGAAATCAGCGTCCTTGACGAGAGCATCTTGATTCGCGTCGACCCGCAAAGAAATCAGTGTCTTTGCAGGAATACTTCGATTCGTTTCAACTCCGAGGAAATCAGTGTCCTTGGCAAATACCTCGATTCAGGGAAATCAGCGTCCTTGACGAAAGCATCTTGATTCGCGTCGACCCGCAGAGAAATCATTGTCTTTGCAAGAATACCTCGATTCGTTTCAACTCCGAGGAAATCAGTGTCCTTGGCAAATACCTCGATTCAGGGAAATCAGCGTCCTTGACGAGAGCATCATGATTCACGTCGACCCGCAGAGAAATCAGTGTCTTTACAGGAATACCTCGATTCGTTTCATCTCCGAGAAAATCGGTATCCTTGGCAAATACCTCGATTCAGGGAAATCAGCGTCCTTGACGAGAGCATCTTGATTCGCGTCGACCCGCAGAGAAATCAGTGTCTTTGCAGGAATACCTCGATTCGTTTCAACTCCGAGGAAATCAATGTCCTTGGCAAAAAACTCGATTCGGGGAAATCAGCGTCCTTGACGAGAGCATCTTGATTCGCGTCGACCCGCAGAGAAATCAGTGTCTTTGCCGGAATACCTCAATTCGTTTCAACTCCGAGGAAATCAGTGTCCTTGCCAAATACCTCGATTTAGGGAAATCAGCGTCCTTGACGAGAGCATCTTGATTCGCGTCGACCCGCAGAGAAATCCGTGTCTTTGCAGGAATACCTCGATTCGTTTCAACTCCGAGGAAATCAGTGTCCTTGGCAAGTACCTCGATTCAGGGAAATCAGCGTCCTTGACGAAAGCACCTCGATTCGCGTTGGCCCGCAGAGAAATTAGGGACTTTGCAGGAATATCTCGATTCGTTTCGACTCCAGGGAAATCAGTGTCCTTGGCAAAAACCTCGATTCAGGGAAATCAGCGTCCTTAATGGGAATATCTCGATTCATGCCGACCCGCAGAGAAATTAGTGTCTCTGCAGGAATATACGACGTCAGCAAAGCGGAGCAGCGGCAAAGTTCCCAATTCCATGTCTCGACGGTGTACAGACAAACCAATGTCAACCCTCGACCTCCCTACTGAAGCAGTGCTTTAACTCGAGAGTAGGTCAATTCATCAATCACTTACGAGTCCTCTCGACTCATAAGAGGGCAAATTCTCTTATAAGATCCTTACGACTTATAAGAGAAAAATGCACTTAGGAGTCCTCACGACCCCTAAGGAGAAAATACACCTACGGGATCCTCTCGACTCGTAGGGAGAAAAGTCTTTATGAGACCCTCACGGCCCATAAAGTTGAAAAGCCTTAGGTAGCAGATCTGAACCTGCTTCCTAAACCATCACTGCTCCCCAGAGTATTCAAGACAGAATGTTCTATATCACCTACAGGCTACGCTTACTTAAGGAATATGCCAATAACAAAGCAGAAAATAAAAGGAAAGAGGCAAAAGATTTTTCATTCATACTCGGAAAGTTCTTACATCAATGAAGACAATAAACAAAAGCAGCATTATTGAAATGTTTACAATGGCAGAACCTCAGATCCAGGACATGGATTGAGGAACTCGGAAGTGACCTTGTCCAAGACTTTCCAAGCTTGGCGAACCATCCTAGTGTGCTTCCTTTCGCGAGCACGGGCGTCGGGATCCCCACTGATGTCCTCCACCCTCCGATAGGCAGCAAGAATGGCGGACTGTTGAAAGGCCTGATACAAGAGATCGACAAGATTGTCTTGCCGTCTCTTCGAGATTAGGTTCATCAGGTACACCGAGTGCACCTTATCCTCGGTGGTATCCAACGCCCTGAGCGGCACGCCGGTAAAGAATAGGGGAAGCGCTTCCCAAATTGCTCCCATAATAAGCTTCAAGAGGGGAAAGCGTCGAGGAAGCAGTTGACCATTGTATGCGTCGAAGCGACTCATGATTTCGGCACACTCGGCATTCATGAATTCTCGATTCTGAGAACGGCCGAGTCGGCGGATGTCCCCGTAAGAGATAATCTCGTCGAGATCGTACATGTGGGCGTCCATTACTCCTGTAAAATAAAATCAGCAAAATTAGCAGACAGACTGAATAAGTAAGATGATATAATCCATCAAAAAATAAAATGCCATCTTTAACCTCCAAGATCCATGAAAAACTCTTAAGAGTTCTTCTATATGATTTGGAAGGAGCAAAGCTCCATTAATGAATTAAGAAAACACAAGAAAAATCCTTTAGAGAGCAGAGCTCTACTAATAGAACCCTAATAGGGTTTTCTTTAGTCACCTTTAGATCCCTTTAGACCTATAGAGCAAAGCTCTGCTAGGGAAACCCTAAATGGGTTTTCTTTAGATCAAGGATCTATTGAGAGCAAGGCTCTTAAAATTAATTTAATCTAATCTAATTTAATTTTTACCTAAAAATTTTTCTAGAGTTTTAACTCTTAAAAGTGTTGAACAAAAGACCAAGGCTCTGAATAAAAATTCCTATGAAGAGATGAAAATCATCTAAGGGACCAAATGTCCTATTTATAGGCATTGAGAGCCGTTTCAACTTCCAAAACGTGGCGCCACGGTTGGAATTCCACCACTGCTGCGCTCACGTCTGGGGCCACGTAAGCGCAATGGTGGGGGGTATTTGTTTCCCCCAATCAGAGTAAAGCTCTGTTCAAATTCCAAGGCGGGAAATGAAGCAATACTTCTATTTCCCCCAATCAGAGCAAAGCTCTGTGTTAAAAATTCAATTAATAATAAAGGAAGCAACGCTTCAGATGACTTGCGCTCTGCGCTGCGCGACACGTGTCAGCGCAGCTGCGCTGCGCTCTGCGCTGCGCGACACGTGTCAGCATAGTTGCGCTTGCGCCAGCTGTGCCAGCATTTAAATAGTAAAATTCTGGAAAGATCTTTCTAATTTTGTTAAAACAAGAAAATTATCTTCTGTAAAACAGAAGCCCTAGGATCAAAGATCCAGCGGTGGGGAAACACCCCTAAATCAATCAGAGAAAGATCTCTTTAACTGATTTAACAAATCAATTGGCACTATATAAAGGCCCCTAGACTCCAAGTCTAAAACACACACACAGAGATAGAGCTAAAAAACTCCTCTAAAACTTTGAGAAGAACTCGAAGAAAAGAAAAGGTAAACCTTTGGAAAAAAAGAAGAAGAAGTTCTTCTAAAAAGATCAATGATCTAAGAACAAGATCAAGATCTTCAATAAAAAAAATAATAATAATAATAAAGAAGTAATTTACTTCTTTACTAGATCTTTTGATCTATATAAAGGCATTGCCTTTTGATGAACCATCGGTTCTTGAATCTTGAGGTAGAACCTCTAAAAAGATTCTTTCCTGTGATCTAAATGTGATCAAGATGCGCTCTGCGCTACTGTACAGTGCCTTTCATTTTTGATTTGCGCTATTGCGCTCCCTGGATTGGCGCAAGTCACCAGAGAGCGCCACGTGTTAATCTGCACCTTGCGCTCCTAAAAACATAGCGCTGCGCTCTTGGGTTGGCGCAAGTCACTAGAACACGCCACATGTCAACCCCAGAATAATCTGCGCCTTGCGCTTTAAAAAATGAGCATTGCACTCTTGGATTGGCGCAAGTCATCAGAGCGCGCCACGTGTCAGCAGCGCACTGGCGCAACGCACTGCGCTAACAGACTTGCGCTCACCAGAGCGTGACACGTGTCACCTCCATATGCGCTGGCGCCATGCGCTCATTAATTGGCAAAAGCGCCTGACAAGCCACGTGGCGCGCTGTCAGACTATTGAATGCTCTGCATTATTAAAGAAAGGGACAGAGCCCAATTAAAAAGGCCTAACAGGCCTAATCTAAATGCAGTGCATTATTAAACAAGGGCAGAGCCCAATTAAAAGGTCTATCAGACCAAACAAAAATGCAGTGCATTATAATAAAAGAGGGCAGAGCCCAAAAAAAGGCCTGACAGGCCAAACACAAATAAAATGTTGAATATTATCAACTGGACTTAGCCCAATTCTGGTCATAAGTCCTCAAATTAAATTGAACTGAGCATAACTACTCTCCCAAATCAATTTACACCCGGTTCAAGGGTACATCTCCGAACTCCTCTGATATTTGTCGTTGTAATCCTTCAACGTCGTCAGAGAGGTGACGGGTCCCGACAACCACACATTAACACGGACTGTGGGGTTCTTAAACTCATGGACTAATGCATCCTTAAACCAATATTCGTCCCTAAACTGGAAATGGACCACCATGTCCCTAAACTGGCAATGGACCACCATGTCCCTAAACTAAACAACAGAGCCCCAAATGCTCTTTTGTTGTGTCTAAACGATCCAGTTAAGTTGATCTTAGTCTCAAATTGGACTAACGTATCCTTAACAAACGTTTAAGTTGATCTTAACCCCAAATATGGCTAACGCATCCTTAAACCAAAACCCGAAACCCAAATCTAAGAAAATACGGATTTGGACTAATCCACGTCCTATGGGCGACGACATAAATTAGTCTCCGTATACAATCCACGGGCAACCACAAACAAAACAAACACCTATGACACGAAGTGAAATTCTGGAGAAGGAGAAAGTTGTTACCGCGATGCGGTAGCGTAATTAACTGCAGGGGCTTGGGCCTGCAGGGAAGAGCGTCCCCACAATCGAAAACCCCTCAAGCGAGGGGGAATCTGACGAAGTCTGCTACATCGGCCGCATCCGTCTAAACTTTCGATACATGGTGCCATAAATCAACTTGGCATCTTCGGACCAAATAGCATCTGCCCCGAATCTCAGGCAAGACGTCTCTACGTCGTGCCGCCATTCAGAGGGGAACAGGGCCATCATCACCGTGATGCTAACCTCTCTGTCACCGTCTATAAGGAAACTGAAGTATTTCCCGGGTGACTGAGGTCACCTATTAAATCTGCGGAGTGGCTAAGATTTTTCGAGTTCAATTAAATCACCTGGTTCTACTAAATTTTCAGTAACCGTTTGTGGTTCTAGAATCATTTCCAGTTCTACCATACTCCCACTAATATCTTTTGCAAAAAAATTTCTTTTATAAAAAGGCGGTCAGTCAAGAAAAATGTAACTATTGATCTTGAAAATGGTAGAAACAAAACCCTAGCGAATGCTTGGGATAATGCACAAACTGCCATTACCCAAATATGCCTTGAGTTTGTCTGGATTCTGCTTTTAAACAAAAACCAGATAACTCCATATCTTAATAATCTCAAGATATGGAACCAATCTATGTTCATATAGAATCAAAAGCACTAATTTAGATGGAATCAGATTCAAATGTCATGCAGTTGTTTCTAGCGCATATCACCTAAATTGAAAAAGCCATACAATATTACTCATCATGGAGCACACCCACGGATGAGTAACATAAAAGAAAATCAAGTCCTCAATATTACTACGACGGAATGCCTAGCATAAGCATTTATATTTTCGATCACTTCAAAAAATCCTGATACTTCTAACATATGGTTCTCTACTTTATTCTTATACGTATAAACTTCTTAAAATTTTTGGACCTTGCATTTCAACGAATGCGTGTCTAAAACCAGAGAACTCATAGGTAAATCTGAATGAAATAAAAGTACCAACCCCTTATCCTAAAGAACACCGGACAATCTACATTACCATTTATAAGTCCCAAGAATATACTAACTCAAATTTCGTGTGTTGTAAGTTGATAATTGTATTTTGGTCAAGAATGCCTTTCACCGTTATTAAATGCACCTTTCCTTATTCTCAACTGATAAAGGTAAATGTTTGGAACACAATTTTCAAAATTAATATCTCACTTTATAAAATAAAGATACAGATATTCAATTTTAAAAATTGGTGCATAACAATGGTTATTCGAAACCAAATATTTTTCGTTAGGAAAAACCAGGAGATTTAATCCAATATCACCAATTACTTCGAATTCCAAAATTGAGGATCAAATCGTCCATTTCTCAATATTCTACTCCTACTCGGTATCTGTAATGCCGTACAGATGTGAGATCCAAATCCGGTACATACATACTGTTGAGTCAGAATTAATTGGGAAAACAGTTTTCAGTAACTACACAGAAAACTGAAACATGAAAATGTTTCTACGGGTGGCCAAGTATTCCTAGTAATGCCTTCTCCAATATCCATATTCATGACACTAGTTGCAATTTCTTTTGCCCTCACTTCAACCCCTTTATATGTCTCTACATCTCATCTTCTGTACACCACACTTAGGCTAATTGGTTTTCTTCCTTCTCTACCTTTCGGCACCAACCTAAGCTTTGGAAGAAGATTATCCAATAAGCATAATAGGTGTACTCTCCTATTACAAGGAGCTCTCGCAACCTAAGGTAAAGGGAAGAGACAACCGAATAATAAAATTCAATTTCTTCAGAACCAGTGGCCATTCTCGATTAAAATAACTTCTTCGAGTTCGTATGTAACTATATGATGACATTTCCAAACAATATGGATCATCATAATAATACAGGGTGTTCTAAAGAAAAGCAAAGGGAAATCAGGAGTAGCAAGGAAATAAGCAACTTTTTCTTAAATCAAGAAAATCCAAAACCAAAGTGTGAAAGAAGGTTCCGTTAACTTGGTTAATGAGTTTTAGTTTAAGGTCGGTCATTTTCGCATAACCAGAGAGAGAAAAGAAACACTCAGCATGCACTCTATCAAGATTAGATTGGTTAATCACTTTATCTAATCAGGATGGCTCTTACCGTTTCCTCGAATTCTCCTTCAAAACCTAAAAGGAGTAATAGTCGGGATCATATACACCTTACAAGTTCGCTAACTGTTCAGCTAGGCCAATGTTGGTGCTCCGAGGGAGGTCCCCCGTACTTTCGCAAGAACCCGATTAAATAACCCCATTTCCACAAAGTCGTAACCTCATTAACACTTTCTAGACACCTAATAGGTTTGCTACTTGTGAAGTGAAAATATCCTAAGGAGTAATACCTATTCATCAGTGTGAATCAGGACCCAACTATCATCGTGTGACAATCTTGATGGAAGCCGACCAAAATTACCACACTCCAGAAGGTATGCAAAAACTTGGCATGTTTATATTATATTTGAAACTCTCAATATGGTTTTTGCACCAAGTGGTTATGACCATGACTTTGGCCAACAAATCATGACGCATGTTAAGTTCTACCCGTCATTATCTAGGTTAATTTAGACCCACCCGTACATACCCTTGACTTTTGCCAACAAGGTGGTACGACTGTCTTAAACCAATGCATCTATATATGCTACGGAAACACACAACTACCTTTCACAATGCCTTGATTTTTGCCAACAAACACCGCATGAATACTATATGCTACTTATCCGAAATGACGGAGAGCTATGGATGGTTTTTGGTGAAAAAACCTTTAACGTAATGAACTTAATATCGTTGAAGGAACTTAAGCGGCTTTGAAATGGAGTGGTTTAGGCTCTGCTTTTAAACCTAGTAACATAAAATTTTGCTTAAGAGCGAACTCCTTGTGAAGGGATCAAGGCTCTTTTCTCATAGAATGAGGTGCGGGATATTCCTAACTGAATACCTCTATGCAAAGAAAAATAATATGGCTATAGTTTTGAAGAAAACCGAGTGGTTTTAAAAATTGGTTCTGACAACATCATTTAGGTTTATTTTTCTTGTATTAAACATATAATGTGATCCCATCAAAACAAGTTTCTAAGCTACACCAGAAACAACCAAAAATAGCATGCTTTTATATGCCATCTGCATTTGCCATGGGGTCCCGGGTCTTCATCGTAAGGTTACTTAACTTACGGCAGGGCAGGGAAAGGGCTAGTGCGGATGCAAAACATATAGAAGCATCTACTATGTATAATTTATATATCTCATCATCACAGGCAGGCGAACAACAATATGGAATAGCAGACAAACTAGGAGCCCGGCATTTCATTTGAGCCACAAATAAAATGCGATGTTCCCGGTTATGTGAATAGCCCATAAAACATCGATCTTAGACCCCTACGAGTGCGGCAAGCCACCTGCCAATTCTAGAAATTGGGTAACACACCCTCAATAATATGAGTCGATCACCCATCGCTTTCAAGAATCCAGTAACTTGGGCACTCCTCCGCGGGTCGATCTTATAATCCCTACAAGTGCGACGAGTAACCCTCCAATTCTAGAGCGAGGCGGTCCGATCTAAAACACCATGAGATAGCCACCTAGCGCACTCTAGAACCCAGCTAATCGAGCACTTCTCCTGGGTTAATCCTACTACAGAAAAAAATACATACAATGGTGACATCAACCGCATCTTGGTCGTGCCCCAATAAAAGAATATACATAATACGGAAACGGAGGCCACAAGTTGGAGCTCGTCCCGAACAAATGAGCAAAATATTGTAAATCAAAACTGTACAAGCAAACGCATGAGGGGCTATCCAACACGGAAATCCAGCTAAACTATCATAAGATATATATATCACAGAACAAGCAACAGAAGCAAGTGTGCAACCCTATCTAATTGAATATATAGAAATTAGACGACATTCAACAACACATATATGCATGTAAACAAAGCCATGACATTAGAATTCCATACACAAATAACACACATTCCAAATTTTCCAAAAGCCGAAAATCAAGTGCACTAAACATCGAAAAAAACCATGTTTTAAGCCAATCCGGAGTCCGAATTGAATCGAAACTCGCCCGAAATCTCGTGGGGAGATCAAACATAAAATTAACATTCAATTAGGGGCCTACCCCCCATTGGGGTAGTCTCGAGTCCCTACCCCCCAAGACCACCTCGTGGAGGTCTTAGGGAGTGGTCCCTGACCTTCAGTCCCCCTAGGGTTCTCCCTGGGATGCGCACGCATCACCCTACGGATTCTCGATTCAAATCGTGAGCCCTCGGGGTATGCAAACAACTTAAATTTTGAATTTTTCGGGACTGTTTTTCGACAGTTTTCGATACCGGAAAAACGGTGAATTCTAACGTCGTGACTAGCTAGTTTAAAGTGTTTGGGTGGCTATGATACCATTGAAGGGTCAGTCAGTGCATTGGAAACTAGCCGTAGCACCCACAGGTCCCTTAGCAGCTACATTTTACACAGTCCCCTCGTGACGGACTACAACTCGCCGAACCATATAACCGCATGGGGCACCCTGGGGGTAAGAGCATGCGCTTCGCTATTACTATCAAATAGTGAGAATCCCCGTGGGTTGGCATCCCTGCTTAGTAGCTCTGATACCATTGAAAATTTTCTATTGCCCTTACAGCTAATACCGTGGCCAATGCGGAATCAAAAAACAAAAATTTTACGGGAGCACTAGAAACTAATCCCTAGCGATCGATCCAAAATTAAACCAGAAAGAAAGCATGCAATGTTTAGGGATTAAAACCTTTGATGTGTATCCACCAAATCGTGGAAGACCCCTCCAACCTCCTCATAGGCCGTTAAGAAGCGACTGCCCTTACGGAAGATGATCCATCTTAGAGAACCGATCCAAGCTCCAGCTTCACCTAGTGAAGCAATTGACGCTCCAAGCTCGCTAGAAATGGAGAGTGGGGATGTAATAATTTTCCACTATCATTTTCACTCTTAAAATCAAGCCCAAGAGAGCATGATGAAGAATGAGGTGGAGGAAGAAGAAGAGGTAGCCATCTTACAAATATGAGCTAAGGTTTGAATAGATGAAAGAGTTGCTTCATATAATTTTCTACAATAAAAAATATCACAACCATTTTTTTTTACACAAATGAAGCCCATCCCTCTCTATATTCCCACAACTATACCCAAAGCCACCTTACCCACCACCTCATTTCCTAGAATATTCATAAATGAATATTAACAAATGAGGTGTCCTCATTCTAGGTTGTATTCCGTATAAATACGGAATACAACCTGGTATACGTATCGAAATATATATACGCGTATTCGTATAAAAATATGAATAGCCAAGAGAGAAAATGAATAGTGAACAATAATACTAGAATATATTATATATATATATATATATAAATTATTAAATCAATTTAATTCTAAACCAGCTAGTATTATCAACCGTCCAATTAAAGTCTGTGTAGCCTGTGCACGTATTTAATCGGACTCCTGTATGTACCAACATACATCATCTACATCATGTCGCATGAACCAGAAAAATCCTCTGTGTAGGACTCTAAAAACTCGGCAATACGCAGGCAGTGAGTTATTGGATAAATTTATAGCCACAAACACGTCAGCGGCACTAGCTGTACGTAACGGTTACCCAGGTATATGCTTAAAGGGAGGTCGACAATCAAGTTTTTCGATACCCTACTAGGCGTGAATGTGACAATCTCCGTACAGTCGGGTCTCTTCGTCTAAAAGTATCGCATATCGGGTCTAGGGGATGGATAATGTCAGACCCCTAATTACCCAATAAGTCATGTCGAGATCAAGCTCATCACCAACCGAGAAACTACTGAACTCATATTAGTAAATCTCATCCACCATGGCTACAGATTTAGTGTGATGGCCAACCGAACATAGAGCGACATCAACTCCTTAAACCAGGAGAGATGAATCCCTGACAATCGCTCACTGCTTACATGTGGCTCGGGAGTGTACCAAACTAAAACCTGTTTGCACAACTTCTTTGAGCCGTGGTAGGGTAGTAATCGAAGTATAGTGAGAACTCACACGAGATAAATGATGATCTCAAGTCAAAGGAGTAACCTATACTTATTCCACTAAAGAACTGCTATTTGATAATAGGTATAATACCATCTAAAAGTTCTCGGTGAGTCCGTCCAGTGTACTCACCTCCAGAGAGCACCTACTATCTTAGGTAATACAACATTAATGGCTTACGAAACCGGCTAGCACCCCTCGTCGAGGTCTAGAAACGTATACACTAGTCTACTCCAGAATATCGATGTCGAGTCTCGATATTCTCTCGACTAAGGACATTTAAGGATGTTTTTATGGACTAACCAGCTCTCACATATATGATCGCTATCATAATACTGGTAGTCAAGCAAGAATCCTATGGGCTTCATCATTATGTATTAGCGACACGTAATAACAAGTAAAACATATACATATCAATGATAAAGACAAACCAGATAGCATACTATCATTTCTAGTAAGACTGTTTTATCTTTATAGGTCCTCCATCAATTATCATAATCGTCTATCTGCAATTACAATAATTGTCTTGAGGGCAATATATCCAACAGCAGGTGCCCAAAATACCAAATATTGACATGCTGGAATTCGTCTCGTGTAACTCGTGACTCATCTTATCTCATCGAGTCGATTCATTTTGAATCGTTTAACTAGCCTTTACGAATCCCAACGGTAAATACGAGTCGACTTGCCTAAATTCGTCTCGCTTCGCCTCGCGAACTCGGCTAACAATTAAATTCCAGCAGTCGCCTGGGCTTCGAAAATTCCCCGAACAGCTAGTCCAACAGTTGACTCTTCATGATTAATATAAAATTTAACATATAATTGTAATCCGATTAATATTAACGAAAACTTTTATCTTTGTACTTTTCATTTTTGGTCTATAATTTCATTTTAATTAATTTTTTGATTACTTTTTTGTTTTTTAACAACAAAATCAAAGTCAAGCGAGTTAACTTGTCTAACTCATCGAACCAGTTCTCCTTGCCTCACGAATTGTCTGGACGAGTCTGCGAAGCGAGTATGTTCTTGAGTTCGCCTTTCTTGCTTCACCTCATGTATCCAACGAGACGAGTTATGCTCACCTCGCTTGACCAACGAGTCAAGCAAGTCACGAGGCGAATCGACTTGTGATAGAGCTCTGGATCTCCTTCAAATGTTATCTTCCGTTGATCCTTTTGCGTGTTAATGGACGACTGAGATTGAGTTGGAGGGTTGACTCCCGAAGCGTGTGGATCTCAATGGGTTTGTTATAGTTAAGGCCGACCTACCTACAAAGAAGTCCCGGGGTGGTTGTACCACCGAGGACCCTCCGATGATCAAGTTAGGCGGAGTATTTTGGCAGAGTGACGGCCTAGTGGAGTAAAAATGGCTTACTTCGATCGTCTGAGAGAGGGGTTTATATAGCGGCAGCAATGGGCAAGCGGGAGTGAGAATCACGCCGGCCGTTACGCTCCTGGCGTCACGCCCACGTGATAGGCGGGATCCCGCATTAATGACGAGACAGGCTTATTAATGGGGGATCGTGATGGCGTGGAACGCGGGATCGTGGGCGGCAGATATCTCGCGCATGGCGAGATTCTCGGGGCCATGGTGTAGGCGCCTGTGACCAACGCTGTGGGTAAGTCTGGATGAGACCGAGAAAGATGAGCTCGGCGGGAGGCTCGGGTACGAGTGGGAGGCCGAGGCATCTTGGTTCTGTGATAGCTCGGAGGTGATCCGAGGGTGGTCTGGAAGTCCACCGAAGGTCGGGAGACTCCTCGGGCTGGAGACCCGATGTATGATCCCGATTGAAGTTCTTGATCCTTTCTTGTAGGTTCTGGAATACGTCATCTGCATGTGTCAGCATCTGGAGAGTCACCGATATCGAGCCTCATCATTAGCTCCCCACTCTCGTCTTGACCCGCTCCTGGGTCGGTTCGAGAGTGGTCTTACCGATCACCTGAGGTGAGCTCTTATTCGAAGATATCGTCGGAGCGCATTCCCGAGCGAAGAGTAGTATTTTCTTGATGACGTCAGCGGACTAGGGGAGAGATCTCGCATTAAAAAGGAAGCGCCGAATCGTGCGTACGTTGGTCGAAGCGACGGCCCATGTGTCTGGCGCTGGTTGGCTGGCAAGACGTGCTGCAGGCATTCCCGCACTCGAAGGGATGCGTCCAATATGAGTGCGACATGTGAAGCGCTGTCGGCCGTTGGTTGCGAAACGTTGTTTTGGCGGGAGGCGATCGGAGCCGTAGGATGCGTACGCCGGCAGTTATAAATAGAGGTGGGATCCCTATCAGGGTCCATACCTCTTCATAATTTCCTCATCTCTAGTCGTGTTAGCTCGATGCTCTTCTCCTCAGGTCGGATTCCTTGCGTTTGATCTCCCGGGGACACCTCCCTTTGATCAGGTTAGATGTCTTCTTCCGAGGAGTTTGTAGATGTAGTCCGGGTAGAGTCTAGGGAGTCCTCTGAAGCTTCCTCTTCTGAGTCGGGGTCCCCCCGGGGAGTTAGGGTTAGTCGTGCGACGGGGGCGGTCCCCAGAGCACAGGTCGCTGGTGTCTTTGGCATGCGCTCCTCGCTAAAGCGTGCGGAGGAGCTCGTCAACATCAAGACTCGTTTCTTCATTCCTCCCGGCTATTCGCTTCGTATGGCCGAGGAGGGGGAAATGGCAGTCTAGGTACGGGGCAAGGAGATTGCCTTGTATCTGGAAGCATTTTGGGCCGGGATGCATCTGCCCTTCTCCCCTAAGGTGATAGAGGAATTGAATTGTTTTGGGTTAGCCCCAGGACGGCTAGTGCCGAACTCTTGGTGGATCCTCCTCGGGTTCCTGGTCCGGTTGAAATTGAGTCAAATCCCTTTAAGCCTGAGCCTTCTCGTTTCTTCTCTTTGCTACAAAAACCACCCTGGCGCTCGTAGGGCCGAGTCGAGCTGGGTATACCTCTCTCTTAGAAAATAACGGGGGGACGCTGCCGGGTCGAGGATCGTCGTAGTACCTTCTTCCATTCACGAATGGAAGAAGAAGTTTTTTCTTTATTGTGCCGCCCGAGGGTGAGGATTGGCATGTGCCCACCCAGTGGGAAGGGAAGAGCTGTCCGCGAGTGAGTCGGTCGAATGATCCCGATGTGGTGGCGGTGTCGAAGTGGGAGCCTCTCCCTCGGGCTGATGTGCTGCTGTCTGAGCGGGCCCTCAGTTTGGCCAGGCTCAGCCCCGCCCATTACGCGGGTAAGTTAGGAGATTTCAGGCGACCTGTTTAGACTTGTTCATACTTTCATTTTTCCTGACATTGCTGACTCCTTATATTTTTGTCTTTATGAAGGGCCCATGGACCTAACCAAATTTTGGGCGGCTGTGGTTACCAAAAAGAAGGGGAAGAAGGCCAGAGGAGCCGGCCCTTCTCATCTGTTGTCGTCTCCGGTTCCGCTGGTAGCCCCTCCATCCAGGCGCTCAGACGCGCCCCGGGCCCCCGAGTCCAGTCGTGCGCCGGTCCGAAAGCGTGCTCGGGAGCAATAGCCCCAGGCCCCCGAGGTAGGACACGAGACTGGTTCTCCCGCGTCGCTCCTCAAGATGTTTCAAAGGACGGAGCCCCGCTCCCCGTCTTCCCTAATCCTCGTGGACGATGGGGAGCTTCGCTTCGAGGTGCCCTCAAGGCTTTCCTGTTAGTTGTATGTATGCCCTAGAGGTTAGTATTGTACAGATGATGTATATTATATTGGATGGTTGGACATATATAGAGATGACTTTCTTACTCGATATGATAGTATGCTATCTGGTTGCTCTTTAACTTAACATGTACACTTGTCTCTTTAAACTGTCTTATAGTTACATGTTGATAAAGCCCTTAGGATGTGTACTTGACTGCCTGGATTATGATGCAGACCATACTAGTGGGGACATGGTAGTCCATAAGTACATCCTTCAAGGTCCCTAGTCGTGGGTGTATCGAGACGGGGCATCGATATACCAGTCTAGACTAGCGTATACGCTTCTCGACCCATGAGATGGGCGAAGGATAATCCCATATCCATTGGTGTTTGACATCAGAGATGGTATACGGGTGCTCAGTGGAGACTGGGTACACTGGACGGACTCGTCGAGAACTCCCAGATGGTATTATACCTCACGTCAGATGGCAGTTCTCAGGTGACACTTGTACAGGTTAGTCTGTAGACCCGAGATCGTCATAGAGTCTTGTGTGATTCCCACTGTGCTTTGATCTCCACCTTACCACGTCCATGAGGGCGTGCAAAACGGTGGTCTTTAGGTACAGTCCTGAGTCACATGGAGGCAATGAGCGATAGGAGGGGTTTCGTCTCTCCCGGTATTGGGGGTTGATGTTGCGCTGTGCTCGATTGGCCGTAACAGGGAAGTCCCTGGCCAGGGCTGATCAGAGATTTGCTGGTAAGTGTTACCAGTAGTTTCTCGACCCGTTATGAGCCTCACATCGGCACGACTTATCGGTTATTGGGGTCTGACGTTTACCACCCCTAGACTTGATATGCGACATATTAGACGAACAGACCGGACTGTACGGTAAGTGTTACTGGTTGGATTCACAGGAGTGTGAGCGGGCTAGCTCGTCGATCTTCTGATCGCTCAATACCCGGGTGGCCGTTACGTTTAGCAGACCGCTTGCGGCTTGTGGGTGCTTGATATGATCATCATCTGCTACCGGCGTATTGACGAGTCTTTAGAGTCCTACACAGAGGTTTCCTGGCTCAAGCGAAACGAAATAGGAGCGCATATGAGATGTGTGCGGGACCGAGAATAATGCGTGTATGTGATACCGTATTTCATTCTCGCGATTAATGTTTCGATTGGTTGTATGCGATATAACCTAGTTATCGAATCGAAGATCGATTCGATAAGTCGATACATTGGATACTAGTCGGTTATGTACGACATGACCGGATCATTGAATCAAGTGTTGATTTAATGATTTAATGTATAATTATATATTTGATATATTACTTTACATTAACTAGTATTGGTTCACTTTAAAGGGATTTTCTCACTTGAAAAAACACATTGTATATGTGATATATTTTGTGTGCACTTGATTGTATCATGTTTGATGTTGCATGCTAACTTATGTTTTGTGTAAAGATTAAACCATGGTTGTGTAATGGTTAGGGTTTCCTTTTTATTACTCATTTATTTATTTATTGATTTTGGAAAGGATTATGAAGAAAAATGGTGGCTTTCTTTGTATTTAGTTGAAGCTTCATGAAGGTTTGACTTAGTTACCATTTTGTCTTCATCCTTAACCCTAACCATTCTAACTAACCATGATCTATTCTCTACACTTTACCATGGTTAGCATATGATAAGTATTGATTTTATTTTCATTTTAAAAGCAACACTTATCATATTCTTTCTTCTTCATCATCATCTTCATCAAGAAAGAAAGCTTGATTCCATCAATGGCATCTTGAGCAAAAGAGTGAGAAATCCAATTCTAAAGTGAACCCACCTCCTATTTCTTCACCCTGTACCTCTTGCCAAGAAGTATAGGGTGTTTTCTTCACAAGTTTCACAACTTGGTGAAGTTGGAGCTTGAACTTGTGTTGCCTCGACGTAGATCATCTTCGGCACGAAGCCGACGACCTTGCCCGCCCATTTCTCCGATGAAGCCGATGCTTGAGTCTGGGATTCGAGATGGACAGCGAGGGGACAACTACGTGGAGCTAAGGAAGTGGATAACCGGATCTACAAAGGTTGTAGTTTCCTACTTTTAGTTAAGATGTTAACTAGTTTATTGTTTCGCCTAAAATTCTGGTTAACGATCCGTATTAGAGTTTCTCGTGTTGGAGATAGTGCCCTCAGAGTCAATTATTGGATCACAGGCACGTGATTGCAATGATTGAGGGAGGACATATCCCGGTAGAACAGTCTTACTCGAGATGATAGTATGCTATCTGGTTTACCTTTATCATCGTATACTGCTTTAGGTGACCTAACAGGTCGCTATTACACGTTGATAGAGCCCCTAGGATTCTTGCTTGACGACCAGCAGTATGATGGCGATCATATACGTGGGAGCTGGGGTCTATAAGCACATCCTTAAAAGGTCCCTAGTCGTGGGAGTTTCGAGACTGGGCATCGATACTCCATTAGTAGACTAGTGTATACAGTCGAGACCCCGACGAGGGGCGGTGGCCGGTCTCACAAGCCACTGGTGTTAGTTGGTTCACCTAAGATGTATACAGGTGCTCATTGGGTTATGAGTACACCGGACAGGACTCGCCGGGAACCTGCTAGTTGGGATTATACCAGACGTCAGATAGCAGTTCCCAGGTGACATGTGTACAGGTTAGTTCATCGACCTGAGATCGTCATTTGTCTCGTGTGAGTTCCCACTGTGCTTTGATTACTACCCTACCACGGCTCAAAGGAGTCGTGCAAACAGGTTTTAGTTGGGTACAGTCCCGAGCCACATGGAGGCAGTGAGCGGATCTGCAGGGGTTCGTCTCTCCCGGTATTGGGGGTGAGGTCGCGCTGTGTCTAGGAGAGCCATTACGCAAAGCCCTCGGCCGAGGCAGGAGATTTACTGGTAGGTATTCCAGTAGTATCTCAGGGCGTTCTGGGCTACACTCCGACACGACTTGTACCGCCTTTGGGGGTCTGACTTTTACCAACCCCCTAGGCCCGACATGCGATCCTCATAGACGAACGGACCGGACTGTACGGATATTGTCACTGACAGGCTCAGTAGGGTGTCAGGATGAGTTCGCTCATCGACGTCCCTTTTGGTCAATAGCTGGTGGCCCGTTACGTATTGGCTTATACCTCTGACGTGCTAGTGGTTAAATCCACAGCCATTGTATTGACGAGTCTTTAGAGTCCACCACACTTTCAGTTACTCAGCTTTCGGGCGAAACGCTGTAGAGGCCGTATGGAGATATGGCAGGGTTCGATCAGATACGTGCGGTATTGCACGCATCAGGATCGAACGGATATTACTAGCCGGCTTTGGTTTAAGCCGGATCCTAGTTTAGTACAGTGTAGATTTTGTCTCATTGCATTTGTATCCGGTCGGAATACAGATGCGGGTGTGTATGCACAGTGTCGGGGTTTTCCTGTAATTTATTACGGGACCAGTTTTCTGGAGTTGCCAGTTTGCATTCCGTCCCGGCCGGTTTTCCTTTGTTCTTTCCCGGCCGAACTTTTCCGATGGAGGGTGTTATTTGCAAGTTTGCAAATAACATTTTGTGGAGGGTTTATTTGTAAGATGAGATATTATGAAAGCATCTTTTTGATACCATTCTTATCTTGCACCATCACTTGCTTTAATGGTGATTTGAGAGGGTATGGTTAGGATGTGTTTTGTTATCATGATGCTTTGGATATAGTCACCATTCTCTTTATCCTACACTCACCTCCCTTCTTATGGTTGGTATTCTCATTCCTCCACCATATGATCATTCTCACTAGATGAAAAAAAAAGAACACTTGAGAGAAAGAAAAGAATGAGAGAGTTCATCTTTGTTATGTGAGGAATTCTTCATCTCCTTCTTCTTCTTGTTTTGGAAAAATGAAAGCACCATTTTTCCTAACCCCATTCCTCCATCAAGGCAACTACAAACCCCAAATGAGACATAGCCTCTACACTACACATTCTACAGCATATCTTGAGCATGTCAAGTTGCCGGCTTCATGCCCGAGTTGCCTCGGTATTGAGGCGGGAGCCCGTAAAAGACGCAGGCGATGTGGTGCCCTTCCGGCGAGGAGGCGACGATATGGAGACAAGACTTTCCGCGGGAGATCGGGACGGTGAAGAGATGACCGGAGGACTCGGATCACTTGGTATACTTCTCTTCCCATCTCTTGTTAGCTAGCATTAGGTTAATGGTTACGATCCGGGTTTTCTTTGTCCGTGGTAGCGCCGGTTTCCTAGTAAGGAAAAATTTTGATTCCGCATTTTGGCCTCGGATAGACGGCCGGGGCGCTGCCGTGGCGCAACATCTCGGCACTCATAAAATTTAAAATTGGCATGGTTGATGCCTTGTGAGACCTCTTGAGGCAGCCTAGGAACCCTACATTTCCGTCGTCGACGGCCTGCTCTTGGAGATGGAGAGGTTGGCCGGGGACAGAATCCCTCGAGGGACCCTCCGGACCCAAATGGCGGCCATAGCTCAAGAGGCCGTGCAGGTTAGTGTTCGCACTTCACCCGATTCTTCATTCAGCATTTTTGTCCGCGTGATCGGGTGCTTCCCTTCCCCTTTTAACCCTCTTTCTTTTCTTCAGGTTCTCCAGCACGTCGCCCTCATCGTCAACATGGAGGACGAAAAGATAGCTCCGGTGATGCGGGCCGCGGGCAAGTTCTCCTCGCTGGAGGAGAGATTAAGACAAGAGCTGGAGGCGACAATGGAGAGGGTCGCTACCCTTGAAGACCGGGTGGCGGCCAGGAATAGGGAGGTCGCCCGGTACCGAGAGGCCGCCCGAGCCGCCGAGGCCCAATTGGAAGACTCGTGGGTGCTCGTGGCTACCTTGAAGAAGACGGCGAGCACCTTCCGAAGGGAGAATGAGGCGGTGAATAAGATGACGAAGCGTGCCGAGCTTCGGGCGTCGAAGGCTGAGCTTCTGGCGTCAAAGGCGGTGGAGAGCTACAAGGAGTCGGACCTGTTCTACGCCGACCTTGCAGCAGCAGCCGGCATTATTTGGCACGACGCCCTCGACGCTGTCAAAGCCCAGATGTCGGAGTTTCCTGACGGTAAGCTCCGGGAAGAGTACCTTCATGAGGAAGACGCGCAGTGGAACGTCCCTGGAAACGATGCAGGGGAAGAGGCCCCCTGCGGGAGCATTAGGGAGAAGTCGGTTCCCCCGGCTACCGGCGCCGAGGCTCCCGTGGTGGGTGCCGATCCTAAAGATGCCGCCCCGGTGGTCGCTGCGGACGCGCGGCTCGTCTAGGTTCTCCCCGGTCCTGAGGCCTGAGCTTCCTCGTCTCCTTTCTTTTTGTGCTAAAATTTTGTAAGCCTCCAGGCATTTTTGTAAGGCTGGGGAGCCCATAATATCTTTGTAGAGACTTCTGATTGGTTTGTGAATAAATCTTTTTGCAGTTTCTTTGCGTGCGCATTTTCTTTTTGTTTGTGGTAAACATTTGTATTTGCATGGTACTGCTTTCATGTTAGGTCGGTTTTTTGTCTAGCGATCGCACGTCGAGTTGAATTCGATCATTTTCCAAGTGTGCAAAGACCGGTGGACGGTATCTCCATGGCCCCGAAGTCGAGGTGTAGATCGCTTGGTAAGACGTGAAGGGAGTTGAGCGGGGTAGCTGCTTGGTGGCCTCTTGGCGAGGGCTTTGATCCTTGGCGTCGGTGAGTAGGGAACTACCAGCCAGGGATAACCGAGCGGGGTAGCCGCCCGGTTGCCTCTTGGTGAGGACTTTAATCCTTAGCTCGAGAGGGCATAGGGAGGCCTGCTAAGGATGGACCGAGCAGGGTTGCTTCTCGGTTGCCTCTTGGCGGGGGCTCAGATCCCTGGCGTCGGTGGGTAGGAAATTACCAGCCAGGGATAACTTAGCGGGGTAGCTGCCCAGTTGCCTTTTGGTGAGGACTTGGATCCTTAGCGCAGGAGGGCATAAAGAGGCCTGCTAAGGATGGATCTAGCAGGGTTGCTGCCTGGTTGCCTCTTGGCGAGGGCTTTGATCCTTAGCACGGGAGGGCATAGGGAGGCCTGCTAATGATGGACCGAGCAGGGTTACTGCCCGGTTGCCTCTTGGCGAGGGCTTGGATCCTTAGCGCGGGAGGCGTAGGGAGGCCTGCTAAGGATGGACCGAGCGGGGTAGCCGCTCGGTTGCCTCTTGGTGAGGGCTTAGATCCCTGGAATTATAGGGTAGGGAATTACCATCCAGGGATAACCGAGCAGGGTAGCTGCCCGATTGCCTCTTGGTGAGGGCTTTGATCCCTGGCATCGCGGGTAAGAAATTACCAATCAAGGATGGACCGAGCAGTGAAGCTGCTCGGTTGAGTCGTGAGGTTCTGTCCGATCATCCCCGGTGTTTGAACATCGGGAAGAGTGACCGTCGCGGTCGACACATGTCATTAACGCGTGGAGAGGAGGCGAAGCGTAAGAGCCGCGTCGTTCCGATTTCGCCGATAAAGGTGGGATGTCCGCCGCATGGCGGTACAGTTGTGGAAGACATGAGCAACTGTTGGACTCTTGAGGGCGCAGTGGGGCTATAAAATGGAGGGATTGTTGAGCACTCCTTTCTCCATCTCCAAAACGTAAGAATGGACACTTTCCCATTCACCATCCCTGATATCATAACTTTCCTGGATGTGTACCTGTATGACCAGTACTGTACCGAGGATACGGTGCAGCTAGTTATAGGCCGTATCGAGGATCACTTTGGTCGATTGCTTCCCCGGCGCTCACCCCTCCTCCAGCTGTTGATGTACTCAATCTGGAGGGTGTCGCTGGGGCTGCACAACCCTTTATCCGAGCAGCTGAAGGATGAGGCGGTCGGTAAGCTGAGGTCTTTGTGCCGCTTCGGCCTGAACTCGACGGGTCGGCAGGATTGCTCGGTGGCACCCATCCTCGAGTGCTACCAATTGAGGCATCACGCCGACGCTCGTGGACGGCATCAGAGGCAAGGGTCCAAGGAGACGAGGGCTCGGCTGGCGGAAATATGCTCGGAGTACCACGAGCAATATTTCCTGCACCCCCTTCCCCCGCTATTGTAATTTTTCCTTTTTTTTAATGTACGGCTGACGAGCCCACAATACCCTTTTTAGTTAATAAAATTCTTCTTTTCTGCAATGCTCTTTCGTGTCCTTCTGTTCGTTTAAATGAAAAAATCTTAGGAGAATTTACATTACTTCGTTGAAGAACCCAAGTAGTGGCCTGTTAAGGATGGACTGAGCAGGGTAGCTGCTCGGTGGATCCGGAGGTTCAGCCCGACCTTCCCTGGTTCATGAACATTAGGGGGACGACCGTCACAGGCCTCACGTGCCTCGAATTCTTGGGAGAGGCATAACATTTCGAGGAGCCGCGTCACTTTTGCCATGTGGTGGCTCAGTATTGGATTAATCTTGGCGGATCCTGGGATTCGCGCGCGAATCTTGGCCTCCAAGGAATTTGTTTGGGGCTATAAATAGGGAAGGAGATGGTAACCCCTTTGGCATCATTTTCTTTTTAGATGACTGTGCGCGTGTATTCGATCGAAGAGATTATCACCTTTGACGACGTCTCTTTGTTTGATCGATCCCTGGCTATGGATGGGTGCCGGGGAGTGGTTCAGTGCCTTGAGGATTACGTCGGCCGGCTTCTCCCTCGGCGGTCATCCCTGCTTCAGTTGTTGATGTATGCGATTTGGAGGAGGTCTCCAGGGTTGGACAAACCCTTCACCGAGGAGCTTCTGGATGAGGCGCTCGATAAGGTGCGTTCGGCCTTCTTACTCGGCCTCATCTCGAAAGCCAGGCACGACCGATCCTTGGCCCTCATTCTGGAGTGTTTCAAAATGAGGTACATCGTGAGCCAAGGCTCAGAGGGCGGACGTCGGGTGTTTCTGTGGCGTCCCGAGTTCGCGTTCAGCATCGGCAGGAACGGGCTGCAGAGGCTAGGGCTCGGCTAGCGGAAATCTACCCTAAGTACCACCAGGAGTACATCCTTAATCCCGTTCCACCTCTATTGTAACGTTTTCTTTTTCTGTAAGGCTGAGGAGCCTGTAGTATCTTTGAATGAATAAAACTCTTCTTTTTGCAATGTTTTAGTGTTCCCTCCTTATTATTTAAATAGAAAGAACTTCATAGAGGTTTACATTGTCTTTGTAAAAGAAGAAATATACATAGATACTCTTTCAGAGATACAGCTTGAGCTTCTTAGCGTTGTAAGGCCGTGGAAGCTTGCGCCCATCCGCGTCTTGCAAGCGATAGGCTCCACCGGGCAGGACCTCGAAGAAGAGGAAAGGACCGTCCCATTTTGGGGAAAACTTATACAGCCTGCCTTGGTAGACGAACTCGTTCCTCCTTAGGACTAAATCACCGGTCTTGAAGAAGCGACTCTTGACTCGTGCATCGTAGTAGCGGGCGATTTGCTGTTGATAGGCGGCAGCTCTGATCTGAGCCCGGTCTCGTTTCTCCAATAAGATGTCCAGGTTAGTTCGTAGGGCTGAGGTGTTTACTTCGTCGTCGAAATGCTCGACCCGGTGACTGGGGAGACCGATCTCCGCTGGAATCATCACCTCGGTTCCGTAGCAGACGCTGAAAGGGGTCTCCCCAGTGGGGGTTTTCTTCGACGTGCGCAGGACCCATAGGACCCAACTACCTTAGCATCCTTCTAGGCGTGTCCGAAGATCTCGAAGAATGTCCCGATTAGCGACCTCGGCCTGCCCGTTGCATTGGGGATGTGCGACTGCGGCAAATTTCATGAGGATATGATATTCACTGCAAAATTCCTTAACTCTTTCATTTTCGAAATTTGTCCCATGGTCGGTGATGATACACCTCGGGATACCGAACCGGAGTATCACGTTGTTCTGCAGGAACTTAATAGTCGTGGTGGCGTCGGGTTTTCTGATGGGAATAGCCTCGATCCACTTCGTGAAGTAGTCCACCGGGACAAGGATGTACTTGTGTCCACCTGTAAAGGTAGGGAACTGGCCTATCATGTCCATTCCTGTCAAGACCCAATTTTTTTGTCACGTGACCGATACTTAAATCACGTGACATCTAAAGATGCCGACGCGTTTCAAGTAAACCGAAACCCGGAATCTAAACACTTTTTGAAAAATATTGGAGATGAGTTTAAAATGGTCATTAGATGAAATCAGTTTAAATAACATTTAAATTTAACTATGTATGTTGGAAAAGCATCTATGACGTTTTGAAATTTGACAGCACCTCCTTTGCATTTTGTATAACCCGATACAACATAATAATATAATT
Source organism: Agapanthus africanus (assembly GCA_030015575.1). Classification (NCBI taxonomy): domain Eukaryota; kingdom Viridiplantae; phylum Streptophyta; class Magnoliopsida; order Asparagales; family Amaryllidaceae; genus Agapanthus; species Agapanthus africanus. The sequence goes on from CM057345.1 coordinate 502,163,007, forward strand.
AGCATCCCAACGGGAGCTAGCTTCCACGCCCAAATAGTGGAGAAACCAAGCAAACAATATATGACACACAAAGGAGAAGAAAAGAAAAGTGAAACAAAATCAACAATCTAAAATGGTTGACTCCAATGAGTACGACACCATAACACACAAACTCTAGGTCTCGCTTCTAAGTCCATAATATACCCTTTCTAAGTTGATGGAGTTTTCACTAGATACAAGAATATATGAATAATCAAGTGTGAGTACGATACAATAGTAACCCACTTACCAAAGCAATCACCGAAAGGATTATATGCCCAAGCCACTGATAATCCATGCGGTAAAACCTGCAAGAAACTGTGGCACAACGGGGATGAGTTGCTGACTTAGTGAATAAAAGTACATCTAAAAGTAGAAATCGAAATGCACGACAATACCTGGGTCATAAGTATAGTACTACCATAATCTGTACAATATACTATATGACATGCATATGTGTCATAATGCAACACTAACTATCATGCAATCCCAATTAGAATATATCCAATGCAAATAACCTATCTCTAGGTATAATCCCAATGTAACCGAAAATATATATATATAAATCCCTTCTTTAAAATAGCCGCGGTATAGATATGTCCCGGCATAAAGCAGACGTGACAGTATGAAATATAATAGATATCTTATTTAAGATATACGTCCTGCTATTTTAATGAATAGTGTTGAGAGGTTTACCATTTAAAAGATTTCAGTGTCATCTCAGACACGTCAAAATAATGAGGCTATAGCTCGATTTTGAAATCCTTTTTTTGTGTACATGAATGCCCGTACGAATATATACAGGTACTGTCCCCCGGATCAGTCCTGGTCGGCTACAATAATTATAATCTAACTGTGTACCTCATGATAACAATATTTCAGTGTGTGTGTGTGTGTGTGTGTGGATGTCCAGCATCGACACCCGAAATCAAAAATCTCTCGTGTCCATCACCGACACGTAAATGCAGATACCGTCGACACCATCTCAACATATGATCGCCATCCGATATCCCTGGCTCGGTTAGTATTTCCTGGATATCAGCCGTGTCCAATCGAACCCCGATCAGTATCCCCAGGATATCTACCGTGCTCATCTCTATCTCCAGTATCGAGCATCCTTGTTACGCTCCCTGCCTATAATGCGACTTTCCTGCCCCTCGGTCTCGAACCGGGTCCACCATGTATCCGACTTTATATCTCCCCCACTCAGTCCGGATAATAACAAATCCGAAACCGTACAGCTCCCACACTCGGTTCGGAACAAATACTCAGAAAACATAAAGCTCATGGTGGACACCAACTCATCATATACGAAGATATCAAGTAAAGAATGAGAATACTTGCATAGATCATTCTGATGATATATTATATATATACATATATAATAGCGTCCCATACCACTGATATATATCATCAGGAGTAAAATATCAGAAAATCCATAAGAAGCAAATATAATATCTATAGTACTGATACTCGCAATACGCAATAGGAATTTAAGGAAGAATGTGTAAATAAATCATACAGGTATAAAGATATCAATTCTATTGTGTCATGGCACTACTAATGATGTGTAGTGTAGCATACACGTCTGTGCTCGTGCGGCATTGCAATCATTAGTATTTATGCAAGTGTTCTAAAGGTGTCATAGCCTACTTATATCAACGTCTATATACGTATTACATAACATAACTGTTCTATAGTGACATGGCAGTACCAATAAGGTGTGGTGTAATATAAATGTACGTGCTCGTGCAACATAATACTCATTGGTAATTGTGCAGTGTTCTATCAGAGTGTTCGTATCGCGGAAACGTATAACATCGATAATATAACGCTAACATGCAAAGTAATCTAAGCGTAACTATTGTAATTACTTGCTATGAGCTATATCGTTATCTTTAGAAATGAAACGAAATGTTGGTTTTGAAATAAGGATGCTGCCTTAGGTTAAAATAGATATTCGTTTTGGAAATTGGCACCGCATCCTTGTATTTTATCATTAAAAGAGAAATGAATCGTAGTTTTAAAAGAATATAGCTTATACAAGTATTACATCCTAAAACGGAATATAATCTAACTCTACGAGTCTAAAGGAAAACTTAGCCGTTATTCGGCATACGAATCTCATCATTTCCAATACATATAATTTCTCATATAATACCTCATCGTATCACTATATCTGTATCATCTCAAATACGGCATGATCCCCGTACAAATCCATCAAACCATATCCATGTCATACGGATCTATCATCACGTACATATCTCATTTAAAACTATGTATAAAACTATATGCAAATGAAGGACATACTAGATGCGATACTATATAAATATCTTGAATAAATACTAAACTAACGAGATATCATAATACTATTTATAAGGTTGCGGGGGTGCTATACGCCATCCACCCGACTTCCCCTGTAGATGTAAATCTGCTCACCAACTTGATGAGCTTGCTGAAATCAATGCTGCTATGTCCGCCAATCTCCGTCTCGAAAACCTTCGCGATCGTACCTATAATCTTATTTATATCATATCGACGTAAATATTATATCAAAACTCAACAAAATGAGATAGGCATCCATATATTAGAACCTACAGTATACTTACCCCAAAAACAACAATATATATCTATCGTTAACGTATAAACATTAATGGTTCAGCTGCAATACAAAAATACGAAAACTCGTATCGTAATATCGGAAAATTTGATAAAACCTTTACTAATCATTCCCAGATTTCTCTGTAAGAATACTGGAACAAATCAAACAACACCATAGCTTATAAAATAGCAAAACAAAGCTACAGGAGAAAAACCAACACCAAAAGCCTAGGGGAGGCCGGCGAGCTCAGAAAATGGTGGGATGCCACCGGTTCATTTGAGGAATTTGGGGTTCGGGTTTTACATGAAGTTTCCTAGTGGTCTTAATATAGTTTTGGTCTTGCAAGTTTTTCTGGTGGTTACACCTATTAGTCCCAGATTCATTTACAGTAGGCTTAACATCACAAAATACACTGTTTTCCTACACTGCACACTAAAAACAGATATGTACTTATACAGAACTTACAAGGAAGAAAGGAATTATACCTATGGAGATTATGTACAAGAAGATCCTGCTCAAGAAGTGTTTGTGGAAGCACCTATGGTTGTAGTGGCTTTTAGGATGAGTGTGTGCACAAATTGATGAAGTAATTCATTGCTTCTCTTTAGCTATTAGGAACACATAGGATTCTATTGTTGGAATTTTGATAAGTGTTCAGTTTGAGGAGGCTAAAGAGTTCCTATGTGTGTGTTTTTGTGTAGAGAAAGTATGATGTGGAGGTTGAGAGGTGGAGGTGGCATGGAGGAAGGAGGATGTGTCACAATTGAAGTGAGGTGGTGTGTTCATGTAAGGAGGAGGTGTAAAGAGAAGAAAGAGGAGGTGGAGGGATATGAGCAAGGGTGAAGATGAGGTGTTATGTGAAGGTTAGCATAGAATATCATATGCCATCCATGATTAAAAGAAATACAACAATAAAGAAGAACCTTCATATTATAAATCCAAATCCATATGACATAAAAGATATAAAATGATAAATCTATCACTTAATTTTCACTAGCTTAATGACAATTACAATATCATGTTAAAATAATTAAAACATCATTTTTATGATATCACACACGTTTATTTTTATTTATTGAAATGACTACATTTTTACGGATAAAATTCTGATACCAAAAGTTGTATGTGATATCACTTTTATAAACTCATTATTTTTTTATTTAAAATTATAAATTAATATTCTTAATTTTCCAAAATATTACAATTCCCTACTAGGCGAATGGCCATAGGGAGGTTAGGACGGTTAGCTCGGTAGCGGGAAGGCGATGTATGCTTCCATGGAGTTGGCAGCTCTTGCATCTTCTGACCAGCTTCTGGGCATCCTGATGGATGGTCGGCCAGTAGTACCCCTGGAGAAATGCCTTCTGGATTAAGATGTGGGCCCCTTGGTGCGCACCACCGACCCCTTCGTGGATCTCACGGAGGACATAGTCGGCTTCGTGGGGGTCGACGCACCGGAGAAAGGGTTGAGTGAAGGACTTCTTGTAGAGGTTCACATTTCTCCAGAAGAAATGGTGAGCTCTGGCTCAGAGACGGCGGGGTTCTTCCCGATCTCCCGGGAGCGTACCTTCCCTTAGGAATTCCACGAAGGGCTTTCTCTAGTCCCGGTCTTCTTCCCGGGCTGTATACACTTAAAGTATTGTTGCCCCGTCTTCCACGCTGGGCCGTGGCAAGACCTCGAAGAGGATGCTCCTCTTATTGTTGGCCGAGTAGGACGAAGCTAGCTTACTCAAGGCGTCGGCTTGGGCGTTGAGCTGTCTGGGGATCTGCTCTACCTGGACTTCGTCGAAATCCTTTCGCAGTATTCTTACCTCGGCCAAATACTTCACCATCAGAAGCTCCCGTGCCTCGAATCGGCCGGTTACTTGGCCAACGACTAGAGCGGAGTCACTGCGGATCCGAATCGTTTTCACCCCCAGCCCGGAGGCTATGCGCAGTCCGGCCAGCAAGGCCTCGTATTCCGCCACGTTATATGAGGCCTTGAACTCGAGCTTTAGAGAATACTCCATTTCTGCCTCGTCCGGGCCCCGAATGATGAGGCCGGCACCACAGCCTTCCTCGGTCGAGGAACCGTTGACGTAAAGGATCCAATCAGGGACGGAGTCGGGCTTCCCATCAACCGAGGTTTGAGCTACGGGGACGGCATTGACTCCGGCTCCTTGCTGGGGATGGTACACTCGACGATAAAATCGACCAGGGCTTGTGCTTTGATGGCCTGCCTCGGGCGGTATTTTATGTCGAACTGGGACAACTCCCACCTCCACTTCTCCAAGCGGCCAGAGGACTCGGGTGAGGCGAGGATAGCCCCCAAAGGGCGTTCGGTAAGAACAAGGATGGTGTGCGTCTGGAAATAGTGCCGCGGCTTCCTTAAGGCCACGATGAGTGCCAAGACAATCTTCTCTATGGCTGGGTATCTCGTTTCTGTGTCCTTGAAGACGTGGCTCACATAGTACACCGGCTTCTGGACTCCATCGACCTCTCGGACGAGCACTGCGCCCGCTGCTTGGTCGGATAGCACCAGATATAGCGATAGCTCGTCCCCTTCAACTGGTCGAGTGAGCAGCGGTGGAGTTGCAAGGTGCCTCTTCAATTGGTCAAAGGTGGTCTGGCACTCCTCCGACCGCTCGAACCTTGGAATTTTCCATAGAACCTTGAAGAACGGGAGGCACTTCTCCCCAAACCTCGACATGAAACGTGAAGAGCGGCTACTCGCCCTGTCAGCCGCATGATCTCGACATTAGTCTTGGGCGTGGCCATGTTGAGGATGGCGTTGATTTTCTCCGGGTTAGCCTCGATCCCACGGTGAGTGACCATGAAACCAAGGAACTTTCCCCCGGTGACCCCGAATGCGCACTTAGCGGGGTTCGGTTTCATCTTGAACTTGCGGAGGACGTCGAAGGCCTCACCCAGATCCTTGGCGTGGTCGACCGATGAGACCGACTTGATGAGCATGCCGTCGACATAAACTTCCATGTTCCTGCCGATCTGCGGTTTGAGCATGCGATTGACCAAGCATTGGTACGTAGCTCCGGCATTTTTGAGGCCAAAAGGCATTACCTTGTAGCAGTATACCCCCCGGTCCGTTGTGAATGCGATGAGATCCTCGTCTGCCGGATTCATACGGATCTGATTGTAGCCGGAAAAGGCATCCATGAAGCTAAGTAGCTCGTGGCCTGCCGAGCTGTCGACGAACTGATCTATCCGAGGGAAGGGATAGCTGTCTGTCGGGCAGGCCTTGTTGAGGTCGGTGAAGTCGACGCACATTCGCCACTTCCCGCTTGACTTTTTGACCATGACCATATTTGCCAACCATTCGGAGTATAGTACATTCCGAATGAAGTTGGTGGCGAGGAGCCTATCTACCTCGTCCTCGATTGCCTTCTGCTTGATCAGGGCGAAGCTTCGCTTCTTCTTCCTGACGGATCGGGCCGTAGGATCTACCCCGATCTTGTGAGATATGATTTTGAGGTTGATCCCAGGCATGTCAGCAAGTGCCCAGGAAAACACGTTGGAGTTGTTCCTGAGGAAATGAACTAGATCGTCCCGCTAAGCCCCTGTCAGAAGTGACTCGATCAGTACGGTTCGTTCATCGTCCTCTTCTACGAGGGGGACCTCTGTCAGTGGCTCCACCGGGGTCCCTCGGAGCTCTTTCTACTCGTCTCGAGTGTCCAGAAAACCCTTGATGTCACCCTCGCCCTCAACATCGTTTTTTGGCCGCTCGGTCGTATAGGTTGCAGTGAAACAAATCTTCGCCGTTCGTTGGTCTCCGTAGGCCTGACCTATCCCGCCTTGGTCGAGCGGGAATTTCATCACCAGGTGGTAGGTCGATATCTGGGCCGTGAGGGAGTTCAGCGTTGGGCGGCCGAGGAGGATGTTATAGGCCAACGGGATTCTCGCTACAATGAACTCTGCAGGCACGGTATGCGTACGGCTGGCCTCCCCGATGTTTAATTGGAGAGTGATTATCCCTTCCGTTGGGATGGAGTGGTTGGTGAACCCTGACAGGACATGGGTGGTCGGCTTTAGGTCCGATAGGGTGAGTCCCATACGCAGGAAGCAATCGTAAAATAGGATGTCCGCCAAACTTCCAGAGCCCACCAGTATCCTCTGCACCTCGTACGGGTAGACCCGAGCTGTGATCACTAGCGGGTCGTTGTGGGGCAGGGATATACCGTGGAGGTCCTCGTCGTTAAAAACGATCAGATCGGCTCCCCTGGCCTTCTTCCTTAGGTGGCCATCAGTCCCGTCGATCGGTGAGGGGCGTTGAGCCTCATAGGTATTCGTCGTACCCCCCGCTGATATGACCATGATTTGGCCGATTGTTAATTCACTGGGAGGGGGACGTTGCTCTTGTTCACGGTCAGCTTGCCGCTTGTCTCGCAAGTACGCTGCCAGGTGCCCCGAGCGGATTATCTCATCGATGTAGTCTCGAAGCTGCTTGCAGTTCTCCGTAGAGTGTCCTTGCGATCGGTAGAAGCCGCAGTAGGGGCCCCGGGTGCGCTTTGCCGCCATGCCCGAGACTGGGGGATCTTGAAGAACCTCTCGCCCTTTGCCTCCTCCAACAGTACTGTCTGGGAGACGTTGAGCGGGGTGTATTCCTGAAACTTCGGGGAGTAGGGCTTCGGCCGCTCAATCTTCTTTTTCTTTACCCACCCCTTTTTCTTGTGATCAGTTTGTTCTGTCCGGGGCAGATTGGCGTTCACCTCAAATTCAAGATGGATCTTATGCTCGGTCCAGGCCTTGACCTCGGCCATGGTCTTAGGTTGCGCTAATGCAAAGGAGCGCAACCACTCCTTGTGCCTAAGACCTGACCTAAGTGCTGTGATGGCCGTCTCGTCCCAGTGTTTTGGGACTTCGAGGAGGGCGTTGTAGAAGCGGGTGACGTACCCTTTAAAGGTTTCTTTTTCTCCGCTCTTTATTGTGAAGAGATGGTCGACGGTCCGCTTATGCCATCTATTCCCGACGAAGTAGCCGAGGAATTGGGTGGCCAGCTCATCGAAGGTTGAGATTGAGCATGGCGCGAGTCCTCGGAACCAGTCTCTGCCGGAGCGGATAAGAGTGGCCGGGAAAGCGCGGCATTGGGCGCCGGTGGAACAGTCCTGGAAACTCATCCCGGCTATGAACGCGTCCAAATGGTCCTTCGGGTCAGACTTTCTGTCGAAGAGTGAGACCTTCGGGGGCTTGTTCCGGAAGGAGACATTGACGACGAGTAGCTCTTCGGCAAGGGGCTTCAAGAGCGAGTCGGCGGCGTATTTAGCCCTGTCGCTCGAGTGACGACCTTCTCGATGCATACCTTCGATCTTCTTTTCGAGGGCGTCGAGTCGACCGTGGTATCCCGATGAGTCGGCATATTCAGATTTTTGGCCTCTGCTTCCGGAGGCTCCTGCCTGGCCACGGCCCCGATTCCGTTCGATGACGTTCCTCAGGTCTCCTGGCGAGGTCGTTTTCGAGCTGCTGTGGCGGGTCTCGTGCGCGTGACCCCGTCGAGGGAGGGGGTGCCGGTCATGCCTAGGAGCAAGCGAGCTGACCGATACCTCCTCGAGAGAGACATGGGCGCGACGGGACTCGGGGCGAGACATTCTGGCGTAAGACCTTGGAGTTAAACTGTGCGGTGCCCACCGGGTCATTGAATATGTCGGCCCGGGTGATCCGCGGGCGCCGGAGACAGCGAGGCGGTGATCGGTTGTGCCAATGCGGGCAGAGTCTTCTCTCCTTCTGTAGGGGTCCCGATCCCGCGGAGGGGGAGTAGCGACCTAGGGAGCTTGCCCGGCCGCTTGGACACGGACGAGCGCATTCACGACGGACGTGAGTCGATCTATCCGAGCGGATAGGGCGTGGATGGTATTTAGTGAAGGAGGGGATTCTCCCCCGTCTCCACTGCGGGAGGGACGACGGCTGGTGCTTGGGTCGTCGCGGTGACCGCTTGCCATGTAGTCGAGATCTGAAGATGAACTTTTCAGTTGGGTGGACCAAGGTTTTCCACAGACGGCGCCAACTGATGGAGCTCTGGATCTCCTTCAGATGTTATCTTCCGTTGATCCCTTCGCGTGTTGATGGACGGCTGAGATTGAGTTGGAGGGTTGACTCCCGAAGCGTGTGGATCTCAATGGATTTGGTGTAGTTGAGGCCGAGCTACCTGCAAAAAAGTCCCAGGGGGGTTGTGCCACCGAGGACCCTCCAACGATCAAGTTAGGCGGAGTATTATGGCAAAGCGACGGCCCAGTGGAGTAAAAATGGCTTACCTCGATCGTCTGAGAGAGGGTTTTATATAGCAGCAGCAATGGGCAGGCGGGCGCGAGAATCACGCCGGACGTTATGCCCCTGGCGTCACGCCCGTGTGATAGGCGGGATCCCGCATTAATGACGAGACAGGCTCGTTAATGGGGGATCGTGATAACGTGGAACGCGTGATAGTGGGCGGCGGATATCTCGCGCATGGCGAGATTCGCGGGGCCGTGGTGTAGGCGCCTGTGAGCAGCGCTATGGGTCGGTCTGGGTGAGACCGAGGAAGATGAGCTTGGCGGGAGGCTCGGATCCGAGCGGGAGGCCGAGATATCTTGGTTCTGTGATAGCTCGGAGGCGAGCCGGGGTGGTCTGGAAGTCCACCGAAGGTCGGGAAACTCCTCGGGCCGGAGACCCGAGGTATGATCCCGATTAAGGTTCTTGATCCTTTCTTGTAGGTTCTGGGACACGTCATCTGCAACGTGTCAGCATCTGGAGAGTTACCGATATCGAGCCTCATCAACTTGGTTTGGTTCATTTGCCACGCCTAGCTGGACCTCTGTGTTCTATATTTAAATAACAAAATTAATAATAAAAAATTATTTCATAACATTTATTCATTTGATTAGCATGCGATGCAAAACTCTAGCATATATAAAATAAAAACCCAAGAGATTTTCTTTGATAAACTTGTGTGAGGAGACGTTTACGTCTCCTTTTCCTTCTGCTTTCTACATCCACGTGGGTGGGTCAACTTCAGACTCAATTGAGAAAATAAAACAAAGTTAATTGCTGTGGAGTTCATGATGGAACTTTCTTCTAATAGTTAATTAATTATGTGCCGTTCAATTCAAGACGGAGACTTTAAATTTAAACCATATTAAATCTCTGATTTTTATTTGGGTTAATTCTCAAAAAAAAAAAACCAAGCACTTTTTAGGAGGTCAAAAATCCTCTGGCCTTAAACCAGTAGTCAAAATTCCTGGTAATTTTTCCTGCAGTATCTATATAGTTGGCTGCTCTATTTAACCAATTCATAAAAATTATTTAGATATCTCAGGAAACGGTTTAAATATCACAGGCATCTGCTTAGATATCGCTGGCTACTGTTTAGATATCGTAGAAAACTAGATATAACATAAAACTATTAGATATCACAGGCAAGAGGTTTTTTGACAACTAAAATCCTTTTAAGGAGGTTTTGACTGCTGGTTTAAGACCAGGGAGTTTTTGACAACGGAAAAAATTGCTTGGGAGTTTTTGATAATTTGCCCTTTTTATTTTTGTAGCTTAGATTAGTGGATTCGTTAAAGACTATTGGGATTGTTTTAGGTTAATCAACTCATCAAATTTGGTTATATATGTTGAACTTGCCGGTCTAAAATTTAAGTAAGACGATAATCTGCGATAAATTTTTTGTATTCCGATCTACTCTGAGACAGTGCGGTGAACTATAAAGAGATCATACAAGTCTATTACACGGACAAGTGGTACAGCGCAGCAGAAATAAACAGAATTGCATGCAAACAAAGACAATGTAAAAGATATATCCGACAGTTATCGCAACACACCAAACAAAGCACACTAACAACACAAAGGACACAACGATATATCGAGATTCGGCACAACTAGCACATAATCCTTCCTTCGTAACGAGAACTTTCCATTAGAGTAAGAAATTACACGAGATATACCCGAAACCCCACACAAATCCAATACAAATCTCTCATCCCGCTCTAAATCCGCAGCCACTTTCTCTTTTAATTGTCGTGGTCAATAAAAAACCCCTCTGTTGATAATATGTAGCCGCCCACTTTCTTTGGTGAATTGATTAATTTATATAGACTTTATCAAACCTTAGAGATTACTTAGAGATAAATCTTAATATTTAATCCTAATCTTATTAGCCTCCTCCATAGATAAATCTTAATATTTAATCCTAATCTTATTATCCACCTCCATATGCATAGTGCATAATCTGGGCCACTTCTTGGGCTTCTATTTGGGTGCTTGATTTTGAACTTCGAATTTGCAATCAATTTCAACAATCTCCACCTTGATTCAAATTCATTAAAATCTTGACACTTTCTCAATCCTTGCAACTTTGTTCTCGTCGCAGTTTGCCCTTAACAATTAAGTAGGCATAACTTGAACTTGAACCGGATCCATCTCAAAAACGTGTCCAACGGATTCTCTAGAATACCAACTTTAGTAAGAGACATTACCTTCTTCTCGGCCTTAAAGAAGAACACTCTCGCCATATGTAGAACTCCTAAACCGAACATCCTCCATAAATATATGGTCTCCATAACCACCACCAAGACGACTACCAAACTTTCCTTTGTTGTTGATTGCGCGATACCTTTTTGTACTGTCAATCACCTGGCACTGCATCTGTGCCCAACATGACACCCTTCGTCGACCTCCATCGGTCCATATCACCATACCCTGTCACGATACTCCCATCAACATTGTCTCTGCTGAATAACGAATTGAACCCTTCACTATCTCTCAAGTATTTCAGGATGCACTTCACAGCCTGCCAATACTCTCCACTCTGAATAGTCAAGTACATGCTGACTTCTTCAGCTGCCTGTGCAATACTCGGCCGCGTGATCCCACACCAACCTCTGCACTCACATATGATACTAAAGACACATGATCTGCATCTGACCCTGGTGATAATTGTAGGGTTCCTAGGCACTCTCAAGAGGTCTCACAAGACATCAACCATGCCAATTTCAAAAAATCTAGGTGCCGAGAAACCCTAATACGGATCGTTGGCTAAAGTTTAAGCAAAACTAGAAACTAGTTAACAACTTAACTATAAAGAATACGGAAATACAACCTTTGTAGATCCGGTGCTCCACCTCCATAGCTCCGCAACGAAGTCCCCTCGCTGTCCAAATGAGTTCCCGGGCTCTAGCGTCGGCTTCATCGGAGAATGGGCAAGCTAGGTCGTCGATGTCCATGCCGAAGATGATCTACGTCGAGGCATCGCTAGATCAAGCTCCAACTTCACCAAGTCATGAAAACTTGTGAAGGAAACACACTCTACTACTTGGCAAGAGGTAGAGGATGAAGAAATAGGAAGTGGGTTCAATTTAGAATTGGATTTCTCACGCTTTATCATCAATCACCATTGATGACCTAAGCTTTCTTCATGATAGATATGAAGAAGAAGAAGAAGAAGAAAGTTATGATAAGTTAGTTGAAATAATTGAAAAAGAATTATCCTTATCATAACATGAACCATGGTTTGATGTAGAGAGTTAACTCAAGTTAGATGAATGGTTAGGATTTGAAGAAGAAGACAAAAAGGTTACATGAGTCAAAGTTGCATGAAGCTTCATGAAGCTTCATGTAAGAAAGCAACCTTTTTATTTTCTTTTCCCTTTTTCTTTTAATCCAAATTAAAAGATAAAAGAATAAATGAATAATAAATAAAACCCTAACCATTTACTTAATCAAGGTTTAACTCTTTACACAAAACCTAGTAATCTTGCATCATCAAACATGATACAATCAAGTGCACAAAAGTATATCACATATACAATGTGCACACCCGAGTGAGAATATCCATTTAAAGTGAACCGATATGAGTTAATAAAAATTAATATATCAAATATATAATTATACATTAAATCATTAAATCAACACTTGATTTAACGATCCGGTCATATCACATATAACCGACTAGTATCCAATGTATCGGTTTATCGAATCAATCCTTGATTCGATAACTAGGGTATATCGCATATAACCTAATCGATACATTCATCGCGAGAATGGAATACGGTATCACATACACGCATTATTCTCGGTCCCGCACATATCTCATATGCGCTCCTATTTCGTTTCGCTTGAACCAGAAAACCTCTGTGTAGGACTCTAAAGACTCGTCAATACGCCGGCAGCAGATGATGATCATATCAAGCACCCACAAGCCGCAAGCGGTCTGCTAAACGTAACGGCCACCCGGGTATTGAGCGATCTGAAGATCGACGAGCAAGCCCGCTCACACTCCAGTGAATCCAACCAGTAACACTGCCGTACAGTCCGGTCTGATCGTCTGATATGTCGCATATCTCGCCTAGGGGTGGTAAACGTCAGACCCCAATAGCTCGATAAGTCGTGTCGATATGAGGTCTATAACAATTCGAGAAACTACTGGTAACACTTACCAGTAAATCTCAGCAACCCTGGCCAGGGATTTCCTGTTATAGCCAATCGAACACAGCACAACATCAACTCCCTATACCGGGAAAGACGAATCCCCTCCTATCGCTCATTGCCTCCATGTGACTCGGGACTGTACCCAAAAACCACCGTTTTGCACGCCCTCTTGGACGTGGTAAGGTGGAAATCAAAGCACAGTGGGAACCACACAAGACTCTATGACGATCTCGGGTCAACAGACTAACCTGTACCAGCGTCACCATAGAACTGCCATCTGACGTGAGGTATAATACCATCTGGGAGTTCTCGGCGAGTCCGTCCAGTATACCCAGTCTCTACTGAGCACCCGTATATCATCTCTGATGTCAAACACTAATGGATATGGGATCATCCATCGCCCATCTGTATGGGTCGAGAAGGTATACGCTAGTCTACTCTGGTATATCGATGCCCCGTCTCGATACACTCACGACTAGGGACTTTGAAGGATGTACTTATGGACTACCATGTCCCCACTAGTATGATCTGCATCATAGTCCAGGTAGTCAAGTACACATCCTAAGGGCTTTACCAACATGTAACAGAGAGACAATCAGTGTACACGTTAAGGTAAAGTTCAACCAGATAGCATACTATCATGTCGAGCAAGAAAGTCCTCCCTATATATGTCCAAGCATCCACTACAATATACATCCTATGTATAGTAATGGCCTCTAGGGCATACATATAACTAACAATAATATCGTTGTAAGCCTGAATGCGCATCTAAGCGAGAAGACACGGGCCGTATCTCCTCCATCCTATACCAAGCCAGGATCTGCATCTGACCCTGGTGATAATATCTCCATCCTATACCAAGCTAGGATCTGCTCGATACAGTACTGCAACCAACACAACAACCCATTCATGACACTCTTCATACCACGAATCAAATGTGCAAACTTTCTACCGAACTCATGATCCTTTTGCCTTGGAAACTCGTCCCTAGCCACTCCTGTGCGTCGAACTTTCCTCATCCTCAGCACCACTGATTATACTGAGCTCTCTATCTGAATCGGAGTACCGACCACTTCATCTTGTATAACATGGACTGGAACTTCGAACTCCATCTCTCTTGTCGGCATACCTGTTCTTCGTTCATCGTCCCAAGTCTGTCTTTTTCGAAGGATCGTAGACTCAACGAATTCCACTTGGCTGATTATTCCACTCTGGGTCCCAGAACACCAGGATTTGTACCATTTTGCTCTGCCTCTTAAGACGAAAAGAGAACGTCTCTTGATCCTTGGCTCCTCAGTGCACCCAATAACATGAAGCCCTGAGTAATATCTAGTCTCTCCAGTCCATAACTCTTTGAGAATTCTCATATCTACCACTGTCGATGGTGACCGATCGATGAGGTACTTGGTAGTAGATTAGGCTCCAACCTGAAACTCCTTCGGAAAACCATCCGTAAGCCATAAAGCCCTGTTCTTCCTAACTGTTCGAACTATCCTCCATGCAATGTCATCTGACAGAGGATCTTGAAAACAACCTTAGAGAGGGTGAATAAGGATTTTGTTGGGATTCCTTAGCATCTAGCCTAGGGTTTGCAAGCATCACTCATGCCACAACAAAAATTAAAAGGGGTGCTAAGCAATCAACCTAAAGATCATACTAGAAAACTAGGGTAACCAAACAAGTAATCCAAGATTACAAAAGGAAGTGAATGAAAATCCAACCTTTGCAGATCCGGTCCTTCACTTCTAAAGCTCCGTGTTGACGTACCTTCGCTGCGATCATCGTAGTCCCGAACTCTAGAATGGATTTCCCCGGAGAAATGATCAAGCTAGCTCGTTGACTTCGAGGCCGAAGATGATCTACGTCGAGGTGACTCAAACTCAAGCTCCATCTTCACTAGGTCAAGAACTTTGTGAAGAGAACATCCTAAACCAAATGGCAAGTAGTAGAGGATGATGAAATAGGAAATGGGTTCATTTTAGATTTTGATTTCTCACTTTATTTCTTCACTTTAGAAAAATCTAGTAAGCTTTTCTTTTTAGATGATGAAGAAGAAGAAGAACAAATGAAGTGAAGTGAATTATCATTTGCAATCATGCGTGAGTTAATTTTTATCCACTAACCTTTGTAGAGACTAAACCATAGTTTAAGTTAATGGTTTGGTTAATACATATCTTTAGTAAAACAAAGTAAGTGGACTTTGTCAAAGATGCTTAAAGCTTCATGAAGCTTCAAGTCAAGACAAAGAAAGCCGCCATTTTGAATTACAAAATAAATAAAAACCTTAACCATTATCTTAAATATGGTGTAAGTCATACACACACCCAAGTTTGCATGTATCATCAAGCATGATACAATCATGTACACAAACATATATCATATATACACTTTGTGCACATCAAGTGAGAAAAAGTTATCTTAAGTGAACCAATACTAGTTAATGTAAAGTAATATATCAAATATATAATTAACATTAAATCATTAAATCAACACTTGATTTAATGATCCGGTCAGATCGCATATAACCGACTAATATCTAGTGTATCAATATATCGAATCAACACTTGATTCGGTAACCCGACTATATCGCATATAACCGACCGATGATACAAATCGCGAGAATAGAATACAGTATCACATACTGGTATTATTCTCGGTCCCGCACATATCACATACGTGCTCCTATTTCGTTTTGCTTGAGCCAGGAAACCTCTGTGTAGGACTCTAAAGACTCGTCAATACGCCAGCAGTAGGTGGTGATCATATCAGTCACCCACAAGCCGCAAGCGGTCTGCTAAACGTAACGGCCACCGGGGTATTGAGCGATCAGAAGATCAATGATCAAGCCTGCTCACACTTCTGCGAATCCAATCAGTAACACTTACCGCACAGTCCGGTCTGTTCGTCTGATATGTCGCATATCTCGCCTAGGGGTAGTAAACGTCAGACCCCAGTAGCTTGATAAGTCATGCCGATGTATGGTCCATAATGGTCGTGAAACTACTGATAACACTTACCAGTAAATCATATTAATACTGGCCAGGGATTTCCAGTTATGGCCAGTCGAGCATAGCGCAACATCAACCCCCAATACCGGGAGAGACAAATCCCCTCCTATCGCTCATTACCTCCATGTGAATCGGGACTGTACCCAAAAACCACCTGTTTGCACGACTCAGTAGAGCCGTAGTAGGGTGGAAATCAAAGCCCAGTGGGAGACACACAAGACTCTATGATGATCTCGGGTCGACAGGCTAAGCTGTACCAGTGTCACCGGAGAACTGCTATCTGACGTGAGATATAATACCATCTGGGAGTTCTCGGCGAGTCCGTTCAGTGTACCCAGTCTCCACTGAGCACCCGTATACCATCTCTGATGTCAAACACCAATGGATATGGGATCATCCATCGCCCATCACATGGGTCGAGAAGATATACGCTAGTCTACTCTGGAATATCGATGCCCCGTCTCGATATTTCCACGACTAGGAATATTGAAGGATGTACTCATGGACTACCTAGGCCCCACTAGTATGATCTGCATCGTAATCCTGGAAGTCGAGTACACATCCTAAGGGCTTTATCAACATGTAACAGAGAGACAGTAAGTATACACGTTAAGGTAAAGAGCAACCAGATAGCGTACTGTCATGTCGAGCAAGAAAGTCCTCCCTATATATGTCCCAGCATCCACTACAATATGCATCTCATGTATAGTAATGGCCTCTAGGGCATACATACAACTAACAATCTCCCACTTGCACTAGGGCCATCATATAGCAGTGATTGTAGTATCTCATACTCAACCATCCCATAAAAGTCTCTCTTTGGGAAAAGGCCTTTGTGAGTGGATCCGCCGTGTTGTCCTCTGAGTCTACTCTCCTAACCTCGATCTCCCTAGAGATCAATTATCTCCATGATCAGGTGATACTGTCTTGGAATATGTTTGGGTTACTGATGGGACCGGGGTTCCTGGACCAAAGCCACACCTCCATTGTCACACAATGGTACAAACCTTGTTCATCTTATGAACAAATATACACCCAAACTACCTCTTTGGTAGTATCTTTGATAGCGATGTCACCAGCCTTTATCTTCTAGTCTGCCACGGTATCTAGCTTGGAACTCTTCCAACATACCGTCCCTCCATTGAGGGTAAAGACAATGCCTGTGACTGACATTCAGTCAAGCTTACCACCCTGGAAGCTATCCAGTGATTCTCCCCAGGATCGATTGATACCATCTCACTACACCTAGTAAGAATCCTAACATCCATTTAGATCTATCTCATAGATCCAAAACCCAGGATTTAGGAGGTATCACCTTGATCCTATATAGAGAGTCCTTGTGATAAGAGGAGATTGACCATACGTAGCATAGGAAACTCTTTTCCTATCAAGAGTGTGTCGTCCACATACAATACGAGCATGACCACCTTACTCTCTACTACCTTTTTTATATACAAGGTTCATCTACTATTTTGATGAAGTCAAACACATTGACTACCACATCAAAACAGACGTTCCAACTCTGCGATGCCTGCTTTAACCCATAAAGCATCTTGCACACGTTTCTACTGCTCCCACTGTTTACGAAGCCTTCCGGCTGTATACTTATAGATGCTCTCTTCTAAATCATTATTTAGAAAAGCAGTCATGACACCCAACTACCAGATATTGTAATCATGGTATGTAGCAATGAAAAGTAGGATCTGGATAGACTTAAGCACAGCCACTGGAAAAGGTTTTATCATTATCCACGCCTGGTCGATGACGAGAACCTTTAACAAATCTAGCTTTGAAAGTCTCCACTTTTCCATCTACACCAAGTAATCTTCTCAAGATATACTTGCTCCTGATGGGGATTTAACCCTTCAGATATAGCAACCAAAGTCCATACTTTGTTGGTATATATAAATTCCATCTCAGATCGCTTAGCATCCAACCATTCTTACAGAGTCGCCACTCTTGATGGCCTGCTCGAAATTAGTTGGGTCATCATCCCATGATGCAATCCTCGCTCCCACTGTCATTGAGAAACCGAAGTATCTCTCAGGCAGATGAGAAACCATACCAGATCGGCAGAGAGGCTGAGGTTCGTCAGAAACTATTGAATCCTACGGTTCTATCAAATCATCAGCTGTAGTTTGTATAGCTGGAACTCCTTCCAGTTCTACAGAACTGACCTTGCCTCGAGCATGTCCGGATTTTGCTTTTGACATAGGCCGGACAACCCTAAATCTTAACTTGCTTCAGACATGGGCTCTTCCCATACCATATCTCATATGGAGTGGTGTGCACTGATTTGATTTGAACCCAATTCATTAGGTATGCATCTTCTCAAGTGCATAACTCCCAAAAAGGAAACAGGTAACTCAGTAGTACTCATCATAGAGCGCACCATATCATATAGGGTGCGATTGCTCCGTCCCGATATACCGTCGTGCTGTGGTGTATACGGAGGAGTAATGTTGAGAGAGAATCTTATTTTCCTTTAGAATAGTCCAGGATCTCAATGCCTAAGTATTCTCCTCCTTGATCTCATCACAGGACATAATACTTATACCTGTATTGGTTCTCTACTTCTGACTTATATTCTTTGAATTTCTCAAAGGTTTCAGCCATGTGTTTCAACAGGAATATGTATCCGAATCTTGAGAGATCATCAGTGAATGTAAGGAAGTATAAAGAACCAGTCCTGGCATATGTAGACTGGGGACCTTCATACATCATTATGTATCAGTCCCAAGAGTTCACTAATCCTTTCTTTGTTTCAAATGAACGGGGCTATGGTCATCTTATTTTTGTGACATGACTGGCAAGTTTCACAAGATATAAATTCAAACTGATTTAAATATGCATTTTAATGTAACTTAGCTAGTCGGGTCGCATTGATATGACTTAGTCTACAATGCCTCAAGAAGAATTCGTTCATTTCTGAACTCTTCCTCTTGTGTGTGTTCTATACATTAAGAATTGTAGTTTGATTTAGAATGTATATGCTTTTAGATAACGTGCCTGAACGGATCAACTCTTGATATAGGAAATGTTCAAAACATTATCCAACAATAAAAAATTATATCCTTCTTTACTAAATAAAGAGATTGATATGATGTTGTATATCAGGTTCGGTATCTAATAACATTCGTTCAGAATCAATGTATTTGGTAATACAGGGTGATAACTGCCAACACCTTGGCTGCAACAATTGCACCGTTTCCAACTCTTGAAACTTATCACCCGTTCTCAGTTTTCTACCTATCTGTAGCCTATGTAACAAATTACATATGTGGGATCCTGATCCGGTATCAAATACCCAGGACGTAGAGAATACTGAGAAACAGTTCTATGTAATGAATACACTCGAAAAAGATGCATCATCATGCACTTTCTTCGTTTGGGCGGCATGGGAATCCTGGTATTCCCCTGATTCCTGCTCGATCTTATAACAGTTATAAGTTAAAGCGGGACCAACGTTCCCCAGCTCAGTATAACAAGCGGGTTCGGTCAATACATCCATATTATTATTTTGACTAAGGCGTGACATGGTCGCTACCTAGAGAGAGAGAGAGAGAAGAAAACACTCTGCGTGCGCTCCTGCAAGATTAGATTGGTTATATATTTTATCTAATCAGGACGGCTCCCACTGTTTTTATCAAATATTCCTTCAAACCTTAAAAGGAAAGACTAGCCGGGATTAATTACACTCTACAAGTTCGCCAATTTTTCAGCCAGGCCAGTGCCGGAACTTTGAGGGAGGTTCCCCGTGCTTTCGTACGGACCTAATTAAAATAAACCTCGTTTTCCCAGGGGCGTAACCCCGTTGACACCTTTCTAGACACCTACTTGATCGGCTAATTGTAAAGTGCAAAACTCTTCCAGGAGTAATAATTACTCGCAGTGGGTATCAGGATCCAACTATCATATAGAAGGTATGCAATCTCATTGCAAATTTCAACACTTGAAACTCCCGATAACGGTTTTTACCCCTAGTACTTATGACCTTAATTATGGTCAACAAATCATAAGCACTAGTCAAGCTCAACCCATCATTTCGTAATTAATTAGACCCACCCACAAGATCTTTAACTAAGGTCAACAAAGTCATATGACTGTTCTAACTAATCGCATCATATGCTGTTTAGGAAGACATCACTTAGCTACCGTACACTGTGCCTTGACTATGGTCAACAAACACAGCACGAATACTAAGTACTTTACTTCCTAAAATGACGGAGTGTTGCGGATGATTTTTAAGAAAACCTTTAATGCTTTGAACTTGATCTCGTTGCAGAATCAAATGGTTTTAAATGGAGTGTTTTTTAGGCTTTTGCTAGTTTCGCTAAAGAGATCACTCCCGGTGAAGGGATCTCGGCTCTTTCCTCATCGAATGAGGTGCAGGATATTCACAATACCACTGTGCAAAGCAAGAACTAGAAAAGCAATCAAAAGACAAACCGAAGGTTGCAGCATCTGCTAATTATTGCTAAAGAGGTCACTCCCGGTAAAGGGATCTCGGTTCTTTCCTTATCGAATAAGGTGTTGGATGTTCTACAAGGAACACCGCTATGCAAAGAAACAACTAGAGCTACCTAATTTTTGAAATTCGATTCCACAACATCACTTAAGTTTATTTTCTTTCATTAATCTCATTAATGAATGTCCCACCATTTAAGTCACCTAAATATCACAGATAAATACAACGTACGCTTATGCCATCCACATTCGCCTCGATGTCCCGTTATTCACCGTTAGGTTAGGTAACTAACGGCACAGCGGGGCAGGGCTAGCGCGGGTGTAAAACATAAGCAACGTCTATATAATATATCATATATACTATATACAGTATATATCTGAACATATCACATGATCACATCACAGATAACGTAGCAGAAAACAACATATGAAATATTGGATATACTAGGACGTCCGTGTTTTATTTTGAGCCTGTATAAAACACGGATTCCACGGTCGTGATGAATAGCTAAACCCACATCCCTAGACCCCTACGAGAGCGACAAGCAACCCTACCAATTCTAGAGTCAGGAGACCCGGTCTCGACTCCTCGAGATGGTCTCCCACTGGACTCTAGAACCCGGTTACTTGTGCTCCCCTCCTTGGGTCTATCCTAATGCGGAAAAGTAAATAATATACATCAACGGTGGCATCTTCCTCAACCCGGAAGTGCCCCAATAAAAGAATATTGCATACAAGTTTTTACATGAATGAAAATGAAAAACTCTCATCTCATATAAAAAAAACCCGGCTATTCAAACACGACGATCCAATATAACATATCACAGCAACACATAACATCACATGTCATCAACGTAAGTAAATATGCGTATCCCAATTGTCGTTGACGTATAGCAACGAAACCGGTGTTACTCCACATATTACACTTACGATCGCAGAAAAGAAAATGAAAACTACAACAGTTGGAATCCGCAACCACCTTAGACATCATAAACCCGTAATATCTCATATTCCGGATTTCATGCCTAACCAAATGAATTCCTTAGACATCGCATGCCTAACAATTATAAACCCCGTATTTTAGTCTTGATACTGAAAGCACTTTCCAATAATCAGTCGGGCAATTCAACAAGATTCCCGACATTCCGATCGAATGCTCGTCGGAAACTTTAGTAGATGGCCGCACCCCCGATACCGACGACGAAGTGCACTTAGGCGGAACACTGCGGCCGCGAGCACCAGGACGGATGCTTTTTGGCTACGGAGTCCTCCTGTAGTCACTTGGTCGGGGTTTTGGGGCGTGGCTATCTAGTAATGTTACCCGGCGAGTATCGGAATATACTAAGTGATTGCGACGGACTTTTGATCGCATCAAAATCCCGTGGCAACCGATCAAATGAGACTAAATTGCTAGACTTATAAAATTCAAATGTTGTTGATTTCAAGTATTGTATCACAATATACTAGACTATGTTAAACGTTTCGAACGAATCAACAAATCCCTACAACTCCCAATGAGCTCAATACTTGAGCGAAGTTAAAGTACCCAAAACGTGCCACAGTACCTATGATCCAGCCGTAGAAGGGTCAAACCAACGCCTCACCTATGACACCGCGGAACCACGGCAAACCCTAAGGTTCAAACCGTGGTTCTGAGGGCATAGAATCAAGTTAAGTTTTATGTTCTTCTAGAAGGTCCATAGAGTTACTTGCACGAACATTGAATATAATTAACTTTAAAAAATTTCCAACCTCAGAAATTTCAGGGGGGGGTCATGAGGCGCTGTTTGAATTTCGTTCGAACTGTCAAACATAGCCTAGGTTACCAATACAATACTAAAAAATACAAATACGAATACTCCGCAAAGAGTCTATTACTAAAATAATATCACATGCAATTCTGGACTACATAAACAATACCAGAAACCCCAATTTATGACTAAAAGATCACAGGTGCAATACAAGGAGCAGAGGAGAAGAAGGGGTCGACGTCGCCGGAAAACTATGAGCCATCGAAACTATGAGCCATCGCAGGTTTTTGTCCGAGCCCCTCCCCCCCCCGTATTCCACTAGTGTTCTTATATCATCCTAAATGTCGCTCTGCAGTTGCTTAAAAAATTTTCAGATCACTTTCAAAAAAATTTCCAGAGAGCATTTTCAAGGGTTTCTAAAACCGTATTTTTGCGGAGTTTCTCGGTTTCGTATTATCTTAACATAGTCTAAGTTTCTAGTTTGGCTCTGATACCATGTTGGGATTCCTTAGCACCTAGCTTAGGGTTTGCAAGCATCACTCATGCCACAACAAAAATTAAAAAGGGTGCTAAGCAATCAACCTAAAGATCATACTAGAAAACTAGGGTAACCAAACAAGTAATCCAATATTACAAAAGGAAGTGAATGAAAATCCAACCTTTGCAGATCCGGTCCTTCACTTCTAAAGCTCCGTGTTGACGTACCTTCGCTGCGATCATCGTAGTCCCGAACTCTAGAATGGATTTTCCCGGAGAAATGATCAAGCTAGCTCATTGACTTTGAGGCCGAAGATGATCTACGTCGAGGTGACTCAAACTCAAGCTCCATTTTCACTAGGTCAAGAACTTTGTGAAGAGAACACCCTAAACCAAATGGCAAGTAGTAGAGGATGATGAAATGGGAAATGGGTTCACTTTAGATTTTGATTTCTTACTTTATTTCTTCACTTTAGAAAAATCTAGCAAGCTTTTCTTTTTAGATGAAGAAGCTGAAGAAGAACAAATGAAGTGAAGTGTATTATCATTTGCAACCATGGGTGAGTTAGTTTTTATCCACTAACTTTTGTAGAGACTAAACCATAGTTTAAATTAATGGTTTGGTTAATAAATATCTTTAGTAAAACAAAGTAAGTGGACTTTGTCAAAGATGCTTAAAGCTTCATGAAGCTTCCAGTCAAGACAAAGAAAGCCACCATTTTGAATTACAAAATAAATAAAAACCTTAACCATTATCTTAAATATGGTGTAAGTCATACACATACCCAAGTTTCCATGTATCATCAAGCATGATACAATCATGTGCACAAACATATATCACATATACACTTTGTGCACATCAAGTGAGAAAAAGTCATCTTAAGTGAACCAATACTAGTTAATGTAAAGTAATATATCAAATATATAATTATACATTAAATCATTAAATCAACACTTGATTTAATGATCCGGTCATATCGCATATAACCGACTAATATCTAGTGTATCAATATATTGAATCAACACTTGATTCGGTAACCAGGCTATATCGCATATAACCGACCGATGATATAAATCGCGAGAATAGAATACAGTACCACATACTGGTATTATTCTTGGTCCCGCACATATCGCATACGTGCTCCTATTTCGTTTCGCTTGAGCCAGGAAACCTCTGTGTAGGACTCTAAAGACTCGTCAATACGCCGGCAGTAGGTGGTGATCATATCAGTTACCCACAAGCCGCAAGCGGTCTGCTAAACGTAACGGCCACCTGGGTATTGAGCGATCAGAAGATCAACGAGCAAGCCTGCTCACACTCCTATGAATCCAATTAGTAACACTTACTGCACAGTCCGGTCTGTTCCTCTGATATGTCGCATATCTCGCCTAGGGGTGGTAAACGTCAGACCCCAGTAGCTTGATAAGTCATGCCGATGTATGGTCCATAACGGTCATGAAACTACTGATAACACTTATCAGTAAATCACATCAACCCTGGCCAGGGATTTCCAGTTATGGCCAGTCGAGCATAGCGCAACATCAACCCCCAATACCGGGAGAGACGAATCCCCTCCTATCGCTCATTGCCTGCATGTGAATCGGTACTGTACCCAAAAACCACCTGTTTGCATGACTCAGTAGATCCGTGGTAGGGTGGAAATCAAAGCATAGTGTGAGACACACAAGACTCTATGACGATCTCGGGTCGACAGACTAAGTCGTACCAGTGTCACCGGAGAACTGCCATCTGACGTGAGGTATAATACTATCTGAGAGTTCTCGGCGAGTCCGTTCAGTGTACCCAGTCTCCACTGAGCACCCATATACCATCTCTGATGTCAAACACCAATGGATATGGGATCATCCATCACCCATCACATGGGTCGAGAAGATATACGCTAGTCTACTCTGGAATATCGATGCCCCATCTCGAAATTCCCACGACTAAGAATATTGAAGGATATACTCATGGACTCCCAGGCCCCACTAGTATGATCTGCATCGTAATCCTGGAAGTCGAGTACACATCCTAAGGGCTTTATCAACATGTAACAGAGAGACAGTAAGTATACATGTTAAGATAAAAAGCAACCAGATAGCGTACTGTCATGTCGAGCAAGAAAGTCCTCCCTATATATGTCCCAGCATCCACTACAATATACATCTCATGTACAGTAATGGCCTCTAGGGCATACATACAACTAACAGATTTATGGCAAACACAGAGTAATTTTTGCAAAATACAAAAATTATGCAGCGGAATAAAGAAAATCTAAAATACTAAACTATCACAATCACAAAGTCACATAAAGTAAATGGACACCGAGCATTGTTATCGAGGTTCACCAACCCTATGACTAATCCCCTCCTGAGAACTCCTGCTCAGTATTCAACACACTATCTAGTGACTCCTTACGGGGGGAGAAACCCAGATCTTTTATTAGGCTCAGATCCGAACCTTTACAATTGCAGACTGTGAATCATCTAGACTTTTTCTCAGGCTCAAGTCCAAATCTTTACAACATGAATATCTTAGACCTTTCTTTACAAGGTCGTACAAGATAAGATTTTACAATCTTAATAAACCAATTTTAACAATCCCAACGATCTCAAAAGACAAATTCAAATTTTAATTTAAGAAGACGAGAGATTGTATTTTGGAGATTAACAAAAGTTTTAAAATCAAAATCGAAGAAGTTTTCAAAATTAAACAAGTTTTAAAAATAATCGCTTTTTCGAAACTTTTAGAGATCTTTTTTTTCTATAAGAATAGAAAAGTCTAATAGATCTAGAAAGATCTCTTTTCTCTAAAAAAGATTAGTAAAAAACTTGAGAACAAGAGAGAAGAGTTTTCACCAAAACTCAAGAATAAAAACGTTAAAGAAAAAAATTGGTTTTTGAAAACTTGAAAAATGAGTCATATATATATATATATATATAATTTTGAAAATGGACGGCTGGGACAGTTATTAAAATTTCCCCAAAAAGGTAGGAGAGTTAGTGGCAGTTTATAACCGTTAGGAATTCAAAAATCGCACCAAATTATAAATTTGAAAAATTTTAAAACTTGCATTGGACGTCTGTCATATATGTCTATAGGACGTCCATAAGGGACGTCCATATCTAATATATTCAGATACAGACTTTGAATTTTAAAAGAAAACTTAAAATGGATTTTAGTATTTGAGAATTGAAATAGAAAATTTTGGATTCTAACCATTTTGAGATTGACTTGACTCAAGACTCAAATAAAATAGAAAAGTCATGAATGTTTTCGATGTGCGACTTCTCCGTTTATAGCCTTTGAATGCGTATTGAGTCCTCTGAGTCTTGAATGTCTTGAGATGTCAGTTGCGATATTGAGTGTCTTTATACTTGAATAACACCAGTTGTATAGCACTTTGACTCATCTGGCATGGTTAATAATCATATAGTATATTTTAAACACGGTTTTGTAAAATAATCAAAACACAAAGAGATTTCCCAACATAGTATACTGATGCACGATCCTCTCCGGACTGTACTGTTAGTTATGTGTATGCCCTAGAAACCATTATTGTACATATGATGTATATTATAGTGGATGCTTGGACATATATAGAGAGGACTTTCTTGCTCGACATGATAGTATGCTATCTGGTTGCTCTTTGTCTTAACATGTAGACTTGTACAGTGATACTATATTGCTCTCACATGTTGATAAAGCCCTTAAGATGAGTACTTGACTACCAGGACTATGATGGAGACATACTAGTGGGACCAGGGTAGTCCACAAGTACATCATTTAATTGTTCCTAGTCGAGGGTGTATCGAGACAGGGCATCGATATTCCAGAGTAGACCATCGTATACGCTTCTTGACCCTTATGATGGGCGATGGATGATCCCACATCCATTGGTGTTTGACATCAAAGATGGTATACGGGTGCTCAGTGGAGACTGGGTACACTAAACGGACTCGCCGAGAATTCCTAGTTGTTATTATACCTATCGTCAGATAGCAGTTCTCTGGTGACACTGGTACAGGTTAGTCTGTAGACCCGAGATCATCATAAAGTCTTATGTGATTCCCACTGTGCTTTGATTTCCACCTTATCACGTTCAAGAGAACGTGCAAAAAGGTGTCTTTTGGATACAGTCCCGAATCACATGGAGGCAATGAGCGATAGGATGGGATTCGTCTCTCCCGGTATTGGGGGTTGATGTTGCGCTGTGCTCGATTGGCCATAACAGGAAGTCCCTGTCTAGGGCTGATACGGAGATCTACTGGTAAGTGTTATCAGTAGTTTGTCGCCCCGTTATGAGCCTCACATCGGCACGGCATATCGGTTACTGGAGTCTGACGTTTACCACCCCTAGACTGGATATGCGACATATTAGACGAAGAGACCGGACTGTACGGTAGTGTTACTGACAGGCTTTACAGGAGTATGAGCAGGCCTGCTTGTTGATCTTCTGATCGCACAATACCCAGGTAGCCATTACGTACAGCTAGTACCGCTGACGGCTTGTGGGTGACTGATATGATTATCACCCACTGTCGGCGTATTGACGAGTCTTTAGAGTCCTACACAGAGGTTTCCAGGCTCACACGAAATGAAGTAGGAGCACATATGTGATATGTGCTGGACCGAGATTAATACAAGTATATGATACCGTATTCTATTCCCGCGATATATGATATCGGTCGGTTATATGTGATATACCTGGGTTATCGAATCAAGTGTTGATTCGATAAGTTGATACATATAATATTTGTCGGTTATATGTGATATAGCCGGATTATTAAATCAAATGTTGATTTAATAATTTAATGTATAATTTTATATTTAATATGCTAATTTACATTAACTAATATTTACTCACTTAAGCATTTCTTTTTCTTACATATGCACTTAATATATATGTGATATATATTATTATGTCATGTTTGATTATACATGCAACATGGGTGTATGAGACTCACACCATGCTCATTATAATGTAGGGTTTATTTATTTAAAGTAAATCAAAAATTAGATGGAAATTTGTTCATGGTTGAAGCTTGTGGAAGCTTGTGGAACCATTGACTTAGTCCACTAATTTTGTTTTACTTAAGATATTTATTAACCTAACCATTCTAATTAGCCATGGTTATTTCTCTACAAGGGTTAATATGAGATATTATCTCACCCATGGTTGCTATTCTCATAATAACATTATCTCTTCATCTTCTTCATCAACAAAAGAGAACTCTCTAGCTTTTGAGGAGATGAAGAAAATTAGTGAGAAAATTAATTCTAAAGTGAGCAAAAATTCTACTTCATCATCATCTACTAGATTAGCCATTTAGTTTAGGGTGTTAACTTCAGTAATCCCTAATTAGTGAAGAGGTAGCTTGAGTTGGTGTCTCGTCGACGTAGATCATCTTTGGCCTCGAAGACTTCGTGCTAGCTTATTCCTTTCATCTTGTGGAGCCATTCTAGAGTCCGGAAGATCACTATTTGGAGCGAAGGGACTACTACACGGAGCTATTGAAGTGAAGGACCGGTCTACAAAGGTTGTATTCCATATTCACTTAGATGCAAAGTTGTTTACATGTTGTTATTGTCTAATTCTCAAGTTAAGATTCTAGGGTTAAGGTTATGTAGCATGGCAATTTTTTTAAAATGGCATGGACGATGCCACCCGAAACCTTGTTGTCGTGCTAGGTAACCCTACAGTGGTATCAGAGACAAGTTAGAGAATTAGACGATATTTGTAGAATTACGAAATCTAAATAACTCCGAAACACTCGAAACCAAAACCTAGTTTCTATCAAAAATTTTGGGTCGTCGAAAATTTTTTAAGCAACTGCAGAATGTTATATGAGATGTAACATGAACACTGGAAAAAAATGAACCCAATTGGCCGGATTTGACCCGGCGACATTCACCAAATTTCCTAGCCGGCCAACCCCATGTTGCTTTTTCGGGTTCGTTTTGGTTTGGTGTTCTGGTCTCTGGGTTTTGGTCTTTCAGATGTTGCTTGTTTTTTCTAAAATTGCATAAGATGTTAATTTTCTATAAAGGCAATTCAGAGTGTTTCGTAGTCGTAATTCTAACATTGTTTTGGGTTTTTTAGATGGCGTTAAAAAGTTCGAACGAATATCAAATGCCTAATTTTCTCCCTCACTGAAATTTTCCAAAAGTTGGATTTTTCCAAGTTAAAGAACGTTCATAAATCATGCAAGTAATTCGATGGACCCTCTAGAAGAACGAAACCCTAACTCGATTCCATGACCGTAAGAACCGCCGCCAAACCCTAAAGTTTGTAGTAGTTCCGCGGAGCCATAGGTGAGGCAATGGTTGGCCCTTCTACGGTTGGTCCATAGGTACTGTGACATATTCTGAGTATTTTTAAACTGTGCTCAAGAGTTGAGCTCTTTGGGAAATTTTGGGTGTTTGTTGATTCGACCGGAATGTTTAATATCGTTTAGCTATTTGTGGAATGGATACAATATTTGGAATTCATTTGGTTAGGCATGAAATCCGAAGTATGTGATATTTCGGGTGTATGATGTCTAAGGCGATTGTGGATTCCAAATATTGTAGTTTGACATTTTCTTTTCTGCGACCGTAAGTGTAATATGTGGTGTATCGCCGGTATCATTGCTATATATCAACGACAATTGGGATACGCATATTTACTTACGTTGATGACATATGATATTATGTGTTACTGTGATATGTTATATTGGATCGTCGTGTTTTGAATGACCGGGTTTTTTTTGTGAGATGAGAGTTTTTCATTTTCATTCATGTAAAAATTCTGTATGTAATATTCTTTTATTGGGGCACTTCCGGGTTGAGGATGATGTCACCATTGTTGTATATTATTTACTTTTCTGCATTAGAATAGACCCAACGCGGGGAGCACAAGTAACCGGGTTCTAGAGTCCAGTGGGAGACCATCTCGAGGAGTCGAGTCCGGGTCTCCTAAATCTTGAATTGGTAGGGTTTCTTGCCGCTCTCGTAGGGGTCTAGGGATGTGGGTTTGGCTATTCATCACGACTGTGGAATCCGTGTTTTTTACAGACTTGATATAAAACACGGACAACCTAGTATATCCAATATTTCATATGTTATCTCCTGCTGCTGATATTCTGTGATGTGATCACTTTATATACGTGAGACGATTGCTTTATTATTATATATATGATATATAATAAACGTTGCTTATGTTTTGCATCCGCACTAGTCCCGCCCCGCTATGCCGTTAGTTAAGTAACCTAACGGTGCATAACGGGACACTGTGGCGAATGCGGATGGTATAAGTGTACGTTGTATTTTCGTTTCTTCTGTGATGCTTAGGAAGCATAATTGATGGGACTTCATTAATGAGATTAATGTAAAAGAAAGAAACCTAAAAACATGTTGTGGAATCAAATTTTCAAAAAGGGTAGCTCTAGTTTTTGCTTTGCATAGTGGTATTCCTTGTAGAATATCCAGCACCTCATTCGATGAGGAAAGAGCCGAGATCCCTTCACCGGGAGTGACCTCTTTAGCGAAACTAGCAGATGATACAACCCACTCTGTTTTGTCTTTTGATTGCTTCTCTAGTTCTTGCTTTGCAGGGTGGTATTTGAGAAATATCCTGCACCTTATTCGATAAGGAAAGAGCCGAGATCTCTTCACCTGGAGTGACCTCTTTAGAGAAACTAGCAAAAGCCTCAAAAACACTCCTTTTCAAAAATCACTTGTTTCTACAACGATATCAAGTTCATTACGCAAAAGGTTTTCTTAAAAACTTGTCGTAGCCCTCCATCATTTCAGATAAGGACTATTTAGTATTCATACTATGTTTGTTGACCTTGTCAAGGCGTAGTGTACGGTAGCTGATTAGTGCTTATCCGCTAAAGCATGAGATGCAATTGGCTTAAGGTAGTCGTACGGCTTTGTTGACCTTGTCAAGGGTCGTGCGGGTAGGTTTAATTCAATCATGAAATGTACGGGTTGAACTTGACTTGCGATTTATGGTTTGTTGACCTTGTCAAGGTCATAGATCGCTTGGGGCAGAATATTGTCGGGAATTTCAAGTGTTGAAATTTGCAATGAGATAGCATACCTTCTATGAGATAGTTGGATCCCGATACCCACTGTGAGTAAGAGTTACTCCTGGGAGAGTTTTACACATCACAATTAGCCAATCAGGTAGGTTTCTAGAAAGGTGTTAACGGGGTAACGCCCCTGGGAAAACGAGGTTTATTTTAATTAGGTCCGTGCGAAAGCATGAGGAACCTCCTTTAAACTACCGACACTGGCCTAGCTGAAAGATTGGCGAACTTGTAAGGTGTAATTAATCCCGGTTAGTCTTACCTTTTAGGGTTTGAAGGAAGATTTGATAAAAATAGTGGGAGCCATCCTGATTAGATAAGATAATAACCAATCTAATCTTGCAAGAGTATATGCTAAGTGTTTTCTTCTCTCTCTCTCCAGGTAGTGACCATGTCAGGCCTTAATCAAGATAATAATATGGATGTATTGACCGAACCCACTTGTTATATAGAGCAGGGAAACGTTGGTTCCATTCTTTCTTACAATTGTTATAAGACTGAGCAGGAAATAGGGGAATATCCGGATTCCCACGCCACCCAAACGAAGAATAAGCATGTTGATACATCTTCTTCGGGTATGTTAGTTACCGAGAACTGTTTCTCAGTACACTCTACGTCCTGGGTATTAGATACCGGATCGGGATCCCACATATGTAATATGTTGCATGGGTTAAGGAAAGGTACAGAACTGGGAATGGGTGATCATTCTGTAAGAGTAAGGAATGGTGCAAATGTTGCAGCCAAAGCAGTTGGCGAATATTATTTTGTGTTACCAAATGGTAATACATTGATTCTGAACGAATGCTATTACATACCGAACCTGATATGCAATCTTATATCAGTTTCTTTATTAAGTAAAGAAGGATAAAATTTTGCAGTACAGGATAATGTTATGAACATTTTTCTGAATCAAAAGTTGATTGGATTAGGCTCGTTAAATAATGGCATATACGTTATAAATCAAACCACAGTACTTAACATACAAAACACACACAAGAGAAAGAGTTCAGAAATGAACGAATTCTTCTTGTGGCATTGTAGACTAGGTCATATCAATGCAACACGACTTGCTAAGTTACATAAAGATGGATATTTGAATCCGTTCGAATTATCATCTTATGAAACTTGCCAGTTATGTCTCAAAAGAAAGATGACCGAAACTCCGTTTACTGGACACGGAGAAAGAGTTACGAAACTCTTGGGACTGATACATAGTGATGTATGCGGTCCCATGTTTACACATGCCAGGGATGGCTCCTAATACTTCATTACATTCGCTGACGATCTCTCAAGATACGGACATGTGTTCCTGTTGAAACACAAGTCTGAAGCTTTTGAGAAATTCAAAGATTATAAGCATGAAGTCGAGAACCAGACGGGTAAGTATTAAAATCCTATGATCTGATCGGGGAGGAGAATACTTGAGCACGGAATTTCATGACTATCTAAAAGAGAATGGGATTCTCTCTCAGCTTACTCCTCCGTATACACCACAGCACAACGGTGTATCGGAGCAGAGGAATCACACCCTATTGGATATGGTGCACTCTATGATGAGCACCGCTGAGTTGCCTATTTCCTTTTGGGATTATGCGCTTGAGACAGCAGCATACCTATTGAATCAAGTTCCATCTAAATCTGTACCTACCACAACATATGAGATATGGAGTGGGAAAAGACCATATCTTAAACGAGTTAAGATATGGGGTGTCAAAAGGCAAAATCCGGACAAACTCGAGACACTATTAGTTCTTTGCAAGTTTGTGGGATATCCAAAGAATTCATATGGATATTTTTTCTACTACAGTGAGGAACAAAAGGTGTTTGTTGCTCAACATGCCACCTTTTTAGAAAAGGAATTTCTTGTAAAAGAAATTAGTGGCGAAGAGGTAGAATTGGAAGAAGTTCCAGCTACACAGACTACAACTGAAGATTTAGTGGAACCAGAGGATTCGATAGTTCCCAACGAACCTCAGCCTCTCCGCCGATCTAGTAGGGTTCTTCATCCGCCTGAGAGATACTACGGTTTTCTCATTGATGGTGGGAGCGAGGATTGCATCATGGAAGATGATGACCCAACTAGCTTCGAGCAGGCCATCACGAGTAGGGAGTCTGTGAAATAGCTGGATGCAATGCGATCTGATATGAAATCCATGTACACCAACAAAGTATGGACTTTGGAAGATACTCCTGAAGGGGTAAAACCCATCGGAAGCAAGTGGATCTTTAAGAAAAAATTTGGTGTAGATGAAAAAGTTGAGACTTTCAAAGCTAGACTTGTTGCAAAAGGTTTTCGTCAACGACCAGGTGTGGATTATGACGAAACCTTTTCTCCAGTGGCTATGCTTAAGTCCGTCTGGATCCTACTTGCCATTGATGCATACCATGACTATGAAATATGGAAAATGGATGTTAAGACCGCCTTTCTAAATGGTGATTTAGAAGAGCGTGTACATGACTCAGCCAGAGGGCTTCGTGGACAGTGGGAGCAGCGGAAAGGTATGCAAGCTGCTTAAATCCATTTATGGGTTAAAGCAGGCATCGCGGAGTTGGAACATCTGTTTTGATGTAGTAGTCAAAGAGTTTGACTTCATCAAAAACGTAGATGAACTTTGTATATACAAGAAGGCAGCAGAGAGTAAGGTTGTCTTCCTCTTATTGTACGTGGATGACATACTCTTGATAGGAAATGATGTTGCTATACTGCACTCGATCAAGCTCTTCTTATCATATAGATTCTCAATGAAAGATCTAGGTGATGCCTCTTACATCGTGGGGATTAAGATCTATAGAGATAGATCTAAACGGATACTGGGATTGTCCCAATCCAGGTACATTGACACCATACTAATGAGGTTTAGTATGGAAGATTCTAAGCATGTGACTTTACCCACGATCTCAGGACTCACTCTCTCTAAAGAAATGTTTCCCAAGACTGATTTGGAGAGAGCTCGCATGCAAGCGATACCCTATGCTTCGGCATTAGGCTCTATCATGTATGCGATGTTATGTACCGGACCCGATATAGCATACTCACTAAGTGTAGTGAGTAGGTATCAAGCAGATCTAGGAGAGAGTCACTGGACAGCTGTGAAAAACATTCTCAAGTACTTGAGAAGGACTAAAGAGATGTTCTTGGTGTATGGTAACGGTGAACTCCAAGTGGAGTCCTTTACTGATTTGAGCTTCCAAAGTGATAAGGACGACTCTAAGTCGGTCTCGGGATTTGTCTTTACCCTCAATGTAGGGGCGGTTTGTTGGAAGAGTTCCAAATAGGAAACCGTGGCAGACTCGACGATGGAGGCTGAATACATCGCTGCCAACGATGCTGCTAAAGAGGCTGTCTGGATGAAGAAGTTCATAAACGAACTTGGTGAGGTTCCGTCCATCGAGCATCCAATACCTGTGTATTGTGATAACAATGGAGATGTGGCTTTGGCCAAGGAACCCAGTCCCATCAGCGATCCAGGCATATTCTGAGGCGGTATCACCTGATCCGGAAGATAGTTGATCGCCGGGAGATCGAGGTCAGGAGAGTTGACACGAAAAACAACACATCGGATCCACTCACGAAGGCCATACCCCAGATACAATTTGAGAGACTCTTCAGGATGTTGGGTATGAGATACTACAACAACTGGTCTTAGTGCAAGTGGGAGATTGTTAATTATGTGTATGCCCTACAGGCCATTATTGTACATATGATGTATATTATAATGGATGCTTGGACATATATAGAGAGGACTTTCTTGCTCGACATGATAGTATGCTATCTGGTTGCTCTTTGTCTTAACATGTAGACTTGTACAGTGACACTGTCTTGCTCTCACATGTTGATAAATCCCTTAAGATGAGTACTTGACTACCAGGACTATGATGGAGATCATACTAGTGGGGCCAGGGTAGTCCACAAGTACATCATTTAATTGTTCCTAGTCGAGGGTGTATCGAGACTGGGCATCGATATTCCAGAGTAGACCATCGTATACGCTTCTTGACCCTTATGATGGGCGATGGATGATCCCACATCCATTGGTGTTTGACATCAAAGATGGTATATGAGTGCTCAGTGGAGACTGGGTACACTGAATGGACTCGCCGAGAACTCCTAGTTGTTATTATACCTATCGTCAGATAGCAGTTCTCTGGTGACACTGGTACAGGTTAGTCTGTAGACCTGAGATCGTCATAAAGTCTTGTGTGATTCCCACTGTGCTTTGATTTCCACCTTACCACATTCAAGAGAACATGCAAAACGGAGGCTTTTGGGTATAGTCCCGAATCACATGGAGGCAATGAGCGATAGGAGGGGATTCGTCTCTCCCGGTATTGGGGGTTGATATTGCGCTGTGCTCGATTGGCCATAACTGGAAGTCCCTGCCCATAGCTGATACAGAGATCTACTGGTAAGTATTATCATTAGTTTCTCGACCCGTTATGAGCCTCACATCGGCATGACTTATCGGTTACTGGGGTCTGACGTTTACCACCCCTATACTGGATATGCGACATATCAGACGAAGAGACCGAACTGTACGGTAGTGTTACTGACAGGCTTTACAGGAGTATGAGCAGGCTTGCTTGTTAATTTTCTGATCGCTCAATACCCGGGTAGCCGTTACGTCTAGCTAGTACCGCTGACGGCTTGTGGGTGACTGATATGATCATCACCTACTGCCGGCGTATTGACGAGTCTTTAGAGTCCTACACAGAGGTTTCCTGGCTCAGGCGAAACGAAGTAGGAGCACATATGTGATATGTGCGGGACCGAAATTAATACGAGTATATGATACCGTATTCAATTCTCGCGATATGTGATATCGGTCGGTTATATGTGATATAGCCAGGTTATCGAATCAAGTGTTGATTCGATAAGTTGATACATATAATATTAGTCGGTTATATGTGATAGAGCCGGATTATTAAATCAAATGTTGATTTAATAATTTAATGTATAATTGTATATTTGATATGCTAATTTATATTAACTAATATTTGCTCACTTAAGCATTTCTTTTTCTCACATATACACTTAATATATATGTGATATATATTATTGTGTCATGCTTGATTATACATGCAATATGGGTGTATGAGACTCACACCATGCTCATTATAATGTAGGGTTTATTTATTTAAAGTAAATCAAAAATTAGATGGAAATTTGTTCATGGTTGAAGCTTGTGGAACCATTGACTTAGTCCACTAATTTTGTTTTATTTAAGATATTTATTAACCCAACCATTCTAGTTAGCCATGGTTATGTCTCTACAAGGGTTAATATGAGATATCATCTCACCCATGGTTGCTATTCTCACAAATAACATTATCTCTTCATCTTCTTTATCAACAAGAGAGAGCACTCTAGCTTTTGAGGAGGTGAGGAAAATTAGTGAGAAAATTAATTCTAAAGTGAGCAAAAATTCTATTTCATCATCCTCTACTAGATTAGCCATTTAGTTTAAGGTGTTAGCTTCACTAATCCCTAATTAGTGAAGAGGTAGCTTGGGTTGGAGTCTCCTCGACGTAGATCATCTTCGGCCTCGAAAACTTCGTGCAAGCTTGTTCCTTTCATCTTATGGAGCCATTCTAGAGTCCGGAAGATCACTACTTGGAGCGAAGGGACTACTACACGGAGCTATTGAAGTGAAGGACCGGTCTATAAAGGTTGTATTCCATATTCACTTAGATGTAAAGTTGTTTACATGTTGTTATTGTCTAATTCTCAAGTTAAGATTCTAGGGTTAGGGTTATGTAGCATGGCAATTTTTTTAAAATGGCATGGACGATACCTCCCGAAACCTTGCTGTCGTGCTAGGTAACCCTACATGTACAATCCTACGAATCCCAGCGAAGCGAACCTTCCTCCTAAATCGGACTGAAAAACTTCTGTGCGCTTCCTGAGCTGCAAATCCAATACGGCCGTTCTGAACTTTTGAAAATTCTCGGCCTCGGGTTTAAGAACGTACACCCACAACTTCCTCGAGAAGTTTTCCATGAAAGAAACATAATGCCTGACTCTACTTCGAAAATAATCAAGTGCCAGAACCACCTGTATCTTTTTCTCACAACCCTCACGGAAATCTGTCCCGTCAAACTCTCCACCACGAAGTAACTGCCTCTTCCGAACTCATCTGACTGATATGACCCAAACGTGGATGCCACATCCTAATTGAATTTGAACCGCCTGAACTGGTAGAAATTTCGACAACATATCCAACTACCGCCTGTCCCCAAAGAAAATATAGATTCCTCATCTTCTTCACCTTCATGACAATCAGAGCACCCTTGGAAATCCTCTTGGAATCTCTTTTAGCCACGCACTTGTTGCAGATCCCGCCCAAACCTCCCAAAAAGATCAAGCTCCTCCTCAAATCTGGCACATGTCTGACACCTGTCAACGTCCGAACTATCCCTCCATGCATGCAAATCCGAACTGCGCCCACCCCAACAACTTTGCTCAACGCATCGTTCTCCATGAAGACCGAGCCTCCAGTAACTGAACGATATCTAGTAAACCAACTCCGATGCAGAGTCACATGGAACGAGCTCCACGAATCCACCATCCAAGAATCATGTACGTTTGAAATTGCACATACTGATAGAACTGAATCATCACCGCCCTGATCTGAATCCTCCTCTACGACTGTAGTGCTGGAAGAAATCTTCTTGGCTTTCTCTTTTAATTTCAGACAATCTATCTTCCAATGTCCTCTTTCTTTGCAATGTCTGCACTTATCATTCACCTGGCTTCTCGACTCTTTAAAACTATCATCCGACCGCTTCACCAAGCGACCTCCAGCAAACATCGCGTAGCGCAAAATTCTTTTATCACCGACCACCTTATCCCTCAATACCTTATTGTGCAAACCTGCTTTGACATCATTCAAAAATAACCTGTCTCGGTCATACACTATAGATTTGACAAACTGAACGAACTCGATGGTCAAAGAGCATAATAAAATCATCGCCTGATCTTCATCGTCGATCTTCACCTCTATATTTCGCAAGTCTATCTCAATCTGATTGAACTCGTTAATGTGGATTTTGACGAAAATCCCTTCATTCATCTTCAAGGTGTACAACCTCTGTTTAAGGTAGAGACTTCTTATTGCATAGGAACTCCAGCCTATTCCAAATAGCTGCTGCTGTGGGTTCTTAGGCGATCTCTTAAAGTACATCGCCGGCTAGGTAATGCTGTAACGAACTGTGTGCTTTATTTTCCATCACCTCCAACTATATATCTGTGGTCCCTTTCGGTATCTTATCTCTCACGAAAAGTATCTTGTGAACGTTTTGTTGTTTCAAAACTGCGGTCATCTTCAACTTCCATAAACCGAAATTATTACGACCGTCAAACTTTTCTATCTTGTAGTTCATATTCTTCATCTTCTTAAGATCTCCGAATCATTGAATCTGATGCTCTGATACTACTTGTTGTATCCTGATCTACTCTGACACGGCGCAGTGAACCACGAAGGGATCACACAAGCCTATCGTGCGGACAAGCGGTACGACGCAGTGGAAATAAACAGAATCGCGTGCAAACAAAGACAATGAAAAAGATATATCCGACGACTATCGCAACACACCAAATAAATAGAAAAATATACCAACAACACAAAGGACACAACAATATACCCAGGTTCGGCGCAACTAGCACCTAATTCGGCCTTCGCAATGAGAACTTTCTACTAGAGTAAGAAATTACATGAGATATACCTGAAGCCCCACACAAACCCAATACAAATCTCTCTACCTCTCCTCTCTAAAGCCGCAGCCACTTTCTCCTTTAATTGCTGTAGGCGATAAAAAAACCCTCTGTTGATAATTTTTGGCCGCCCCTTTTCTTTGATGGATCGATTAATTTATATAGGCTTTATCAAATCTTTGAGATAAATCTTAATATTTAATCCTAATCTTATTAGTGTCCTCCATGTGCATAGTAATGCCGCAGCCTCCTCCATGTGCATAGTCTGGGCCACTTCTTGGGCTTCTGTTTGGGCTCTTGATTTTGGGCTTCAAATTTGCAATCAATTTTAACAAATTAGCTGATTCAAATATCTTGCTTAGACTTATTTGTGCTAAGATATGTTTGGAAATAGTGCCGAGCACTAGTATAATTTCGTACTTAATAGCACCTCTAAGAGAGAGCCGTGTACATGCCTTTGATAGACTACCCTCATTGTGTCATGCTACATCTTTGAAAGAGCTGTCTGTCTACTTGCCTCTGCGAGACTATCCTCTATATTTGTTGTACGATCCATGTGACAACCATGTTGCACGTGAAGCGAAGTGTTGAGATATATTTCGAAATAGTCCCATATTGAAAAATCTATGAGAGCTACAAGGATATAAGATATAAGATGTGACAAACCTTTAAGCTTGAGTCTTATTGGATGGAACCCGTCTTATGTTAAAAGCCCGTGTATGTCCTCATATAAATAAATATATAATGTACTCATCCTTAGTGTCTATTAAAATTTTAATAATTTGCTCCATTATCAGTCTTATATGTATACTTGCAGGGTTTAATAATATGTCTTTTATTTACCAATTTTGAAGCAAGCATTATTATAAATTGTGTATTTGATAATTGATTGATACTAATACAGTCATCGGATTCTTTGTTTTACAGGTTATTGACTATTGTGTATCAGAATTTGATTTCATTTTAATATTTATATCTTCTGCACTCAAATTTTACAATTATAACACTCATCATTTTTGCTTGAATAGAGAAATCTAGAACAGTCATAAAACTCAATCTGTCTAATAATGCCGTGAGTGAGTTAATTTCTTAAAAAAGAGAAAAAAATGTAATTGATAGTTAGAACGAGTTAAGTGTTTGATGGTTTATCCAAGTATAATTGGATATATAAATTTCTCAATCTTGAACAAGAACACAATTGATTTGGCATAAGCATCGTGTATAAATATTCGTGGTATGATATAGTTAAGATTTAGTAAGAAAAATAAAATATCCAAAAACAAGATTTAATTAGTGTTTCAATATCAACCCTGTCATGGTGCTTCCATCAACACTGTCTTTGCTGAATGACGAATCGAACCCTTCACTATCTCTCAAGTATTTCAGGATGCACTCCACAGCCTGCCAATACTCTCCGCTCTGAATAGTCAAGTACCTGCTGACTACTTCAGCTGCCTATGCAATACTCGGCCGCGTGATCCCACACCAACCTCTGCACTCACATATGATACTAAAGACACATGATCTACATCTGACCCTAATGATAATATCGTTGTAAGCCTGAAGTGAGCATCTAATTGAGAAGACACAGGCCGTATCTCCTCCATCCTATACCAAGTTAGGATCTGCATCTGACCCTGGTGATAATATCTACACCTATACCAAGCTAGGATCTGCTCGATACAGTACTGCAACCAACACAACTACCCATTCATGACAGTCTTCATGCCACGAATCAAATGTGCAGACTTTCTGCCGAACTCCTGATCCTCTTTCCTTAGAAACTCGTCCCTAGCCACTCCTGTGCGTCGAACTGTCCTCGTCCTCTGCACCACTGATTAT
This sequence comes from Agapanthus africanus, assembly GCA_030015575.1. NCBI lineage: Eukaryota > Viridiplantae > Streptophyta > Magnoliopsida > Asparagales > Amaryllidaceae > Agapanthus > Agapanthus africanus. Next base: position 502,203,357 of record CM057345.1, read on the forward strand.
ACTGAGCTCTCTACCTGAATCGGAGTACCGACCACTTCATCTTGTATAACATGGACTGGAACTTCGAACTCCATCTCTCTTGGCGGCATACCTGTTCTCCGTTCATCATCCCGAGTCTGTCTTTTTCAAAGGATCGCAGACTCAACGAATGCCACTTGGCTGATTACTCCACTCTGGATCCCAGAACACCACGATTTGTACCATTTTGCTCTGCCTCTTAAGCCGAAAAGAGAACGTCTCTTGATCCTTGGCTCCTCAGTGCACCCAATAACGTGAAGCCCTGAGTAATCTCTAGCCCCTCCAGTCCATAACTCCTTGAGAATTCTCATATCTACCACCGTCGATGGTGACCAATCGATGAGGTACTCGGTAGTAGATTAGGCTCCAACCCGAAACTCCTTCGGAAAACCATTCGTAAGCCGTAAAGCCCTGTTCTTCCTAACTGTTCGAACTATCCGCCATGCAATGCCATCTGACGGAGGATCTTGAAAACAACCTTAGTAGGGGTGAATAAGAATTTATTGCAAACACAGAGTAATTGTTGCAAAACACAGAAATTATGCAGCGGAATAAAGAAAATCTAAAATACTAAATGTCACGACCCGAAAGAGCACGTGACTGGCCCTTGAATCCTATGAAGTCTACAGGACTCCATCTGATCCAAGTAAGCCAAAAGCCCAGAAATCTAAAACCATTTAAGGAGTAAATAAGGAAAAACTAGTTTTAAGAGGTAAAGAAATCATGTTTTGAAAATCAAGTTTTTAAATAACTAAGCCGAAAAAGTATTTTTAAATTGTGTAATTTTTCCTGAAAATTTCGGCAGAGTTTCCTTTGTAAAAACTGACCCCGAACGGGGTACAACAAGAATAATATATATAACATGATAAAAGGCATCCCCAAGCGGGAGCTAGCTCTTCGTCAATCGACGGTCACAACCACGCAAGCAATAATAATATACAACGCCAAAGGGCGAGGATCTAAACTTGAAAAGAAACTCAAAAACAGCCAGAAAACCGCAATACTACAAGCGCGACTCTAAGGTCGAAATAATACAACACTGCTGACTAAGTCTGCAGCAATATACAAGTTTTGGTTCATGGAAATTCTAGATACAATAAATAATACATGAACAATGGCGGTTCTGATACAAAAGAACCCACCTATCCAAGCAAGTCATCCATAAGGAAGCAGTGTGCCAGAAATGCTGCTATGGAATCTGTACGGCAAACCTGCAAGAACTGGGGCACAACGGGGGTGAGTTGCCAACTCGTGAATAGAAAATATCTACAAGCAGAGATCGAATGCATGACCTATCCTAGGTTAATCTGATCAGATATAAATAAACCTCAATATGAATAAAGCCGAAGCATGCTAAACTGGCAATATAATCTCTATACATGAGTGTAGTGCCATGTGCTCGTGCTAGTGCCTCAGGTAATAGCATGTCATGAAAGTGAGGTATAATCAATGTAAACAAATCTGCACACACGTGGATCCCGTCTACTCGTCACCCACTGACAATAACCACCATGCATGTAAATATCATAAATCATGTGCATGGGAAATAATATGAGGATAAAACCATCTGTGTCCCTCGCGACACGTCAAAATCATGGAACCAGGGTGCCCAGCATCGACACCCGAAAACATCATGAAAACTGTGCCCAGCATCGGCACGTAAATCCTCATATATCGGACTCCGTCAGTCCGGATCGGCCCGCGAGCTCTGTCTGCGGTATCGGCCCTCGGCCCCGGCAGTATGCCCACCATCTATCGACTCTGGTCAGTATCCTCCGGATAACCGCCAGGTCCAACCAATCACCGGTAGGTACTCGCCCGCCTCCAGGCTTAATCGGCAAAGCTCATCGATCATGTTGCCGAGGGGAACCATACCGGGTCCACCATGTACCCGCAATCGGCTCGTCCACTCCTCGATTCGGGTTTCACATGTCGCTCTCAGCACCGAGAAAACACATGGTGGACGCACTGAAATATCATATCAAGGGTAACCGGGTTTTTAAAGCAATGACATATTCTCTTTTTGAAACATCCACGGTTCCCAAATCCAGAAATATCATAGAAACAACATATCTCAATGCGTCTAATCAGAAAGCATGATGTATGCGACATGTAAAAGAAATGTAAGCATATCATTATGTCATGCAAGGATCATATACTGAATGCAATAGTACTACAGTGTAGTGACATGGCAATTATCGATGATGAGTGTGTGAGCCGGCAACAAGTGTACGTGGAACATATGCATCATCGATAATGGTGCTGGTGTCCTAGCAGCATGACTGAAATATAACCACAGTACAAGCGATGCAATGCAAATAGCAGGAATATGCGGAAACGAATAATCAACGCAAAAGTACAGAACCTGCCCCAATAGATATGTCATGCAACCTTGCCTTTTGAAATAAAACGAATCAGGGTTTTTGGTAAAGTAAGGGCTACGGTGTTTTAAGAAAAGATGCATCATTTGAAAATATCCGTATAACCCTTCTGCCTATCTTTAAAATATCTCCGACTCGTTAGTTTGAAATAGGTATGACTCGGTCTAGTCTAATGTCTACCAAGTAATCTAGACAGGAGGGGTATGAAACCACCTAATCTGAGTCAATGTATATAGATATGATAGTCGGTGATCTCGCCTCAATAACATATCGTAAGATATCCTCGAGTTATGAGTGCGGATCTATCATCAATATCAGCTCGTACGGTAGATCGTCGTACGGTATCCCAATAGCTGGGTAGGGGTCAATATCACACTATCTCATCACATGTCAGGTATCGCTTATCATCAGATCGCACAATCTGGGGTACTACTCTAAGTCTAGTACAAATCGATACCATCTATAAGAATATGAATGTGGGTAAAGCACATGTCCAAAGGCCCGCTAAAACTATCATATCGCACCTCAAAGATAACTATATCACATCGCCGATCTCACGGCCTCACATCAAGTATCATCTCAAACCCACGTATCATCCTCAAATCCCGTATACAAACACATAGTCCCATACCTACGTGTAGATATACGCACCATCATATGCACACTAATAAATGAAAGAATGAATGCAAGTATGTGTGTAAGTGTATGTGTGAGTGCAACCGCTACTCTAGGGTTCGCACTATACTAAACCAATATTTTCTTATCATCAAAATACCATTATTACTATCAATGATCCTAAACAACACATAATAAATATACGTGTGTATACGTATTCGTATACATCACCACGGACTGCGGGGGTGCTATACGCCATCCACCCGACTTCTCCCCGTAGATATAAATCTACTCACCTGTATCCTGCGTGTCGGTGTCGATGTCACCGTCATCTTCTGCATCGCCTCGGATCGTCGCGGGGTACCTACACATATCACACGTATCGCATCGCATCAAAACCAAATCAAAACTTGAAACGACACGCTAAATCCAATACGATACGCTAAAAGGCCTATAGGTTATAACCTACGGTTAGCCTTCGCAAAACAACCCGAAATCACTCGATATAGACATACAAACGTCATACAATCGAGATAACACACAAATATCAAAATCTGGAAATCAAGATACCCAAAACCAAAACTAAATTCAAAACAGCAACCCAAGAAAACGATCCCAGATTTCACCCTATATGGAATCTGTCAAAACTAGATATACCCAGGGCCAAGAATAGAGGAAATGGGGCCATGCACGAATTTCGAGGCAAATCCCCACTGCTCTGGCCTCAAATTGCGGCCAGAATGGGAAAATTGGCGGCCTCGTGAAGGAGTTGGGGGCTAGGGTTTGGGGTGTTGGTTCTATGGTGCCTGAACATCTCACTGTCAACTCAGTTTCATTTATGGGATCTCGGGGTGATAGCAGATTCCACATAACAGTCCCAGATTTCCTGTTTTCCCCGATATCGATTCCGTAATTCCGTATTCTGTTTTCAAGTTCAGGTTTGGGTTTAAAATTAGCATTACACCAGGGTTTCTAGGGTCTCAACAAGCCTCAATTTCATCTTAGTTTCAGTTTTACCCTAAACCCTAACTTGAATTCTCCAATATCCACAAACAACACAATATCGATATGACATTAGATTAGATGCAATAGAAATGGGATATTACGCTAATAGGTGCAGAAATTACCTCCTTTGGCAACTCAAGAAAATTCTTGAGTTGCTCAAAGTCCTCCAAATCCAATCTTGTTAGGCTCAATGGGTAGCTAGTGAGCTTGGGAGTAAGTTTTGTGAAGTGGGAATGGGGTTTTGGCTTTATTTTCATGGTGGATCTAAGGTTTTTGTGAAGAGGGAGAGTGAGGGAAGAGAGGGCAGCAGCAGCTCCATGGGGGAGGGGAGAGAAAAATGAGAAGGGAATGATGGAGGCATGGTCTTTAAAGATGGGGTTGACTTGGTCTCTCTCTCTCTCACTCATTACTTACTTTTTCTTTCTCTTTTCTTTTCCTTTTCTTATCCTTCTCACCCCAATAGTGCATCCAAAAGAACCATGGCAACAAAAGAAATGTAACACAAGTGTAACAAATGTCAAAAAAATGATATGTGCACATTTTTGCACAAAAATGCTAAAAATCCAATTAGCGATTTTTAATCGCGATTAACACTAAATTAGCATATAACTAGTCTTAAAAACTTTAAAATGGCCTAATTCCATGAAATACCCTATTTTAGAAGTTTCTAAAATTTTCCAAAATTTTTCCCCATTTATTTGTATTTAATTACACCCGAATATTAAAATATTCATTAAAATAATATTAAATTATAAAAATTCCCAAAAATAATTTTTATTATTTTGAAAATGTTACAATCTACCCCCCTTAAAGAAATTCGGTCTCCGAATTTAAATTTAAAACCCCCAAGTATTAAAACATTTCGATACAAATTCCAAGTCGTCGGGGCTCCGAAATCATCAATACATAGAACGTCACAGCGCAATGCATGCGCATGAGTACTGAGCAGATAACTCAAAAACAACACTCCATCAAGCATCCCGCAATCATCGGAGTCAAGGTAAGGACACAATGTCAAATCCAATACAAAACCGATATGATATGGATCAGAACTACACATGTGAATAGCTGATGTAAAAGCATGCCCAATCTTTCTAAGTCGCTGCGCGATGCGCATAACACTGCACAGTGGCGGACGTTTTTCATAAGAAAATAACTATATATGTATATATATCTTTTGTTTACTAAGCACGTTCCGCCGTTTTGAAAACAATCAGAAGGGTTTCCTTGTTTTTAAAACGTCTCGTGTCATATCGGACACGTAGGTATATACATATCGAGACTATAGCTCGCTTCCTGGAAATTCCTTCGATAACTATCGATGCATGCAAAAATATATGTCCAGGTACTGTTCTCCGACTAGTCCTGCTCAGTAAGAAAATAAATATCCAATTTCATAAAAATGTACTGTTCCAAAAGGAATAAATCTCAAAAATATACATAACACCACCCTGTGCGTCTGGTGCGCACAGAAATCAAAATCCATATGTGTGCTAACCAGGTGCACAAAACCATGTCTAGGTGCAACGGGTGTGCACGAAGCATCTGTCATAGGCAACGTGTGTGCCTGACAGCCAAAAATCCGGTGCATCTGACATGCACGAAGAATCTCGATTTAGTGCATCGGGTATGCATCAAAATCGCTCAAAACATGCGCCCAACATGCGCAAAAATCCAAATCGGTGCATTCATCGTGCACGAATGGAAATCTAAACCTTGCGCACCTAACATGCGCGAAATCACGAAATCCAATAGCAAACGCCGAACATGCGTAAGTCAAACCAAAAGTACGGAGTGCGAGAATCAATCATAAATATCAGGGTAAAAGTCGACGATATAATGCGGCTCAATCAAAATCAGGTGTACCGCAAAGGAAATCCCCAACCGTGTGCATCAGCGTGCACAAATCAAATCAAAACACTAAAGTGCATGAAAACTCTGCTGGAAGTGTAAATCAAATCACCGGCATATAATAGGCACGAAATCACAATCAATACCTCAAGAATAATAATGATGCGCCAGGTATAAATGCCCAATAAGTGCAACCATGGTGCACGAAAACAGAAATCATAGAACTCAGCCAGCAAAACCAATCATGCAAATGGATCGCCAAAATACCGAAATCCCAAAGGGACAGATACATAATAGTCGAATCACGAAATCACAAAGCATAAATACTGTCGTCGGTATATCCTCCCTCGAAGTCAAGAAGGTGCCGGTACATCCAATTCCAGCGGCTCAAGATATCAACTTGCCCCTTGCTCGAGGCTGGCGTCATCTGCCTCTGGTTCCTGATCTTTCCTGTAGATTACCAATCTCGCAATCCATCGGCTCATCGGCCCGGTTAGGAGTGCTGACAGGAACGATTCCGTGCTGGCACTTCTTTGGCAATCCCTCGGTCAATCCTCACGACCGCTCGTAAAGCAATATATCTCTGGCATCGGCCTCCGGCTCTCTGAACGCACATCACCCATCTGATCCTGGGTGCAAACACCATCGCAGCGGTGTCCTGGAAGGAATCCTGCTCAAGGTCTCTGCCGAGCTTGCCTATGCCGATCTGTACGGAGGCTGGTACTCTTGCATAGTCTTTTCTCGTTCAATGGACATCTGTGTCCTCAGCACATCGTTTCCTCGGAAATTGGTCACATCCCAACGCCTTTGTAAGCATATCAGGCCTCTGGTCTCGACGAAAAGTAATGACAGCTCATCAGTGTCTCGCACGAACCTTTTGTCCCGCTTGTCTGTATCATCGTCCATTTCGACATCGCGTCTCTATCTGCGCACTGCAATGCCTTCGGCTACGGTCCATCCGAAGTCCCTCACGCGGACTCGAAATCATAACTCGGTATCTTCCTGACTCAGTAGAAGATATCTAGCCGAACACGTCCTCAGCGTGCATGTCACATCTCTGATGTCAGCGGAGTGGAACGTCATCTCGTCGAAATCTCGTGCGAACTCTTTACTCCACCTTGCTTCAATATCGACTGATTCGGACTCATCTCATCATGGCTACACGGACTGCGCTTCGACGGCTATGCTCGCATCTGGAGTCTTCCAAGCAGTGTCCCATCACAATATCCGAAAGATGTCGAACCATCCGATCGACTCGTCAGAACCTCATAATCCCCCAAGAGCTCACATCTCGGGTACAGTTTAATAGTATCGAATACATGCCACAGCGTCGGTGGTCCAGCCGTAGAAGGGCAAACCCAAGCCTCACTAATGGCGCCGCGGAACTGCCGCAAACCCTAAGGTTCAAAGGCTTTCACACGGTCATTAAGTCGAGTTAGGGTTTCATTCTTCTAGAGGGTCCATAGAATCACCTGCATATCTTTCCGTATACTTTAAACTTGGAAAATAGGTTCCTGACATTCGATCGTCTCAATCGACTCTCAACGAATCTGCGTGAAGTCGCCTCTAGCTGGAATCAATCTACCTGATGACCTCGCATCGGGGTAAGCGAACGAACCACATGTCCTAGTCATTCATCCTCGGTGACTAGCGACTCACTATCATATCTCCAAGAACATGCCCATGCTGCAGTAGCTCCAATCACCTGGGCGATATCTCATCATTAGCAGCAACAACTGGCTCCTTCGTCTATACGCTAAACAACGCCTCAATCACCCTGGATAAGCGATAATATCAACGGTCATCACAACCTAGCTGGCCTCTATCAGTGGCTCAATCCTCTGGTACCGATGGTACGTCCTAGAAATCTCGCAACAGCGATCTGTCAAACGCCCAAAGTGCGGAAACACAATAAGACGACGCCTCAATATGCAATCGTATGCCTCGGGAATCACGCCCTGGTCAGTCCTCGTCCCCGACGAGCTCATGCTGACACAACTCGAGCCGTAGCTCACTCTGCCCGTGCAATCGCGGCAGCAAAACCATAACCAGTATCGATGAAGATAGATCATAGGAATGAATATAATACAGTGCAAGGAAATGTACAACCTAAGGTTTCTTAAGCGGAGTGGCGTGTCGTAAGTATGCCGCGGAACATACCAACGGTACGTCACTCTACTTTAGTCACCTATTCCATCAACCAAGGGTCATCCTACGCGAAGAAAGTTCGGGTCTAATACCCCCTCGACTAAGTCTAAGTTCCGTAAGGTCAAGCCTAAGTTCCGTATATATAAACGCCCTAGGCTCCACATAGTCAAACTTAGACTCGAACCAAGGTCAACCTAGCGCTCTGATACCAACTTTGTCACTACCCGAAAGAGCACGTGACTGGCCCTTGAATCCTATGAAGTCTACAGGACTCCATCTGATCCAAGTAAGCCAAAAGCCCAGAAATCTAAAACCATTTAAGGAGTAAATAAGGAAAAACTAGTTTTAAGAGGTAAAGAAATCATGTTTTGAAAATCAAGTTTTTAAATAACTAAGCCGAAAAAGTATTTTTAAATTGTGTAATTTTTCCTGAAAATTTCGGCAGAGTTTCCTTTGTAAAAACTGACCCCGAACGGGGTACAACAAGAATAATATATATAACATGATAAAAGGCATCCCCAAGCGGGAGCTAGCTCTTCGTCAATCGACGGTCACAACCACGCAAGCAATAATAATATACAACGCCAAAGGGCGAGGATCTAAACTTGAAAAGAAACTCAAAAACAGCCAGAAAACCGCAATACTACAAGCGCGACTCTAAGGTCGAAATAATACAACACTGCTGACTAAGTCTGAAGCAATATACAAGTTTTGGTTGATGGAAATTCTAGATACAATAAATAATACATGAACAATGGCGGTTCTGATACAAAAGAACCCACCTATCCAAGCAAGTCACCCATAAGGAAGCAGTGTGCCAGAAATGCCGCTATGGAATCTGTACGGCAAACCTGCAAGAACTGGGGCACAACGGGGGTGAGTTGCTAACTTGTGAATAGAAAATATCTACAAGCAGAGATCGAATGCATGACCTATCCTAGGTCAATACGATCAGATATAAATAAACCTCAATATGAATAAAGCTGAAGCATGCTAAACTGGCAATATAATCTCTATACATGAGTGTAGTGCCATGTGCTCGTGCTAGTGCCAGTGCCTCAGGTAATAGCATGTCATGAAAGTGAGGTATAATCAATGTAATCAAATCTGCACACACGTGGATCCCGTCCACTCGTCACCCACTGACAATAACCACCATGCATGTAAATATCATAAATCATGTGCATGGGAAATAATATGAGGATATAACCATCTGTGTCCCTCGCGACACGTCAAAATCATGGAACCAGGGGGCCCAGCATCGACACCCGAAAACATCATGAAAACTGTGCCCAGCATCGGCACGTAAATCCTCATATATCGGGCTCCGTCAGTCCGGATCGGCCCGCGGGCTCTGTCTGCGGTATCGGCCCTCGGCCCCGGCAGTATGCCCACCATCTATCGACCCTGGTCGGTATCCTCCGGATAACCGCCAGGTCCAACCAATCACCGGTAGGTACTCGCCCGCCTCCAGGCTCAATCGGCAAAGCTCATCGATCATGTTGCCGAGGGGAACCATACCGGGTCCACCATGTACCCGCAATCGGCTCGTCCACTCCTCGATTCGGGTTTCACATGTCGCTCTCAGCACCGAGAAAACACATGGTGGACGCACTGAAATATCATATCAAGGGTAACCGGGTTTTTAAAGCAATGACATATTCTCTTTTTGAAACATCCACGGTTCCCAAATCCAGAAATATCATAGAAACAACATATCTCAATGCGTCTAATCAGAAAGCATGATGTATGCGACATGTAAAAGAAATGTAAGCATATCATTATGTCATGCAAGGATCATATACTGAATGCAATAGTACTACAGTGTAGTGACATGGCAATTATCGATGATGAGTGTGTGAGCCGGCAACAAGTGTACGTGGAACATATGCATCATCGATAATGGTGCTGGTGTCCTAGCAGCATGACTGAAATATAACCACAGTACAAGCGATGCAATGCAAATAGCAGGAATATGCGGAAACGAATAATCAACGCAAAAGTACAGAACCTGCCCCAATAGATATGTCATGCAACCTTGCCTTTTGAAATAAAACGAATCAGGGTTTTTGGTAAAGTAAGGGCTACGGTGTTTTAAGAAAAGATGCATCATTTGAAAATATCCGTATAACCCTTCTACCTATCTTTAAAATATCCCCGACTCGTTAGTTTGAAATAGGTATGACTCGGTCTAGTCTAATGTCTACCAAGTAATCTAGACAGGAGGGGTATGAAACCACCTAATCTGAGTCAATGTATATAGATATGATAGTCGGTGATCTCGCCTCAATAACATATCGTAAGATATCCTCGAGTTATGAGTGCGGATCTATCATCAATATCAGCTCGTACGGTAGATCGTCGTACGGTATCCCAATAGCTGGGTAGGGGTCAATATCACACTATCTCATCACATGTCAGGTATCGCTTATCATCAGATCGCACAATCTGGGGTACTACTCTAAGTCTAGTACAAATCGATACCATCTATAAGAATATGAATGCGGGTAAAGCACATGTCCAAAGGCCCGCTAAAACTATCATATCGCACCTCAAAGATAACTATGTCACATCGCCGATCTCACGGCCTCACATCAAGTATCATCTCAAACCCACGTATCATCCTCAAATCCCGTATACAAACACATAGTCCCATACCTACGTGTAGATATACGCACCATCATATGCACACTAATAAATGAAAGAATGAATGCAAGTATGTGTGTAAGTGTATGTGTGAGTGCAACCGCTACTCTAGGGTTCGCACTATACTAAACCAATATTTTCTTATCATCAAAATACCATTATTACTATCAATGATCCTAAACAACACATAATAAATATACGTGTGTATACGTATTCGTATACATCACCACGGACTGCGGGGGTGCTATACGCCATTCACCCGACTTCTCCCCGTAGATATAAATCTATTCACCTGTATCCTGCGTGTCGGTGTCGATGTCACCGTCATCTTCTGCATCGCCTCGGATCGTCGCGGGGTACCTACACATATCACACGTATCGCATCGCATCAAAACCAAATCAAAACTTGAAACGACACGCTAAATCCAATACGATACGCTAAAAGGCCTATAGGTTATAACCTACGGTTAGCCTTCGCAAAACAACCCGAAATCACTCGATATAGACATACAAACGTCACACAATCGAGATAACACACAAATATCAAAATCTGGAAATCAAGATACCCAAAACCAAAACTAAATTCAAAACAGCAACCCAAGAAAACGATCCCAGATTTCACCCTATATGGAATCTGTCAAAACTAGATATACCCAGGGCCAAGAATAGAGGAAATGGGGCCATGCACGAATTTCGAGGCAAATCCCCACTGCTCTGGCCGCAAATTGCGGCCAGAATGGGAAAATTGGCGGCCTCGTGAAGGAGTTGGGGGCTAGGGTTTGGGGTGTTGGTTCTATGGTGCCTGAACATCTCACTGTCAACTCAGTTTCATTTATGGGATCTCGGGGTGATAGCAGATTCCACATAACAGTCCCAGATTTCCTGTTTTCCCCGATATCGATTCCGTAATTCCGTATTCTGTTTTCAAGTTCAGGTTTGGGTTTAAAATTAGCATTACACCAGGGTTTCTAGGGTCTCAACAAGCCTCAATTTCATCTTAGTTTCAGTTTTACCCTAAACCCTAACTTGAATTCTCCAATATCCACAAACAACACAATATCGATATGACATTAGATTAGATGCAATAGAAATGGGATATTACGCTAATAGGTGCAGAAATTACCTCCTTTGGCAACTCAAGAAAATTCTTGAGTTGCTCAAAATCCTCCAAATCCAATCTTGTTAGGCTCAATGGGTAGCTAGTGAGCTTGGGAGTAAGTTTTGTGAAGTGGGAATGGGGTTTTGGCTTTATTTTCATGGTGGATCTAGGGTTTTTGTGAAGAGGGAGAGTGAGGGAAGAGAGGGCAGCAGCAGCTCCATGGGGGAGGGGAGAGAAAAATGAGAAGGGAATGATGGAGGCATGGTCTTTAAAGGTGGGGTTGACTTGGTCTCTCTCTCTCTCACTCATTACTTACTTTTTCTTTCTCTTTTCTTTTCCTTTTCTTATCCTTCTTACCCCAATAGTGCATCCAAAAGAACCATGGCAACAAAAGAAATGTAACACAAGTGTAACAAATGTCAAAAAAATGATATGTGCACATTTTTGCACAAAAATGCTAAAAATCCAATTAGCGATTTTTAATCGCGATTAACACTAAATTAGCATATAACTAGTCTTAAAAACTTTAAAATGGCCTAATTCCATGAAATACCCTATTTTAGAAGTTTCTAAAATTTTCCAAAATTTTTCCCCATTTATTTGTATTTAATTACACCCGAATATTAAAATATTCATTAAAATAATATTAAATTATAAAAATTCCCAAAAATAATATTTATTATTTTGAAAATGTTACAATCTACCCCCTTTAAAGAAATTCGGTCCCCGAATTTAAATTTAAAACCCCCAAGTATTAAAACATTTCGATACAAATTCCAAGTCGTCGGGGCTCCGAAATCATCAATACATAGAACGTCACAGCGCAATGCATGCGCATGAGTACTGAGCAGATAACTCAAAAACAACGCTCCATCAAGCATCCCGCAATCATCGGAGTCAAGGTAAGGGCACAATGTCAAATCCAATACAAAACCGATATGATATGGATCAGAACTACACATGTGAATAGCTGATGTAAAAGCATGCCCAATCTTTCTAAGTCGCTGCGCGATGCGCATAACACTGCACAGTGGCGGACGTTTTTCATAAGAAAATAACTATATATGTATATATATCTTTTGTTTACTAAGCACGTTCCGCCGTTTTGAAAACAATCAGAAGGGTTTCCTTGTTTTTAAAACGTCTCGTGTCATATCGGACACGTAGGTATATACATATCGAGACTATAGCTCGCTTCCTGGAAATTCCTTCGATAACTATCGATGCATGCAAAAATATATATCCAGGTACTGTTCTCCGACTAGTCCTGCTCAGTAAGAAAATAAATATCCAATTTCATAAAAATGTACTGTTCCAAAAGGAATTAATCTCAAAAATATACATAACACCACCCTGTGCGTCTGGTGCGCACAGAAATCAAAATCCATATGTGTGCTAAACAGGTGCACAAAACCATGTCTAGGTGCAACGGGTGTGCACGAAGCATCTGTCATAGGCAACGTGTGTGCCTGACAGCCAAAAATCCGGTGCATCTGACATGCACGAAGAATCTCGATTTAGTGCATCGGGTGTGCATCAAAATCGTATCTCAAAACATGCGCCCAACATGCGCAAAAATCCAAATCGGTGCATCCATCGTGCACGAATGGAAATCTAAACCTTGCGCACCTAACATGCGCGAAATCACGAAATCCAATAGCAAACGCCGAACATGCGTAAGTCAAACAAAAAGTACGGAGTGCGAGAATCAATCATAAATATCAAGGTAAAAGTCGACGATATAATGCGGCTCAATCAAAATCAGGTGTACCGCAAAGGAAATCCCCAACCGTGTGCATCAGCGTGCACAAATCAAATCAAAACACTAAAGTGCATGAAAACTCTGCTGGAAGTGTAAATCAAATCACCGGCATATAATAGGCACGAAATCACAATCAATACCTCAAGAATAATAATGATGCGCCAGGTATAAATGCCCAATAAGTGCAACCATGGTGCACGAAAACAGAAATCATAGAACTCAGCCAGCAAAACCAATCATGCAAATGGATCGCCAAAATACCGAAATCCCAAAGGGACAGATACATAATAGTCGAATCACGAAATCACAAAGGATAAATACTGTCGTCGGTATATCCTCTCTCGAAGTCGAGAAGGTGCCGGTACATCCAATTCCAGCGGCTCAAGATATCAACTTGCCCCTTGCTCGAGGCTAGCGTCATCTGCCTCTGGTTCCTGATCTTTCCTGTAGATTACCAATCTCGCAATCCATCGGCTCATCGGCCCGGTTAGGAGTGCTGACAGGAACGATTCCGTGCTGGCACTTCTTTGGCAATCCCTCGGTCAATCCTCACGACCGCTCGTAAAGCAATATATCTCTGGCGTCGGCCTCCGGCTCTCTGAACGCACATCACCCATCTGATCCTGGGAGCAAACACCATCGCAGCGGTGTCCTGGAAGGAATCCTGCTCAAGGTCTCTGCCGAGCTTGCCTATGCCGATCTGTACGGAGGCTGGTACTCTTGCATAGTCTTTTCTCGTTCAATGGACATCTGTGTCCTCAGCACATCGTTTCCTCGGAAATTGGTCACATCCCAACGCCTCTGTAAGCATATCAGGCCTCTGGTCTCGACGGAAAGTAATGACAGCTCATCAGTGTCTCGCACGAACCTTTTGTCCCGCTTGTCTGTATCATCGTCCATTTCGACATCGCGTCTCTATCTGCGCACTGCAATGCCTTCGGCTACGGTCCATCCGAAGTCCCTCACGCGGACTCGAAATCATAACTCGGTATCTTCCTGACTCAGTAGAAGATATCTAGCCGAACACGTCCTCAGCGTGCATGTCACATCTCTGATGTCAGCGGAGTGGAACGTCATCTCGTCGAAATCTCGTGCGAACTCTTTACTCCATCTTGCTTCAATATCGACTGATTCGGACTCATCTCATCATGGCTACACGGACTGCGCTCCGACGGCTATGCTCGCATCTGGAGTCTTCCAAGCAGTGTCCCATCACAATATCCGAAAGATGTCGAACCATCCGATCGACTCGTCAGAACCTCATAATCCCCCAAGAGCTCACATCTCGGGTACAGTTTAATAGTATCGAATACATGCCACAGCGTCGGTGATCCAGCCGTAGAAGGGCAAACCCAAGCCTCACTAATGGCGCCGCGGAACTGCCGCAAACCCTAAGGTTCAAAGGCTTTCACACGGTCATTAAGTCGAGTTAGGGTTTCATTCTTCTAGAGGGTCCATAGAATCACCTGCATATCTTTCCGTATACTTTAAACTTGGAAAATAGGTTCCTGACATTCGATCGTCTCAATCGACTCTCAACGAATCTGCGTGAAGTCGCCTCCAGCTGGAATCAATCTACCTGATGACCTCGCATCGGGGTAAGCGAACGAACCACATGTCCTAGTCATTCATCCTCGGTGACTAGCGACTCACTATCATATCTCCAAGAACATGCCCATGCTGCAGTAGCTCCAATCACCTGGGCGATATCTCATCATTAGCAGCAACAACTGGCTCCTTCGTCTATACGCTAAACAACGCCTCAATCACCCTGGATAAGCGATAATATCAACAGTCATCACAACCTAGCTGGCCTCTATCAGTGGCTCAATCCTCTGGTACCGATGGTACGTCCTAGAAATCTCGCAACAGCGATCTGTCAAACGCCCAAAGTGCGGAAACACAATAAGACGACGCCTCAATATGCAATCGTATGCCTCAGGAATCACGCCCTGGTCAGTCCTCGTCCCCGACGAGCTCATGCTGACACAACTCGAGCCGTAGCTCACTCTGCCCGTGCAATCGCGGCAGCAAAACCATAACCAGTATCGATGAGGATAGATCATAGGAAGGAATATAATACAGTGCAAGGAAATGTACAACCTAAGGTTTCTTAAGCGGAGTGGCGTGTCGTAAGTATGCCGCGGAACATACCAACGGTACGTCACTCTACTTTAGTCACCTATTCCATCAACCAAGGGTCATCCTACGCGAAGAAAGTTCGGGTCTAATACCCCCTCGACTAAGTCTAAGTTCCGTAAGGTCAAGCCTAAGTTCCGTATATATAAACGCCCTAGGCTCCACATAGTCAAACTTAGACTCGAACCAAGGTCAACCTAGCGCTCTGATACCAACTTTGTCACTACCCGAAAGATCACGTGACTGGCCCTTGAATCCTATGAAGTCTACAGGACTCCATCTGATCCAAGTAAGCCAAAAGCCCAGAAATCTAAAACCATTTAAGGAGTAAATAAGGAAAAACTAGTTTTAAGAGGTAAAGAAATCATGTTTTGAAAATCAAGTTTTTAAATAACTAAGCCGAAAAAGTATTTTTAAATTGTGTAATTTTTCCTGAAAATTTCGGCAGAGTTTCCTTTGTAAAAACTGACCCCGAACGGGGTACAACAAGAATAATATATATAACATGATAAAAGGCATCCCCAAGCGGGAGCTAGCTCTTCGTCAATCGACGGTCACAACCACGCAAGCAATAATAATATACAACGCCAGAGGGCGAGGATCTAAACTTGAAAAGAAACTCAAAAACAGCCAGAAAACCGCAATACTACAAGCGCGACTCTAAGGTCGAAATAATACAACACTGCTGACTAAGTCTGAAGCAATATACAAGTTTTGGTTGATGGAAATTCTAGATACAATAAATAATACATGAACAATGGCGGTTCTGATACAAAAGAACCCATCTATCCAAGCAAGTCACCCATAAGGAAGCAGTGTGCCAGAAATGCCGCTATGGAATCTGTACGGCAAACCTGCAAGAACTGGGGCACAACGGGGGTGAGTTGCCAACTTGTGAATAGAAAATATCTACAAGCAGAGATCGAATGCATGACCTATCCTAGGTCAATACGATCAGATATAAATAAACCTCAATATGAATAAAGCTGAAGCATGCTAAACTGGCAATATAATCTCTATACATGAGTGTAGTGCCATGTGCTCGTGCTAGTGCCTCAGGTAATAGCATGTCATGAAAGTGAGGTATAATCAATGTAATCAAATCTGCACACACGTGGATCCCGTCCACTCGTCACCCACTGACAATAACCACCATGCATGTAAATATCATAAATCATGTGCATGGGAAATAATATGAGGATATAACCATCTGTGTCCCTCGTGACACGTCAAAATCATGGAACCAGGGGGCCCAGCATCGACACCCGAAAACATCATGAAAACTGTGCCCAGCATCGGCACGTAAATCCTCATATATCGGGCTCCGTCAGTCCGGATCGGCCCGCGGGCTCTGTCTGCGGTATCGGCCCTCGGCCCCGGCAGTATGCCCACCATCTATCGACCCTGGTCGGTATCCTCCGGATAACCGCCAGGTCCAACCAATCACCGGTAGGTACTCGCCCGCCTCCAGGCTCAATCGGCAAAGCTCATCGATCATGTTGCCGAGGGGAACCATACCGGGTCCACCATGTACCCGCAATCGGCTCGTCCACTCCTCGATTCGGGTTTCACATGTCGCTCTCAGCACCGAGAAAACACATGGTGGACGCACTGAAATATCATATCAAGGGTAACCGGGTTTTTAAAGCAATGACATATTCTCTTTTTGAAACATCCACGGTTCCCAAATCCAGAAATATCATAGAAACAACATATCTCAATGCGTCTAATCAGAAAGCATGATGTATGCGACATGTAAAAGAAATGTAAGCATATCATTATGTCATGCAAGGATCATATACTGAATGCAATAGTACTACAGTGTAGTGACATGGCAATTATCGATGATGAGTGTGTGAGCCGGCAACAAGTGTACGTGGAACATATGCATCATCGATAATGGTGCTGGTGTCCTAGCAGCATGACTGAAATATAACCACAGTACAAGCGATGCAATGCAAATAGCAGGAATATGCGGAAACGAATAATCAACGCAAAAGTACAGAACCTGCCCCAATAGATATGTCATGCAACCTTGCCTTTTGAAATAAAACGAATCAGGGTTTTTGGTAAAGTAAGGGCTACGGTGTTTTAAGAAAAGATGCATCATTTGAAAATATCCGTATAACCCTTCTGCCTATCTTTAAAATATCCCCGACTCGTTAGTTTGAAATAGGTATGACTCGGTCTAGTCTAATGTCTACCAAGTAATCTAGACAGGAGGGGTATGAAACCACCTAATCTGAGTCAATGTATATAGATATGATAGTCGGTGATCTCGCCTCAATAACATATCGTAAGATATCCTCGAGTTATGAGTGCGGATCTATCATCAATATCAGCTCGTACGGTAGATCGTCGTACGGTATCCCAATAGCTGGGTAGGGGTCAATATCACACTATCTCATCACATGTCAGGTATCGCTTATCATCAGATCGCACAATCTGGGGTACTACTCTAAGTCTAGTACAAATCGATACCATCTATAAGAATATGAATGCGGGTAAAGCACATGTCCAAAGGCCCGCTAAAACTATCATATCGCACCTCAAAGATAACTATGTCACATCGCCGATCTCACGGCCTCACATCAAGTATCATCTCAAACCCACGTATCATCCTCAAATCCCGTATACAAATACATAGTCCCATACCTACGTGTAGATATACGCACCATCATATGCACACTAATAAATGAAAGAATGAATGCAAGTATGTGTGTAAGTGTATGTGTGAGTGCAACCGCTACTCTAGGGTTCGCACTATACTAAACCAATATTTTCTTATCATCAAAATACCATTATTACTATCAATGATCCTAAACAACACATAATAAATATACGTGTGTATACGTATTCGTATACATCACCACGGACTGCGGGGGTGCTATACGCCATCCACCCGACTTCTACCCGTAGATATAAATCTACTCACCTGTATCCTGCGTGTCGGTGTCGATGTCACCGTCATCTTCTGCATCGCCTCGGATCGTCGCGGGGTACCTACACATATCACACGTATCGCATCGCATCAAAACCAAATCAAAACTTGAAACGACACGCTAAATCCAATACGATACGCTAAAAGGCCTATAGGTTATAACCTACGGTTAGCCTTCGCAAAACAACCCGAAACCACTCGATATAGACGTACAAACGTCACACAATCGAGATAACACACAAATATCAAAATCTAGAAATCAAGATACCCAAAACCAAAACTAAATTCAAAACAGCAACCCAAGAAAACGATCCCAGATTTCACCCTATATGGAATCTGTCAAAACTAGATATACCCAGGGCCAAGAATAGAGGAAATGGGGCCATGCACGAATTACGAGGCAAATCCCCACTGCTCTGGCCGCAAATTGCGGCCAGAATGGGAAAATTGGCGGCCTCGTGAAGGAGTTGGGGGCTAGGGTTTGGGGTGTTGGTTCTATGGTGCCTGAACATCTCACTGTCAACTCAGTTTCATTTATGGGATCTCGGGGTGATAGCAGATTCCACATAACAGTCCCAGATTTCCTGTTTTCCCCGATATCGATTCCGTAATTCCGTATTCTGTTTTCAAGTTCAGGTTTGGGTTTAAAATTAGCATTACACCAGGGTTTCTAGGGTCTCAACAAGCCTCAATTTCATCTTAGTTTCAGTTTTACCCTAAACTCTAACTTGAATTCTCCAATATCCACAAACAACACAATATCGATATGACATTAGATTAGATGCAATAGAAATGGGATATTACGCTAATAGGTGCAGAAATTACCTCCTTTGGCAACTCAAGAAAATTCTTGAGTTGCTCAAAGTCCTCCAAATCCAATCTTGTTAGGCTCAATGGGTAGCTAGTGAGCTTGGGAGTAAGTTTTGTGAAGTGGGAATAGGGTTTTGGCTTTATTTCATGGTGGATCTAGGGTTTTTGTGAAGATGGAGAGTGAGGGAAGAGAGGGCAGCAGCAGCTCCATGGGGGAGGGGAGAGAAAAATGAGAAGGGAATGATGGAGGCATGGTCTTTAAAGGTGGGGTTGACTTGGTCTCTCTCTCTCTCACTCATTACTTACTTTTTCTTTCTCTTTTCTTTTCCTTTTCTTATCCTTCTCACCCCAATAGTGCATCCAAAAGAACCATGGCAACAAAAGAAATGTAACACAAGTGTAACAAATGTCAAAAAAATGATATGTGCACATTTTTGCAAAAAAATGCTAAAAATCCAATTAGCGATTTTTAATCGCGATTAACACTAAATTAGCATATAACTAGTCTTAAAAACTTTAAAATGGCCTAATTCCATGAAATACCCTATTTTAGAAGTTTCTAAAATTTTCCAAAATTTTTCCCCATTTATTTGTATTTAATTACACCCGAATATTAAAATATTCATTAAAATAATATTAAATTATAAAAATTCCCGAAAATAATATTTTATTATTTTGGAAATGTTACACTAAACTATCACAATCACAGAGTCACAGAAAGTAAATGGACACAGAGCATTGTTATCGAGGTTTACCAACCCTGTGACTAATCCCCGCCTGAGAATTGCTGCTCAGGATTCAACACACTATCTAGTGACTCCTTACGGGTGGAGAAACCCAGATCTTTTACTAAGCTCATATCCGAACCTTTACAATTGCAGGCTGTGAATCATCTAGACTTTTTCTCAGGCTTAAGTCCAAATCTTTACAACGTGAAGATCTTAGACCTTTCTTAACTAGGTCATACAAGATAAGATTTTACAATCTTAGTAAACCAATTTTAACAATCCCAACGATCTCAAAAGACAAATTCAAATTTTAATTCAAAAAGATGAGAGATTGTATTTTGGAGATTAAAAAAAGTTTTAAAATCAAAATCGAAAAAGTTTTCAAAATTAAACAAGTTTTAAAAACAATCGCTTTTTCGAAACTTTTAGAGATCTTTCTTTTCTATAAGAATAGAAAAGTCTAATTGTAATACCCAGTTCTTTTATACGCCAATATCCGTATTTTTTTTATAAGGGTCACTTACAGAATTTACTTATTGATAATTATAATTATTTTAAGTATTTTAAAAATCCTAATCCCTTCATTGTATCTTGTTTCCTTTTATAGCCCTAACCCTAGTTTCTAATTTCCCTTTTCCTTTTCCCGAGCCCGGCCCATCTCCTTTTCCCAATTTCTTTTATTTCCCCATTCCCATTTTCCCCGAGCCCAGCCACTCTCCCCTCTCTTCTCGGCCTATCACACCCCTCCCCTTCCCTTTATTTTTCCTTTCTCTTAATTATTCCGGCCCAACTTTCCCCGGCCCACGAATCACCCCCAACTCCCCCGACCCGACCCGTTTCCTTCCCTTTCTTCTTCCTTCGTTCTCCTTTCCCGCTCGATTGCCTCCACGTTCTCACGCTCGTCCCCCACGTGCCCACGTCGTCGCCAATGCCCCCGCTCGCAACCACGATCCCACGCCCCGACCGCGCGTGCCCGCGCAGCCTTCTCCACCTCGTCTCACTAACTCTCCTCCCCCTCACTCCCGTTTCCTCTGGCTCCTTCCCCGTTTCCTCCCACTCTCTCTCTCAAACTCACGCCCACATCGCGCTCGCCGCGCCACCACCGCCGGCTGCCTCCTCACCACCACTACACCCCAAGTCGAGCCCTCTACACCTCTCTCCGTTAACCCATCAACCCACCGAGCTCCCTTTCCTCCTCCATTGACTTTAACACCATTAAGCTACCACCATCATCGCCGAAGAGCCTCCATCCATCCCCTCTCTACTCTGCAACTGCCTCCACCACCAACCACATCGCCGCACCACCTTCGCCCCTCTTCACCAACTACCCAGAAACCCTCCTCCAGCGCCACACCCCCTCACCTGCACACCAGAACCCATCGAGCCCCGAGCTCCTCCTCCGTTGCCGACCCCTCCTTCTACCGCCGACAAGCTCCTTGACCTCGTCACCACCAAGCTTTCCCCCTCTTTACCACAACATCTCTCTCTCTCTCACAGCACCTCTCTCTCTCTCACGGCATCTCTCTCTCTCTCACAGCAACATCTCTCTCTCATCTCTACTTCAAAAAGACCCTAAGACCGAACCTAACCCAACCCCTACGCCACAGCCGAGCCCTGCGCGACACCCACCACTGACACCCCCTCACTGCATCCCTAGCCGCCGCAGTCGAGCCCCGGCATTTCGTCGAATACTTACATCGATCGCTATTGCCGCTATTCTGGTCACGATCGTCGCCATCAAATCTGTGGCCTCGATCCCTTAAGCCATCATCGTCATCAACATGCCATTCATCGCAACGCCAGCGCACGCCCATCGCACCCACCGAGCCATCAAGTCCAAGAAGCAAGATCCGACAAGGCTGAACCTGTGCTACGTTCGTGATGCGATCGTGCCGTTGCCGCTGCTGTACCGTCGTTGACACGTCTTCAGGCAAGTTTAATACTTGCTTCATGCTACTTTACATATTACAATTCAAGTTACCAATAATTTCCGCATATAATTTTTATGTGAATCGTATAATTTAAGTGCTCGATACAAAACCCGAATGGGAGACCCCGTTAAATTGATGACAACATAACTTAGGACGGCCCGAGTTTTAGTGAATGTCCCTTAAGACTTTGGTTACAATACGATGTCATTTGCTCACGTAAAATGATGTCCCGATTTCTGTCGTAAAATCTGAAAACTTTCATACATGCTAAACCGTAAAATTTATAATAAATTGTGTATAAACCGGATTTTAGCGTTCGATGGCTCGTATCGAAGATAACTGTTTAATTTACCGTATTATATAGTTGATCACTGAATTTTAATAAACTATGATAGAGATAATTACGGAGGATTACGGTTCTGTACTGCAGTCCAGAACGGAAATCCCAATCAACCCCTGTTTATAAACCCCTGTATATTCCTATTCAAACATGAGAATATACAGAACCCTATATCGTTACGTGGAGAATTGAGTTATCTTTCTTACTCCACTGGTCTCACTGGATTCCTCAACTGTTTGTTATTTTTAACTCATTTTATAATGTCGATACGTTTTGCTGAATTCTGCAGAGGCAGATTTTACACATCGAACATAACCTGTCCATAACTCCCTGTATATATAGTATATTACTGATCCGCCAATTGTGGTGGAAATCTAACTGATATCCCTAAATATTGTTCAACTATAGCGTCACCTAATTATGATCCCAACTGGGATTAAAGTGTGTTACGAAATGGGCTTCCGATTCTGAAACCGGATTTCCAGCCGTGAACACTTAAATTGAAATGGTCATAACTAGCAAACCTGAAATCCGATTGACGCGAAACCAATTTTTCTGGTTAGATAATTCAATATACTATTTACCCCTTTTACATTGTTTCGCTTAATTCTGCACGCATGACTTATAGTAAATTATTCAAGTGGTAGGACACTGACTGATGGTATTCCATTCATATGGTAATTGTTGAAGTCATTGCATCGGTAACCTAGTGATCATGTGCATTACCCAGTGTTAGGGATTAGTGGTCTGATTGTGGCAAGTACGTTAGTGTTTAAGCATGAGTGAATAAGTGGAAGTGACACATACTCGTACACAATCAGCGGACTCTATTGATATATTGCATTGTCGACGTCTATGGGACGTGTATAAGTGTGACTATAATTGGTATGGGACAATTATGGAAGCACTTATATGGGTGTCATAGGTAAGGCACCAAACACTGTCCATTTGTCTTGGGTATCAGTCGAGACATGCTTGATGGAGATCCGGTCTCCAGTTCTCGCATAGACTTGTCATGGACCGACTGCTATTTGAGTTTATGGTTGGCGTTTGATGTAGACCACGGGGTGTGGGGTAGTTTGAGTGTGAGTTCAACAGAACCTCGGGAGTCCCATGCCGGCACATACAGCGATTCTGGAGATATATGGGGATATTACTGATTATTAGCGAGCGACTCGGGCCCGTGTTCCTTTGTCCTTGAGTCCTACCCTTGGGTGGGGGATACTCACGAGTGCTTGACTCTCACACTTGGACTGACGATAGGCTTAGTGACCTGTACAGTGAGACTTAGAGACTGATAGGGTTAGTGACATTGACATGCATTGCTTACTGATTCAACATACTTGCTGTAGGGTTCCTAGGCACGCTAATGAGGTCTCACAAGGTATCAACCATGCCAATTTCAAATTTTACGGGTGCCGAGAAACCCTAATACGGATCGTTAACTAGATTTTAGGCGAACACATGCAACAAGTTAACAATTTAACTAAAAGAACGGAAATACAACCTTTGTAAATCCGGTCCTCCACCTCCATAGCTCCGCAATGAAGTCTCCTCGCTGTCCAAATGGAAACCCGGGCTCTAGCGTCGGCTTCATCTGAGAAATGGGCGGGCAAGGTCGTCGGCTTCGTGCCGAAGATGATCTACGTCGAGGCATCACAAGATCAAGCTCCCACTTCAACAAGTCATGAAACTTGTGAAGAAAACACCCTATACTACTTGGCAAGAGGTAGAGGATGAAGAAATAGGAAGTGGGTTCACTTTAGAATTGGATTTCTCACTCATTTTCTCAAGTTGCCATTGATGGAGGCAAGCTTCTTCTTGTGAAGAAGAAGAAGAAGATGAATATGTTATGATAAGTTATTTTCAAAATAGAAAATAAATGAATACTTATCATAATCCAACCATGGTCAAGTGTAGAGAATGAACTAGGGTTTAGTGGAATGGTTAGGGTTAAGCATGAGACAAATATGGTCACTTAGTCAAACCTTCATGAAGCTTCAACTAGCATCCAAACAAAGCCACCATTCATTTATTTTGCAAAATAAATAAACAAAATAAACAAATGATAAAGAAAAAAAAAACCTAACCATTACACAACCATGGTTTAAACTTTACACAAACTCAAGTTAGCTTGTATCATCAAACATGACACAAACTTATGTACAAAAGTATATCACATATACATTGTGCACTTCAAGTGAGAAAATCCCTTTAAAATGAACCAATACTAGTTAATGCAAAGTAATATATCAAATATATAATTATGCATTAAATCATTAAATCAACACTTGATTTAACGATCCGGTCATATCGCATATAACCGACTAATATACAATGTATCGATTTATCGAATCAATCCTTGATTCGATAACTAGGTTATATCGCATACAACCATATCGATACATTCATCGCGAGAATGAAATACGGTATCACATACATGCATTATTCTCGGTCCTGCACATATCTCATATGCACTCCTATTTCGTTTCGCTTGAGCCAGGAAACCTCTGTGTAGGACTCTAAAGACTCGTCAATACACCGGCAGCAGATGATGATCATATCAAATACCCACAAGCCGCAAGCGGTCTGCTAAACGTAACGGCCACCCGGGTATTGAGCGATCAGAAGATCGACGAGCAAGCCCGCTCACACTCCAGTGAATCCAACCAGTAACACTACCGTACAGTCCGGTCTCGTCGTCTGATATGTCGCATATCTCGCTTAGGGGTGGTAAACGTCAGACCCCAATAGCTCGATAAGTCGTATCGATTTGAGGCCTATAACAGTTTGAGAAACTACTGGTAACACTTACCAGTAAATCTCAGCAACCCTGGCCAGGGATTTCCGGTTATAGCCAATCGAACACAGCGCAACATCAACTCCCTATACCGGGAGAGACGAATCCCCTCCTATCGCTCATTGCCTCCATGTGATTCGGGACTATACCCAAAAACCACCGTTTTGCACGCCCTCTTGGACGTGGTAAGGTGGAAATCAAAGCACAGTGGGAACCACACAAGACTCTATGACGATCTCGGGTCAACAGACTAATCTGTACCAGTGTCACCAGAGAACTGCCATCTGACGTAAGGTATAATACCATCTGGGAGTTCTCGACGAGTCCGTCCAGTGTACCCAGTCTCCACTGAATACCCGTATATCATCTCTGATGTCAAACACCAATGGATATGGGATCATCCATCGCCCATCTGTATGGGTCGAGAAGGTATATGCTAGTCTACTCTGGTATATCGATGCCCCGTCTCGATACACCCACGACTAGGGACTTTGAAGGATGTACTTATGGACTACCATGTCCCCACTAGTATGATCCGCATTATAGTCCAGATAGTCAAGTACATTTCCTAAGGGCTTTACCAACATGTAACAGAGAGACAATCAGTGTACACGTTAAGGTAAAGATCAACCAGATAGCATACTATCATGTCGAGCAAGAAAGTCCTCCCTATATATGTCCCAGCATCCACTACAATATACATCCAATGTACAGTAATGGCCTCTAGGGCATACATATAACTAACAATCTCCCACTTGCACTAGGGCCATCTGTAGCAGTGGTTGTAGTATCTTATACTCAACCATCCCATAAAAATCTCTCTCTGGGAATAGGCCTTCGTGAGTGGATCCGCCGTGTTGTCCTCTGAGTCTACTCTCCTAACCTCTATCCCTTAGAGATCAACCATCTCCATGATCAGGTGACACTGCCTTAGAATATGTCTGGATCACTGATGGGACCGGCGTTCCTTGGCATAAGCCACAACTCCATTGTCACACAATGGGAGGAACTAAGTTCATCTCATGAACAAATATACATCCAGACTGCCTCTTTGGTAGCATCTTAAGTAGCGATGTATCGAGCCTTTATCGTCTAGTATGCCACGGTATCTAGCTTGGAACTTTTCCAACATACCGTCCCTCTACTGAGGGTTAAGACAATGCATGTGACTGACATTCAGTCGTCTTTATCACCCTGGAACCCTTCCAGTGATTCTCCCCAGGATCGGTTGATACCATCTCACTACAACTAGTGAGTATTCTAATATCCAATTAGATCTATCTCATAGATCCAAAACCCAGGATTTAGGAGGTATCAATTTGATCCTATATGGAGAATCATTGTGATAAGCGGAGATTGACCGAGCGTAGCGTAGGAAACTCCTTCCCTATCAAGAGTATGTCATCCACGTACTCTACGAGGATCGTCACCATACTCCCTACTACCTTTTTGTTTATACAAGGTTCATCTACTATTTTGATGATGTCAAACTCTTTGACTACTTCATCAAAATAGACGTTCCAACTCCGCGATGCCTGCTTTATCCTATAAAACATCTTGCACACGTTTCCGCTGCTCCCACTGTCTACGAGGCCCTCTGGCTGTGTACTTATAGACGCATTCTTCTAAAACATCATTTAGAAAAGCAGTCATGACACCCAACCGCCAGATATCGTAGTCATGGTATGTAGCCGTGGCAAGTAGTATCTGGATGGACTTAAGCATAGGTACTGGAAAATGTTTCATCTTTATCCACGCCTGATCGATGACGAAAACCTTTAACAAGTCTAGCTTTGAAAGTCTCAACTTTTCCATCTACACTAAGTAATCTTCTCAAGATTTACTTGCTCCTGATGGGGATTTAACCCTTCAGATATAGCAACCAAAGTCCATACTTTGTTGGTGTACATGGATTCCATCTCAGATCACTAAGCATCCAGCCATTCTTACAGAGTCCCTACTCTCGATGGCCTGCTCGAAACTAGTTGGGTCATCATCTCATGATGCAATCCTCGCTCTCACTGTCATAGAGAAACCGAAGTATCTCTCAGGTGGGTGAGCAACCCTACTAGATCGGCGGAGAGGCTGAGGTTCGTTGGTAACTATTGAATCCATTGGTTCTATCTAATCATCAGCTGCAGTTTGTATAGCTGGAACATTTCCAGTTCTACATAACAGATCTTGCCTCGAGCTTGTCCGGATTTTGCTTTTAGACATAGGCCGGACAACCCCAAATCTTAACTAGCTTAAGACATGGGCTCTTCCCATTCCATATCACATATGAAGTGGTAAGCAACTGATTTGATTTGAACCCTATTCAATAGGTATGCAGCTTCTTAAGTGCATAACCCTTAAAAGGAAATAGGAAACTCAGTAGTACTCATCATAGAGCACACCATATCACATAGGGTGTTATCGCTCCGCCCCGATATACCATCGTGCTATGGTGTATACGGAGGAGTAATGCTGAGAGAGAATCTCATTCTCCTTTTAGAAAAGTCCAAGAATTTCGTGCTCAAGTATTCTCCTCCTTGATCTCATCAAAGGACATAATACTTATACCCGTATTGGTTCTCTACTTCTAACTTATATTCTGTGAATATCTCAAAAGGTTCTGACTTGTGTTTCAACAGGAACATATGTCTGAATCTAAAGAGATCATCAGAGAATGTAATAAAGTACAAAGAACCGGTCTTGGCATGTGTAGGCAGGGGACCTTACATACATCAACATGTATCATCCCAAGAGTTCACTAACTCTTTCTCTGTAGCCAGTAAACAGAGCTATGGTCATCGTATTTTTGTGACATGACTGGCAAGTTTCACAAGATGTAAATTCAAACTGATTTAAATATGCATCTACATGTAACTTCAGCTAGTCGGGTCGCATTGATATGACCTAGTCTACAATGCCTCAAGAAGAATTCGTTCATTTCTGAACTCTTCCTCTTGTGTGTGTTCCGTATACTAAGAACTGTAGTTTGATTTAGAATATCAATGCTTTTAGATAACGTGCCTGAACCGATCAACTTTTGATATAGGAAATGTTCAAAACATTATCCAACAATACAAAATTTTATCATTTCTTCACTAATAAAGAGATTGATATGATTTTGTATATCAGGTTCGGTATCTAATAACAGTTGTTCAGAATCAATGTATTTGGAATACAGGGTGACAGTGACCAACAGACTTGGCTGCAACACTTGCCCCGTTTTCTGCCTCATGAAACTTATCACCCGTTCTCAGTTCTCTACCTTTCTGTAGCCCTATGTAACAGATTACATATCTGGGATCCTGATCCGGTATCATATACCCAGGATGCGGAAGAGACTGAGAAACAGTTCTTTGTAACGAACACACCCGAAGATGATGCATCAGCATGCACTCTCTTCGTTTGGGCGGCACGGGAAATCTGGTATTCCCCAATTTCCTGCTCTGTCTTATAACAATTATAAGTTGGAGCGGGACTAACGTTCCCCAGCTTAGTATAACAAGCGGGTTCGGTCAATATTCCGTATTATTGTCTTGATTAAGGCGTGATATGGTCGCTACCTGGAGAAAGAGAGAAGAAAACACTCAGCGTGCGCTCTTTCAAGAATAGATTGGTTATTATTTTATCTAATCAGGATGGCTCCCACTGCTTTTTATCAAATCTTCCTTCAAACCCTAAAAGGAAAGACTAGCCGGGATTAATTACACACTACAAGTTCGCCAATCTTTCAGCCAGGCCAGTGTCGGTACTTTGAGGGAGGTCCCCCGTGCTTTCGCACGAACCTAATTAATGTAAACCTCGCTTTCCCAGAGGCGTAACTCCGTTGACACCTTTCTAGATACCTACTTGATCGGCTAATTGTAATGTGTAAAACTCTCCCAGGAGTAACTCTTACTCGCAGCGGGTATCGGGATCCAACTATCTCATAGAAGGTATGCAATCTCATTGCAAATTTCAACACTTGAAATTCCCGATAATATTTTGCCCCTAGCACCCTATGACCTTGACGGAGGTCAACAAACCATAGGCTACTAGTCAAGTTCAACCCGTCATTTCTTGATCGAATTAAACCCACCCGCACGACCCTTGAGGGAGGTCAACAAGGCCGCACGACTACCCTAATCCAATCTGCATCATATGCATAAGCAGATAAATACTAGTTAGCTACCGCACACTACGCCTTGACGGAGGTCAACAAACATAGCACGAATACTAACTACCACTTATCTGAAATGACGGAAGGCTACGACAGGTTTTTCTGAAAACCTATTGCGTAATGAACTTGATATCGTTGTAGAATCAAATGATTTTAAAATGGAGTATTTTTTAGGCTTTTCTAGTTTTGCTAAAGGGGTCACTCCCGGTGAAGGGATCGTCGGCCCTTTCCTCGTCGAATGAGGTGCGGGATATATCATATATATCACTGTGCAAAGCAAAACACTTAAAAGAAATCAGAAGACAAACCGAGTGTGTAGCATCTGCCAGTTATTGCTAAAGGAGTCACTCCCGGTGAAGGGATCTCGGTCCTTTCCTCATCGAATAAGGTGCAGGATATATTACATATACCGCTGTGCAAAGCAAGAACTGTAGCTACCTGTTTTATTTTTGAAATTCGATTCTACAACATCTTAGGTTTCTGTTATTTCATTAATCTCATTAATGAAGTCCCATCATTTAAGTATCTAAACATCACAGATAAATACGACGTACACTTATGCCATCCGCATTCGCCTCGATGTCCCCTCATGCACCGTTAGGTTAGGTAACTAACGGCAGAGCGGGGCAGGGCTAGCGCGGGTGTAAAACATAAGTAACGTCTATATAATATATCATATATACTATATAAAGTATCCATCACAGAACATCACATGATCGCATCACAGATATCGCAGCAGAAGAAACATATGAAATATTGGATATACTAGGACGTCTGTTTTTTCAATACGAGCCAGTATAAAACACGGATTCCACGGTCGTGATGAATAGCCAAACCCACACCCCTAGACCCCTACGAGAGCGGCAAGCAACCCTAGGGTTAGGAAACCCGGACTCGACTCCTCGAGTTGGTCTCCTACTGGACCCCAGAACCCGGTTACTTGTGCCCTCCTCCTTGGGTCTATCCTAGTACGGAAAAGTAAATAATATACAAAGGGTGACATCTTCCGCAACCTGGAAGTGCCCTAATAAAAGAATATTACATACAAGTTTTTACATGAATGAAAATGAAAAACACTCATCTCACATAAAAACCCCCGGCTATTCAAACACGACGATCCAATATAACATATCCAGCAACACATAACATCACATGTCATCAACGTAAGTAAATATGCCCATCCCAATTGTCGTTGACATATAGCAACGAAACCGGCGATATCACATATTACACTTACGGTCACAGAAAAGAAAGTGTAAAACTACAACAGTTGGAATCCGCAATCTGCATAGACATCGCATGCCTAATCAAATGAATTCCTTAGACATCGCATGCCTAACAATTATAAACCCCGCATTTTAGTCTCATTATCGAAAACTCTTTTCAATATCAAGTCGGGCAATTCAACAGGATTCCCGACATGCTGATCGAATGCTCATCGCAAACTTTAGTAGGCGGCCGCACCCCCGACGCCGTCGACGAAGTGCACCAAGGCGGAACACCGCTGCCGCGAGCACCCGAACGGATGCTTTCGGCGACGGAGTTCTCCTACAGTCACTTGGTCGGGGCTATGGAGCGAGGCTGTCTATTAAGTTTACCCGGCGAGTATCCGCGTACGCTACGTGATTGCGACGGACTTTTGATCGCATCAAAATTCCGTGGCAACCGATCAAGTGAGACTAAACCGCTAGATTTATAATATTCATTCAGTTATCGAATAACTAGTTGTGAATTCCAATTGTTGCATCACATTCCAGATAAACAGAAAATGTTAAACTTTCCGATCGAACAGTCGAACACCCAAGTTTTCCCGATACAGATCAACACATGAAATAAGTTCAAAGACATTCACTTCATGCCTCAGTACCAACGGTCCAGCCGTAGAAGGGTCAAGCCAACGCCTCACATGTGGCACGCCGTAATGCCCCAAACCCGAAGGTTCAAAGGGCAGTTCAAGACGGTCACATAATCGAGTTAAGCTTTGTTGTCTTCTAGAGGGACCATCGCGTTACTTGCACTACTTAGAACGTCGTTAAACTACGGAAAAGTCCAACACTTGGAAATTTTCCGGTAGGGGAAAAGTTGGTTATTTATATCCGGTTTAACTTTTTAACATATTCAAAAATTATCCGGAATCCACATAGACAAAATTAGACAATCTGATCGAAACACCGAGTCCCCAATACAACCCAGAAAACTCAACTCTTGAGTTCAGAAAAAAAATTTCCCAGGAAAACCAGCAATGCAAAATAGGAATTACTGTGAAAATTCAATGGGAGAAGAGACAAAATGGCCGCGGAACAGCCGCATTAGCACGCTAATGCCGCGGTTCCGCCGCACTTTAGACAGATCATTAGGTAATTTTTGCACCGTAATTCTTAGAATTTCCTGCTGAATTTTCTGCATATTTTTAATCTTGAAAAAACCCAATTTTTGGAAAAAGTCCAGAGAGCAAATTTGTGTTAGGGTTTCGGTTTAATCGGACTTCAAACTCCGTCTACGCATCGCCTAAGGCTCTAGCTAGGCTCTGATACCACTGTAGGGTTCCTAGGCACGCTAATGAGGTCTCACAAGGTATCAACCATGCCAATTTCAAATTTTACGGGTGCCGAGAAACCCTAATACGGATCGTTAACTAGATTTTAGGCGAACACATGCAACAAGTTAACAATTTAACTAAAAGAACGGAAATACAAGCTTTGTAGATCCGGTCCTCCACCTCCATAGCTCCGCAATGAAGTCTTCTCGCTGTCCAAATGGAAACCCGGGCTCTAGCGTCGGCTTCATCTGAGAAATGGGCGGGCAAGGTCGTCGGCTTCGTGCCGAAGATGATCTACGTCGAGGCATCACAAGATCAAGCTCCCACTTCAACAAGTCATGAAACTTGTGAAGAAAACACCCTATACTACTTGGCAATAGGTAGAGGATGAAGAAATAGGAAGTGGGTTCACTTTAGAATTGGATTTCTCACTCATTTTCTCAAGTTGTCATTGATGGAGGCAAGCTTCTTCTTGTGAAGAAGAAGAAGAAGAAGATGAATATGTTATGATAAGTTATTTTCAAAATAGAAAATAAATGAATGCTTATCATAATCCAACCATGGTCAAGTGTAGAGAATGAACTAGGGTTTAGTGGAATGGTTAGGGTTAAGCATGAGACAAATATGGTCACTTAGTCAAAGCTTCATGAAGCTTCAACTAGCATCCAAACAAAGCCACCATTCATTTATTTTGCAAAATAAATAAACAAAATAAATAAATGATAAAGAAAAAGAAAACCCTAACCATTACACAACCATGGTTTAAACTTTACACAAACTCAAGTTAGCTTGTATCATCAAACATGACACAAACTTGTGTACAAAAGTATATCACATATACATTGTGCACTTCAAGTGAGAAAATCCCTTTAAAATGAACCAATACTAGTTAATGCAAAGTAATATATCAAATATATAATTATGCATTAAATCATTAAATCAACACTTGATTTAACGATCCGGTCATATCGCATATAACCGACTAATATACAATGTATCGATTTATCGAATCAATCCTTGATTCGATAACTAGGTTATATCGCATACAACCATATCGATACATTCATCGTGAGAATGAAATACGGTATCACATACACGCATTATTCTCGGTCCTGCACATATCTCATATGTGCTCCTATTTCGTTTCGCTTGAGCCAGGAAACCTCTGTGTAGGACTCTAAAGACTCGTCAATACGCCGGCAGCAGATGATGATCATATCAAACACCCACAAGCCGCAAGCGGTCTGCTAAACGTAACGGCCACCCGGGTATTAAGCGATCAGAAGATCGACGAGCAAGCCCGCTCACACTCCAGTGAATCCAACCAGTAACACTACCGTACAGTCCGGTCTCGTCGTCTGATATGTCGCATATCTCGCCTAGGGGTGGTAAACGTCAGACCCCAATAGCTCGATAAGTCGTATCGATTTGAGGCCTATAACAGTTCGAGAAACTACTAGTAACACTTACCAGTAAATCTCAGCAACCCTGGCCAGGGATTTCCGGTTATAGCCAATCGAACACAGCGCAACATCAACTCCCTATACCGGGAGAGACGAATCCCCTCCTATCGCTCATTGCCTCCATGTGATTCGGGACTGTACCCAAAAACCACCGTTTTGCACGCCCTCTTGGACGTGGTAAGGTGGAAATCAAAGCACAGTGGGAACCACACAAGACTCTATGACGATCTCGGGTCAACAGACTAATCTGTACCAGTGTCACCAGAGAACTGCCATCTGACGTAAGGTATAATACCATCTGGGAGTTCTCGGCGAGTCCGTCCAGTGTACCCAGTCTCCACTGAGCACCCGTATATCATCTCTGATGTCAAACACCAATGGATATGGGATCATCCATCGCCCATCTGTATGGGTCGAGAAGGTATACGCTAGTCTACTCTGGTATATCGATGCCCCGTCTCGATACACCCACGACTAGGGACTTTGAAGGATGTACTTATGGACTACCATGTCCCCACTAGTATGATCCGCATCATAGTCCAGATAGTCAAGTACATTTCCTAAGGGCTTTACCAACATGTAACAGAGAGACAATCAGTGTACACGTTAAGGTAAAGATCAACCAGATAGCATACTATTATGTCGAGCAAGAAAGTCCTCCCTATATATGTCCCAGCATCCACTACAATATACATCCAATGTACAGTAATGGCCTCTAGGGCATACATATAACTAACACTTGCTATACTGTTTACTGCTTTACTGTTTACCTGCTCTATTAGCTACCTGCATTGGTTACTTCATGTTCACGTCATCATTCCATGATTACCGTTTCGTATTCATTATTATTGCACGCGTTCCCATTTGTATCGATATATATATATTGCCATCATGTCGCTCTGACGACCTGAGTATGCATGCTCAGAGTGAGAAGTGGATCTATCCTGGACCAGGACCTGACGTACCTCGAGGACATCGCGAACATCTTGACCAGCGACTCAGAGCTATACTCTCTTGATCTCCATCTGGTTAGTTCTTTTGTATTTGTTTTTTTGGATTTAGTGACTGCATTTCTCATTACCTGTGCATTGATTACTGATTACCACGTAAAGTTAGAAGCCGAAGTGTGACTACGGCAGGATATTGCTTTAACCGTAGGAGCATGGCTGGCCTTATCAACCCTTCGTATTCCGTATTTTGGGAAACGGGGCGTGACACTAATAGATCTAGAAAGATCTATTTTCTCTGAAAAAGAGTGGTAAAAAACTTGAGAACAAGAGGGAAGAGTTTTCACCAAAACTCAAGAATAAAAACGTTAAAGAAAAAAATTGGATTTTGAAAATTTGAAAAATGAGTCATATGTATATATAATTTTGAAAATGGATGGCTGAGACAGTTATTACAGTTTCCCCAAAAAGGTAGGAAAGTTAGTGGGAGTTTATAACTGTTAGGAATTCAAAAATCGCACCAAATTCTAAATTTGAAAAATTTTAAAACATGCATTGGACGTCTGCCATAGATGTCTATATGACGTCCATAAAGGACGCCCATATCTGATATATTCAGATACAGACTTTGAATTTTAAAAGAAAATTTAAAATGGATTTTGGTATTTGAGAATTGAAATAGAAAATTTTGATTCTAACCATTTTGAGATTGGCTGAACTCAAGAATCAAATAAAATAGAAAAGTCTTGAATGTTTTCGATGTGAGACTTCTCCATTTATAGTCTTTGAATGCGTATTGAGTGCGTCTGAGTCTTGAATGTCTTGAGATGTCAGTTGTGATATTGAGTGTCTTTATACTTGAATAATACCGGTTGTATAGCACTTTAACTCATCTGGCATGGTTAATAATCATATAGTATATTTGAAACATGGTTTTGTAAAATAATCAAAATACAAAGAGATTTCCCAACGTAGTATACTGATGCACGATCCTCTCCGGCCTGTACAATCCTACGAATCCCAGCGATGCGAATCCTCTTCCTAAATCGGACTGAAAAACCTTTACGCGCTTCCTGAGCTGCAAATCCAATACGGCCGTTCTGAACTTTTGAAAATTCTCCGCCTCGGGTTTGAGAACGTACACCCACAACCTCCTCGAGAAGTTGTCCATGAAAGAAACATAATGCCTGACTCTACTTCGAAAACAATTCAGTGCCAGAACCACCTGTATCTTTTTCTCACAATCCTCACAGAAATCTGTCCCGTCGAACTCTCCACCTCCAAGTAACTGCCTCTTCCGAATTATCTCCGAACTCATCCCAAACGTGGACGCCACATCCTAACTGAATTTGAACCGCCTGAACTGGTAAAAATTTCGACAACATATCCTATTACTGTCTGTCCCCAAAGAAAATATAGATTCCCCATCTTCTTCATCTTCATGACAATCAGAGCACCCTTGGAAATCCTCTTGGAATCTCTGTTAGCCATGCACTTGTTGCCGATCCCGCCCAAACCTCCCAAAAAGATCAAGCTCATCTTCAAATCTGGCACGTATCTGACACCTGTCAACGTCCGAACTATCCCACCATGCATGCGAATCCGAACTGTGCCCACCCCAACAACTTTGCTCGACGCATCGTTCCCCATGAAGACCGAGCCTCCAATAACTGAATGAAATCTAGTAAACCAAATCCGATGCAGAGTCACATGGAACGAGCTCCACGAATCCACCATCCAAGAATCATGTACGTTTGAAATTGCACATACTGATAGAACCGAATCATCACCACCCTGATCTGAATTCTCCTCTACGACTGTAGTGCTGGAAGAAATATTCTTGGCTTTCTCTTTTAATTTCGGACAATCTATCTTCCAATGTCCTCTTTTGTTGCAATGTCTGCACTTGTCATTCACCCGGCTTCTCGACTCTTTAAAACTATCATCTGACCACTTCACCAAGCAGCCTCTAGCAAACATCGCGTAGCGCGAAATTCTTTTATCACCGACCACCTTATCCCTCAATGCCTTATTGTGCAAACCTGCCTTGACATCATTCAATAATAACTTGTCTCGGTCATACACTATAGATTTGACAAACTGAACGAACTCGATGGTCAAAGAGCACAATAAAATCATCGCCTGATCTTCATCGCCGATCTTCTCCTCTATATTTTGCAAGTCCATCACAATCTGATTGCACTCGTTAATGTGGTTTTTGACGAAAATCCCTTCATCCATCTTCAAGATGTACAAGCTCTGTTTAAGGTAGAGACGGTTCATGAGAGACTTCTTATTGCAGAGGAACTCCAGCCTATTCCAAATAGCTGCTGCTGTGAGTTCTTAGGCAATCTCGCAAAGTACATCGCCGGCTAAGTAAAGATGTAACGAAATGTGTGCTTTATCTTCCATCACCTCGAACTCTATATCTGTAGTCCCTTTCGGTATCTTATCTCTCACGAAAAGTATCTTGTGAACGCTCTGTTGTTTCAAAACTGCGGTCATCTTTAACTTCCATAAACCGAAATTATTACGACCGTCAAACTTTTCTATCTTATAGTTCATATTTGTCATCTTCTTAAGATCTCCGAATCACTGAGCCTGATGCTCTGATACTACTTGTTGTATCCCAATCTACTCTGACACGGCGCAGTGAATTACGAAGAGATCATACAAGCCTATCGCGGAGACAAGCGGTACGACGCAGTAGAAATAAACAGAATCACGTGCAAACAAAGACAATGAAAAAGATATATCCGACCGCAACACACCAAATAAATAGAAAAATATACCAACAACACAAAGGACACAACAATATACCCAGGTT
This sequence comes from Agapanthus africanus, assembly GCA_030015575.1. Lineage (NCBI taxonomy): Eukaryota > Viridiplantae > Streptophyta > Magnoliopsida > Asparagales > Amaryllidaceae > Agapanthus > Agapanthus africanus. Next base: position 502,240,497 of record CM057345.1, read on the forward strand.
CGGCGTAACTAGCACCTAATTCTGTCTTCGCAATGAGAACATTCTACTAGAGTAAGAAATTACATGAGATATACCCGAAGCCCCACACAAACCCAATACAAATCTCTCTACCTCTCCTCTCTAAAGCTGCAGCAACTTTCTCCTTTAATTGCTGTAGGCGATAAAAAAAACCCTCTGTTGATAATTTTTTGTCGCCCCTTTTCTTTGATGGATCGATTAATTTATATAGGCTTTATAAAATCTTAGAGATAATTTAGAGATAAATCTTAATATTTAATCCTAATCTTATTAGTGTCCTCCATGTGCATAGTAATGCTGCAGCCTCCTCCATGTGCATAGTCTGGGCCACTTCTTGGGCTTCTGTTTGGGCTCTTGATCTTGGGCTCCAAATTTGCAATCAATTTTAATAAAATTAGCGGATTCAAATATCTTGCTTAGACTTATTTGTGTTGAGATATGTTTGGAAATAGTGCCGAGCACTAGTATAATTTCTTGCTTAATAGCACCTCTGAGAGAGAGCCGTGTGCATGCCTTTGATAGGCTACCCTCATTGTGTCATGCTACATCTTTGAAAGAGCTGTCTGTCTACTTGCCTCTGCGAGACTATTCTCTACATTTGTTATACGATCCACGTGACAACCACGTTGCACGTGAAACGGAGTGTTGAGATATATTTCGAAATAGTCCCATATTGGAAAATCTATGAGAGCTACAAGGATATAAGATATAAGATGTGACAAACTTTTAAGCTTGAGTCTTATTGGATGGAACCCGTCTTATGTTAAAAGCCCGTGTATGTCCTCATATAAATAAATATATAATGTACTCATCCTTAGTGTCTATTAAAATTTTAATAATTTGCTCCATTATCAGTCTTATATGTATACTTGCAGGGTTTAATAATACAGTAAAACCTCTATACAGTAATATCCTTGGGACCGGGGAAAAATATTACTATAGGGGGGTTATTCTTAAGTAGAGTTTTATATATAAAAATTAGATTTTTTTTTTGAAAAAATAGTAGTCAAAATTCTTAGACCTTCAAAATTCATATAGACCTTCAAACTTATTAATCCGGAAGACGATAGTGTGGAAATAGAAAAGGTGTCATGTCGAGAAGCTTCAAACATGTTGGATAAGTTAGAAATGTTTTGGATTCAACAAGAAGGTGATTGTGGTGACGAGTTACTACGAACTCGCAAGTTAAAGGATATGGTAGTAACTCAAAAAATTAAGTCATTGTCCCAAACAACTTTGAATAAGTACTTTATGTCATCTTAAGTTCAATTGTGTAGTTAAGTAATTTATGTCATCTTAAGTTCAATTGTAATAGCCAAGTAATTTTATGTATTTTTTATATATATAAAAAATTATTTAAAATTTAATGCCAATTTATTACTATATAGAGGTAAATTAGTACAGGCGGGACTTGGAAAAAGTATGGAATATCACACTGTGGAGGTTATTCTTATTTATAACTGGTCCCGAGTCGGGACCGGGACTTTTTATCACTATAGGGAGGTTATTCCTATATAGAGTATTCCTATACGGAGGTTTTACTGTATGTCTTTTATTTACCAATTTTGAAGCAAGCATTATTATAAATTGTGTATTTGATAATTGATTGATACTAATACAGTCATCGGATTCTTTGTTTTACAGGTTATTGACTATTGTGCATCAGAATTTGATTTCATTTTAATATTTTTATCTTCTGCACTCAAATTTTACAATTATAACACTCATAATTTTTGCTTGAATAGCGAAATCTAGAACAGTCATAAAACTCAATCTGTCTAATAATGCCGTGAGTGAGTTAATTTCTAAAAACAGAAAAAAAAAATGTAATTGATAGTTAGAACGAGTTAAGTGTTTGATGGTTTATCTAAGTATAATTGGATATATAAATTTCTCAATCTTGAACTAGAACACAATTGATTTGGCATAAGCATCCTGTACAAATATTCGTGGTATGATATACAGATGGTTAAGATTCAGTAAAAAAAATAAAATATCCAAAAACAAGATTTAATTAGTGTTTCAATATCAGCCCGTCTCTATATAACACCATGTACGTTGGATTAATGATTGCGATGTAAAAATGTCAAATGGGGTTTCCACATGATCCTTGCCTTATTTGGGGGCCAATATGTTATTTTACAAGGAAAGTGAGTGGACAATGAGAAAAAATCAGAGTGTTGATACAAGACCCTTGCATTTTGTGCAAGTAATATCTGAAAATGATAACATCATAGTTTTGGTAGAAGAGGAGCAATTTTTGGAGTTTGAGAGCTACAGGGACCGGTATTATTTGGGGGTACCATAATTCTTATATTCAAATTCCTTAGATGTGACTAGGGTTTTGAATTCACACGCAAAAACCCAATAGAGAGTTGTTGAAATTATGTTCGCCTCCAAATAATCCTATTGTTGTAGCAAAGCAGTAATTGGATAAAGTTAGGGGGACCGAAGTTGGTTTTCCATCCGGACACGTAAGCAACATAAAGACTAACCTGGTTCGTATATTGTCAATGTCCCGTGAACAAAAAATTTACACTTTTATTATATCAGAAACTAGGAGAAGTATAGTTATGATGGAATTTTTCATAGACTTTAATCTCAACAATACCCAAAACTTACCAGAAGATATCTGCAACGGTGATCAGCCGAACGAGGGACTTGACCCAACGCAATCAGCGGAAGATGGGAGGATATGCAACAATGGTGAAAGTTTGACGACGACATGCTCCGTTCAACTTCGAGATTACCAAGCTTTCAGCTACGGACATGAAATTTCGAATCACCATGAATCGACCACTTGCTGTACCGATGACAGAAATGACAAAACGGAGACATAAAGTAAAGCCACCAAAAGATTAGCGCAGCTCTATACCATGATACTCAAATTGGTAGAGAATGAAATACTCTCTCTATTAAACAAATGAATGTGAACCAAAAATTATATTTGTCATGCTCGGCTTTCTAAAATACGGTAGAAGGTACATGGCTAAACCCGCGACGTACTTATACCTAGAAAGGAAATTTTCTTGAAATAAATATGTTGAGCGTTAAACTAAGCAGTTTGATATAACAAGAAATTTAACAAGAAACAAATAATCAAACTACATATATCACATTTGAAATTCCATAAGATAAAAATGATGCAAGTCTGGTTCAACTGGAAGGCCTTAAAAAAGTAAGCTTACAAAAATAACGACAGATGGTCGACTAGTAATCTGTTTGAGATGACAGTTGCAAGTAATCCTCCTCCGGTGGTTCGATCTCCTCCTATCTCATCGTCTGTCCCTAAGTCACCTGACGAACATTCCCAAAAATAGAAAACAAAACGGAATGTCCATAAATGATCTTGCACTCTGTAAATCCCCAAGTTTAAAAAGGATTATAAACATAGTAATATAATGGTGAAATATGTAAGCAAGTATGAGTTATAAATAGCATGATAAAGTGGATAAACATGATGAGGCCAATAATCATGGCAAGGGGAATAAGCATGGCAATTCATATAAACATGACAATATCATAATATGACTCAAGTAATAGTAACATGTATTCTATAAGCATGGCAAGATATTAACATGTCATCATATGTTTTAGTTTAGCAAACAGTGATGCACTTATGATACAATGCAAGAATACAACATGGGAAGCAAATATCATAACACACATTATTTTTTTTTATCATGTATTAACTTATTAGTATATCCATTTTCCACTGGCCAGTGGTCAAGTCAAGTTATCTTTCATATTATGCTTGTGTGGTACCCACAGACGTCTCCCTGTGGATCCCACGTTGTATGTGGATTCAAGAGGTGGCTAGGTGAACCCCACCATCGTTATGGCGTGCAATTTGCTCCGTGTGACACTTTGTTCCACACACAACCCGTGTTCCATTTTATACTTGTGTATGGATTCTAGAGGTAGCCCTCGTGAATTCAAGAGGTGGCCCCTGTCTGGCCATGACATGGCACATTGGTCCACGTAGAACTTAGTTCCATACACAATACCCAGATCAAACAATATTCAAGTTCATGTCAATTTTCATGGGTTCAAGTTCATGTTAAGTTCACAAGTTTGCATATTCAAGTATTCAAGCGTTCATGTATGCAAGGATTCAAGTATTCAAGTGTCAAATAAGCGCGTATTCACGGTTCGGGTCAGGTTCGTGTTAAACAAGAATTATAGCCGTGATAACATGTTTATGTAATTATTCAGATATCAAGAGGTACATGAAACATACACATGGAAAGGCATGAAATAAGGCACATACATGTTTTGTAGTATAAAGTCAATCATACAACATTAAAAGTTCAGATTTGCATCTTAAACAATCGCATATAAATAATAATTCCGTAACTTTTATGAAATTCTGGTCAACACGAGAAAGGTAATCCTAGATGTTATGCAGACATGGGTTTAAGTCTCGTCTAATTCCGACTACTGCTTTTGGAGATAATCACATTTTGGTATCGCTGTGCAGAGCATGGCAGAAACTGTCCAGTACCATCACAAGTTTTAAAAACGCAAAATACAATATTTTCTGGCTGTTTTCAGAAAAAGAGTTTAAGAAGAAAAATGTAGGTATTTCAGTCTTGTTATAAAAAAACTTCGGTTTACTCGATTTGGATATCTAAAACTATAGTTATAAATATTTTCAACTACGGGTATAAAACAGATTTTTGTTTTCTTTGATAGTAATAAGAGGGTAACTTGTAGGGCATATATCGTGTCGATATATACATTTCTAAGTTTAGTGTTCTACATGACAGATGTAGAGTTGTCAATTTTGCATCCATACATCAAAAATTTGACGTAAACCGAGTTCTGTAGTGCTAGATATGATATTTTGAAAAACAGTGCGCAGATCATGACAAAATCTGTCCAGATTCGACACATAAGTTTAAAAGACGGAAATAAATTATTTCCATCGGTTTTTAGAAGTAAGATTGAATTAAGAAAAGTTAGATATTTTGATATAGTTGTCAAACCAGTTTGATTTCACTCAATTTGGGTCTCTAAAGACAGAGTTTTGAATTTTTGAAGATAGCAGTTGAAATATGATTTAGAACCATCGAAAATAGCGACCGCGAGAGTCGTAAAACTTAAATTAGATATTGAAATATTTTGAAATTTTTACAGAGTGTTCGGAAAAATATATTCTATTTTGAAAATTTTCTTGAAATTTCTAGAAGTCAAATTGATCTTCAAAAAAAATTTAAAGGTCAAGGTATTTTTAAAGTCCTATTTGGTAGTGACAAACCATGATATTTATATGCAAACGTCATTTTCTTTTAGAAAAATTAAATATAAATAATTAAAAATTACGGCGTAAAATCACATGAGTTAACATGTGAAGCAAGCATACGGATTGGTCATGACTCAAATACTAATACGACTACAAGATGCAATAGAACAAAATAAATTAAAACATAAATTAGAACATATATCCATGTGACGAAATGATTCATGTATTCTAGTTTCTAACCTTATAAACAGGCATCATAACATGCAATAGTGGATGTAACCTACTTAACATGTTCACAACATAAATGAGGTAAAGACTATTATCACAAGTGCTATATTTCTATTTTGCAAATATTTAAGCTTAGGCTTAACAAGGATTGGGCATGGCAGAAGCATGGCAAAGAGGAGGGGGAACATACATGGAGAAGATACAAAGTGGGTGAAGAGGGAAAAGGAATAGGGGACATACTCACGGTAGTCGATATCATCACTAGGTTCGTCAAATCTCTGAAAGGCTCGTGTTATTAGCGAGACTTTCCGAGAGGAGTTCTCCACAGTCTTCTTCGAGGACTTTAGGTGAAGTGGGAGAAGAGAGAGGGCAAAAATTTGTGTGGAGTGTTTGAGGAGGACGAAGGAGGAGGAAGATAGACATATAAAGAGGGATTATGTTCACCATAATTCTTTATAATAATTCTTATTTATTATGAATCAATTATAGATTGAAATGTCTCATTTGTAGGTTATGAGAGGAGGACGAAAGAAATAATTGCAACATCTGAGGCTTGATTTTGCGACCTCTAGACCCAAACGTCACAACCAACTAGATACAAATGCAACTTATGAAAGTTCTCAGAGTCATTTAGAAATAAATAGTAGGAAGAACAAATTCTCTTTTCTAATTTTTCCTTTCAAAATAAAATCTAATAAAATCTTTTTATTCAAAAACAACAAAATAAAACTTTTAAAATAAATCTTTCAAAAACCTTTTTTTTTGCAAAACGATCATTTCGAAACAAATATATTTTCATTTATTTAAAACAAGTATAGTAAAACCATTGTCGTTACATTCTACCCTCCTTAAAAATAATTTCGTGCTCGAAATTTCTATAAGGAGCCTGTCGTTATTGGACAAAGTAGTTCTAACGTCGTCGCATGCATGTTCAAACATTTGGTATTTCAACCTTTAAGAAGGAGTACGACCAGAATAAATCACGATACAGAAAACAAGAAGTACGAGAAGTTTCGAAAACCGGAACAGATGCAATTAGGGTAAACAAGAATAGTTCCAAAGACTTATGAAGAGATAAGTTAGAAAGTGCAAGCAAGTAGGAAACTAATAGGGATTCAAGGAATCAAGAAAAAATCAAGATAGATTGCAAGAAGAATCTAGATGGAGACGAAGAGTTTGTGATTCTGTTTTTCTTTACGTCGAGACATGATCGTTGGGGAGAGCAAAAAAATTTCAAGGGAAAAGGATTCAAATATTAAATCATTTTTCAAAAATCTAACCAATTCATTTCTAAAACAAAAAAGTTCTCCGAAACAATTTAAAACCAAAAAAATTATTAATAGTGCAGTTATAGTGTCACGCCCCGCTTCCTAGAGTACGCCGAATTGGGCACGTGACATAGCCAACCATGCTACCTGTGGGTAGGAAGTATCCATCCACAGTCACATTACGGCTGTAGAGATATCAAGAACAAAATAAAACTATCTAAAACATGTCCATAATCCAGAATAACAGGAGTCAATAATAAATAAATGCGGAAGCAAATGATCCAATACAAATAACTGAAAAGTGTGTCCCATAATGCGGGCTCACATCAGGAAATAAATGCAGGAAATAAAACTAACTACTACTGAACTCACAGCTCAGCCTGCTGGCTGAAGTACTCCTGCTCGGACTGCAACAGCGGTACGGAATCTGGGCCATGCAAAACCCAGACGTCAGCGCGTCGTGTCATCAAGTAATATAATATAAACATGGTAACAGGCAATGCAATATAACATGAATAAAACATGGGTAACAATAATATGAATCAATCAGTGCAGGGTAGTGTGCAGTGGGTAACTAAACTGTTCTATCGGGTTTCCTAGTCTAAAGTCTTTGAAATCAATTTGAGTAATCCTCCATGTAACTCAAAGGATATGTCCCGTTACCTCCCGGGACCACGGATCAGGAATATGTGAACCAATAGTGGTTCTGTCCCGTTACCCCCCGGGACCACGGATCAGGAAAATGTAAGAGTCATGAATGGCTCTGTCCCGTTACCCCCCGGGACCACGGATCAAGTAATACCCTTTTAAGTTACACTTTAGTTTACACTTTTGATTTCCCCATACCCCCAAGTTATGTATGTCGAGTCAGGTATTCAGTAATCAAGAACTAATGCCAACACAGGATCAGGTAAAAGCAGGTTTGTCTGGATAGACAACAGGAACGGTCCATGAGAACTACATGTCAGGTTTGTTGGCATTAGGCACGAGATCAGGTAACAGGTCAGGTCATGGTACATCAGGTCAAGTCAACAGTAAACGGTACCATGTCAGGTGTATCAATATATACCATGTGTAACAAAGTCAAGTCAAGATGTAACAATATCGTGGGTGTGCTCACAAACAGATATATAATCGAACAGGGTATTAACAGCAGGAAATAAGCAATAAGGTAAACAACAATAAGCAGTTTCATTCAATTACAAGAGTGCAGTAATACAGTGCAGCCGTTTTATTATATTAACAGGTTTGAGCACCCTTAGCGGTGCAATCGTTTAGATATTGATGCAATACAGTTATATCAAGCCTTTGAATACGAATGTCCGAATGTAATAGAACTACATGGGTATGTGCTACCATCTATTAAACAGTAAAATGTGATTAACAGGTAAACTTGGTTATTAGGTTTAAATTGGCAAACTGTAGTTTTATGTTAACTGTAAAATGATATAATGTCATATTGTAACCAAATGAGAAACGACTATACCAGGTTAAGTTTTACAGGTTTAATGTGTCGATACATATATAAATATATAGTATAGCATGTAGCAAGTGATACTTGCCTCGACGGGTCGCGAACCGGAAAAAACGGAACGTAACTGTCGGCGGGAAAACTAGCGACGGACACACAGTTCACGGATTGAACCCAAACAACGAACACTGGGACCACGCGGATCGGGGTACCTCGCTGGAACGTCGGATCACGTCGTCGGCATCGCCAGATTCCGACGAGAAAAAGAACAGTGAGCGAAACATCATGATATGAAACAAGAAAGCAAGAAACACAAGGAAAATACAAGGAAAGGGGGAAGGAGGATCTGAGAGGGTGCTTACGATGATCAGCAGAGGGGTTGCGAAGGTTGACGACGTCACCGGAGCTCCGGCGGTGAACAGTGATCGCGGGGGAAAAATCTGCCGATGAATGCATTATCCGAGAGAGAAAGAAGAAGAGAAAAGAGAAAGGAATAACTTACCGAGGAGCGTGCGAGGTCGGGGACAAGAGGACGGGGTCATCGGCGGTGACAGACGGCGGTTCGACGGCGTGCAGGGGCTGTGGGTGGCTGCGGCTGGTGTGCAGATGGTAGTGGGTCTGGTCGGGGTGCACCGGGAGAAGGAGGATGATGGTGCGGGAAAGACGACGAGGTGATCGTCGGCGGCGAGACGCTCGAACGGTTGCAGGTGGTCGCGGGTGGTGAGCAGGCGCTGTAGCGGCGAGGGCGAGGCCGCTGCGAGGGTGCAGGCGCACGGGAAGGAGGTCGAGGGCTGTGATTGAGACGAGGAGGTGCTTGCGCAGGCGACGATGGTGCCGGCGACGGGGTTGCGGCGGTGACGGGGACAAGGCGGCCGGGGTTCGCTGGCTCGAGATGTGTTCTGTTCTCATGATATAAAAAAAAATGAGGAGGGAAATAAATTTAAAAGAAGAGAGAGAAGGAGAATGCAGTTAGAGAGAGGGAGAGATTTGAGGGATATAGAGAGAGATAGAGAAAGCTATGAAGGAGAGAGAGAGAGAGAAAACTGCGATGGGGCCCACGAGATATATAAATCTCGTGATTGGCTGAAAGAATGATTCCAAACGTTTAGAAAAACAAAAAAAAGATTTAAAGATTTAATACTGACAGTAAAATATATAAGGTTAATAGTAATATTCGTTGGTTCTAAAATATATAAAATTTGGGATTTTGGCGGTAAATAAAACATTTCCAAATCGCGCCCGGGTTGGGTCCAAAAATTCGAAATTTAAATAATAGGATTTTAAGCGGGTTCCAAATTTTAAAATGAGGTGTTTTATGATTAAAAAGCATACCCCCAAGTCGGACACCTGTACGCGCACGTAGCCGTCCAAACTCGCCCGTTTTACCGAACGGGGCGAGAACATGATGCACGGACGCTACCACAAGGTTAGGGGTGTCAAGTAGGCCAAGATAGATATTTTTAATTTCATTTTAGATGCTAAAATTTGTTATATGCAGAAATGACTTAGCCAGATAAAATTTCACGGTAAGTGTCAAACAGACAAGCTAAATGAAATGAGTAATATCTAATGCTCAACCAGTAACAAAAAATAGTAGTATTGGGCTCGGGTGTTACATTTTACCCAACTACAAAAGAATTTCGTCCTCGAAATTCCAAGAATACAAGATAGAAAACTACAGAAAAAGGTGAGGAAACTTCTGCCGGATCTCATCTTCTCGTTCCCAAGTGGACTCCCCATGCGATCGATTACCCCAAGAAACAAGCACAAGGGGGATAACCTTGTTCTTAAGAACCTTTTCCCTTCGATCCACGATTTCAACCGGTTGCTCCTCAAAAGTCAAATCCTCCCGTACTGTTAACTCCGAATGATCCAAAACGTGTGTTTCATCTCGGACATACCTTCGTAGTTGAGATACGTGAAACACATCGTGCACACCCGCCAAGGACTGTGGTAACGCCAAACGGTACGCTACCTCTCCAACACGCTCCAAGATCTCAAAAGGTCCAACGAATCGAGGACTAAGCTTTCCTCGACTTCCAAAACGAATCACCCCTCTAGTCGGTGATATCTTCAAGAACACCAAATCACCCACGGCGAACTCTAGAGGTCTTCTTGACGTGTCTGCCCAACTCTTCTGTCGGTCTTGTGCTGCCTTCATATGATTCCTGATAGTGTTAACCTTTTCAACTGTCTGCATAACCAAATCTGATCCCAATAATCTTCGTTCACCGACATCATCCCAACAAACAGGTGAACGGCATTTCCGACCATACAAAGCTTCAAACGGAGCCATCTGGATAGTTGCTTGAAAACTGTTGTTGTAAGAAAACTCCACTAAGTGTAGATGATCCTCCCACGAACCCTTAAAGTCCAACATGCATGCTCTCAACATATCTTCAAGAGTTTGGATCGTTCTCTCCGACTGACTATCAGTTTGAGGATGATAAGCTGTGCTAAACTTCAATCGAGTCCCCAAACTTTCCTGTAGACTCCTCCAGAAGTGTGATAAGAACCGAGTGTCCCGATCGGACACGATGCTCACCGGTACTCCATACAATCTTACAATCTCCTGCATGTACCGCTCCGCCAAAGTCTCTGTTGATTGACCAACCCGAAAAGGAATAAAGTGAGCTGCCTTGGTCAGCCGATCAACAATCACCCATACTGCATTATTGCCCTTTGAACTCCGCGGTAAAGCCGTCATGAAATCCATGGTTATATGTTCCCACTTCCATTGAGGAATCGGAAGTGGTTGCAATAAACCAGCAACCCTTTGATGTTCAGCCTTGACTTGCTGACACACCAAGCACTTAGCCACAAAGCAAGCAATCTCCCGTTTCATGCCTTCCCACCAGAAATGCTGTCGAATATCTCGGTACATTTTTGTGCCTCCTGGATGTACAGAATAAGCTGAACTGTGTGCCTCCTTCATAAGCTCTTCACGAACATCACCCTTTGGCACACACAAACGGCTACCATACCTCAACGAACCATCTTCGTGGATCAATAAATCTGTTCATAGCCCGGCTTCAACCTGCTCTCGAAACTTTTGCAGTCTAGGATCCTGCGATTGTGCTGCTTTAATTTTCTCAATCAAAGACGACTACACTTGCAGCTGCATCAACTGTCCGGTAGAACGCGGTAGCACAACCTCCAAGTCAAATCTTCGAAAATCTGCAACGATCTCCTTCTGCGTAGTTGACACCTGAATTGCTGGTAACCGACTAAGCGCATCCGGCACGACATTAACCTTCCCCGGATGGTACTTAAGATCAAGATCGTAGTCAGCCATCAGCTCCAACCATCTACGCTGCCTCATGTTAAGCTCCTTCTATGTGAACACGTACTTCAAGCTCTTATGATCTGTAAAAACTTCGACTCTTTCGCCCAAAAGGTAGTCTCTCCAAACCTTCAAAGCGAAAATCACAGCCGCAAGCTCCAAGTCATGAGTTGGGTAATTCTTCTCATGGGTCTTCAACTGTCTCGATGCGTATGCTACAACCTTCCCATGCTGCATCAAAACACACCCCAATCCTTTCCCCGATGTGTCGCTGTGAATCACCAATCCTACGGAATTGTCTGGCACGGTCAGAATAGGGGCGGTTATCAACTTCTGCTTCAACGTCTCGAAAGCCAACGCACACTTATCCGTCCGTACAAAAGGTACCTCCTTGCGCGTAAGCTTGGTTAACGGCTCCGCCAGACGAGCAAAGTTCTCCACAAATCTTCTGTAATACCCGGCGAGTCCAAGAAAGCTTCTTATCTCCGCAACATTCTTTGGAATCGGCCAATCATGAACTGCTGCAATCTTTTCGGGATCGACGGCGATTCCATCGCCCGACACGACATGCCCCAGAAACTTCACTTCCTCCAGCCAAAATTCGCACTTACTCATCTTTGCATACAATTTCTCCTGTCTCAATGTCTGCAGTGCGATCTTCAAATGCTCAGCATGCTCCTCAAAATTCTTCGAGTAAATCAGAATATCGTCAATGAATACCACGATAAACTAGTCCAAGAACGGTGAAAAGATTCGGTTCATCAAATCCATGAATACTGCCGGCGCATTCGTTACTCCGAAGGGCATCACCAAGTACTCGTAATGTCTATACCGAGTTTGAAACGCCGTCTTGCAAATATCTTCTGCTTTCACTCGGACCTGATGATATTCGGATCGCAAATCCAGTTTCGAGAATACCCTCGCGCCACTAAGCTGCTCAAAAAGTTCTCCAATGCGAGGGATCGGGTACTTGTTCTTAATAGTCACCCGGTTTAATTCTCGATAGTCTATGCACATCCTTCTTGTGCCATCCTTCTTCTTTACTAGAAGAACTGGAGCTCCCCAAGGCGAGTTACTGCTTCGAATCCAACCTTTCTCAAGCAATTCAGCAACATGTTTCTTGACTTCTTCCAATTCTACTGGCGCCATTGGATAATACGCTTTAGATACTGGCGCTGCACCAGGAATAAGGTCAATCGCGAACTCCACGTCTGGCTTCGGCGGTAAACCCGATATATCTTCAAATACGTCCATAAAATCGCGAACAACCGCCGGCTCTTCACCACTATCAACTTCCATTGCTGCAAGAATATTGTTTGTCGGCCTAGCCCTATACTCGACTGGCCCGACAGAACTGCTTCCTCCATTGAAGGTAAACTCAGGATGTCCGGGAATCTGGAAAATTACTTTCCTTGCCCTACAGTCAATGTGGGCGTGGAAAGTGCCAAGAAAATCCATTCCCAAGACAACTTCATAGCTGCCCGTAAGAACCTGTGAGAGAGTGGTCAAACCCAGGGAGACAATCTGCCTCTGGATGTCCACATTCAAACTGTGCATGAACCTTCATGCCCTGTCTGCCTCGTTGGCGACTAAAGGTCCAGCGAATCTGCTGAGTCTCGTCCATTCTGCTGCATGCACATCCACGGGTGCTCCATTCTGCCTCAGCCCAATAAATTTCTCTTCCATTTCCTCCCGTGCAGTCCGCGGGAAGAACTTCTCCAGAAAACTCTTAGAAAACTCCGTCCAACTGATCGGCTTGGGCAAGCGGGTCTCTTCCACAAGCCACCACTCTCGGGCGTAGTCCACCAGCTGAATGCGCACCACATCAACCCTTTTGTTCTCTGGAATCTGTGCCGCAATCAGCAAATTCTCCGTGTCGACTAGCCACTGCTCGGCTAGCAACGGCTCCTCTAAACCAGTGAATGTAGACGGACCCAAACGTCTGAAATCTGCCATGGTCCATACTCAGTCAACTGGTTTAGCTCTAACGTTGTTCACAGACTGCTGAACGATCTGCAAACCTTCCTAAAACGAGTCTGCTTGCTGCTGGATCAGCTCAGTCTGCCCCTTCTGATTTTCCAGCATTCCTCTTATCACTCCAAGCATGGTGGCTTCGTCCACACGCCTCTGGTATGTCTTCAATTTCTTACCGGCCATAATCCTGAACTCAAAATACCCAATATTAGCATGATGATAGATTTTGAATATAGATCAAGACTAGAACTCCAAGATACTTAAATAGAGTACCGCATTGTAACTATGCCGCGGTATCATAGCCACAATTACATAACTCCATCCAAGTCGCCTAAGTCCTAGAGATAACAAGGAATCAGGTTTTCGAATCGATATGCAAAGGAAGTTTGCACATCGTAAAAGATATAATCAGAAAGAATGTGATTCAAGAATGGTAAAACGGTCAAAGTGGCAGGACATGTTTCCTAAACACGGCTATTCTGATTCGTGTATTGGGTACAATACCCAACTACAAAAGAATCAACCCAACTAACCTTTATCTCTGATACCAAAAGAACCATGTCATGCCCCGCTTCCCAGAGTACGCCGAATTGGGCACGTGACATAGCCAACCATGCTACCTATGGGTAGGAAGTATCCATCCACAGTCACATTACGGCTGTAGAGATATCAAGAACAAAATAAAACTATCTAAAACATGTCCATAATCCAGAATAACAGGAGTCAATAATAAATAAATGCGGAAGCAAATGATCCAATACAAATAACTGAAAAGTGTGTCCCATAATGCGGGCTCACATCAGGAAATAAATGCAGGAAATAAAACTAACTACTACTGAACTCACAGCTCAGCCTACTGGCTGAAGTACTCCTGCTCGGACTGCAACAGCGGTACGGAATCTGGGCCATGCAAAACCCAGACGTCAGCGCGTCGTGTCATCAAGTTATATAATATAAACAGGGTAACAGGCAATGCAATATAACATGAATAAAATATGGGTAACAATAATATGAATCAATCAGTGCAGGGTAGTGTGCAGCGGGTAACTAAACTGTTCTATCGGGTTTCCTAGTCTAAAGTCTTTGAAATCAATTTGAGTAATCCTCCATGTAACTCAAAGGATATGTCCCGTTACCCCCCGGGACCATGGATCAGGAATATGTGAACCAATAGTGGTTCTGTCCCGTTACCCCCCGGGACCACGGATCAGGAAAATGTAAGAGTCACGAATGGCTCTGTCACGTTACCCCCCGGGACCACGGATCAAGTAATACCCTTTTAAGTTACACTTTAGTTTACACTTTTGATTTCCCCATACCCCCAAGTTATATATGTCGAGTCAGGTATTCAGTAATCAAGAACTAATGCCAACACAGGATCAGGTAAAAGCAGGTTTGTCTGGATAGACAACAGGAACGGTCCATGAGGACTACATGTCAGGTTTGTTGGCATTAGGCACGAGATCAGGTAACAGGTCAGGTCATGGTACATCAGGTCAAGTCAACAGTAAACGGTACCATGTCAGGTGTATCAATATATACCATGTGTAACAAAGTCAAGTCAAGATGTAACAATATCGTGGGTGTGCTCACAAACAGATATATAATCGAACAGGGTATTAACAGCTGGAAATAAGCAATGAGGTAAACAACAATAAGCAGTTTCATTCAATCACAAGAGTGCAGTAATACAGTGCAGCCGTTTTATTATATTAACAGGTTTGAGCACCCTTAGCGGTGCAATCGTTTAGATATTGATGCAATACAGTTATATCAAGCCTTTGAATACGAATGTCCGAATGTAATAGAACTACATGGGTATGTGCTACCATCTATTAAATAGTAAAATGTGATTAACAGGTAAACTTGGTTATTAGGTTTAAATTGGCAAACTGTAGTTTTATGTTAACTGTAAAATGATATAATGTCATATTGCAACCAAATGAGAAACGACTATACCATGTTAAGTTTTACAGGTTTAATGTGTCGAAACATATATAAATATATAGTATAGCATGTAGCAAGTGATACTTGACTCGACGGGTCGCGAACCGGAAAAAACGGAACGTAACTGTCGGCGGGAAAACTAGCGACGGACACACGGTTCACGGATTGAACCCAAACAACGAACACTGGGACCATGCGGATCGGGGTACCTCGCTGGAACGTTGGATCACGTCGTCGGCATCGCTAGATTCCGACGAGAAAAAGAACAGTGAGCGAAACATCATGATATGAAACAAGAAAGCAAGAAACACAAGGAAAATACAAGGAAAGGGGGAAGGAGGATCTGAGAGGGTGCTTACGATGATCAGCAGAGGGGTTGCGAAGGTTGACGACGTCACCGGAGCTCCGGCGGTGAACAGTGATCGCGGGGGAAAAATCTGCCGATGAATGCATTAGCCGAGAGAGAAAGAAGAAGGGAAAAGAGAAAGGAAGTAACTTACCGAGGAGCGTGCGAGGTCGGGGACAAGAGGACGGGGTCGTCGGCGGCGACAGACGGCGGTTCGACGGCGTGCAGGGGTTGCGGGTGGCTGCGGCTGGTGTGCAGATGGTCGTGGGTCTGGTCGGGGTGCACCGAGAGAAGGAGGATGATGGTGCGGGAAAGACGACGAGGTGATCGTCGGCGGCGAGACGCTCGAACGGTTGCAGTTGGTCGCGGGTGGTGAGCAGGCGCTGTAGCGGCGAGGGCGAGGCCGCTGCGAGGGTGCAGGCGCACGGGAAGGAGGTCGAGGGCTGTGGTTGAGACAAGGAGGTGCGGGCGCAGGCGACGATGGTGCCGGTGACGGGGTTGCGGCGGTGACGGGGACGAGGCGGCCGGGGTTCGCTGGCTCGAGATGGGTTCTGTTCTCGTGATATAAAAAAAAATGAGGAGGGAAATAAATTTAAAAGAAGAGAGAGAAGGAGAATGTAGTTAGAGAGAGGGAGAGATTTGAGGGATAGAGAGAGAGAGATAGAGAAAGTTATGAAGGAGAGAGAGAGAGAAAACTGCGATGGGGCCCACGAGATATATAAATCTCGTGATTGGCTGAAAGAATGATTCCAAACGTTTAGAAAAACAAAAAAAAAAGATTTAAAGATTTAATACTAACAGTAAAATATATAAGGTTAATAGTAATATTCGTTGGTTCTAAAATATATAAAATTTGGGATTTTGGCGCTAAATAAAACATTTCCAAATCGCGCCCGGGTTGGGTCCAAAAATTCGAAATTTAAATAATAGGATTTTAAGCGGGTTCCAAATTTTAAAATGAGGTGTTTTATGATTAAAAAGCATACCCCCAAGTCGGACACCTGTACGCGCGTGTAGCCGTCCAAACTCGTCCGTTTCACCGAACGGGGCAAGAACATGATGCACGGACGCTACCACAAGGCTAGGGGTGTCGAGTAGGCCAAGATAGATATTTTTAATTTCATTTTAGATGCTAAAATTTGTTATATGCAGAAATGACTTAGCCAGATAAAATTTCACGGTAAGTGTCAAACAGACAAGCTAAATGAAATGAGTAATATCTAATGCTCAACCAGTAACAGAAAATAGTAGTATTGGGCTCGGGTGTTACATATAGTCTACCCTTTTTAAAAGAATTTTATCCTCGAAATTTCCATAAGGAGGATGTTACTATAAGGTAAGGAATAAGAATGAGGATAACATTGTCGCATTGGCTGCAGTCGGGGCTACCGGTGTTGTATGGCTAGTTTAGAGTTGCAGGACAGATAATCCAAGGAATGCAAGCAATAAAGTAATCTGAATGAAATCATAGAGGACTCTTGAATATGAATATCGGATGATCAGGAATTTTAAACACTACCCTTATTTGACAACAGCCGTAAGTAGCGTAGAAAGTTCCCAGTCACTCCGTGCCTAGTAGGCCATCGAAAGCACAATATGTAGATCACCAAAAAGGCAATGAAAAATTCTCGGTTGCAGATCATCACTGGACACATATTGTATCATACCGTGGACTTCATGTGTCCAATGGTGATCTCAGAATGCTACTTTAACCAATCGAGCTAATAGGTCACGATAAAAAGATGCTTATCTCTGCTGCAGGATAGCATTATGTTGTCCTTAGTTTTTCTGCTATCTCGCATAAGCTCCAACAAACACATCTGGTTGGACGAAAATGGATTTACATCGAAACATAACATTCGAGTAAGACAAGAAAGAATCAAAATTGATTCCAAGGACATGAATTAAAATGGGAAGTTAAATGTTATTGGATTAAAAACGAGTAGGAGAAGAATTATAATGGATTTTAGGTAATAGGATTCAAAAAAAGAAACAAATGTTGTTGGATTTTAAACTCTTACAAAATCTGCTTTCGACGATCTCGCAGAAATGATCTGCGTGGACCACCAATAATACATGTCACTCTCCGCTTTCCAAAAGACAGTAACAGGTATATGACTAGGCCCGCGATGTACTTATACCGAGAAAAGAATCTTTCTCGAAATAAATGCGTTGAGCGTTAAACTAAGCTGTTTAATATTACAAAAAATTTAGCAAGAAACAGATAATCCTACATTTATTACATTAAAATTCCATAAGATAAAAACGATACAAGTCTGGTTCAACTAAAAGTAGAAATAAAGAAGGACTTAAAAAAGTAGGCTTACGAAAATAAAGATTGATGGTTGACTAGTAATCTGTTTGAGATGACAGTTGTGAGTAATCATCCTCTGATAGTTCGATCTCTCTCCCAATCTCCTCGCCTATCCCTAACTCACCTGACGAACATTCCTAAAAGGAGAAAACAAAACGAAATATCCGTCAACGACCTTGCGCTATGTAATTCCCAAAGTTTAAAAGGATTATATACATAGTAATATAATGATGAAACATATAAGCAAGTATGAGTTATAAATAGCATGATAAGGTGGATAAACATGATGAGGTGCATAATCATGGCAAGGTAAATAAGCATAGAAATACATATAAACATGGCAATATCATAATATGACTCAAGCAATAGTAACATGCATTCTATAAGCATGGAAAGGTATTAACATGTCATCGTATTTTCTAGTTTAGCAAAGGTTGATGCACACTATGATACAATGCAAGAATACAACATGCGAAACAAATATCATAACACAAATTAATTTTTTTTATCATGTATTAACTTATTAGTATATCCATTTTCCACTAGCTAGAGGTCAAGTCAAGTTTGTTAGTGTATATGCCCTAGAGGCCATTACTGTATCATACTAGTTTGTATATTACTTAATGGAAGCTTGGGATATTCACAGTTGTATAGAAAATCTTTCTCAAAATGGTAGTATGCTACTTGGTTTGTTTCTACTTTAATATGTGCATGTGTTTATTTTAGCATATTGCTTATACATATTAGTAGAGCCCTTAGGATCTTTGCTTGATTACCAGCGTTGTGATGGCAGTCACACTCGTGGGGGATGGGTAATCCATAAGCACATCCTTATACAGGTCCCTAGTCGTAGGACTATCGAGACAGGGCATCGATACTCCGGATAGACTAGCGTATGCGCTTCTCATCTCAGCAGGGGAGACGGTCTGTCCCACAGCCGTCAGTACATCGTACTTGAGATAGTATGCGGGTGCTCGTTAGGTTACGAGTACACTGGACAGGACTCGTCGGGAACTGTTGGTTGGTACTATACCTATCGTCAGTTATCAGTTCCCAGGTGACATGAGTACAGCTTAGTCCGCTGACTTGACACTGTCACTTCGCCTCGAGTGTGTTCCCACTGTATTTTGATTACTACCCTACCACGGCTCAAAGGAGTCATGCAAACAGGTAGTAGTTGGGTGCAGTCTCGAAGCACTTGGAGGCAGTGACGGTTAGATAGGATTCGTCTCTCCCGGTATTGGGGGTTGATATCGCGCTGTGTCTAGGAGAGCCATTACACAAAGTCCCTGGCCAGGGCAAGCGAGATATACTGGTAGGTTTCCAGTGTTATCTCAGGGTGTTCTGGGATACACTCCGACACGACTTGTACCGCTATTAGGGGACTGACGTTTACCGCCCCCTAGGCCCGCCATGCGATATGCTCAGACGAACAGACCGGACTGTACGGAGACTGTCACATCAGGCTCAGTAGGAGTTCAGATGGGTTTCACCTCGTCCGTCTTCTTATCGGCATCTACTCGGGGGCCGTTACGCACAGCTAGTGCCGCTTGCGGTCTGTGGTTAAACCCACTGCCAGCGTAGTGTCGAGTCTTTAGAGTCCCACACAGAGAGCTATTCTCCTTTAGGCAAAAGAGTAGAGGTCGCATGGTTTTGCGATAGGGTTCGGTCACATCCGTGCACTTGTGCACGTTTAGTGTCCGGGCAGTTATTACTAGCGGGCTTTGGTTTAAGCCAGATCCTAGTGTATGTTTTGGGATTAGTTTTATCTCGTTTGTATTCGTGTTCCTCGGAACGCGGATGCGGGTGTGTATGCACAGTTGACAGAGAGACAGAGGCAGAGGATTCTCATTAGGGTTGTTGACTGTTGACTTTTGCTAAACCCTAATGAGAATAAGAAATATGATTAACGATAATATTAATTAAGTATTATTGTGCCATGGTTGGGTTGAAGGGTTGACTTTGTTGACTTGTTGACTTTGTTGACCGGTTGACTAGGTTGGACTAGTTGACCATCATCATTACAATGGCTATCATTTCATGGCAAAGACTTTTGGTTGCTTGTTATTCTTCACAAAATGAGTGCATGAAATGATATTGCCATTTTGACTTGAACCATCACATAATACTCAATTACTATTATTAGTTATGATTATTTTGGATTATGAGAGCAAGGGTGAGAAAAGTCTTGCTCATTCTATCATTCTGATTCTCTCTCATCCTCAAGCTCTCCTTCTTCCTCTTGCTCTCTCTCTAGTCCATGGTTCTACTTGTCTCATGTGTTGAGAAGCAAGAACCATAGAGATAAAACCCAACACACTTCTCTACTCATCCTAGCATACAAGGTTTAGCAAACCAAGTGTTCTAGTTTCCTCAAGATTGAGGTTGAAGCCAAAGGTAGAAGCTTTCAGGTGGATCCATCTTCAGCACAAAGAGACGACGAGGAGAGAACCATCCGACCACCACAAGGAGTCCAAGAGGAGGAGTTCAAGTTAAGGTATAACCCCTAACCGAGTAGGTAAAACACTTAGTTAGGTTGTTAGATAGTTGTTTAACAAAGATCCGTATTTTGAGTCCATGTTACCACCAAAAGAAAAATCGTTTTTCATCATTTCCGCAAGCCCGTAAGAACCGGGAGAGGTAACGTGGACTTACAGTGGTATCAGAGCCTAGTTAAACACTATCTAACATGTTAGCAAAGTAACTAGAAGTTCGATCGGAGAAAAAGTCACGAAACACGCCCGAAAAGTATACTTTCTGCCGATTTTTTTTCCTGTTCAAAAAAAAATTAATCTTGCACTAAAAATCGGCTCAGGCTTTTTAAAACCCACACAAGAAAATTGGTCCACCGACTCGGTCAAAGTGCCGCGGAACCGCGGCAGGAGCATGCTCCCGCCGCGGATCCGCGGCCGAGTTGACTCGGTCGTGGCTCAGTTTTCCTGCAGTGTTTTTCTTGGGGTGTTTTGGGATTTTTACAATATGATTTTCTGCCCAGATTTTCCAGAAAGCAAAATTTGTTTTTGGGGTCTAAAAATCCGTATTTTGATCGAACTTCTAAAGACTTAAGCTAACGGGTTATATCTGTGATGTGATATATGTATTGAACGTCTGCTAATCGCTATACGTCGATTAGTGGGGGTTATACATATCTGTGATCTGTAATGTTGATGGTATGTGTATATGAATTCATTGGATTGTCGCAGATGAATAGCCGGGGGGTTGTGAGATGAGAGTTTTCTTTATCTTTCAATTCATGTAATATGTAAATTGATGTAATATTATTTATTTGGCCGCACAACCGGGATGAAGTTGTAGCCGTCATTGTATAATTTCTTTTTACTGTTTTTGCTCCTAGGATAGACCCATGGAGGGGGTGCACAAACTACCGGGTACCTCGAAGTGCCGAGTGGCCTACTCACGTTGTTGAGGGAGGTTGCTTCACTTCGGATATTTGGCGGGTAGTTTGCCGCACCCGTAGGGGTCTAGGGTGTGGTATTGGCTATTCATCGTGACCGTGTAATCCGCTCTTCGTTACAGGCTCGTACGGAATGCGGATTCCTAGTATATCCAATGTGTTCATCTGTGATCTGGAATGGCTATCATTGCATGTGACGAATGTGTATATCTATATATGATATCTATTTAGGCGTTGCTTATGTTTTGCATCCGCGCTAGTCCAGCCCCCGCTCTGTCGTTAGTTAAGTAACCTAACGGGTAATGACGGGGCCCCGTGGCGAATGCGGATGGCATAAGCGTACGTCATATTTTCGTTGTTTTCTGCAATGGTAAGATTAAATGATGGGACGCATTAAATTAATGCAAGAAAATAAACCAAAGTTGAGTCGTTGGAACACTTTCAAAACCACTCGGTTTCTTTTCAAAAAAAACAACAACTTTTAAACGCGGAGCTTAAGCCACTCCTTTTAAAAGCTATCTCGTTCCATCGATTATATCAAGTTCACTACGTTCACGGTTTCGCCAAAACCATTCGTAGCCCTCCGTCGTTTCACATGGATGGTCAATAGTATTCAAGCTATGTTTGTTGGCCAAAGTCAAGGCATAGTGATTGGTAGCTATTGGGTATTCATATGCAGCATAGATAGATGTGTTGGTTTGGGACAGTCGTACTGCCTTGTTGGCCAAAGTCAAGGGTAGGTACGGGTGGGTTCAAATTAACTTGGAGAATGACGGGTAGAACTTGACATGTGACTTATGATTTGTTGGCCAAAATCAAGGTCATAAGAGCATGGGGCAAAAATCCACATCGGGAGTTTCAAAAGAAACTGAAACTTGCTAGCGCTGCATACCATTTGGAGTGTGATGATTCTGGTAGGATTCCTTCAGTTTTGTCACGCGATGATATTTGGATCCCGATCCTACTGTGAGTATATGCTACTCCTCCGGAACTTTCTCACTTAACGATCAATGCTATAAACCAAGTAGGTGTCTAGAAAGGTGTTAGCGGGGTTACGCCCACAGGGAAAAGAGGTTATTTAATTAAGGAACTTCGCGAAAGCGTTGGAAAACCTCCCTCGAAGTACCGACACTGGCCTGGCTGAACGGTTAAGCAAGTATTGTACGGTGAGATTGATCCCAACTAATTCTTCCTTTTTGGTTTGAGGAGGGATTCGAGAGACAGTGGAAGCCATCCTGTTTAGACAAATTAAAAACCAATCTAAACTTGCAAGAGCATCATGCTGAGTGTTTCTTCTCTCTCTCCTAATTGCAGCGACCAATAGTCATGACTGGACTTAAGTTACTACTAGATAAAAACATACTGACAAGGCCAAACTACAAAGATTGGCTCAGGAATGTCAAAATGGCAATCACTTATGACAAGTTGGGGTATCTCCTTACCACCAAAGCTCCCTCTGTCCCAGGTCCCACCTCCAGCGTCGCGGATAAGGAAATCCGTAAGACTTGGGAGATCGATTGCGCGAAGGCCAAGTGCCTCGTGCTTGCCTCTATGGACAATGAACATCAGAGGAGGTACGAGAATATGGACCTCGAATCCATATTTCTCCATACAAAAGAACTGTATGGAGAGCAATCCCGTATCGCCAGATACGAAGTCTCGAAAAAGCTGTTTTTCGGCGAGATTGGCTATCGGATCATCGGTAGCGGAACACGTTCTTAAGATGATTGGCTTCATTGAGGAGCTCGCGGACCTTGGGACCACGTTAGAGAACGAGCTCTATACGGACTTGATTCTCCAGTCCCTTCCTTCCACTTACGCCCAGTTTATCCTGAACTTCAGCTTGCAAGAAAAAGAAGTTGAACTTTCAGAACTCATCAACATGCTGAGGAGTGCAGAGGGCATCCTACAGAAAGGTAGGGAAACATCCACTTTGTTTGTAGGAGGATCTTCCTCTTCCAGGTCCAAGGCGAAAGCCAAGGGAAAGAAGAAGAAAGCCCCCGCCAAACCAAGGGGCGGTGTCAGTAAAGTGGATACGAAGGGAAAGACAAAGGTAACAAAGGTAGCGGGAAAGCTTGTGGGAAAGGAAGAATTCTTTTACTGTCATAAGAGTGGATACTGGAAAAAGGATTGCAGGGCTTGGAAGGCCAGAAACCAGGACCCGAAGCAAGTTGCGGCTTCGGCTTCAGGTGTGTATGTTATTGAAAACTATCTATCAATAAACTCTACTTTCTGGGTATTGGATACCGGATCAGGATCTCATATCTGCAATTCTTTGCAGGCACTGAGAAAGCGTAGGTTTTTGAAGGCAGGTGATATAACCCTCAGAGTTGCAAACGGAGCTGGCATGGATGCTGAGTCCGTGGGGGACTATCACCTGGGAATGTCAGATGGACATGTTTTGGTTTTGCGTGATTGTTATTTTGTACCCAATGCAACCTGTAATATCATATCTATATATTTATTATCTAAAGAAGGTTATGAATTTGCATTTGTAAGCAATGTTGTAAACATTCACCTTAATCAAGTTTTGATTGGGTCAGGTACATTAAGCAATGGTATATACGTATTAAACCAACCACAGGTTTTCAATGTCCAGAATACACACAAAAGAAAGTCTCCGGAAACAAATCAGGCTTTCTTATGGCAATGTAGACTGGGTTACATCAATAAGAGAAGGTTGATGAAGTTACATACAAAAGTATATTTGGATCCGTTCGAATATCAATCATATGCAACTTGTCAATCCTGTCTCAAAAGAAAGATGACAAAGACTCCGTTCACTGGACATGGAGTAAGAGCGAACGAGCTCTTGGGACTCGTACACAGCGACGTGTGCGGTCCACTACATATGCGCGGAGCGGTTATTCTTACTTCATTACTTTTACGGATGACTTTTCAAGGTACGGATATGTCTTCTTGATCAAACATAAATCCGAAGCCTTTGGAAAATTCCAGGAATATAAGAATGAAGTAGAAAAACAAACTGGCAAAAGTATCAAGACACTGAGATCTGATCGAGGTGGTGAATACTTGAGTGCCGAGTTCCTGGATTACCTAAAAGAGAATGGAATTCTCTCTCAGCTTACTCCTCCATACACTCCGCAACATAACGGTGTATCGGAGAGACGGAACCGGACCCTATTGGATATGGTACGTTCCATGATGAGTAACGCTGAGTTACCGCGATCATTCTGAGGATATGCACTAGAATCAGCTGCATACCTTTTGAACCGAGTTCCAACTAAGACTGTGCCTACCACACCATATCAGATGTGGTGTGGGAAGAAACCATATCTTAAGTACATTAAGACATGGGGATGTCCAGTTTTTGTCAAAAAGCAGCATGCGGACAAACTCGAGGCACGCTCAGTACAGTGCAAGTTTGTGGGATATCCAAAGAACTCCAAGGGATATTTCTTCTATTGCGAAGAGGAATAAAAGGTTTTTGTTTCTCCTCATGCCCACTTCTTGGAAACTGAGTTTTTGGAAAATCAGATAAGTGGGAGCGCAATAGAACTGGAAGAAATTCCAGAACCACGAGCTATTACTGAAAGCTTAGTAGAACCAGATGGTTCGAAAGATCAGGACATTCCTGCGCCGCTCCGCAGGAGTAGTAGGCAGTCTCATCCGCCCGAGAGATACTACGGTTTTCTCATAGACGGGGATAGAGAGAATTGCATCATTGATAGTGATGAGCCGACTAGCTTCCAGCAGGCTATTCAGAGCGTTGACTCGGTAAAATGGCTGGATGCAATACGGACCGAAATGGAGTCCATGTACACCAACAAGATATGGACGTTGAAAGTTGCTCCAGATAGGGTAAAACCCGTAGGATGCAAGTGGATCTTCAAAAGGAAGATTGGTGTAAATGGACAGGTTGAGACCTATAAGGCGAGACTTGTTGCAAAGGATTTTCGTCAAAGACCTGGTTTGGACTATGACGAAACCTTTTCTTCAGTGGCTATGCTGAAATCTATTCGGATCCTTCTTGCCATTGCTGCCTTCCACGATTATGAGATTTGGCAGATGGACATAAAGACCGCTTTTCTAAATGGAAATTTAGAGGAGTGTGTCTATATGGACCAGCCAGAGGGTTTCATTCAGAGTGGGAGCAGCGGAAAGGTGTGCAAGTTGCTTAAGTCCATCTATGGACTAAAGCAGGCATCGCGGAGTTGGAACATCTGTTTTGATGAGACGGTCAAAGAATTTGGCTTCATCAAAAATCCAGATGAACCATGTATCTATAGTAGATTTGTAGCAAGAACTGTCGTATTCCTCGTTTTATACGTGGATGACATTCCCTTAATAGAAAATGATATTCCTATGCTACAATCTGTCAAAGGATTCTTGTCACACAGGTTCTCCATGAAAGACCTGGGTGATGCCTCTTACATTCTGAGGATCCGGATCTATCGTGACAGATCCAAGAGGATATTAGGACCTTCACAGTCCAGGTACATCGACACCATACTGAAAAGATTCAGTATGGAAGATTCCAAGCGCGGTAACCTACCGGCTTGTCACGGGATCACCCTCTCCAAAGAGATGTTTCCCAAGACTGATTTGGAAAGGGATCGCATGTCTATTATACCCTACGCTTCTGCGGTAAGCTTTATAATGTATGCAATATTGTGTACCAGACCAGATGTTGCTTATGCACTGAGTGTGGTAAGCCGGTATCAGTCAAACCCTGGGGAGAAGCACTGGATAGCGGTAAAGAACATTCTCAAGTACCTGAGAAGGACTAAGGAGATGTTCTTGGTGTATGGCGGAAAAGACCTCCAGATCGAGGCCTTTGCTGACTCCAGCTTCCAGAGTGACAAGGATGATTCCAAGTCCATGTCGGGTTATGTCTTTACCCTCAATGGAGGGGCGGTGTGTTGGAAGAGTTCCAAACAGGAAACCGTTGCTGACTCGACAATGGAAGCGGAATATATCGCTGCTGCTGATGCCGCAAAAGAAGCCGTCTGGATGAGGAAGTTCTTGACAGAACTTCAGGTGGTTCCGTCCATTGTTGATCCATTACCTCTGTATTGCGACAACAACGGGGCTATATCTTTAGCGAAGGAACCCAGGTCCCATCAGAAGTCCAGACACATCTTGAGGCGGTATCACCTGATCAGGGAGATCGTGGGTCGCCAGGAGATCGAGCTTCGGAGAGTTGCTACGGAAGATAACACTGCTGATCCACTCATGAAGGCCTTACCCTAGACTCAGTTCGAGCGGCTGATCGAGATGATAGGTCTTTGATATGCCAGTACATGGCCTTAGTGCAAGTGGGAGATTGTTAGTGTATATGCTCTAGTGGCCATTACTGTATCATACTAGTTTGTATATTACTTAATGGAAGCTTGGGATATTCACAGTTGTATAGACAATCTTGCTCAAAATGGTAGTATGTTACTTGGTTTGTTTCTACTTTAATATGTGCATGTGTTTCTTTTAGCATATTGCTTATACATATTAGTAGAGCCCTTAGGATCTTTGCTTGATTACCAGCGTTGTGATGGCAGTCACACTCGTGGGGGATGGGTAATCCATAAGCACATCCTTATACAGGTCCCTAGTCGTAGGACTATCGAGACAGGGCATCGATACTCCGGAGTAGACTAGCGTATGCGCTTCTCATCCCAGCAGGGGAGACGGTCTGTCCCACAGCCGTCAGTACGTCGTACTTGAGATAGTATGCGGGTGCTCGTTAGGTTACGAGTACACTGGACAGGACTCATCGGGAACTGTTGGTTGGTACTATACCTATCGTCAGTTATCAGTTCCCAGGTGATATGAGTACAGCTTAGTCTGCTGACTTGACACTGTCACATCGTCTCGAGTGTGTTCCCACTGTACTTTGATTATTACCCTACCACGGTTCAAAGGAGTCATGCAAACAGGTAGTAGTTGGGTGCAGTCCCGAAGCACTTAGAGGCAGTGACGGTTAGATAGGATTCGTCTCTCCCGGTATTGGGGGTTGATATCGCGCTGTGTCTAGGAGTGCTATTACACAAAGTCCCTGGCCAGGGCAAGCGAGATATACTGGTAGGTTTCCAGTGTTATCTCAGGGTGTTCTGGGCTACACTCCGACACGACTTGTACCGCTATTAGGGGACTGGCGTTTACCGCCCCCTAGGCCCGCCATGCTATATGCTCAGACGAACAGACCGGACTGTACGGAGACTGTCACATTCAGGCTCAGTAGGAGTTCAGATAGGTTTCACCTCGTCCGTCTTCTTATCGGCATCTACCTGGGGGCCGTTACGCACAGCTAGTGCCGCTTGCGGTCTGTGGTTAAACCCACTGCCAGCGTAGTGTCGAGTCTTTAGAGTCCCACACAGAGAGCTATTCGCCTTTAGGCAAAAGAGTAGAGGTCACATGGTTTTGCGACAGGGTTCGGTCACATCCGTGCACTTGTGCACGTTTAGTGTCCGGACAGTTATTACTAGCAGGCTTTGGTTTAAGCCAGATCCTAGTGTACGTTTTGGGATTAGTTTTATCTCGTTTGTATTCGTGTTCCTCGGAACGCGGATGCGGGTGTGTATGCACAGTTGACAGAGAGACAGAGGCAGAGGAATCTCATTAGGGTTGTTGACTGTTGACTTTTGCTAAACCCTAATGAGAATAAGAAATATGATTAATGATAATATTAATTAAGTATTATTGTGCCATGGTTGGGTTGAAGGGTTGACTTTGTTGACTTGTTGACTTTGTTGACCGGTTGACTAGGTTGGACTAGTTGACCATCATCATTACAATGGCTATCATTTCATGGCAAAGACTTTTGCTTGCTTTTTATTCTTCACAAAATGAGTGCATGAAATGATATTGCCATTTTGACTTGAACCATCACATAATACTCAATTACTATTATTGGTTATGATTATTTTGGATTATGAGAGCAAGGGTGAGAAAAGTCTTGCTCATTCTATCATTCTCATTCTCTCTCATCCTCAAGCTCTCCCTCTTCCTCTTGCTCTCTCTCTAGTCCATGGTTCTACTTGTCTCATGTGTTGAGAAGCAAGAACCATAGAGATAAAACCCAACACACTTCTCTACTCATCCTAGTATACAAGGTTTAGCAAACCAAGTGTTCTAGTTTCCTCAAGATTGAGGTTGAAGCCAAAGGTAGAAGCTTTCAGGTGGATCCATCTTCAGCACAAAGAGACAACGAGGAGAGAACCATCCGACCACCACAAGGAGTCCAAGAGAAGGAGTTAAAGTTAAGGTATAACCCCTAACCGAGTAGGTAAAACTCTTAGTTAGGTTGTTAGATAGTTGTTTAACAAAGATCCGTATTTTGAGTCCATGTTACCACCAAAAGAAAAATCGTTTTTCATCATTTCCGCAAGCCCGTAAGAACCGGGAGAGGTAACGTGGACTTACAAAGTTATCTTTCATGCCATACTTGTGTGGTTCCCACAGACACCTTCAAGTGGATCTTACGTCGTATGCGGATTCAAGAGGTGGTCCCTTCGGACTCAAGAGGTGAACCCCACCATCGTCATGGCATGCACTTTTCTCCGTGTGGCACTTTGTTCCACATACGACCTATTTTCCATTTCATAGTTATGCATGGATTCTAGAGGTGGCCCCCTGTTGATTCAAAAGGTGGCCCCTGCCTAGCCATGGCGTGACACTTTGTTCCAGTGGCACTTAGTTCTATACATAATACCCAGATCAAACAATATTCAAGTTCACGTCAATTTTCACAGGTTCAAGTTCATGTTAAGTTCACAAGTTTGCATATTCAAGTATTCATGTATCAAAGGATTCAAATATTCAGGTAGTCAAATAAGCACGTATTCACAGTTCGGGTCAGGTTTATGTTAAACAAGAATTATAGATGTGACAGCACGTACATGTAATTATTCAGATATCAAGAGGTCCATGAAACATACACATCGAAAGGCATGAAATAAGGCACATACATGTTGTGTAGTATAAAGTCAATCATACAACACTAGATGTTCAGATTTACATCTTAAACAATCACAGATGAATAATAGTTCTATAACTTGTATGAAATTCCAGTCAGCACGAGATATGTTGTCCTAGATGTTATGCAGACATGGTTCAAGTCTCGTCTAATTCCGACTACTGGTTTAGGAGATTGTAACGACTACATTTTGTGTATAAGCTAATAAAGTCTTTTTATATTTTTCTTGATGTCACTAATTATTTTAGTATTTCTTTTGATGTCAAATGTTTACAAAAGATGAGTTATGGTTTAAGTGTAATTAATATGATTTTTTAGGAGAAAGAAAATAATTTAAAAATGATTTTCAATATTTTCTAAGTTATATTCTAAAAATAGATGTCATGAGAAATGGATTATTTTTAGGATGACAGCTATGGAAAATGACCAAATAATTATTTGGAAATTTCCTAAAAATTAATTAGGTTTTTTTTCGATATTTAGTATTATTCTTAAAGCATTATTTATTAAAGAATAAATTTAATATTTACCATGACATATACTAGTAAACTTAACTTCTATCACGTTGAGGATCAAAAGTTATTTTTTCCAGACACGCCACCTTTTTAGAAAAGAAATTTCTTGCCAAAGAAATTAGTGAGAGTATGGTAGAACTGGAGGACATTCCAGAACCACAAACGATTACTGAAAATTTAATAAAATCTGAGAATTCAATTATACCCGACAAAACTTAGCCACTCTGCAGATCTAGTAGGTGACCTAAGCCATCCGAGAGATACTATAGTTTCCTCGTAGGCGGTGACAGTGAAGTTTGTATCATGATTGATGATGATCCTACTAGTTAACAGCATGCCATAGGGATTAATGACTTCCGAGAGATGGCCGGATGCCATGAAATCCGTGTTGGACTCTATGCACTCCAACAAAGTATGGACCTTGTTGGATGTTTTTAAAGGGGTAAAATCCATTAGGAGCAAGTAGATCTTCCAAAAAAAAATCGGTGCAAATGGAAAGGTGGTAACCTAATAAAGCTAGATTTGTAACAAAAAGTTTTCGTTAAATACCCGGTGTGGATTGTGATGAAACCTTTTCTCCTGTGTCTATGCTGAAGTCCATTCGGATACAACTTGCCATTGCTTCTTTTTATGACTATGAGATCTGGCAGGTGAACGTCAATAACGTCTTTCTATATGGAGATTTAGAAGTGAGTGTATATATGACTCTGCCAAAGGGGTTTGTAGTCAGTGGGAGCAGTGGAAATGTGTGCAAGTTAAGTCCATTTATGGACTAAAGCAAGTATCGCGGGGTTGGATTATCTATTTCGATGTGATAGTCAAAGAGTTTGACTTCATCAAAATAATAGATAAACCAAATATTTATAAGAAAATTGTAGGGAGTGTTGTCACATTTCTCATATTGTATGTGGATGATATGCTCGTGATAGGAAATAATATTCCTATGCAACAATCGATCAAACTTTTCTAGTCACAAAAGTTCTCTAGAGAAATATTGGATAACGTTGAATAACAATCTCAAATACTTGAGAAGCACTAAAAAGATGTTCTTGGTGTATGGTAATGACAGCCTCCAAATGGAGGCGATTACCAATTCCAACTTCTAAGGTGACATAGATGACAGAATGTTTGTCACGAGTTATAAGTTTACTCTCTTTTAAGGAGAAGTATAATGGAAGTGTTTCAAGAAGGATACTGAGTCAGACATGATACTGGATCTGATTATGACTCAGCCAATGACCCAGCCTGAGAAGCTGTTTGGATAAATAAGTTCATTTCTGAACTTGGTCCCATCAGATATCCAGAAAAATTCTAAGGCGGGTATCTCTCGATTCGGAAGATAGTTAATCTCCATGAGATTAAGATAAAGATAGAAGAAATTAGAGACATTGTAGTGGATGTTGGGTTATGCAAGCGACCTGGCCATCAAACCGTGGCCGATTGCGGAACAAAATTTTTCTAAACTGGCGCTAACACAACTCGATTCTACGGATCTACTATTAACCCTAGACTAGCAAACAAGAAAGAGAGTTAGGAATGGTTATACCGAATTGACCTATGTCCTTCGGTCTTCAACTACATTCCCAAGCTCCTAGAGGCCACCATGATCTAGCTTGATCTCCGGTCTCCCTCCATCGAAGATGATCCACCTGAAGATTTGTATTCCGAGCTCCTACCTCAATAGCCGAGGTAACTAGGGTACCTAGTTTGCTAAACTAGATAGCCTAGAGGATTTAGAGTGTAGTGATGGATTAATTTATCTCCAAACAGCCTAGGTTTCTCAACACATGAGGCTTGAAGGGTGGAGGTAGAAGAAGAAGCTTGAGGATGAGAGTGAGAGGCAACTCAAGAAAAATGGCTAAGTCATTTGTTGTGAGAGATGTGTTGTGAGCAATAATTGAAGCCATCCAAATAATATCCCAAGTCTCCAAAATATCTTAAGTCAACTAAAAATATCTCAAGTCTCCAAAATATCTCACAACAAACAAAATGTCAAGCATGCTTGAATAGTGACCACAAGTCACTACAAAGACATCCCACAATAATCGCATACAACCCTTCATCCTCTCCACTTCATTAACCATTTAATCCTAAATTGTTAAAACTAAATGAGGTGGCATCTTCTAGAAGCACCTTGTAATAAATTACAAGAATACCCATTATCCGTATATACATACCTGCATCCGTATTCCGAAAAATACGAATACAAAGAGACGAAAACAATCCAACAATTAATACTAGAATCCGGTTTAAACCAAAGCCACTAGTATTATCCTTTTGAATCCTGATACATGCACAAGTGCACGTATATGATCGAACCCTGCCGTAAAACCATACGGCCTCTACATCGTTTCTCCCGAAGAAGGGAAACTCTCTTTGTGGGACTCTAAAGACTCGTCAATACGCTGGCAGTGGATTTAATCACAAGCACGTCAGCGGCACTAGCTGTACGTAACGGCTACCCAGGTATTAAGCGAAAGGAAGGCCGACGAGCAAACTCATCCGAACCCTTACTGAGCCTGTCCGTGATAATATCTGTCCAGTCCGGTCTGTTCGTCTAAGAGTATTGCATATCGAGTCTAGGGGTGTGGATAAAGTCAGACCCCTAATAACGCAACATTTCGTGTCGGTATGAAGCCCATCACCAACTAAGAAACTACTGATCCAAATCAGTAATTCTCGACTACCTTGGCCAAGGATTTCTAGTGATGGCCATCCGTGCACTGAGCGAAATCAACCCCCAATACCGGGAGAGACAAATCCCCGACGATTCGCTTACTTCCTCCATGTGGCTTGGGACTGTACCCAACTAAAACCTGTTTGCACGACTCCTTTGAGCCATGGCAGGGTAGTAATCAAAGCACGGTGGGAACTCATACGAGACAAATAACGATCTCAGGTCGACAGACTAACCTGCACACATGTCATCTGGGAACTGCTATCTAACAATAGGTATACTACCAACTAGCAGGTTCCCGGCGAGTCCGTCCAGTGTACTCATAATCCAATGAGCACCTGTATACTATCTTAGGTGAACAAACTAACACCAATGGCTTATGAGACCTAGCCACCGCCCCTCATCGGGGTCTCGATCAGTATACACTAGTCTACTCTGGAGTATCATGCCCAGTCTCGAAACTCCCACGACTAAAGACATTTAAGGATGTGCTTATAGACCACCCAGCTCCCACGTATATGATCACCATCATAATGCTGGAAGTCAAGCAAGAATCCTATGGGCTCTATCAACATGTAAAAGTGATCTGTAATACCACATAAAGCATGTACACGATGATAAAGACAAATCAGATAGCATACTATCATCTTGAATAAGATTGTTCTATCCATATAGGTCCTCCCTCAATCATCACAATCGTGTGCCTGCGATTCAATAATTGACTTGAGAGCACTATAGCCAACAATCTCCCACTTGCACTTAAAGATAATTATTGCGGTGTATCGCAAAGCTCGTTTGTGAAACTGTTGTGTTCGAGAAATAGCCACAGTGAGTGGATTGGCTCCAATATTTCTTTCTATAACTCTCTATATCTCAACTTCGCGGAGAAAGACTATCTCCCGAAAAGAGCAATGCCTGTCTTAGAATTTGTCTGGATATCTGATGGGACCCAGTTAATAAATGAACTCTAAATCCAACAAACTTCTTAGACTGTATCATCCACTGAATATAATCAGTATCCTATGCCATGCTTTCCATAGTATCCGCTTGGACCACCTTTCCAACATACTGTCCCTCAAAAGAGGGAAAACTATAACTCAGACAGACACTCTGTCATCCAGGTCACCTTGGAAGCCTGAAATAATAACCGTCTCCCGAAGGAGGCTACCATTTCCATATCCCAAGAACATCCACTTATGTTCATAACTGCTTCCCAATGTTTCTCCAAGATTGGATTAATATATGCTTATTGCAACTGGTGCAAAAGCAAAATTTGGTGTGGTACTTGACATCTCATGACTGACTCAACTGCCTAAGCAAGTGATATGTCAATTATGCAAATCCCTCTCCTCATTAGTCTAGAAGACATCTTTTAGAGAGGGTGACTCCATCACCTCCAAGTATTACCACCTCGCAAGGAGTCAGGCATTCTAAAACACTATAGAATAATGTCAAAGTACCCAATTTGGGACACTTCCCAAATCTAGATCTAAAACCATAGATCTAGTCACCAGAATCCCTGATATTATATCCATATCCCTATGTAGAGAAACACCTTGTGACAACCACAGTATATAACCGATCGTAGTATAAGAAAATCTCTTCCTATTTAGTGCATGTCATGCAAATACCTGGACATCACTCTCTACTACCTTCTTACCAGATCCATCTCCTATTCTGATGAAGTCAAAACCTATGACTGTCACATCAAAACTAGATGATCTATCTCCGTTGTATATGCTTTAGTCTATAAATAGACATAAGCTACTTGCCCACTATGCTTCTGCTGCTCCCACTGACTACAACAACCTTCTGGCAGAGTCATATACATATGCACTTCTAAAGCTAGTTTAGAACGACGTTATACTCATCCTCCTACCAGGTTTTATAGTCTAGAACAGCAGTAATGGCAAGTCTTGGTAAATAATAACCTCCCTGTCACTGTCTCTAAGAAGACCGAAGTACCTCTTGGGTGCCTGAGGTTACCCACCAAATCTGCGGAGTGGCCAATGGAACGTCGAATCCAATTGAATCTTTAGGTTCTACGAAATTTTCAGTAATCGTTTGTTGTTCTGGTTCACTTCCAGTTCTATCATACTCCCACTAATGTTTTCTGAAAAGAATCTATTTTACTAAAACTGTGGCGAGTCAAGAACAATATAACTATTGATATTCCTGATGGTAGAATGTCAACCCTCGTCAAAGCCCGGGACAACCCACAAACTGCCATTACAAAAACATGCCTAAAGTTTATCCGGATTCTGGTTTTTAAGTATCGGCCGGACAACTCCTTATACCTTAACATCGTTAAGATATTAATTGATTTTATATACCATATAGAAACAAAGGTACTTATTTAATTGGAACCAAATTCAAAAATCATGCAGCTGTTTCCAGTGCATATCAACCAAATGGAAGAAGGCCAAGCAGCATTACTCATCTAGGAGTGCATCCACATACGAGTCACCCGAAAGAGAAGCAAGTTCTCAAAACCATTACTTACAACGGAATACCTAGCACAAATATCTACATCTTCGACTACCTCGAAGAATCCTGATACTTCCAACAAATGGTTCTCTACTTTATTCTTATACCTATAACTTCTCAAAACTTGGATCCTGTATTTCAACGAAATACTTGTCTAAAACTAGAGAAGTCAAAAGTAAAAAGAATATAGTACAAGTACCAACCCTTTGTCTTGCAACATATGGTTCTCTACTTCATTCTTATACCGATAACTTCTCAAAATCCGGACCTTGTATTTCAACGAAATACTTGTATAGAACTGGAGATGTCTTGAGTAAACAGAATATAGTACAAGTACCAACCCCTTTGTCCTAACGGACATTGGACAACATACAATACTTTGTATAAGTCCCCTGAGATCAATAACTCAAACCTTGTGCGTCGTAGGTTGAAAACTGTGCTATGGTTAAGAAGAATTACACCGCTGTTGAATGCACCTTACTTAATCACCAACTGATATAGGTAAATGTCATAGATATAATATCAAAAAGTTATATCTCACTTTATAAAATAAACGTACAGATATATCAGTTTGAAATTGGTGCATAACAATGGATATTCAAAACCAAATATTTTCCGTCAGGCAAAACCCTGGTGATTTCCTCAAATATCACCAATTACAAAGAATTCCAATATACAGAGGATCTAATCACCCAATTCCCAATATCTTACTCCCGCTCACTATCTGTAATGCCATACAGATATGAGAATCAAATCTGGTAAATACCCTGGAGTTAGAATCTAATTGGGAAAACAGTTTTCACTTAACATCGCATAGTAAAACTGAAACATGAAAATGTTTCGAAGGGGTAACCGGGTATTCCTAGTAATGCCTATTCCACTATCCCGATTCACGACAGTAACCGTATATTTCCTTGCCCTCACTCCAATCCCTTTATATGTATTTACTTATTACCTTCTGTACACTACACTTTGGCTAATTGATTTTCTTCCTTCCCTACCCTTCAGCACCAGCTTGAGGTTTGGAAGAAGACTGTCTAATAATCCCAATAGGTGTACTCTCCTAATACCAGAAGCCCTCGCAATCTGAGAGAAGGTGAAGAGAAAAGAAAACTGAATAATCCTATTATATTTATCCCGAACCAGAATCCATCCTCGAACTGGAACAAGTTCCTTCAAGTTCGTATGTAACTATACGATGGCATATCCAAGCATTATGGATCTTCATAGTGATACGAAGTGTTCTGGAGAAATTCAAAGTGGATGTAGGAGTGGCAGGGGTACACGGTTTCGTCGTGAATGATAGCAGTCGCAATTTCCTTTTGCCCTTATTCTAATCCTTTTCTATGTCTTTACTTATTACCTTCTGCACACCACACTTAGGCTAATTGGTTTTCTCCCTTCCCTACCTTTCAGCACCTGCCTATGGTTTGGAAGAAGACTATCCAATAAACGCAATAGGTGTACTCTCCTAATCTTAGGAATCCTTGCAACTTGAGAGAAGGTAAAGGGAAAAGACAACCGAATAATCCTATTCAATTTCTCCTGAACCAGAATCTATCCTCGAACTGGAACAAGTTCCTTCGAGTTCGTATGTAACTATACGATGGATTATCCAAAAATTATGGATCTTCGTAGTGATACGGGGTGTTGTGGAGAAATTCAAAGGTGATATAGAAGTGGCAATGATATATGCGACTCCATGACAATCCAAAAGCCAAAGTGTTTTAAGAAGGTTCAGTTAACTTGGTTCATGAGTTTTAGTCTAGGGTTGGGCTATGGTCACTGCCAAAGAGAGAGAGAAAAGTAACACTCAGCGTGCACTCTAACCTAGATCAGAATGTTTAATCACTTTATCTAATCAGGATGTCTCCTACTGCTTCCTCGAATTCTCCTCTAAACCAAAAAGGAGAATTAGTCGGGATCATCTAAAATCACCCGAAGAGTAGTTCTACTCATCAGTGGGAATCGGGATCCAACTATCATCGCATGATAACTTGATGCAAGCTACTCAAGTCACCACACTCCAGAAGGTATGCGCATGCCTGGTAAATTTCCTGTATGTTTAAAACTCCCGATGTGATTTTTACCCCAAGCGGCTTATGACCTTGACTAGGTCAACATATCATAAGTCACAAGTCAAGTTCAACCCGTCATTATCTTGGAATAATTAGACTTACCCGTACGATCCCTTGACTAGGTCAACATGATCGTATGACTGTCCTAACCAATCGCATATCCATACAGCAGAAAAGTACTACAGAGCTCCCGAATACTACGCTTTGACTAGGTCAACATACGTAGCACGAATACTAAGAAATACTCGTTTGAAATGACGGAGGGCTACGGTTGGTTTTTAGCGAAAAACCTTTAACGTAATGAACTTGATATCGTTGAAGGAATCCAAGTGGTTTTATAAATATATGGCGCAGACTTTTGCTAAAGAGGTCACTCCCTATGAAGGGATCTCGGCTCTTTCCTCATCGAATGAGGTGCAGGATATTCTAAATCGAATACCACGATGCAAAGCAAAAGAATCGACTATAGTGAAGTTATTACCTTGACGCAAACTTTTTCCCAAGAGGTCACTCCCGATAAAGGGATCTCGGCTCTTGCCTCGTCGAATGAGGTGCTGGATATTCATGACCGAATATCACCGTGCAAAGCAAAAGAGAACGTCTGTAATGTTAGTTTTTAAAAACTTGGTTCCAAAAACATCATATATAGGTTTGTTTTCCTTACATTGATCAGAATCAATGCAGTCCTATCAATTAAACATATCACACCAGAAAAGAACGAAAATATAATGTACGTATATGCTATCCGCATTTTCCACTGGGCTCCGTCATCACCCGTTAGGTTACTTAACTAACGACAGAGCGGGGGCTGGACTAGCGCGGGTGCAAAAAATATACAACATCTACTAGTATATATATAAATATATATAACATTCGTCCCAGGCATGATATAAAGCAACATCACAGAATCTCAGCCAACAACATAGGATGATGGATAATCTCGGAGTCTCGAGTTTTACTTGAGCCGCAAATGAGACCCGACGTTCTCTGTCGTGTGGATAGCCTGTACAATGAGAACCTAGACCCCTACGAGTGCGGCAAGTTACCCGCTAATCCCAGAAGCGAGGCAACCCCAATCAACAACGTGAATGGGCCACCCAGCACTTCACGGAATTTGATAACTTAAGCATTGTTTCCCCCAATCAGAGAGCAAAGCTCTATTCAAAATTTGAAATTTGAACTGAGGCATCGCCTCATGAGAGCGCTAGCGCCAAGAGCGGCAGCGTTAAGAGTCAAAGACTTTGAGGCAGCACCTCACGTGCAAAGCACGAGAGCGCCAGTGCTAAGAGTTAAAGACTCTGAGACAGCGCCTCACGTGCAAAGCACGAGAGCGCTAGCGCCAAGAGTCAAAGACTCTGAGGCAGCGCCTCACGTGCAAAACACGATAGCGCCAGCGCTAGAACTAAATGTTCTCCACCATTGGATCAAAGATCCAACGAAGATGATAAATCATCAAATTACCAGAATTAAATTCTGATTGAGGAAACACTCCTCAAATATTTCTAAACCAGAAAGATTGTACTCTGTAAATCAGAGCACCGTTGGATCAAAGATCCAATGGTGATTAAAAATCACCAAGATACAGAATAAGTTCTGTATGGGAAAATATTTTCCCAATCTTGCTAAAAACAAGGAAAATGTCTTCTGTAAGACATAGGCCCTTGGATCAAAGATCCAATAGTGGGGAACACCCCCAAATCATTAAGAAATCTCTCATTGAGATTTCCTTAACTGATTCAACAAATCAGCCTCCCTTATATAACGGACCCAAGACTTCAAGTCTTGCAGAGAAAAAGCTCCCCATAAGTTTTCAAATTGAAAGAAGAAAACAGAGGAACCCCCCCTAAACTTCGAGTTCTCAGAAAAGAAAAAGAGAAGGGCAAGCTCTAAGAAGAAGAACCTTCTTCAAGGTAAATAAAAAGAAGAAAGATCATATGTAACACCTTAGAATGCGATTAGTGTTAATTATACGATAATGCGGGTTTTCTGTAAAAAGTTTACCAATTTGGGTTCCTCACATTTTATAACAATTAATTAATATTTTATTATTATCTGTTATGGCTTGCACACACTTGTACATGTTAATGTGAGGGTGTGTTTATGTTAATCTTGTTTAGTGACCATGACAACCTTAACCTAATCCTATTCTTACTTAACCCTAAACCCTTGATATTTTGTGTGAGGAAAGATATTTCCTTTGCTTGTTTTGGATTTGGGAGGAGGTGGCATGGTGAGTCATGAGAGGCATGGCTTGCATTAATGTGAGAGTTAATGCAATGGTGCACTCACCCTTATTCTCACCTCACACTCTCTTTATCATTTCATCCTCTCATTTTTCTCTATCTCTTTCTCATTATTTCTCATACTCCTCAACTCTCAACTGAACACTCACCGCCTCCTTCACTAAACCTTCACTAAACTTCACAAAATCACACCCAAATCCCTTTTCAAGACTTGTTTTGCCTCTAAGATCCT
This sequence comes from Agapanthus africanus, assembly GCA_030015575.1. Taxonomy (NCBI): domain Eukaryota; kingdom Viridiplantae; phylum Streptophyta; class Magnoliopsida; order Asparagales; family Amaryllidaceae; genus Agapanthus; species Agapanthus africanus. The sequence goes on from CM057345.1 coordinate 502,280,171, forward strand.
TTGGAGCTTGGAAAGTTAGGATCTTTGAGCTTGTGTGGTTAGGTAATAATCTCTTTCTGTTAAGTAAGTCTTTTTAATGTTGTGTAGCTTATAAGTTTCAGTTTAGAACGCGTAAAGTTTCGTTTTGTGCAAATATCGTATTTTTAGTGTAGTTTTGGATCTCGGATGATGATCGCACGCTTTTGGCGTGTCGGATGTTCAAAGTTCTAAAGTTTACCGCGATCAGGACGGTGTCGCTATGCAGCTAGCCGGTTGAGCATGGGTCGATCCACAGGGAGATGGTTGTATGTTCGTTCGAGTTTTAGACGAGTCAATAAAGAATGTGTATATGTTTATTCAGTTCTATCCTAAGTGATATATGCAAGTATAAAGTTGTTAAGAAAAAGATATGAAAGTGTAAGCTAAAGAAATCCGCACTCAAAACCTTTGAGCCGAGTCTTGACCAATTGAAGCTAGAGTAATCGGCAACAACGTGGATTAGGGTACTTAAGCACGGTATTCGTGGAATCCGGCTTATTGACCCTTGTCCTTCCGTTCTTGTCTCTTGCTTTCGCCTCCGGCCAAACCGAACGCAACCAGTCGTGGTTAGGAATCACCGTTACCTTGGTAGGGTAGGGTGCCTAACGGAGCGCTTGCGTATCGTTTGGACGGAGTTCAATGGAAAATAACGGGAAAAGGAAATGAGCAAAGAAACATTAACTTACAATATCGTATTTATTCTTAACAACAATAATTACAACCATTCACAAAACGAACCAAAAAGAGAGAACAAAAAGATAAACAAAGAAAAGAAAAGTTTACAAGCAAGTAATTAAAGTGCATGGTAATAAATTGCAAGTAATAAAAGACAAGAATGAAAAATGCAAGAAAGAGATAAGTAAGAAAGTAACACTAAGAACCATAGAACTCAAGACAAGCCATGGGATCAATAGCCAACCCTTAAACTTGCAAGCTCAATCAAGAGGTTGCAAGATCAAGAGAAGGGTAAAGAACTCATATGAAATGAAGCACAAAAGAGAGAACAAAATGATACAACCCCTTGAGATCAATGACCAAAGCTTAAACTTGCAAGCTCACTTAAGAGGTTGCAAGATCAAGTTAAGGTAGAGAGCTCAAGGGGGAAGCTAAGCAAAAAAGAATGATACAAAAACCCTCATCTTCATTTAACATCCACTCAAAAGCTCTCACAACAATTTAATGGAGGAAAGATGAAGAAGAAGAAGAAGAAGAAAACTAAAAGCTAACAAAAAGAGGGCATGAGAATGAACTCCTTTGCTTGGCTCAGAACTGGGATATTTATAGGCAGGGAACTAGAAACCTAGGGCAAGAATCGGGCTCCACATAAAATTACTAAACAGCCCATGAAAAACCACCCTCTGAAGAGCCTGTACGGCCGCGGTTCCGCGGCCTAAGCACGCTTATGCCGCGGAACCGCGGCCATTTAGAGAGCTTGTGCCTTCATCTTTTGTCGTATCCCCTGTTTTGTGGTTCTCTTCTGTGTGGTATATGACTTTTCTCAGAAACTCTTCACAATTCTTCCAGAATTTCAGTAGATCAAAAGGTGATGTGATGTGGATCTTTTGCCATGATTTCTTTGAGCTCCGTGTAGATTTCTTGGATCTTGTGTTGACATTGAGCTTTGTGCATGAAAATGACAATCGATTTGCCATTTTTTCCCTTAAACTGGTATGTGGCAACACACGGATAGAGAGCGGAGACCCGTGTTTTATCTGTTGTTGGCAGTAATCCGGAATTTGTCGTACTCTTCCATGGATTTCACTGTTTAGAGCTGAGAACCAGTATTATGCAAATATGTAGCAAACACTGATCAAAAGCACCTACCTATAAACAAACGAGCGTAAGAATGGGCGGTATAAAATGCAATATTCTGGTATGAACAAATACCCCCAAACTTAACTTTTGCTTGTCCCGAGCAAAACCAATTATTCACAAAAAAGTCCTAACCTCACTTTCGCAGGGAACGCGATTGCACTGAGCACGTGCAACAAGCCGTTAAACCTCTAGGTGTCCCTAGTAGGAGGAGTGTTGTCTCCTGAGGGTTTTCAGCGGATACTACCCACAAAATCCGGTCAAGCTAGTTTTGCAAAATTACTATGATTCAAACCCTAATGTTTTGTTTCAGAAAATAACAATTCTATTATCATAAGTCTAGACTATCGAACCTTTATTTTTCACATCTCGCTTCTTATTTAACTTAAGATTTTATATATCTTTACGTGCAGTGCAAATAGTGTTGTTAAGTTCCAGAAGGATCGATTAAAGTCATCATGTCACACAATAAAGCCCAGATAAAATTTTTAAAAGGATCACATAAGTTTTATAAAGAGTTAAGTATTTTTCAAGTTTCGTTTTCCAGTAAAGTTTCAACTTCAGAATTTCTATCTTCCCTAACAGGAAACTAGGTCTTATTTTTCACTCCACCTTTTTCTTGTTTTCATTTCATACACACCTCTGTGAACGTGCAATAGTCTTTATCATAGAATAAAACCTTCATATCTCCGCTAGAAATATTTTTTATAAAACCTGTCTTTTGTCAAGATTATTCTCACACAAAGAACCGTTAGGAATTTTAACTCGGAGAGAACACTTGCTTGACTTTGTTTTAAACTGGACTTTTAGGCTTCTTAACGAGCTTTGGGCCAATGCACCCAAACCAGTTGGCTTTAGGGCATTAGGTGTAGAAACACCCCAGCGGACTTAATTACTCAAGTTACCTAGGTCCAAAAACAAAAGACAATTTGGCGTGAAAATCATGATGATTCAATATGATTGGAGATATAACCGGTAGTTCAATTATTATTTTTTTTGGATAAAAGACGTGTTTAGTGGGTTCGGTGTGTAATCATTCCAATCAAGTTCCAGATGGGTTATTTTTCAGAATTAGTTCCAATTAAGGTATCAATAATATCCCTTCATATTCACTTCACTTCCTAAACTATTCTTGATATTACTTATTTCAGAACAAACCTATTTGATCCTCATAAAATCATTTATCCATTTAAAAGTTTTTAGACATAAAAGACTTGTCATCTAATTTCCAAAACTCACGACACGTGTAGTGTGATGTAAAGACGTATATCAGCTATAGTAAACTTCAAAGGAGAGTTATCTTTCAGGTTTTCAAAATCTAAAAATAAGATTTAGTTATTCTTATCTTATCAAACAAAACCGTCGAAATGTTGAATCTGAGTTCTCCTACTAGCTAACTTGACAAAGTTTTTATATTTTTTGGAAAATTTTCGATTTTTGTGGGATTTTTAATAAGGTATGTAAATGCAAAATATACAAATGAATGCGAAGGAAGAAAGCTTACCGAGCACACCCCCAAACTTAAACTTGACAGTGCCCTCACTGTTAGGCTACACCAAGAGGGTCAACATTGTCGGCGCTCTCCCTAAAAACAAATTATATACAAAACAAAAAGGAAAAAATATATATATACAAAAAAGGTTCCCCCAAACTTAAGTAAAATAGTGTTCCCACTGTTAAGCGTTGAAGTTCAGGATCAGGGGGGAAAGAGAATAGTATCAATCTATACAAGGCCTTACACAGACCAAAAGTTAACACCAACCATTCAAAGATTTTATCGTTATAATGTGCTGGTTGGTGAAAGAATGCGGAGAGGTAAGAAATGGAGACTACGCGAGACCGTATGGAGGAAGAAGCGGGATATGGTCTCGGTATTTGAGAAGAAGAATGGCGGAAGGGAGAAAGAAGTGGAATACAAACTTGAGGGTGGAAATGGATTGAATAAATTAGTACAATCTGCACTGATCGATGTGAAAAGATGGATTGTACTAATTTATCAATATGGCGAGAAATGGGGTCAAATCCCTCAAGATTCGTGAGAAACCATGGGTAAGCCGAACTCGGTAAACCAGACACAGGAAGTGAAAATGATACGGTGTCTTGCCAGGTCGGAACGATGGGAAGGATGGAGGTAGGTGATTGAGGAAGGTTATCGGTTAAAGGTTCATGAGGGTGTACACAGTCAATGAAAGGGATAGGATGAATTGGAAAATCCGACTCATCAACAAGAACTGTTTCATCCTCAAAAATATCCTCAAAATTCTCCTCAATGTTAAGCACATCCATGCATTTATCCTCAAAATCCAGACGCATATAGGGTTTGGGAAAAACATTTAATGACTCGGGATGATGAGTTGAAGAGAAAAACTCAGCCAAATCTATGGGTTCATCACCAAAATATTCCCAGCGTCAATATCCTTAATCAAGTGAAAATCAATATTCTCAGACACCTCATCAAAAGCATGGATTTCAATCGATTCTGGTTCTAAGATGGAGGTGTAGAGGTCAAAAGGATTGGGTGAGGTTTCACTCAAAAGGGACCCTTCACAATCAGGCAAATCAAACACTACAAAGTCACACAACTCATTATCTGTTCTATCTTTAATCAATGAATCGTTTGGAACACTAGATAGACATTCAAAACCTGAGCTGTGGGATTCAAGTTGAAACGGGTAGGCTTGATTCGGAAGGGGGTACAGCTCACTCTCCCCACTCAAATTCTCAACCGGTCCTACCGCCTCTTCATACATTGGAAAATTTGGTGCTAGTTGAAAACTAGCTACCGGGTCACTAGGTTGTATGAGGGCGGCCATGGACGCATTCAAATCCATCATCTGTTGGTACGACGCTACCCTAAAGTCTTCCAAAGACTGTTCCAGACTAGACATGGGTTGTGAAGGGGTTTCAGTAAAAGATTCAAAGTTGTTTGGACACTGAAAACTCCCAAATGGCGGTTCAAAAGCAATGTCTAGGGAAGGTGCAAAAGTCGGGTAGGCCTGGTAGGAATTGAATGGCTGGACAGGAGCAGGATCAACATTTGGATAAAAAGGTGAATGGAATTGTTGATCCCAAGAATCTGCAGTGGTGAAAGGAGTGAAAGATCGGCTACAGGATTGTTCAATATGTTCAGCGATGGACAAAGGACGACTTGCAAAAGGGGTATCAACATAAGAGGGTGGGAGAGGTTGAAAAGGTTGATACAAAGTGGATTGCGGAGGGCAAGTGTTTGTCCTAGATGCGTCTATCCGATCTTTCAAAGAGATTTTGGGCATGGAGGGATCGCTCGACGTTCGGCCAAAGCAAGAACCGTAAGAAATAATGTCTGGTTGTGGGTACCAAAGTTCGGCAAGAGTTTTGCGAGGTGGTGTACCCATGATATGAAGAGAGAAAGAAAGAAAGGCAGAGAAAAGGAGGGGAAAAAGAATGTGATTTTTTTAGGTAGTTATTAACAAAAGAATGAAATATACACACAAAAATAATCTGGACAAAAATAATCACGACACAAAAATACCACACACCTAATCGTTCTAGGGTTCACCTAGGTCAACCAGACCTGCTCCAGAATTTGATTGTCGAAGTAAAATTATGTCGAGAAACGGGCTCAAGATACACTGATCACGAGGCCAGGTAAGTGCAGAGATAAGGGGAGGTTTTCCAACGCTTTCGCGAAGTTCCTTAATTAAATAACCCTTTCTCTTTTGGCGGTTTCGCCGTTAACACTTTCCTAGACACCCCGTAAACAATATACCATTAAGCGAGGTTCTAAACACAGTTAATTTCTCCTAGTGAGCGCGAAGTCCTTAAGGCTTAAAGTCTAGTGTCTTTTAAAGTTTGTGCGGGTAAACGTTATGCTCAAGTTCGTGATTTGTGGGCCACGGAAAAGGAGATGAAATCCTTTACCGTATGTTGTGGGGTTCGCTTGCCCTTAAATCCGTATTAATGTATGCAATGCGCAATTCAATAAAAATTCTATAAAGAATCAAACAATCGTTTTTTAGTTTAAGCACGGCACTGCAACAAATACGGGTTAGTCAATTTTTAGCGTTTGCTAGCGAACTTGCAAAGAATCCTGCAAAGAATAGTATATTGGATGCGTCGGATTTGAGAAGAAGGTGTTAGTAAAGTACGTACCGTTAAGTTTTTGGGTTAGGAAACCCCCGTTGAATCAAATCCGGTAAGCTTGAAAAGTTCGCTTGCGCAGGTCAAACTACCCGGATCTTTGGCATTGTACTTTGCAATCACCTTAGCCTTGAACGTACACTTTGCTCCCCACAATCACAGTTCGCAAATCCGCAAAAATCTGCAGACTTGCTCACAAAAATTATCAAAAAAAACAAAAAGATTTTTTTTTATTTATAAATATATACAAAAAGAATATTAACCCGAATAACAAGAAAGAAAATACACTACCGTTTCCCCGGCAACGGCGCCATTTGATCGCACGCTTTTGGCATGTCGGATGTTCAAAGTTCTAAAGTTTACCGCGATCAGGACGGTGTCTCTATGCAGCTAGCCGGTTGAGCACGGGTCGATCCACAGGGAGATGGTTGTATGTTCGTTCGAGTTTTAGACGAGTCAATAAAGAATGTGTATATGTTTGTTCAGTTCTATCCTAAGTGATATATGCAAGTATAAAGTTGTTAAGAAAAAGATACGAAAGTGTAAGCTAAAGAAATCCGCACTCAAAACCTTTGAGCCGAGTCTTGACCAATTGAAGCTAGAGTAATCGGCAACAACGTGGATTAGGGTACTTAAGCACGGTATTCGTGGAATCCGGCTTATTGACCCTTGTCCGTCCGTTCTTGTCTCTTGCTTTCGCCTCCGGCCAAACCGAACGCAACCGGTCGCGGTTAGGAATCACCGTTACCTTGGTAGGGTAGGGTGCCTAACGGAGCGCTTGCGTATCGTTTGGACGGAGTTCAATGGAAAATAACGGGAAAAGGGAATGAGCAAAGAAACATTAACTTACAATACTGTATTTATTCTTAACAACAATAATTACAACCATTCACAAAACGAACCAAAAAGAGAGAACAAAAAGATAAACAAAGAAAAGAAAAGATTACAAGCAAGTAATTAAAGTGCATGGTAATAAATTGCAAGTAATAAAAGACAAGAATGAAAAATGCAAGAAAGAGATAAGTAAGAAAGTAATACTAAGTGTTAGTTATATGTATGCCCTAGAGGCCATTACTATACATAGGATGTATATTGTAGTGGATGCTGGGACATATATAGGGAGGACTTTCTTGCTCGACATGATAGTACGCTATCTGGTTACTCTTTACCTTAACATGTATGCTGTTTGTCTCTCTGTTACATGTTGGTAAAGCCCTTAGGATGTGTGCTTGACTACCTGGACTATGATGCAGATCATACTAGTGGGGACAGATAGTCCATAAGTACATCCTTCAAAGTCCCTAGTCGTGGGTGTATCGAGATGGGGCATCGATATACCAGAGTAGACTAGCGTGTACCTTCTCGACCCATACAGATAGGCGATGGATGATCCCATATCCATTGGTGTTTGACATCGGGGATGATATACGGGTGCTCAGTAGAGACTGGGTACACTGGACGGACTCGCCGAGAACTCCCAGATGGTATTATACCTCACGTCAGATGGCAGTTCTCTGGTGACACTGGTACAGAGTAGTCTGTTGACCCGAGATCGTCATAGAGTCTTGTGTGGTTCCCACTGTGCTTTGATTTCCATCTTACCACGTCCAAGAGGGCGTGCAAAACGGTGGTTTTTGGGTACTGTCCCGAGTCACATGGAGGCAATGAGCGATAGGAGGGGATTCGTCTCTCCCGGTATAGGGAGTTGATGTTGCACAGTGTTCGATTGGCTATAACAGGAAGTCCCTGGCCAGGGCTGATCAGAGAATTGCTGGTAAGTGTTACCAGTAGTTTCTCGACCCGTTATGAGCCTCATATCGACACGACTTATCGAGCTATTGGGGTCTGACGTTTACCACCCCTAGGCAAGATATGCGACATATCAGACGATCAGACCGGACTGTACGGTAGTGTTACTGGTTGGATTCACAGGAGTGTGAGCGGGCTTGCTCGTCGATCTTCTGATCGCTCAATACCCGGGTGGCCGTTACGTTTAGCAGACCGCTTGCGGCTTGTGGGTGTTTGATATGATCATCATCTGCTGCCGGCGTATTGACGAGTCTTTAGAGTCCTACACAGAGGTTTCCTGGCTCAAGCGAAACGAAATAGGAGCGCATATGAGATATGTGCGGGACCGAGAATAATGCGAGTATGTGATACCGTATTCTATTCTCGCGATGAATGTATCGATTGGTTGTATGCGATATAATCTAGTTATCGAATCAAGTATTGATTCGATAAGCCGATACATAGGATACTAGTCGGTTATATGCGATATGACCGGATCGTTAAATCAAGTGTTGATTTAATGATTTAATGTAGAATTATATATATTTGATATATTATTTTGCATTAACTAGTATTGGTTCACTTTAAATGGATTTTCTCACTCGGATGTGCACATTGTATATGTGATATACTTTTTGTGCACTTGCTTGTATCATGTTTGATGATACATACTCACTAGGGTTTGTGTGAAGATTAAACCATGGTTGTATATAGGTTAGGGTTATGGTTTTCTTATTTATTTATTTATTCATTTATTCTCATTGGAAAATATTTTGCATAAAGAGAAAATGGTGGCTTTCTTTGTTTGTACATTGAAGCTTCATGAAGCTTTGACCTTGTGACCATTTTGTCTTGATGCTTAACCCTAACCCTTCATTATAACTATGGTTTATTCTCTACAACAAACTATGGTTGGCTTATGATAAGTATTCATATTATATTCTTTTTAGAAAAAGATAATTGAACACTTATCATCTTCTTCCTCTTCTTCTTCTTCATGAAGAAACCTTACTTCAACAATGGCAACTTGAGTATTTGAGTGAGAAATCCAATTCTAAAGTGTACCCACTTCCTATTTCTTCATCCTCTACCTCTTGCCAAGTAGTAGAGTGTGTTTTCTTCACAAGTTTCTTGACTTGGTGAAGTCGGAGCTTGATTTAGCGATGCCTCGACGTAGATCATCTTCGGCATGGACATCGATGACCTAGCCCGTCCATTCTCCGATGAAGCCGACGCTAGAGCCCAGGACTTGTTATGGACAGCGAGGAGACTTCATTGCGGAGCTATGGAGGTGGAGAACCGGATCTACAAAGGTTGTATTTCCGTATCTCTTAGTTAATTGTTAACTAGTTATCTTTTCGCCTAGAAATCTAGCCAACGATCCGTACACTAGGGTTTCTCGGCACCATAATTTTTGAAATTGGCATGGTTGATGCCTTGTGAGACCTCACTAGGGTGCCTAGGAACCCTACACTAAGAACCATAGAACTCAAGACAAACCATGAGATCAATAGCCAACCCTTAAACTTGCAAGCTCAATCAAGAGGTTACAAGATCAAGAGAAGGGTAAAGAACCCATGTGAAATAAAGCACAAAAGAGAGAACAAAATGATACAACCCCTTGAGATCAATGACCAAAGCTTAAACTTGCAAGATCACTTAAGAGGTTGCAAGATCAAGTTAAGGTAGAGAGCTCAAGGGGGAAGCTAAGCAAAAAAGAATGATACAAAAATCCTCATCTTCATTTAACATCCACTCAAAAGCTCTCACAACAATTTAATGGAGGAAAGATGAAGAAGAAGAAGAAGAAGAAGAAGAAGAAGAAAACTAAAAGCTAACAAAAAGAGGGCATGAGAATGAACTCCTTTGCTTGGCTCAGAACTGGGGTATTTATAGGCCGGGAACTGGAAACCTAGGGCAAGAATCGGGCTCCACATAAAATTACCAAACATCCTATGAAAAACCACCCTCTGAAGAGCCTGTACGGCCGCGGTTCCACGGCCTAAGCGCGCTTATGCCGCAGAACCGCGGCCATTTAGAGAGCTTGTGCCTTCATCTTTTGTCGTATCCCCTGTTTTGTGGTTCTCTTCTATGTGGTATATGACTTTTCTCAGAAACTCTTCACAATTCTTCCAGAATTTCAGTAGATCAAAAGGTGATGTGATGTGGATCTTTTGCCATGATTTCCTCAAGCTCCGCGTAGATTTCTTGGATCTTGTGTTGACATTGAGCTTTGTGCATGAAAATGACAATCGATTTGCCATTTTGTCCCTTAAACTGGTATGTGGCAACACACGGATAGAGAGCGGAGACCCGTGTTTTATCTGTTGTTGGCAGTAATCCGGAATTTGTCGTACTCTTCCATGGATTTCACTGTTTAGAGCTGAGAACCAGTATTCTGCAAATATGTAGCAAACACTGATCAAAAGCACCTGCCTATAAACAAACGAGCGTAAGAATGGGCGGTATAAAATGCAATATTCTGGTATGAACAGATGATCTGCTATCAAACCAGGTATTTGTTGGAAAAGTTCCCATCACAGTGACCTTGTGTAGTGACCTAGAACCCACTATAAAAATCTAAGACCATTCCACAAAAACTGGGCCGCAAATAAATTACTTCTCGCCGCAATTTGCAGCCAGACTTGGGTGTTTGGGTTTGGGTTTTGGTCTGGGGGTCTGTTTAGTCGAAAATATTGCACTTTTGATATAACATTTTCCTTACATTTCTTAAATATTTAAAGGTGTTTGTTATAAATATAGAACATATTTGGATTTATCTGTAAAATACTATTTACCATATGTTTATATATTATAATTAACATTATGAAGGAAAATATATGCATTTTATATTTATATAATATTTTAGTAATTGAAAATATGCATATCATATCAAATATTCTAATCACAATTCTTAAAAGATATAATATCTTAAAAATAGTTAGAATAATATTTCAAAATATATGCATAATATTGTAGTAATTAAAAGATGCATAGCATATCAAATATTCTTAATCATGTTTCTTAAAGATTTATTACCATATAAAGTGAATAGCATATTAAATATTTTTAATCAGTTTCTTAAAGATTTATTACCATATAAAGTAATTAAGATACTCTCTTTAATTTAATAAATATTACTAACATTATTCATAGAGATTTTGTGCAGATTTAGCTCAGGTCAAGAGATCAAGATATTCAAAATGACAGGATCAAAAATCTGCCAATAAAATCATAGGATTTGAAAACTTAGAAAGTGGATCTTTATGGCAAGTTTAAACCTATGAGATCTAGGATTTTTAATTTAATGTCTATATAAAGGACCGATGGCTAAAATTAAAACTCATCACCTTTACCACAAAGCAAATCACCTTCAAAGAACAAGTGATCCACGACAGGTCCACGATTCGACGTGATAGGGCGATATGAAAATCGACGGAGCATCTACTTCCTACGGGACAGAGATCGAGGGCAACTTCTTCCTCTTGTAATCTAAATTCGTAGGATTTGTGATCAGTCGAAAATAATATAATTTTAACACGGCAATTTCCCTAACATTTGCATACATTTAGAAGTGTTCGGTATTTATATTTCACATATTAGCAAATCAGTCGTAAAATACCAGATTGCATGTATTAGACTTTTAAACCGACACTTTAAGGGAAATTAACCGCATTTCATGGCATCGCATCATTTCTGTATTTGCGCAACACTTGTCTTGAGTCTGTGCAGGAAAATACGGAAGAAAAACCAAAGAGCTGATCAAAAATTACGCCAACTCCAAGTTTTGAGATCTGGTAGCAATCCAAAGGGAGAAATATAATTCAACATATCAAAGAGAGGCCCACAACTCAGGCCCAACAATTAACAGAGAGACAGAGCCATGAAGACTCCAAAGCGCCGCGGATCCGCGGCGGGAGCCTGCTTGCGCCGCGGATCCGCCGCGCTTCTGCCATATCATCAGTTTATTTTTAGGGCATTATTCTTATCTCAGGGCCCACATGCATTTATGATATGTCAAATTCCATAATTCTCCAGAAGCTACTGCCAGATCAGCAAAGAAGATTAAGCAAGGCTAATCCTAATTAAGCTCCTAACTAACCTCTTCTAGAAGCTCCCTCCTAACTAATCACATCTAGAAGTTTCTCCCCTAACTAACTTTTGGAGGGAAATTTGAATTTCCTCAACAAACTTTAGGAGGGAAACTTAGAATTTGAAATCCTAGATCTAGGGTTAGTTATCTATAAATAGGAACCTAGACCTAGGGTTAAAGGCTAATCAATAACCATTGGTTCATTCTACACCATTTTCTTCCACAAGTCTCGTGACAAGGCTTGTGCGAAACCCTAACCCTAATTCCACTCCAAATTCAAGATCTTGAGTGCCAATCAAGCGAGAAGCCTTCAACCTTTTAGGAGCCGAGCCGATCTTCAATCGGGCAAGTGATCCAAGCCGATCCGCGTTCCACGGAGACGAGCGAAGCCAAGTCGACGATCGAATTCTTCCTCTTGTAGTTCTTGAGCGAATGTAATGAAATTGTTGATATAAATAAAAGGTGAAATTCTTTAATCTTGATTTCTTTTAATTCTTGCATCATGATTAGATCTCAATTTGTAATTGTTGTTCTTGTTGTGATGTTTGAGTAAAACTCCGCTCGTAAAGGAGTCGAGACGATTGTAGAATGATGATGTAACAAATCTTAATACGATTTTTAAGTCCTACGAGTTTTGAAACCCCTAGCAAGTTCAAGAATCAATGACCTAGTTTCGTAGCGATGCTTTCTTGATTGTGATCGCTCGAAATTAGGGATCTACGATCGTTTCTTGAATTTACTAGAGGCTAGAATGTGAATGATATCGACGAAAGGACAAGGGATAAGATGAAACCCTAGTTTCACAAGAAATCCCTAATTCTCGATCGATCATCATCGATCTAGTATCAATTCATCGAAGGATAAGAATACGTAATTGTAAGATTACATCACATCTATAGATCCGATCGATTCCTACGAGCCTCATTTCGATTCTTGATATTTGGTTTGGAAAAATCAACAAACGATCAATTCTTGATTCTATCTTTTAATGCTTTCTTAGATCTAGATTTTTCTCATTCTTGAACTTCAATTTCAAATCATGAATTGTTTTGTTTTCTTTTCATTAAAGTTTCAACTCATCTAATTCAAAAGACGAACGATTACACTTTCCCTGTGGACGATCCGCACTCACTAACAATCTACATCCGACACCGTAGTTGATTGCGGTCAAATAATTTTTGGTTGTGATTTCTTTATACAATTTTTCAAATACTACACAAATCAAGAATTCTTTTACAATCAAATGGCGCCGTTGCCGGGGATAGTGCGCTAATTGTTCGTATTTTGAAATTTGAGTTGAAAATTTTATTCCATTATAATTTTTAGATCTAAACTCGCACAAACCCTAATACGTGTGTTGTGATTTGATTGCGAGGGAATCTGGAATCATTGGAGCTGGAGAAAAATTATTCTTAAAATTCCAGAGAGCCTTTCAAGTGAACAGGAACCTACTGTGAAAGTTTCGTGCAGAGATCACCTTGGACCGCGGCGGATCCGCGGCGTTAACCTTCAATTGCGGCGGAAGCGCGGCTGTGGTGACTGTTCACTGCACCAGTTTTGCTCAGTAACACTCTGTACTTTCTTATCTCTTACCTCATCTGCTCCAAATAACAATTTCTTGCAGGTTTCTTTGCAAATAATCGCAGCGCGCAAAAGCAAAATAAAAATTTGTGCGTGTTTTTGATTCTTGGTTGTTTGCATTTTAATACGGAAATTAAGGGGCACGACCAAATCCAGATTAGGTGGGGAGTTCATTACCCTTCCTAAGCCCCGAAAATCACAAACTTGCATCCGCATTTACCCTCATTAATTAAAAGAAATCTAGAGATGACTCTAAGGACCGTCGCGCTCAATTAGGACAGAAGAGGGCCGTGGGTAATTCATTGCTTATCCGCGTTTTCTTGTGGTGTCTAAGGCGAGTGTGTCTAAGGCTAGTGGTTTTTAATTAGGCCCACTACTTACGTAGTGGAGTACCTTCCCACTTACCTGGCACTTATCCGGCCACAGGGGAACAAAGAGGCAGTGGAGGATTCTATCCCGCGACTTGTCTTTTGGCAGTTAGGAGCGGTCTAGAGCCAGACCTAGGTGACCCCTAGATTTTAGGGTTTTGTGTGTTGCATTTGTTTTGTTGCATCATATTTTTAAAAATCCGTATCACTTTTCAAAACAAACACCGCATTCATCATTTCCCCTAATTATAAATTCACGCTGCCACTTGTACTAACCCTTTTTAGTGCAAGATAGGCTGGACACGGGTTTCTAGTGCCTGTTAAGTCCGCGTTTCCTTGATCGACCCTAAAGTCGGTATTTCTACATTTACCCTTTCTTTTACCCACCACCACAGCCACATCGATGGATCCACCTCCATCGAACTTCTTTTCCACTACTCTGCCGCCGTCCGTTGGTGCGCAGAATCCACCTCGCATCTCTCTCCAAGAAAGATGCTATCCTACACGAGGCCCACTTTCCACCTGTCTTTCCATTCCACCAGCCAATGGGGAAAATTTTCAGATTAAACCCCAATACATCAACCTTCTACCAAAGTTTCACGGTCTCGAGTCTGAAGACGCATACGTGTTTATCACGAAATTTGAAAATGTATGCGCAATGATGGGTACTTCACAGTTGTCTGTGGATGCTTTACGTCTTCGTCTTCTCCCATTCACTTTGTGCGATTTAGCCGAGAAGTGGCTTTATAACACTACCGCATATTCCATTTCAAATTGGGACGAATTCGTTAAAGCATTCCTTAAGAAATTCTACCCACATCACAAAACAGCTCGAGTCCGTAGCGAAATCTATCAATTCACCCAGCTTCCAAATGAAACATTTTCAAAATGTCTTGACCGCTTCAAGGATCTGTTAGTCCAATGTCCTCATCACGGCATCCCGAGATGGGAATTGTGCCGAATCATTTATGAGGGCATTACTCCTTACACAAGACAGTCCCTTGAATCCATGTGTCAAGGCAACTTTATGACCAAAGATGATGGGGAAGCCTGGAATTTTCTAGAAGATTTCGCTGAAAAATCTTTACAGTGGGAGGGTGTGAGTCAATCGTCTAGGGATGGCAATGATATTTCCATAGGAGTTAGAGCTGACATTACAGCTATCAATAAGAAACTCGAGAATATGGAAAATAAATTTTTAGCCACCACCCTAAATCAAATGTCACTCTCCAAAACTGTATGTGGCTGTTGTTCTGATCCGTCTCACTTGACGGAAGAATGTCCGTTTCAAGGTCATGAGCATACCAATGCCACATTTCAAAGACCTAGAAATGATCCATCTTCCTCCACATATGATCAGGGTTGGAGGAATAACCCTAACTTTGCTTGGAACCAATCACAATTTCAAAACACGGTTCCAACCCAAAACAATTTCCAAGGGGCCCCTCCACCACAACAGCAGCCACCACTTCAATTGAGTCAGCACCCCTTCCAATCACAAAACTTCCAAAATCCGGCCAACACTTTTGCACCGTCTAGTCCTTTGCAATTGACCGGTACAGATAACACCTCTGCACTAGCACAAACCTTGGATACTTTCATGAAACAATCCATCCAAGGGACGGCAAGTTTGCAATCTTCCATCGAGAATGTAATGAAGATCATTGTCTCTCAAAATGATAATATCAAATCGATGGAAGCACAAATTGCACAACTAAAAGCCGAAATGAGTGCAAGAGAGAAAGGGAAACTTCCAGCTCAACCTTTACCTAATCCTGGCTATTCACATCATGTGGATGCACTCACGTTGAGATCTGGAAGAGTGCTTGATACTCATGTTGGGGAAGAGTTTGATGATAATGATAAATCAATCAATAAAACCCCGGCTGAGACCTTTCCTCACACACACACTTCTGACCCCAGTTCTTCTACCCCACCATCTTCTTCCGAGCCTATTCTTCGTTTCCCAAAAGGCTCGCCACTTCAGCCCACCTCTTTTACCCCTCCACGGACGATCCCCACTTCTATTTTGGGATCGGTTCCACACCCACTTCCTTCTCCTATGATGGACCCAGCGCTTATTGCTAAAGCACCTTATCCTAATCGGTTAAGGGCTAACACACCGAGTCCACATATGGAGAAGATTATGAACATTTTTAAGCAAGTAAACACCAATATCCCTCTCCTAGATGCCATCCAACAAGTTCCGTCCTATGCGAAAACTCTTAAGAACTTGTGCACTAGGAAGAGGAAGACTCAAGCGCCCAAGAAGATATTCATGGAAAAAACAATAGACACGGCTTTCCCCCAATAATTACCGAGGAAACGTAAGGATCCTGGATATCCTACTATTTCCGTTTCTATTGGGGAAAAACACATTAACCGTGCTCTACTAGACCTTGGCGCTAGTGTTAACTTGCTTCCATATTCTGTTTATGAGCAACTAGGTATTGGAGAGTTGAAGCCAACCAATTGCACTCTCCAGATGGCTGACCGATCAATCACCAAACCTAGGGGTGAACTGGAGGATGTGTTAATAAAAATCGGGGAATTTATATTCCCTGTGGATTTTATTGTACTTGATACACAGCCTGTAGCGAACCCACGGAATCAAATTCCGGTGATTTTAGGTCGCCCCTTTTTGGTCACTTCCAATGCTATCATCAACTGTCGTAATGGTTCTATGACCCTATCTTTCGGGAATAGGTCAATAGAGCTGAACATTTACAGGTTGGGAAGTGTACCCTCCGAACCTACTGCTCAGGTATGTTCTGTCGACTTAATGGATATCGACAGCAGCGAATTTAATGATCCTCCTGATACTGATCTAGACTCTTTTCATACGTTATTGTTTGACCCAACTATGTATCATACACATACGGACTCTTCCACCGAGATGTCCGGGTCAACAATTAACACTGATTATGAACTGTTCTTAGAGTCTGAAGATCACCCCGCACTTTGTGATGATATTATTCACCGGGGTATTGATGGAACTTTTGAGGAGATCTTCGCTGATGAACTCGCATTTTTGAATAACACGGGTGTTGAGATGAATCATGTCCCACTCACTGAAATTGAACCTCCACCCCTTCTGCTGAACTGTAAAAAGAATGCGAGTAATCCATCACATTCACTGCATCGTCTCTCCAATATGAGACGTACACACATTCTATTCCACCACTTAACCTTTCCCCACTTCTTCTTCCACCAACCAGAGCACTGCATTGATAAAATTTTTGAATGGTTGGTGTTAACATTCGGTCTTTGCAAAGCTTGGCATCGACCACTGATTTTTGACCCCCTCATATGATTTTGAAAGATTAACATTGCATAAGTTTGGGGGGGTATATTTTCTGGCTCTTGAAAAGAAAATTTTTACAAAATGATGAGCCAAAAATAAGTTTGGGGGAGGTTCTTCACTTAAATATTTTGCCCCCACTAATAAATTCCTCCCAAGCTTACAGGTTTTTCGAGATTTAGCTGATGGCAACAGTGAGGACACTGTTGAAAACAAGTTTGGGGGAGGTTTGTGCTTATTTTCGCATCATTTGCATATCATTTGCATAAGCACAAAACATTTTCGAAAACCCATAAAAATTTAAAATTTTCAAAGATAAAAATATTTTTTGTACATAAATAAGATAATAAAAGTTTAGATAGTGAAAAATTACATCCATGAGATTAGAAAAATTTAAGAAAACTAAGAAAATTAGAAGTTTTCTTATACGAACTAGTAATAAGTCGTTATGAGCCGTTGTCCCAAGGGTTAGTAAGATGAAAGACGTCACTAATCTGAGGATAAAACTAAGTCTGAAAAATAGTTTCTATTCTGGAAGCCAAACATTTTGAACGTTGATACCCTGCTATTCGCACTTACACACGTCTTGAAGCCTGGGATAGTAGAGGATACCTTGAAATGCTCTTGTCTTAAAGCCAAAAGTATGAAGGAAATAAAAAAATAAAAAAATGAAGAAAATATAAAGTGGTGAGAAAAATGAACACTGGTTTTGTTATCACCAAGGGCAATAAAAAATGTATAGCGAGGGTGCTTCTTCACCTAGTGTCCTAAGGCCAACTGGTCTGGGAGTCACTGCTATGCTTGAGGTGGTGCAAGACGAGAAAAATACACCAAGTAAGCAAGCACAGGAGTAATCGGTCGGTTAGTACCTCAAGAAGTATTAACGGTCGCATGAAAGTGTGTGAGCAATTTCATCTAAATATTCATTAATTAAAAAGTACTGAGGCTGATGGGCAAGAGTATGATAGCTTGAATTGAATTCTCCGGGTGTAGGGATGTCCTTTACACACACGCAGGGTGATATGATCGATGTTTGGAAAACAGATAGGAATGAAAAATAAGACGATGTTTTATTGAGGGAGGACGTGATTTCTGACATCTTTTCATAACCATTAAGATAGGGCTCATGACAACCGAAAAGCTAGCTTAGTTGGAAACCCTAATTTTCAAAGTCTTTCTTTTAGAATTCTTTTCTTTAAATGTAATATTCATGATCTTTCTTTTATTATTGGATTTTGTGGGTGCAATCCGCTGAAAACCCTCAGGAGACAACACTCCTCCTACTAGGGACACCTAGAGGTTTAAAGGCTTGTTGCACGTGCTCAGTGCAATCGTGTTGCCTACGAAAGTGTGCTAGTTAGTTTTTCTCTTTCTTTATTTTCTCCTTCTCTTTTTAATAAAATATTCGCTCGAGACGATCGAAATTAAGTTTGGGGGTATTTGATCAGTCGAAAATAATGTAATTTTAACACGGCAATTTCCCTAACATTTGCATACATTTAGAAGTGTTCGGTATTCATATTTCACATATTAGCAAATCAGTCGTAAAATACCAGATTGCATGTATTAGACTTTTAAACCGACACTTTAAGGGAAATTAACCGCATTTCATGGCATCGCATCATTTCTGTATTTGCGCAACACTTGTCTTGAGTCTGTGCAGGAAAATATGGAAGAAAAACCAAAGAGCTGATCAAAAATTACGCCAACTCCAAGTTTTGAGATCTGGTAGCAATCCAAAGGGAGAAATATAATTCAACATATCAAAGAGAGGCCCACAACTCAGGCCCAACAATTAACAGAGAGACAGAGCCATGAAGACTCCAAAGCGCCGCGGATCCGCGGCGGGAGCCTGCTTGCACCGCGGATCCGCCGCGCTTCTGCCACATCATCAGTTTATTTTTAGGGCATTATTCTTATCTCAGGGCCCACATGCATTTATGATATGTCAAATTCCATAATTCTCCAGAAGCTACTGCCAGATCAGCAAAGAAGATTAAGCAAGGCTAATCCTAATTAAGCTCCTAACTAACCTCTTCTAGAAGCTCCCTCCTAACTAATCACATCTAGAAGTTTCTCCCCTAACTAACTTTTGGAGGGAAATTTGAATTTCCTCAACAAACTTTAGGAGGGAAACTTAGAATTTGAAATTCTAGATCTAGGGTTAGTTATCTATAAATAGGAACCTAGACCTAGGGTTAAAGGCTAATCAATAACCATTGGTTCATTCTACACCATTTTCTTCCACAAGTCTCGTGACAAGGCTTGTGCGAAACCCTAACCCTAATTCCACTCCAAATTCAAGATCTTGAGTGCCAATCAAGCGAGAAGCCTTCAACCTTTTAGGAGCCGAGCCGATCTTCAATCGGGCAAGTGATCCAAGCCGATCCGCGTTCCACGGAGACGAGCGAAGCCAAGTCGACGATCGAATTCTTCCTCTTGTAGTTCTTGAGCGAATGTAATGAAATTGTTGATATAAATAAAAGGTGAAATTCTTTAATCTTGCTTTCTTTTAATTCTTGCATCATGATTAGATCTCAATTTGTAATTGTTGTTCTTGTTGTGATGTATGAGTAAAACTCCGCTCGTAAAGGAGTCGAGACGATTGTAGAATGATGATGTAACAAATCTTAATACAATTTTTAAGTCCTACGAGTTTTGAAAACCTTAGCAAGTTCAAGAATCGATGACCTAGTTTCGTAGCGATACTTTCTTGATTGTGATCGCTCGAAATTAGGGATCTACGATCGTTTCTTGAATTTACTAGAGGCTAGAATGTGAATGATATCGACGAAAGGACAAGGGATAAGATGAAACCCTAGTTTCACAAGAAATCCCTAATTCTCGATCGATCATCATCGATCTAGTATCAATTCATCGAAGGATAAGAATACGTAATTGTAAGATTACATCACATCTATAGATCCGATCGATTCCTACGAGCCTCATTTCGATTCTTGATATTTGGTTTGGAAAAATCAACAAACGATCAATTCTTGATTCTATCTTTTAATACTTTCTTAGATCTAGATTTTTCTCATTCTTGAACTTCAATTTCAAATCATGAATTGTTTTGTTTTCTTTTCATTAAAGTTTCAACTCATCTAATTCAAAAGACGAACGATTACACTTTCCCTGTGGACGATCCGCACTCACTAACAATCTACATCCGACACCGTAGTTGATTGCGGTCAAATAATTTTTGGTTGTGATTTCTTTATACAATTTTTCAAATACTACACAAATCAAGAATTCTTTTACAATCAATTTGTACTTGTGAAGTTGATTGATAAAGGTAGATTATTTTGTTTAATTATTTATTTTCTGTATTATTTCTGCATTATGATTTCTTTAACTATCTTTTCTTCTTCTATTCCCAATATGTGCGAGTAATTCTCCGCTTGTTAGGGTTCGTAGGATTAGGGTAGATCAATGGATTATTAAAATCTTTTAACTCTTTTTACGTCCTATAAAGTTTATAAACTTTATCAAAAGAATTGTTAACATCCTAATCGGGCGCGCTATCAATTCATTGGTAGTCACGACCGCGATTTGAGATTAGATTAACAATTGTTTTGGTAAAGGCTAGACATGAACGGAGATCCATGTAAAGATAGGGGTTAAGAGTGGGAACTCTATTCCCTTCGAAAACCCTAAATCTACATGCATCACCGTCGATCTAGTTTTAAATCTATTAAAGGATAAGATGAGTAATTTTTAATTAATCATCCATGACTACTAAATCTTAACGAATCCTACAAGCCTTTTTCTTATATAATTTACATCAATAATTAGTTTACATCTTAAATAAATTATCCTCTTCTCTTCATTTATTTTATTCAACACGTCTAAAGTAAGATAAAAAGATTCCATGCATCCCTGCGGACGACCCGTACTCATCTTGGCTAGCTACACGCGACACTGTTATTGATTGCGGTTATACTACTACACTTTTTCACATCAATCAGGGTCTCTGGGGTTGTGTGTGGTCTTCTGGTACGTGCAACTTTTACAAATTGTTTGTGTAGCAAAATCTAGGATCACTTTGTTTGTTTTCTAGTGTTGCGACTACGCGCGTTACGTTATCCGACACGGTACGTGTACTTTGTGTAGCTTTGCTCTTGGGTTGGTTTCATAGTGTCGCTATGCACGTTAGCCACTAAACAAACACTTGAGAGTATATTTAATGTTGGTGCGTCGGTCAAATGTAGTGGTTACGTGTTATCGGTCGATTGCTAATATAAACTTGTTGTATTGTTGTTTTATAATCTTAGGGATGCAGGCGAGGACTTCGAACACTACGAAGAAGGGAAAGCGAGTGGTTGGACTTAGCCCAAGATCATCAGTGAGTAGATTTAACATTTACAGGGGAATCGTTCGCATGGCGTTATGCGTCTGGGCTAGATATGATATGATATTAGTCGCATGTTTATATTGCACATATAAAGTTTGCGCATAAACTTTATTGCATATTATTACTTGTTGTGCTTAGACTTATACCTATTGGACACTGCACTATTATTGACGGCTCGTGTTGCACGAGCACTGATTGTATGCCGCACACACCGTCGATAATTGTCATGACACGCACAACCCATATACATATGAGATATAGTTGACACCTATACATACGTGATATTGTGTGGTTAGGGACATTGAGACATTGATTCATATTCCATTATGCATATAACATATAGCATACCTGTATATCTACATGCTTACACATATGCTTTGCCACGCCTACATGCTATCTACCCATATACCTATATGGTATTGTACCATCAGAGATGGTATATACACATATGAGACATAAGTAAATGTACATCTTGCATACATACTTATATGTTCACCCTTATATGATGTTGCGTTGGATTTCAGAGAAATTAGGAACCGCAAGATATATTTAATAACTTGTTGCAGTTAAATAGCGGTTTTTCCTTTATATGCTCATATTACTGTTTCATGTTGCATATATTATATTTCATGGATTTCGCATTGATATATGGATTTCATATGATGTTTTCTGGATGTTTTACTCCTGGGTATATATATCAGTGGTATGGGACGCTGATATATATACATGTATATATATATATCAGTGGTATAGGACGCTGTTATATATGTACACCTATATATTATATATCATCATAATGATCTGTGCAAGTATTCTTATTCATTACTTGATGTGAGGGCCGATGTGCCCGATGTGAGGGCCGATGTGCCCGATGTGAGGGGCCGATGTTCCCGATGTGAGGGGCCAATGTGCCTGATATGAGGGCCGATCTGAGGGCCGATATGGGGGTCGATATGAGGAATTTAGGATTTAGATTGTCTTGATGGACACTGGTCCTGCCACGACGAGGATTCCGTGAGGATGACATGTTTTATCCCATACTCCGCATTTATTTGATATGCATTGCTTCATGTATTAGTAGTACCTGATAGAGTACCTTTCATGACCGTTGCATATACATATTGCCATTTATTGCTATCAGCTCGTATGTGATAGACCATCGCAATACGTGCATACTTGCGATTACCTGCATATGTTATTTACTATTCACGAGTTAGCAACTCACCCCCGTTGTGCCATAGTGTTTTGCAGGTTGTCCCTCAGAGCAGTCGCGGCAGGGCTTCTTCTTCCTATCGTATCATCTTTTGCAGCGGATACCGCTACGGCTGACTGTGTGCAGTTTTGCTAGGTGGGTTTTTGCGGTTATCCGATGATGCTAATTTAAATATTCATTGTATCCAGTACTCTCCATCTACTACTTCATGTATTGACTTAGAGACGAGTTGTGAGGACGATATTGTATATTATTTTGTGACTCTGGGTGTCATTTATGCTGTTTTTATTTATATCGTCTTTTTCTTTGCTACGGCTTCGTATATCTGTTGTGATGGTTGTTTTCCGCCTTTGGGCATGGATTTGCTCCCATTCGGGGATGCTTTACTTATATATTTTGTTGTACCCTTTTTGGGGTTAGTTTTTACAAAGGAGGTGCTGCCAAATTTTTTAAAGGAAGTAAATTTGGACTTTAAAGAATTTTGATTGAGATTTCAAAAGTTTTAACAATGTTATTATCACTTACTACTTTTAATGGTTTAGATTGCTGGGTTTTCGGCTTACTTGAATTACCTTACGCCTGGAGACATTACATAGTTTAAGGGCCGTCACGTGCCAAATTTCGGGTCGTGACATCATAGCATCTCCTCCATATGTAAGAGTTTAACTCTCACATTAGAAGAACTTAGTTCTTTTTCTAGATTACAGATCTATAAGACGAAGTCTTTCACAAAAGAAAAAGAGATCACAGCATCTCATCAGAAAAAATAAGAAACTTAGTTCTTAGATCTATGAAACAAAGTCTCTCGTAAAGAAAAACAAAAGAGATCGTAGCATCTCCTCATAAAGAAGAACTTAGTTCTTAGATCCATAAGACAAAGTCTCTTATAAACGAGAATTTAATTCTCAGAGCACAAAACTAATCAGAGCTGCCAAAGAAGCGCCTTTGTAGCGCCTTGAAAAGTCGTTTTGGTGTTTTCCTGAAAATCGGTGAAAATTCGGTATTTTTTCGAAAACCGTCTTTTTTGTTATTTTGCAGTTTAGGGCTAATTATACCTAAAATGGATAGGTAATTGCTTGTTTTCAGTAGCTAATAAGTTACTTATTAAATTTTGGGCATTAAAATTTTTTTCCCTATTTTTCAATTTTTTAATATTATTTTAAGCCGGTAAGAAAATACATTAAATTAGCGATAAATACAAATTTTTTCGGGCTAATTTTAATCTTTAAAATTATGTTAATTAAAATCTAGTTGTAACATAAATTTTTAGTATTTTATTTTGATTTTTAACTAATTTTTATTATAGAAAACGAAATTTATTGAATTTAAGCTTAAACTTGCAATTTTGGACTTGTAGGGGGTCTTTTTGCATAAATTTTTTTTTTGTGCACTCCCTCTCACTTCTCCCTCACCCTAGGTCGGCCATTTCCAGCAGCACATGGGAAAAAAAAATTCCATGCTCTTTGACTTGTGTTTTTGTGTGGAAATGAGGGTTTTTTTAAAGGTTTTTGAATTGTTAAGTGGGGTATGGTGCTTTGACTTTGGGGGAGTTTGACTAGAGACTTTTTCCCACACCCACACCACTCCCCTCTCCCTCATTTCTGTCTAGAAAATCAGCAGCTCCCCCCCTTCATTTTCCTCTCTATTTTGTTCACAAATTCATCTCAAAAACCATCAAAAATCAACAAATCCTTTACAATTTCAAAGCAAAACCTTATTCCCTCTCTTCTCAAACCCAAATTGGCTCAAATCTTGGAGAAAGATGGCATCTTGGGAGGCTTTAGCAACATAGGGTTTGAACTTTTGAGATATAACTTCTAATCAAATGGTTACATTGTAGTTAAAGTATGCTAATTAGAACTTTGAAAATTGTTTTAGTGTTAATTTTAGTGTTAATTGCATACTAGTTTTTTAAAGTTTGTGGTTTGAAATTAATTTAGGGTTTAGATCACCATTAAGAGATTAATTAAGCTATTTTGTTATCTAGTTATTTTGTTAGCTTAATCTAAGTGGTTAAATTGCTAATTGGGCTAAAATCTAGTGTTAATTTAGTGTTAGATTCTAATCTAGTTTTTAAAGGTTTATGGTTAGAGTTAAACTAGGGTTTTTAGGAACCATTATTTAGTTAATTAAAGCTAATTAGATATCTAGTTAATTACTAAACCAATCTTTAAGGTTACTTTGCTTAAGTGGCTTCATATTATGCTAATCTATGTTAAGCTTGTGTGAAATTTTCATTAAGATTGCTAATTACCAAAATCAAGAAGAGGTTTGTGTATGGAATGTGGGTTTTGTAGCATGGTAAATAAGTTAAAATTTGTGTTTTTGGTGGCTAACTAGTTGTGTGGATTGGATGGTTGTGTTGGACCGTGATAACTTTGTCGCTATTGTCGATGTTTGCACCTAATTGCTATTCTAGCTTACTAGTTTTTACTAAAATGTTGTGATGAATTAATTGCGATGTCTTGATGACATTTTTAGCGTATCCTATGACATTTAGGATGCGTGTGTGCGGATTTTTGAGTGGTCGGGTTTTAGTTTTGCCGGGCGACCAAATCGGCGATTTTTGGCAGTTTTTGCGATTTTCGCGTATGTTCCGCGCACCTTGTGCACGTTGTACCTAGCTAGTGAACATTAGTATTTTCGTTTGGGTTTTGCGTCAGTCTTGATAGGTAACCTTATGTTTGGTATTGATGTAAATTCCAGGTTCGGTCGCGGAGACGTCAGACGCGGCACGAAAGGGGAAAGCGGTGATTGGACACAGCTAGCTAGGGATTCCGGTGAGTAGATGTAACATCTACGGGGGACTATCGTTGGATGGCGCAAGCCGCCCGATAGTTTTAGTAACTTAAAAGATTCCTAGTAATGTTAGTAATTAGGGGTGTAATACTTGTATGATTATTTGCTACATTCATGCCCTATATTGACATACCTATACGAAACCATTTTATAGGACACCTGCACCATTGCCAGGGTTTTTATATGCAGCACGAGCACTATTCATGCTTACACACACACCCTGGTAATTGCCATGCCACCACACTAGATAACCTTTAAATTGAAACCTTTTACTAATTGATACTTAAACTTGTGCTATTGCCTTTAATTCCTTAAAATGAAATCGTAGGATTGCTATTCATGTGCATGTACTTCATCATATTATTTGTTCATGCCTAATCTATTAATCACACATCGCAACTTGATTATTGATACCATATGCATTCATTATCATTGACATATGCACTTATGAGGATTTCTTGAGATTTTATGATATTTCTGGATTTCGGGGAAAAACCGCAAAATTTCTAAACTTATTATATTTTTAAAATATGTAAATTGCGGTTTTCTAGTGATGTAAGTGTCGTCCACCATGAGTTTGCTGTGGTTTTCGAGACCCGTTTCGAGGAGTTGGATGAACCGTCTCGGGTACATGGTGGGCCCGGTAGGGTACCCCGGGGCAAGAAGCTCGTGGTGCTGACGATGAGCCTGGCAGGGGACGGATTACCTACCGGTGACTTCATTGGGCACGGCGGATATCCAGAGGATACCGACCGGGGCCGCGAGAGGATGAGATATTGATATTGAGATGGGTCAGCCGGATGGCTGAGGCCAGAGACACTATGACATGGATTTATGAGATTTGTGACAGCTTTTAGGTGTCGTTGCTGGACACCGGTTCTCGTCGATTCTTTGAGTATTATGCTGGCATTCTAAAAGAGTTTCAAAAACAAAAAGAGATAAAATGTTTCTTATATATACCTATTGAGACCTCAGATATTCATGTTGCATACATATTAGTACACTGATGTTGTATACACACCTGCTAGTGCATCCAGTCATACCTGTATTTTAGATGCTAGGATGCTTGTGTGCATGCATACGATAGCCTTTGTAGATGTTATTTATTACTCACGAGTTGGCAACTCACCCCCGTTGTGCCACAGCCTTTTTCAGGTCCGCTCCGTCAGTACAGTAGCGGCGGGCGCACTTGTTCTTTTGCCTCCTTTTCCTGGACTCGAGGTTTTGCTCTTAGGTGGGTTATATCATTATTTTTGTACCACCTTGTATATTCTTTGTATCTAGTGCACTCCATCTACTGTATCTACCAGTATTATATCATATTGACCTAGAGATGAGACTGTGAGGTTTGTGGACTTTTATGCTGTATTTTGGGGTCGAGCTCACTTGAGTCGACATGCTGTTTTTCTTATGCTTCATTATGATTATTTCGCATGTTGTTGCTTTATTTTGCGTGGGATTTATGACCGCCTTGTGGCGAAGAGCTAGCTCCCGCTTGGGGATGCCATATTTGTTGGATTCATATATATTTTTATTGTACCCATTTTGGGGGCCAGTATTTACAAAGGAGACTCTGCCGAAATTTTCGGAAAAATTGATATTGTTTTCAAAAAGGGTTTTATATGACTTATTGATAAACTTGTTTCCAATTGATTGGGTTCTCTTCACTCTTTTGCTTATTTCGTTTGGTTTTCTGGGCTTTGGCTTACTTATTTTACGGACGTCTTTAGACGTTTCGTAAACTTAAGTGCCAGTCACGTTCCGTACCCTGCGGGTCGTGACAAAGTTGGTATCAGAGCGATAGGTTTTACCTTTTTGAGTGTAGGATGACCCTTGGTAGATGGAGTAAGTGACTTAAGCAGGGTAACGTAACGTGCGTATGTCCGCAGCATACTTGCGATACGGTACTCCGCCTAAGTGACTTTAGGATACTTGCTTGAAATTCCTTCTTCAATTCCGTGTATCCTATGATTCTATTGCACTGTTCTTATTATCCGTTTTCCTGTAACAGCCACTATGCCGCCGAAGGCTACGAGGGAACAGAGGGCTGCCGCCAGAGACGAGATTCGAGCTGGCTCGTCCGAGACTAGAACTGAGCAGGGTGGTATGCCTACGCCACAGGGACAGACCGATCCACCTTCCCCAGGCCGTATGGATAGGCTCGAGACTGGTATGGCGGAGTTGCGACAGATGATGGGGGGTATGCAGGAGCTACGTCAGATGGTAGGATCCCTAGTTGCAGCCAGTCGTACACCGAGGCCGGATGATGCACCTACTACATCACAGACGACCATGATACCTGCTCCTACTACTACCACCGTGGCCATTCCGGTTTCACTACAGGATTTCATGAGGCTGAGACCTCCAGTATTCACCGGCACCGAGGCAGCGGAGGACCCACAGACGTTCCTTGACAGTTTATCCAGGATCTGCCGTTCGCTGAGATGTTCGGATGATCGATGGGTAGAGCTTGCGAGTTTCCGACTAGAGGGTCTCGCGCAGACATGGTGGGAGTCAGTCTTGAGAGGTCGAGCTGCAGGTCTGCCGCCTATGACTTGGGTCGAGTTTACAGCGGTCTTTCTAGCCCGTTTCCTTCCAGAGAGCGTTCGTGACGCCAGAGCTCGTAGCTTCGAGGCCTTAGTCAAGACACCTGGGATGACGGTGTCTGAGTATGACATCCAGTTTACACAGTTATCCCGATATGCTCAGTATTTGGTGGATACCGAGGAGAAGATGGTGAAGAGGTTCGTACAGGGACTTGATGCCCAGCTATATCTTGCCATTGGCGCCCAGCACTACGACACTTATTCAGCTGCTATGGATACGGCATTGCGGATGGAGGCACGCATATCACAGACTTCGGCCGTTTCTGGGCCGAAGAGGATTCGCACCGATGTACCGTCTCAGAGGCAGCGCGCCAGATTCTTTCCGAGAGATAGGCCTGGCAGAGGATTTGGGCGGGGACAGTTATATGGTTCTTATCCCCAGGGGCAGCAGCCGTCGCCAGGGTGTTTTGGGTGCGGGAGTTTGCACCATCTTGTCAGAGACTGTCCGGCGAGACGACAGGGAGCAGCGACAGTTCCGCATGTGACCCTACCACCATCGCCACCCCCTCCACAGAGAGCCCTACTTCCTACCACAGGCGATGCTCCACGCCAGTTAGGTGCACCCAGAGGCCGTGGACGCGGCGGTCCTGTTCAGAGGACGAGGAGGCAGAGGCCGAGGTCGAGGTCAGCCCGCTATCGGTGGAGGACAGGCCCGAGTATTTGCTTTGACACCGCAGGATGCGCAGGCATCCAATGCCGTTGTGACAGGTACCTTGCCAGTTTGTTCTTTCGACGCATGGGTATTATTCGACCCAGGTTCCACACATTCGTACGTATCTACATACTTTGCACCGATGTTGGGCCGTGAGTCGTCGTCGTTAGATCATCCGCTTGTTGTTAGTACTCCGGTAGGCGAGTCGTTTGTCGCTCGTTTTGTTTTTCGTTTGTGTTCCGTTCGTATCGGGGAGAGGGATTCATCGGTTGATTTGATTCTCCTCGATATGTTGGACTTTGATGTGCTTCTGGGCATGGATTGGCTAGCCACTTGTTATGCTTCGGTGGACTGCCGTGAGAAGGCAGTCAGATTTAGCTTTCCGGGAGAGCCAGTCCTTGTTATTCAGGGAGACCGCAGCGTCACCCTTCCCAGCTTGATTTCGTCTCTTCGCGCTGGTCAGCTCTTGCGGAAGGGATGTCAGGGATTCTTAGCGTATATTTGTGATACTCGAGCTGCAGAGGTTCCGTTAGACCGGGTCCCGGTAGTTTGTGAGTTCCCTGATGTTTTCCCTGATGAGCTACCTGGGCTACCGCCTGAGCGCGATGTTGAGTTCTGCATTGATTTGATTCCCGGCTCGGGGCCTATTTCTATACCGCCTTATCGGATGGCCCCGGCAGAGCTTCGAGAGCTGAAGGATCAGTTGCAGGATTTGTTAGATAAGGGGCTTATTCGACCGAGTGTTTCTCCGTGGGGTGCTCCGGTCCTGTTTGTCAAGAAGAAGGATGGAAGTTTGCGCTTATGTATCGACTACCGCCAGCTGAACAAAGTTACCGTTCGGAACAGATATCCGTTGCCACGCATTGATGATTTGTTCGACCAGCTTCAGGGTGCGGGGTATTTTTCGAGGATCGACTTGCGATCAGGATACCATCAGCTGCGAGTTCGACAGGAGGATATACCGAGGACAGCTTTCCGCACGCGCTACGGCCACTACGAGTTTTTGGTGATGTCGTTCGGACTCACCAACGCCCCAGCAGCATTCATGGATTTGATGAACCGTACATTCAGGCCGTATCTTGACTTGTTCATCATCGTGTTTATCGACGATATCTTGGTGTACTCCCGGAGCAGAGAGGAGCACGAGCAACACTTGCGGATTACGTTACAGACTCTGAGGGAGCACCAGCTGTTCGCAAAGTTCTCCAAGTGTGCATTTTGGCTGGACAGCGTCGGATTCTTGGGTCACGTGGTTACGAGAGACGGCATTTGTGTGGACCCGAAGAAGATTGAGGCTGTTCAGCAGTGGCCCCGACCTACATCGGTTACTGAGATCCGTAGTTTTCTAGGCCTGGCAGGCTACTACAGGCGTTTTGTTCAGGACTTCTCCCGTATAGCTGCACCTTTGACCGGTTTGACCCGGAAGGGAGTTCCTTTCGTTTGGACAGAGGAGTGCGAGCTCAGTTTTCAGCAGCTACGGACTTGTTTGACTACGGCGCCGGTATTATCTTTGCCTTCGGGATCAGGCGGATTTGTGGTCTACTGTGATGCTTCGCGAGTGGGATTAGGATGCGTATTGATGCAGCATGGCCGGGTGATCGCTTATGCTTCTCGGCAGTTGAAGAAGCATGAACAGAACTACCCCACTCATGATTTGGAGATGGCTGCAGTGGTCTTTGCACTGAAGATTTGGCGATATTACCTATACGGCGAGTCGTGTCAGATATTCACCGATCACAAGAGCTTAAAGTACATATTTCAGCAGCGAGACCTGAACCTCAGACAGCGTCGTTGGATGGAGTTGGTGAAAGACTACGACTGCGAGATCTTATATCACCCAGGCAAGGCGAATGTGGTGGCAGATGCGTTGAGTAGGAGGCCCGGGGGTAGTCTATCCTTTTTGCGCGCAGTGCAGAGGCAGTCATCAGCAGATTGGCAGATGTTATGCGACAGCCGAGTTGAGTTCGAGTTCACTCAGACAGGGGGACAGCTCGCGCATGTTCGTGCACGCCCACAGTTGCTTGACCGTATATATGAGGCACAGCGCAGTGACGACCGTTGCTCAGAGATCATGGCACAGATGGGACAGGGCAGATTTTCCGAGTTCGTGATTGACGATCAGGGGATTTTACGATATGGATCTAGACTGTGCATACCAGATGCTGATGGATTGCGGCGCGACATTCTTGAGGAGGCACACCGATCAGTGTATAGTGTCCACCCCGGTTCCACCAAGATGTACCATGATATGAGAGAGACCTACTGGTGGGACGGGATGAAGAGGGACATTGCGAAGTTCGTTTCGAGATGCCTGACTTGTCAACAAGTCAAGGCCGAGCACCAGAGGCCCGCAGGAGAGCTACAGCCGTTACCCATTCCAGAGTGGAAATGGGAGCAGATTTCGATGGACTTCGTTGTGGGTCTACCCAGGACCAGTCGAGGGTACGACTCCATCTAGGTGATCGTGGATAGATTGACGAAAGCGGCTCACTTCCTACCAGTGAAGACCACTTTCAGCTTCGCTCAGTATGCTCAGCTCTATATTGACGAGATCGTGCGACTACATGGCGTACCGACTTGTATCATGTCAGATCGAGACACTCAGTTTACCAGCCGACTATGGCAGAGACTCCAGGAGGCTTTGGGCACTCGTTTGAGCTTCAGCACAGCATTTCATCCGCAGACTGACGGACAGTCAGAGCGGACCATTCAGACTCTCGAGGACATGTCAGAGCGTACGTTTTAGACTTTGGTGGTAGCTGGGATCGTCATTTACCTCTAGTGGAGTTCTCCTACAACAACAGCTTCCAGGATACTATTCAGATGGCACCTTTCGAGGCATTGTATGGGAGGAGATGCAGATCGCCCGTCTGTTGGTCAGAGCTCAGCGAGAGCAGCATTTTGTGGCCGCAGCTTGTTGAGGAGACGACAGCGAAGATACAGTTGATTCGAGACCGGATGAGGGCAGCTCAGAGCAGACAGAAATCCTATGCAGACAGGCGCCGTCGCAGATTAGAGTTCGCAGTTGGCGACCATGTTTTTCTGAGAGTCTCTCCGATGAAGGGCGTGATGCGTTTTGGGCGAAAGGGGAAGCTTAGCCCTAGATTCGTAGGTCCCTTCGAGATCCTCGAGCGTGTCGGCGCTGTTGCATATCGTTTGGCTCTTCCTCCCAGCTTTCCCGATGTTCACCCCGTCTTCCATGTTTCGATGCTCCGCAAGTACCTTCACGACCCTTCGCATGCGATTCAGCACCCGACAGTCCAGCTAGAGCGCGACCTTTCTTTTGCAGAGCAGCCGGTGGCCATCCTGGATCGGCAGGTGAAGAAGTTGAGGTCGAAGATTACACCAACCGTCAAGGTCCTTTGGCGTAGCCCGAGCAGCGAGGAGGTTACCTGGGAGACCGAGGGCGAGATGGGGAAGAAATATCCCCATCTCTTTGAAGGTACGCGTAGTTATATTTTTAAATTCGGGGACCGAATTTCTTTAAGGGGGGAAGATTGTAGCGCCTTGAAAAGTCGTTTTGGTGTTTTCCTGAAAATCGGTGAAAATTCGGTATTTTTTCGAAAACCATCTTTTTTGTTATTTTGCAGTTTAGGGCTAATTATACCTAAAATGGATAGGTAATTGCTTATTTTTAGTAGCTAATGAGTTACTTATTAAATTTTGGGCATTAAAATTTTTTTCCCTATTTTTCAATTTTTTAATATTATTTTAAGCCGGTAAGAAAATACATTAAATTAGCGATAAATACAAATTTTTCCGGGCTAATTTTAATCTTTAAAATTATGTTAATTAAAATCTAGTTGTAACATAAATTTTTAGTATTTTATTTTGATTTTTAACTAATTTTTATTATAGAAAACGAAATTTATTGAATTTAAGCTTAAACTTGCAATTTTGGACTTGTAGGGGGTCTTTTTGCATAAATTTTTTTTTTGTGCACTCCCTCTCACTTCTCCCTCACCCTAGGTCGGCCATTTCCAGCAGCACATGGGAAAAAAAAATTCCATGCTCTTTGACTTGTGTTTTTGTGTGGAAATGAGGGTTTTTTTAAAGGTTTTTGAATTGTTAAGTGGGGTATGGTGCTTTGACTTTGGGGGAGTTTGACTAGAGACTTTTTCCCACACCCACACCACTCCCCTCTCCCTCATTTCTGTCTAGAAAATCAGCAGCTCCCCCCCTTCATTTTCCTCTCTATTTTGTTCACAAATTCATCTCAAAAACCATCAAAAATCAACAAATCCTTTACAATTTCAAAGCAAAACCTTATTCCCTCTCTTCTCAAACCCAAATTGGCTCAAATCTTGGAGAAAGATGGCATCTTGGGAGGCTTTAGCAACATAGGGTTTGAACTTTTGAGGTATAACTTCTAATCAAATGGTTACATTGTAGTTAAAGTATGCTAATTAGAACTTTGAAAATTGTTTTAGTGTTAATTTTAGTGTTAATTGCATACTAGTTTTTTAAAGTTTGTGGTTTGAAATTAATTTAGGGTTTAGATCACCATTAAGAGATTAATTAAGCTATTTTGTTATCTAGTTATTTTGTTAGCTTAATCTAAGTGGTTAAATTGCTAATTGGGCTAAAATCTAGTGTTAATTTAGTGTTAGATTCTAATCTAGTTTTTAAAGGTTTATGGTTAGAGTTAAACTAGGGTTTTTAGGAACCATTATTTAGTTAATTAAAGCTAATTAGATATCTAGTTAATTACTAAACCAATCTTTAAGGTTACTTTGCTTAAGTGGCTTCATATTATGCTAATCTATGTTAAGCTTGTGTGAAATTTTCATTAAGATTGCTAATTACCAAATTCAAGAAGAGGTTTGTGTATGGAATGTGGGTTTTGTAGCATGGTAAATAAGTTAAAATTTGTGTTTTTGGTGGATAACTAGTTGTGTGGATTGGATGGTTGTGTTGGACCGTGATAACTTTGTCGCTATTGTCGATGTTTGCACCTAATTGCTATTCTAGCTTACTAGTTTTTACTAAAATGTTGTGATGAATTAATTGCGATGTCTTGATGACATTTTTAGCGTATCCTATGACATTTAGGATGCGTGTGTGCGGATTTTTGAGTGGTCGGGTTTTAGTTTTGCCGGGCGACCAAATCGGCGATTTTTGGCAGTTTTTGCGATTTTCGCGTATGTTCCGCGCACCTTGTGCACGTTGTACCTAGCTAGTGAACATTAGTATTTTCGTTTGGGTTTTGCGTCAGTCTTGATAGGTAACCTTATGTTTGGTATTGATGTAAATTCCAGGTTCGGTCGCGGAGACGTCAGACGCGGCACGAAAGGGGAAAGCGGTGATTGGACACAGCTAGCTAGGGATTCCGGTGAGTAGATGTAACATCTACGGGGGACTATCGTTGGATGGCGCAAGCCGCCCGATAGTTTTAGTAACTTAAAAGATTCCTAGTAATGTTAGTAATTAGGGGTGTAATACTTGTATGATTATTTGCTACATTCATGCCCTATATTGACATACCTATACGAAACTATTTTATAGGACACCTGCACCATTGCCAGGGTTTTTATATGCAGCACGAGCACTATTCATGCTTACACACACACCCTGGTAATTGCCATGCCACCACACTAGATAACCTTTAAATTGAAACCTTTTACTAATTGATACTTAAACTTGTGCTATTGCCTTTAATTCCTTAAAATGAAATCGTAGGATTGCTATTCATGTGCATGTACTTCATCATATTATTTGTTCATGCCTAATCTATTAATCACACATCGCAACTTGATTATTGATACCATATGCATTCATTATCATTGACATATGCACTTATGAGGATTTCTTGAGATTTTATGATATTTCTGGATTTCGGGGAAAAACCGCAAAATTTCTAAACTTATTATATTTTTAAAATATGTAAATTGCGGTTTTCTAGTGATGTAAGTGTCGTCCACCATGAGTTTGCTGTGGTTTTCGAGACCCGTTTCGAGGAGTTGGATGAACCGTCTCGGGTACATGGTGGGCCCGGTAGGGTACCCCGGGGCAAGAAGCTTGTGGTGCTGACGATGAGCCTGGCAGGGGACGGATTACCTACCGGTGACTTCATTGGGCACGGCGGATATCCAGAGGATACCGACCGGGGCCGCGAGAGGATGAGATATTGATATTGAGATGGGTCAGCCGGATGGCTGAGGCCAGAGACACTATGATATGGATTTATGAGATTTGAGACAGCTTTTAGGTGTCGTTGCTGGACACCGGTTCTCGTCGATTCTTTGAGTATTATGCTGGCATTCTAAAAGAGTTTCAAAAACAAAAAGAGATAAAATGTTTCTTATATATACCTATTGAGACCTCAGATATTCATGTTGCATACATATTAATACACTGATGTTGTATACACACCTGCTAGTGCATCCAGTCATACCTGTATTTTAGATGCTAGGATGCTTGTGTGCATGCATACGATAGCCTTTGTAGATGTTATTTATTACTCACGAGTTGGCAACTCACCCCCGTTGTGCCACAGCCTTTTTCAGGTCCGCTCCGTCAGTACAGTAGCGGCGGGCGCACTTGTTCTTTTGCCTCCTTTGCCTGGACTCGAGGTTTTGCTCTTAGGTGGGTTATATCATTATTTTTGTACCACCTTGTATATTCTTTGTATCTAGTGCACTCCATCTACTGTATCTACCAGTATTATTGTATATTGACCTAGAGATGAGACTGTGAGGTTTGTGGACTTTTATGCTGTATTTTGGGGTCGAGCTCACTTGAGTCGACATGCTGTTTTTCTTATGCTTCATTATGATTATTTCGCATGTTGTTGCTTTATTTTGCGTGGGATTTGTGACCGCCTTGTGGCGAAGAGCTAGCTCCCGCTTGGGGATGCCTTATTTGTTGGATTCATATATATTTTTGTTGTACCCATTTTGGGGGCCAGTATTTACAAAGGAGACTCTGCCGAAATTTTCGGAAAAATTGATATTGTTTTCAAAAAGGGTTTTATGTGACTTATTGATAAACTTGTTTCCAATTGATTGGGTTCTCTTCACTCTTTTGCTTATTTGGTTTGGTTTTCTGGGCTTTGGCTTACTTATTTTACGGACGTCTTTAGACGTTTCGTAAACTTAAGTGCCAGTCACGTTCCGTACCCTGCGGGTCGTGACAGCCTTAGCGCTCCAAGTCTGGCGCTCAGCGCCTTAGCGCTCCAAGTCTGGCGCTCAGCGTCCAGCGCTCCACGCGCTCATCACGTGGGCGCTATTTTATAAGAAGTGCCTTAGCGCTCCAAGTTTGGCGCACGGCGCCAAGCGCTCCAAGTTTGGCTCACGACGCCAAGCGCTCCAAATGCTGGCGCTCAGCGCCAAGCGCTCCACGTGCCCCTCACATGGGCGCTACTTAAAACAGAGCGCTCTACGCTCCTCAAGAAGAGCCTACTGCCATGAAGAGTGTTCAACACTCAATAAAAAAACAAAAAAAGAGAGCGCTCTGTACATAGAGCTCAGCGCCATAAAGAGTGTTCAACACTCAATAAAAGAGAAAATAACAAAAAAAAGAGGGGTGTCAGAACCCAAATCAATGCTCAGCATTGTTGAACAAAAAAGGGACCAAGCCCAAACAAGTGTTCAATACTTTATGCAAAACTGAATGGACTGATCCCAAGTCGGCCATAAGTCCCTAATTCAGATCAACCAAGCCCATGTGCTCACAAACTCTTTAACTGGTCTTAGTCCCAAACCTGACTACAGATCTCCCAACCAATATTGGTTCAAGGGTATATCTCTTCACACTTCTGATATGTGTCGTTGTAATTCTTCAACGTCTTCAGAGAGGTGGCGGGTCCCGACAACCAGAAACTCCATGGACCGCAACGTCCCTAAAGTAAACTCTATGGACTATGATGTCCTTAAACTCCATAGACTACGATGTCCTTAAACCCAATGGACCGCAACGTCCCTAAACTAAACTCTATGGACTATGATGTTCTTAAACTCCATGGACTACGATGTCCTTAAACCCAATGGACCGCAATGTCCCTAAACTAAACTCTATGGACTATGAGGTCCTTAAACTCATGGACTACGATGTCCTTAAACCCAATAGACCGCAATGTCCTTAAAACTAAATTGCGGACCGCAACGACCCTAAAAACTAAATTGTGGACAGCGACGTCCCTATAAACTAAAGAAAACCCTGTTGAGTAGATCTTAGTCTAAGATTAGACTAACGTATCCTCAACAAACGTTTGAGTTGATCTTAATCTAAAACAAGATTAATGATCCTTAAACCGACCCAAACCCAAATCTAAGAAAATACGGATTTGGACTAATCCACGCCCTACGGGCGACAGCATACATTAGTTTCCGTATACAATCCACGGGCAACCGAAAATAAAACAAACACAAACGACATGAAGTGAACATCTGGAGAAGGAGAAAGTGGTTACCATGATGCGTTAGCGTAATTAACTGCAGGGGCTTGCGCCTGCAGGGAAGAGCGTCCCCACAATCAAAACCCCTCAAAACGAGGGGGAATCTGACGAAGTCTGCTACAACGGCAGCATCCGTCTAAACCTCCGATACATGGTGCCATAAATCAACTTGGCATATTCGGAGAGGTGGACGGATAAAACCAAATAGCATCCGCCCGCCAAAATTCAGGCTAGGCATCCCAACGTCCCGGTCGCATCTTTCGGCGGCGAACGGATTCTGGCATGCCCCGTGGGACCTTTTTCTCTTTCCACTCCACACTTCATGTGTCGTGTTTCGCGAACAAATCGCGGTCTGCTATGGTTGCCTGTGGATTCGAGATACTAAGATTTGGTGTCTTGCTCCGTCAAGAAGAGAAAATGGCATCAATAACTTCCAACTGCACCAACTGCAACAACAACTCCCGCTCCGTCCTATCTGGAGGAGCAACTTATGGCTCCAAGCGGCCTCCATTTACGCAATGCCGGTGGAACAGGTGACGCAGGCCGCCACTGGGTTGTTCTTCGGGACCATGCTCCCGCCAATGAGCTTCAACGCTACGGCGCCGTCAGAGGAAGCTCCAAAGAAGTCGGTCTTTGATCGGCTTACCACTACCACGGCCCCTCTCAACGGTTCGTCCAAGTCTAACGCATCAGTCTTTAACAGACTAGGCCAAAGCTCAAGCGGGCTCGTGAAGAAGCCTGCAATACCCGAAGGGGCTATCCCGAAGTGGATAGCCATTCCAGCTCCGGTAGATGAAGTCATCAGAGGGTCTTCTCCTGCTAAGGGGTCGGTCTTCGCAGGACTGGCCGTTCCAACTCCTACTGCGGGTGGAGTCGTCTAA
This sequence comes from Agapanthus africanus, assembly GCA_030015575.1. Lineage (NCBI taxonomy): Eukaryota > Viridiplantae > Streptophyta > Magnoliopsida > Asparagales > Amaryllidaceae > Agapanthus > Agapanthus africanus. The sequence goes on from CM057345.1 coordinate 502,318,151, forward strand.
ACTACTTTCCCTGCTCGAAAGTCGGTCTTCGACAGATTAGACGTTCCCCCTCAACGGACGTCAGTTTTTGACAGGCTGGCACCAACAATAGTCTCTCCTCAAAGCAGGGGGTATGATGGAGCCACCCCCGTAACCGAGCTAGTACCATCTGCAAGACGTGCTCGACATCGCCACCGGCGCTGAGTGAGGAAAGCTAGGGGTAGTTCCCCTTCTGGACTTACCCCACCAGCTCCAATGGTGGAAATTGATGCTGCTGTTCCAACTGGTAACAGCTTTAAACCGCTCAGGAGGGTGTGCAAGAACTCTCCAACTGCCGTGTTGAAAAGGTCTTCTCCACCTGTGGAAAATGTTACTAAAACGAGGCCGGATCAGCCCCCTCAGCAGCTGTCCTTCGAAATCCACATGGTGTGGCGAAGGGTCCAAGACTCTGTGATTAACCAAGACTACTCCCGCCGACCGAAGAAAATGAAGGTTCGGTGAGAGAAGGACTACCCCGTCGTACCACAGAAGGTATCGTCTATATGGGTGCCCACTGCAATGGCCCCCTCAACTTCGACCTCCCATAAAAGGAGAAGGCCGGAGAGGATCCCCATGTCTACGATGAATCTCAAGGGCACTGAACCTAAACGCCCCAAGTCTGGGGGCATGGTAGTACACACCGTCTATATGGCTTCCGGAAAGGAGGAAAGCCTTACTTCTACGGGTCATCGACCACTTACGCGATTCGTAACAAAAGCTCAGGAGCAACAACAGAAACTCCCGGAGATGATGACAAAGATGGCCACACTCACTGGGCAGAACGAAAGTCCAGAAGCATCGTCGGATCAACGCCAGGAGCAGGAAACCGACGCCGAATTCCAACGAAGAATGCTCGAGAAAAAAGATAAAAAAGCCGCGGAACAAGCGGCTAACATAAAACAGATAGCGATTCTATTCCAGGATATGGTGGGGATAATGATCCAACCGGACCCTCCAGCCGAAGACCCTCCAATAATCCTTGAAGACGACAGAGGGGAGACATCAAACCCTTTTCCGGCTCTATCAACAGCCAAGGAAGAGACCATCTCCAAAGCCGCCCTTGACGACTATGTAGCTCAACAGATATGAGCTCATCAGGCGAGCGAAGCGGCTGGCCAAATCGTCAAGACTGGACGACCCTATCCGGGTTGGTACAATCAAATAAAGTACCCGCCAGGATATAAGATCCCTAAATTCCACGTGTATAAGGGGACGGGTAATCCACACCAACACGTTGCTCAATTCAGGTCTCTGTGCGGTAATACTGGGGGTGACGACAAACTGCTGCTTCGCCAGTTTGTTGGCAGCTTGTCAGAGACAGCGTTCGAATGGTACTCCGAGCTCCCGAATGACTCTGTCAAGACATTTGCAGAAATGGAGCGACTGTTTACACAAAGATTCGCAAGCGCTAGCGAGCGCATCCCGATCACCGCACTAATTAACGCTAGAGTGAAGCCGAGAGAAACCTGGGTTCAATACGCCATTCGGTAGCGGAACCTGTGGTCAAAGTGTGAACAAAGCATAGAGGAAGCACCTGCCGTAGGCATGCTCGTGGGGACCCTTGACCCTCAGGCAACCATTTTCTAATTCATGATGTTCTTCAAGCCGACCACTTTTCAGGCCTTAATCGAAAAGCTGGCCCAACCAGGTGGGCCATAAACCGTCTTCTTCAAAAACAGATTTTCAGAATGAAAAGGGAAAAGAGAAAGTGACCTTTGTCGCCAATGCTCAGCAACAACCGAGTGGCCCGTAGCCGATTGCTCACCAAAACGATAAGCAGCGATCACTCGGAGAAAAGATGGGACGCCCTTACTCATTCCCTCGGGATAAGACGAAGAGATTATTCGAGTTAGCACTGCGCAACAGGCTCAACACTCTGCCAGAGCCAAGATGCCCAACGCAATCAGGCGACGCTAACAGCCCCAATTACTGTCCTAACTACCGAATATTGGGTCACCCAATCGAAGATTGTTACATCTTCAAAAGTTGGATCGAAGACCAGTACCAATAGGGCAAGTTCACGATGTTCGAAAACTGGAGAGTGAACCCACCACAACTGCATACTCCTAAAACGGTGGATACGCCGGGGGCATCATGCTCACTTATAGAGGAAGCCCCATAGGAGGTGGCCCTTTCAGCTAAGACTAAAAGAATGCTAAAGGACCTTCAAGCATGTCCGGCGATTAGGTGGAAGAGCCCTGATTGAAATGAATTCTTGTTGTGTAAATCAATTCAAATGATCCCCGGCAACGGCGCCATTTGATTGAAATGAATTCTTGTTGTGTAAATCAATTCAAATGATCCCCGGCAACGGCGCCATTTGATTGTTAAGAATTCTTGTGTGTGTAGTATTTGAAATTGTAAAGAAATCACAACCAAAAATTATTTGACCGCAATCAACTACGGTGTCGGATGTAGATTGTAAGTGAGTGCGGATCGTCCACAGGGACAGTGTAATCGTTCGTCTTTTGAATTAGATAATTCGAAACTTTAAAGAAAAGAAAACAAAACAATTCATGATTTATATTTGAAGTTCAAGGATTAGAAAAATCTAGATCTAATAACAAGAAAAAGATAGAATCAAGAATTGATAGTTTGATGATTTTTCCAACCAAATATCAAGAATCGAAATGAGGCTCGTAGGAATCAATCGGATCTATAGATGTGATGTAATCTTACAATTACGTATTCTTATCCTTCGATGAATTGATACTAGATCGATGATGATCGACAAGAATTAGGGATTTCTAGTGAAACTAGGGTTTCATCTTATCCCTTGTTCTTTCGTCGATATCATTCATATTCTAGCCTCTAGTAAATTCAAGAAACGATCGTAGATTCCTAATTTCGAGCGATCACAATCAAAAAAGCATCGCTACGAAACTAGGTCATCGATTCTTGAATTTGCTAGGGTTTACAAAACTCGTAGGACTTAAAAATCGTTTTAAGATTTGTTACATCATCATTCTATTGATCGTCTCGAGTCCTTTACGAGCGGAGTTTTACTCAAACATCACAACAAGAACCATAATTACAAATTGAGATCGAATCATGATGCAAGAATTTAAAGAAAGCAAGATTAAAGAATTTCACCTTTTATTTATATCAACAATTTCATTACATTCACTCAAGAACTACAAGAGGAAGAACTCGATCGTCGATTTGGCTTCGCTCGTCTCCTTGAGTCGCGGATCGGCTTGGATCACTTGCCCGATTGAAGATCGGCTCGGCTCCTAAAAGGTTGAAGGCTTCTTGCTTGATTTGTACTCGGGATCTTGAATTTGGATTGGAATTAGGATTAGGGTTTCGCACAAGCCTTGTCACTAGACTTGTGGAAGAAAATGGTGTAAGAATGAACTAACTAATGATTGAACAACCTCAACCCTTAGATCTAGGCTCCTATTTATAGCCATCTGTTCAGTTGATAAAACTGCACATTTGTATTACATTTTTCCTACCATTTTCATATTAAAAAAGGACTTTATTATAATATATTATACATATGAGGGTTTATGTGTAAAAACATTATTTTCCATGTGTTAATATATGTTAATTATCATTTGGTAGGAAAATGTATGCAAATAATATTATTGATCTAATCCTAGTAGAACAAAGTCTACTAAAATCTTATTTGAGTTGTTGTGCAGAATATTTCCAAGTTGTTATGAAGAATTTATCAAACAAATCAATTTGTTGAAGAAAACTTGCCAAATTAAGAAGCAAAACTTGGAGACCAAGTCTGGAAGCAACCGAGAGAAGATTTTTGAATTATGAAGGTGCCTAGGATTGACACTTGTCACAAGAAGAAAGCACAAGAATTTTGATCAAGAGATCTCACCCGTTGGCCGCGGATCCACGGCCTTAGCCCCCATTTGCCGCGGATCCGCCGCAATATTATGGAGTTAGAAGGCAAGATTTTTGGGTATCAATCTTTGGTGAATTTTACCAAGTTTCCAACTAAAAGATTCTGGCTTTGCACTATAAAAGGGCACCGAGAGCCTCTTGGAAAAGCTATCAAACCGAAGAGATCACGAAGCTCCCGACGCTCACGCATCCAGGCTGATCATCAACTGTTCGTCTACCTCCTTGGAAGAGATCGAGAAGCAAACTAGTCTTTGTAATCATTTTCTAAGGAATCAAAGTGTAGATTGTTCAAGTTGATTAATAAAGGTAGTTATTTTATTTAATTCTTTTTGCATCTTACATTATGTTTTCCCTCTTTGTCTTTTCATCTTCTTCTCCCAACATGCGCGAGTAATTCTCCGCTTGTTAGGGTTCGTAGGATTAGGGTAGGCTAATGGACGATGAAAATAACTAAACCCTTTTTAAGTCCTATAAAGTTTAGGAACTTTATCAAAAGAATCATTAACATCCTAATCGGGCGCGCTAGCAATTCTTTGCTAGTTCCGACCGCGATTAGAGATTAGATTAATGATTGTTTTGGTAAAGGCTAGATATGAACGGAGTTCCGTATCGAGATATGGGTTAAGAGTGGGATTCCTTTTCCCTCCAGAAACCCTAATCTACACGCATCACTGTCGTTCTAGTTCTAAATCTATTAATGGATAAAAATGGTAACTTTTAATTAATCGTCCATAACTACTAAATCCTAACGAACCCTACAAGCCCTCTTATTATATTAACTACATCTTTAAAATAATCTAGATCTATATTTTGCATTCTTATTTAACGTAGATCTAGAAACCATTCCACAAAATTCTTTATTCCTCCTCTCTTTCTCAACACATCTAAAGTAAGAGTAAAAGGTTCCACGTTTCCCAGAGGACGACCCGTACTCATCTCGGTCTAGCTACACACGACACCGTTATTGATTGCGGTTAAACTACAAACAAACACTTTTTCCTACCAATCAAATGGCGCCGTTGCCGGGGATACGTGCGTAATTTTTTATTTTTACTATTTGTGTTGAATTCTTATACGATCTATATCATAATAAAACAAAACTGCAAATTGCATATTTAACGATTTGTGTGTGAATTTTGCGAGGGAATCTGGAGTCACGGACTTGAGGAAACAGGAGATCTAGGGTTTCACACTTCTCTGGTATCTTTCTTAACTCCTTCTCTCTCCTCTCAAATCCAATAAAATCTATTTTCTGCAGAATTCTTTGCAAAATAAGCGCCGCTCAAAAATCTTTTTGCAAAGTTTTGTTTTGTTGTTTGTTTTTGCATATTTTAATACGGATTTTTAAAGGGCAAGACCAAATCAAGATTAGGTGGGGATTTCATCACCCTTCCTAAGCCCCACAAATCACAAACTGAGCATATAGATCAACCCTTCATTAATTTAAAAAATATCTAGACCAGACTCTAAGGATTGTCGCGCTCAATAAGGACAGAGGAAGGTCGTGGGTAATCTATCGTTTTTCCGCATTACTTTTGTAGTGCTTAGGCAAGTGTGTCAAAGGCTAGTGGTTATTAATTAGGCCCACGACGTGGTTCCTTCCCACTTACCTGGCACTTACCTGGCTACAAGGGTAGTACGGAGGGGGTAGAGGATTTATCCTGCGGCTTGTCCTTTGGAAGTCTAGGAGCGGTCTAGAGACTGGACCTAGGTAACCATAGTTCTAGGGTTGTTTGTGCATTTTTGTGTGATTTGTCTAAATCCGTCATTTTTCAAAACAAACCAATTATTTTCTCCCCTTCCCCCTTCTTCTCTTCTTATAATGGGTGACCTAAACAGAAGAACACTTGCCGAGCTTTGCTGTCCACAACCAGATATCTCTTGTTTTCGTAATCCCTTCGGTATACCGTCCGGCTCTTTCATGTCCTTAAGAGATCATATAGAAAAAGCAGGAAGAAGCAGTTGGCCACCTCAGTCTAGGTCTTATCAACCGTATCCTAATCCTACACCTGTTTCAGTTGATACCTAGAGTGAGGAAGCCCCTAGACGAATGTCCATTGCTGAGTACATAGCTAGGGCTAGAGGCCAAAGTTTCAACCCGGACCAATATCAACCATCACCTCCACTTTCCAAAGACGAGTTTGATAGCCAACCGACCAACCCATATCAATATTCTTCTTATCATAATATTGATCCTACTCCTACCCAATTTTCGCAACCATTCTATTCCTATCAATCCAATCCGACTTTTCCACCTTCTCTAGACAGTTCTTCTAATCAGTCATTTGGGAGTTTTAATTATCCACAGGAATTTCAATCTTATACTGAAACCCCTTATCAACCAAAGTCTAGTCTTGAGAAGAAATTAGAAGAAGGTATAGTGATGATGAACCGCATTAGAGAGGAATGGAAGGAAAGCATGGCTAAATATGAAAGGGCAACGAGTTCCGAACCAGCCCAAGATTTTTCAGTATATAATACGGGTATCGGACAAAATGAGAATTTAGGTAGAGAGATAGAATTATACACCCTTCTTAATCAAGCCTCATGTTTCCAAACTGAAATCCACAACTCCAGTTTCATAGATTCATCAAGTACACCAAATAGAATGACTGATAAGTTGTGTGACTTTGTAGTGTTTGATTTACCCGACTGTGAAGGGTCCATTCCAAGTGAAACCAAACCCAACCCTTGTGATCTCTACACCTCCACTCTTGAACCAAAACTGATTGAAAGCTATACTTTTGATGAGGTGTTTGAGAATTTTAACCTTCACTTGAATGAGGTGATTGACATTGGGGATATATTGATTGATGAACCCGAAATTTTGGATGATTTTGTCCCACCAATTCATCAAATCCTTTCACTTCCTTGTGGTCATCATCTTGAGCCTTTAATTCTTCCCGAACCCCAAATATGTCTTGAAGTTGATAATAATGGTATACACGAAGATCAGACCGAAATACAGCCTCCATCTTCCACATCTGGTACAGCAACACTCGACACACCAATTTGTTTACCCATTTCACCTTCTATTCTCTCCGGTTCTTCTTCTGTTCCTATAGTTTCAGTGAGTTTTGATGAATCACAATCTGTTAATTCAAGTTCAATAATACCAGAAATTCAACTTGATTTAGATATTTTTGAAAATGAGGTACATGAGTTTTTCGAGTCCTCTACCTCAATAATTTTTGAATCAAGTAGGATAAATTCTGGCATAAAACTCTTTGACAGCAAAATGTTCAATCACACCGTTGATAAAAGTTTTGAAGAACTTTTTGCTGACGAACTTGAATTTTTAAACAATACGGATTTTGTGATTAATCAATCTCCACCTATAGAGGTTGGACCGTCACCATTCCTTCTTCCTAATCATTCACATTCATCCTCATTCTTTCTTTTCTCTAATTTCAAACCCTTTCCAGACCACCTCTTATCCCTTCCCCACTTTTTCTTGACTCGATACAACACATTCTTCCACCAACCTATACGCTATACTGATAAAATCTTTGAATGGTTGGTGTTAACTTTTGGTCTTTGTAAAGTCTTACTTTGACCAAATGACTCACCCCCTCTTAAAATGCTTCGTATTGTCTAACTCATGTTTGAGGGGGGGTATATTTTTGGCTCTTGAACATAACTTTTGTCCTCAAATTTGTGAGCCAAAAATAAGATTGGGGGAGCATTTTCACTTTCATATATTCTTGCCCCCATTAATAATGTCATTCCAAGCTTATAGGTTTTTGTGATCCAGCAGACAGCAACAGTGATGACACTGTTGAAAACAAGTTTGGGGGAGGTTTGTGCTTATTTACACATACTTTGCATCATACTATATATAAGCACAAAAAAATTTTTTGATAACAAAAGAGTAGAAAGTGAAAAATTACATCCAAAAGATAAGAATAGTTTAAGAAAACCAAAAAAATTAGAAGTTTTCTTAAACGAACTAGTAATAAGTAGTTATGAGCTGTTGTCCCAAGGGTTAGTAAAATGAAGGAAGTCACTAATCTGAGGATAAAATAAGTCTGAAAAATAATTTCTATTCTGGAAGCCAAACATTTGAATGTTGATACCCTACTATATGCACTTACACATGTCTTGAAACTCGGGATAGTAGAGGATACCTTGAAATGCTCTTGTCTAAAAGCCAGAGTAGAAGGAAAAAAAATGAAGAAAATATAAAAATGATGAAAAGAAAAAAATGAACACTGGTTTTGTTATCGCCAAGGCAGCAATAAAAAAATATAGCGAGGGTGCCTCTTCACCTAGTGCCCTAAGGCCAACTGGTCTGGGAGTCACTGCTAAGCCTTAGGTGGTGCAAGACGAGGAAAATATTATCACTAATCAGCAAGCACACGAGTAATCGGTCTGTTAGTATCTCAAGAAGTATTAACGGTCGCATGAAAATGTGTGAGCAAATCTTAATATTCATCAAAATAAAAAGTACTAAGGTAGATGGACAAGAGTATGATAGCTTGAATTGAATTCTCCGAGTGTAGGGATGTTCTTTACACACACGTGGGGTTATATGATCAATGTTTGGATGAAAGGTAGGAATGAAGAATAAAGACGATGTTTTATTGAGGGATAATGTGATTTCTAACATTTTTTCATGACTATTAAGATAGGGCTCATGACAACTGAAAAGCTAGTATAGTTGGAAACTCTTCTTTTCAAGGCCTTTCTTTTATGGTTCTTATCTTTATATGTAAATTTCACCATCTTTTTTTTGTTATAGGATTTTGTGGGTGTAATCCGCTGAAAACCCTCAGGAGACAACACTCCTCCTATTAGGGACACCTAGAGGTTTAACGGCTTGTTGCACGTGCTCAGTGCAATCGTGTCTGCCTACGAAAGTGTGCTTAGTTTTCTCCTTTCTTTTTCTCCTCTTAAATAAACTAGTTTGCTCGGGACGATCAAAGATAAGTTTGGGGGTATTTGTTCAGTTGATAAAACTGCACATTTGTATTACATTTTTCCTACCATTTTCATATTAAAAAAGGACTTTATTATAATATATTATACATATGAGGGTTTATGTGTAAAAACATTATTTTCCATGTGTTAATATATGTTAATTATCATTTGGTAGGAAAATGTATGCAAATAATATTATTGATCTAATCCTAGTAGAACAAAGTCTACTAAAATCTTATTTGAGTTGTTGTGCAGAATATTTCCAAGTTGTTATGAAGAATTTATCAAACAAATTAATTTGTTGAAGAAAACTTGCCAAATTAAGAAGCAAAACTTGGAGACCAAGTCTGGAAGCAACCGAGAGAAGATTTTTGAATTATGAAGGTGCCTAGGATTGACACTTGTCACAAGAAGAAAGCACAAGAATTTTGATCAAGAGATCTCACCCGTTGGCCGCGGATCCGCGGCCTTAGCCCCCATTTGCCGCGGATCCGCCGCAATATTATGGAGTTAGAAGGCAAGATTTTTGGGTATCAATCTTTGGTGAATTTTACCAAGTTTCCAACTAAAAGATTCTGGCTTTGCACTATAAAAGGGCACCGAGAGCCTCTTGGAAAAGCTATCAAGCCGAAGAGATCACGAAGCTCCCGACGCTCACGCATCCAGGCTGATCATCAACTGTTCGTCTACCTCCTTGGAAGAGATCGAGAAGCAAACTAGTCTTTGTAATCATTTTCTAAGGAATCAAAGTGTAGATTGTTCAAGTTGATTAATAAAGGTAGTTATTTTATTTAATTCTTTTTGCATCTTACATTATGTTTTCCCTCTTTGTCTTTTCATCTTTTTCTCCCAACATGCGCGAGTAATTCTCCGCTTGTTAGGGTTCGTAGGATTAGGGTAGGCTAATGGACGATGAAAATAACTAAACCCTTTTTAAGTCCTATAAAGTTTAGGAACTTTATCAAAAGAATCATTATCATCCTAATCGGGCGTGCTAGCAATTCTTTGCTAGTTCCGACCGCGATTAGAGATTAGATTAATGATTGTTTTGGTAAAGGCTAGATATGAACGGAGTTCCGTATCGAGATATGGGTTAAGAGTGGGATTCCTTTTCCCTCCAGAAACCCTAATCTACACGCATCACTGTCGTTCTAGTTCTAAATCTATTAATGGATAAAAATGGTAACTTTTAATTAATCGTCCATAACTACTAAATCCTAACGAACCCTACAAGCCCTCTTATTATATTAACTACATCTTTAAAATAATCTAGATCTATATTTTGCATTCTTATTTAACGTAGATCTAGAAACCATTCCACAAAATTCTTTATTCCTCCTCTCTTTCTCAACACATCTAAAGTAAGAGTAAAAGGTTCCACGTTTCCCAGAGGACGACCCGTACTCATCTCGGTCTAGCTATACACGACACCGTTATTGATTGCGGTTAAACTACAAACAAACACTCTTTCGTGTCAATCACCATCAAAACCCTAGATCTAGGATTTGAATTTTACGTTTCCCTCCAAAAGTTTGTTGAGGAAATTTGAATTTCCCTCCAAAAGTTAGTTAGAGGAGAAGCTTCTAGATGTGATTAGTTAGGAGGGAGCTTCTAGAAATAGTTTGTTAGGAGCTTAATTAAGATTAGCCTTGCTTAATGATCTTTGCTGATCTGGCAGTAGCTTCGAGATCCTTCTGGAATTAGAAGTATCAGAAAGGAATGTGGGCCCAGAGATACAAATTGTGCACTGAAAATGACTTGCTGACGTGGCCAAACCGCCGCGGAACCGCGGCGCAAGCCGGCTCCCGCCGCGGTTCCGCGGCGCTTTTGGAGAGTTGGGGCTTGGGCTCTCTGGTGATTGCTTGGGCTGATGTATGGGCCTTTCTTTGATATGCTGATTTGTATATTTCCTTCTGAATTTCTACCAGATCTGAAAACATGGAGTTGGTGTATTTTTGATCAGCTTCTTTTGACTTTGCTCCTGCAATTTCCTGCACAAATCTCGACACAAGTGTTGCGCAAATACAGTGATGATGCGAAGCCATGAAATGCAGTCAATTTCCCTTAAAGTGCCGGTTTAAAAGTCTAACACATGAAATCTGATATTTAACGACTGATTTGCTAATATGTGAAATATGAATACCGAACACTTCTAAATGAGTGCAAATGATAGGGAAATTGCCGTGTTAAAAATACATTATTTTCAACTGATCAAATTCCCCCAAACTTAATTTCGATCGTCTCGAGCGAATGTTTTATTAAAAAGAGAAGGAGAAAATCAAGAAAGAGAAAAACTAACTAGCATACTTTCGTAGGAAACACGATTGCACTGAGCACGTGCAACAAGCCTTTAAACCTCTAGGTGTCCCTAGTAGGAGGAGTGTTGTCTCCTGAGGGTTTTCAGCGGATTACACCCACAAAATCCAATAATAAAAGGAAGATCATGAATATTATATTTAAAAAAAAGAATCGTAGAAGAAAAGCCTTGAAAATTAGGGTTTCCAACTAAGCTAGTTTTTCGGTTGTCATGAGCCCTATCTTAATGGTAATGAAAAAATGTTAGAAATCACGTCCTCCCTCAATAAAACATCGTCTTATTCTTCATTTCTATCTTTATTCCAAACATCGATCATATCACCCTGCGTGTGTGTAAAGGACATCCCTACACCCGGAGAATTCAATTCAAGCTATCATACTCTTGCCCATCAGCCTCAGTACTTTTTAATTAATGAATATTTAGATGAGATTGCTCACACACTTTCATGCGACCGTTAATACTTCTTGAGGCACTAACCGACCGATTACTCATGTGCTTGCTTACTTGGTGTATTTTCCTCGTCTTGCACCACCTTAGGCATAACAGTGACTCCCAGACCAGTTGGCCTTAGGGCACTAGGTGAAGAAGTACCCTCGCTATATATTTTTTATTGCCCTTGGTGATAACAAAACCAGTGTCCATTTTTCTCACCACTTTATATTTTATTCATTTTTTTTTCTTTTATTTCCTTCATACATCGGCTTTAAGACAAGAGCATTTCAAGGTATCCTCTACTATCCCAGGCTTTAAGACGTGTGTAAGTGCGAATAGCAGGGTATCAACGTTCAAAATGTTTGGCTTCCAGAATAGAAACTATTTTTCAGACTTATTTTTATCCTCAGATTAGTGACGTCCTTCATGTAGGGTTCCTAGGCACCCTAATGAGGTCTCACAAGGCATCAACCATGCCATTTTCAAATTTAAACGGTGCCGAGAAACCCTAGAACGGATCGTTGGCTAGATTTCTAGGCGACAAAGCAAACTAGTTAACACTTAACTATAAGAATACGGAAATACAACCTTTGTAGATCCGGTTCTCCACCTCCATAGCTCCGCAACGAAGTCCCCTCGCTGTCCAAATAAATTCCCGGGCTCTAGCGTCGGCTTCGTCGGAGAAATGGTGAGCTAGGTCGTCGATGTCCATGCCGAAGATGATCTACGTCGAGGCATCGCTAGATCAAGCTCCAACTTCGCCAAGTCAAGAAATTTGTGAAGGAAACACACTCTACTACTTGGCAAGAGGTAGAGGATAAAGAAATAGGAAGTGGGTAGACTTTAGAATTGGATTTCTCACTTGTTTTCATCAATCACCATTGATGAAGTAAGGTTTCTTCATGTGTCAAGATGAAGAAGAAGAAGATGAATCTTATGATAAGTATTTCTCAAAAAGGAAATAATAAGAATACTTATCATAATGTAACCATGGTAATGTGTAGAGAGTTAATCATGGTTGAATGGAATGGTTAGGGTTAAGCATGTGACAAAATGGTCACTTGGTCAAAGTCTTCATGAAGCTTCATGAACAAACAAAGAAAGCCACCATTATCCTCTTATGCCAATTATTTTATTTCCAAAAAGAATAAATAAATAAATGAATGAATAAATAATCATAACCCTAACCATTCATATAACCATGGTTCAATCTTCACACAAACACAAGTAAACATGTATCATCAAACATGATACAATCAAGTGCACAAAACTATATCGAATATACAATGTGCACACCCGAGTGAGAAAATCCATTTAAAGTGAACCGATATTAGTTAATGCAAAGTAATATATCAAATATATAATTATGCATTAAATCATTAAATCAACACTTGATTTAATGATCCGGTCATATCTCATATAACCGACTAGTATCCTATGTATCGGTTTATCGAATCAATGCTTGAATCGATAACTAGGTTATATCGCATACAACCAATCGATACATTTATCGCGAGAATGGAATACGGTATCACATACACGCATTATTCTCGGTCCCGCACATATCTCATATGCGCTCCTATTTCGTTTCGCTTGAGCCAGGAAACCTCTGTGTAGGACTCTAAAGACTGGTCAATACGCCGGCAGCAGGTGATGATCATATCAAGCACCCACAAGCCGCAAGCGGTCTGCTAAACGTAACGGCCACCCGGGTATTGAGCGATCAGAAGATCGACGAGCAAGCCCGCTCACACTCCAGTGAATCCAACCAGTAACACTACCGTACAGTCCGGTCTGATCGTCTGATATGTCGCATATCTCGCCTAGGGGTGGTAAACGTCAGACCCCAATAGCTCGATAAGTCGTGTCGATATGAGGTCTATAACAATTCGAGAAACTACTGGTAACACTTACCAGTAAATCTCAGCAACCCTGGCCAGGGATTTCCGGTTATAGCCAATCGAACACAGCGCAACATCAACTCCCTATACCGGGAGAGACGAATCCCCTCCTATCGCTCATTGCCTCCATGTGACTCGGGACTGTACCCAAAAACCACCGTTTTGCATGCCCTCTTGGACGTGGTAAGATGGAAATCAAAGCACAGTGGGAACCACACAAGACTCTATGACGATCTCGGGTCAACAGACTACTCTGTACCAGTGTCACCAGAGAACTGCCATCTGACGTGAGGTATAATACCATCTGGGAGTTCTCGGCGAGTCCGTCCAGTGTACCCAGTCTTTACTGAGCACCCGTATATCATCTCTGATGTCAAACACCGATGGATATGGGATCATCCATCGCCTATCTGTATGGGTCGAGAAGGTACACGCTAGTCTACTCTGGTATATCGATGCCCCGTCTCGATACACCCACGACTAGGGACTTTGAAGGATGTACTTATGGACTACCATGTCCCCACTAGTATGATCCGCATCATAGTCCAGGTAGTCAAGTACACATCCTAAGGGCTTTACCAACATGTAACAGAGAGACAATCGGTATACACGTTAAAGTAAAGAGCAACCAGATAGCATACTATCATGTCGAGCAAGAAAGTCCTCCCTATATACGTCCTAGCATCCACTACAATATACATCATATGTACAGTAATGGCCTCTAGGGCATACATATAACTAACAATCTCCCACTTGCACTAGGGCCATCTGTAGCAGTGGTTGTAGTATCTCATACTCAACCATCCCATAAAAGTCTCTCTCTGGGAACAGGCCTTTGTGAGTGGATCCGCTGTGTTGTCCTCTGAGTCTACTCTCCTAACCTCGATCACCCTGGAGATCAACCATCTCCATGATCAGGTGACACTGCCTTAGAATATGTCTGGGTCTCTGATGGGACGGGCGTTCCTTGGCATAAGCCACAACTCCATTGTCTCACAATGGTAGGAACGAAGTTCATCTTATGAACTAATATACACCCAAACATCCTCCTTGGTAGCATCTTAAGTAGCGATGTATCCTGCCTTTATCGTCTAGTATGTCATGGTATCTAGCTTGGAACTCTTCCAACATACCGTTCCTTTGCTTAGGGTAAAGACAATGCCTGTGACTGACATTCAGTCGTCTTTATCACCCTGGAACCCTTCCAGTGATTCTCCCCAGGATCGGTTGATACCATCTCACTACAACTAGTGAGAATCCTAACATCCATTTAGATCTATCTCATAGATCCAAAAATCCAGGATTTAGGAGGTATCACTTTGATCCCATATGGAGAATCATTGTGATAATCGGAGATTGATCGAGCGTAGCATAGGAAACTTCTTCCCCATCAAGAGTATGTCATCCACGTACTCTACGAGGATCACCACCATACTCCCTACTACCTTTTTGTTTATACAAGGTTCATCTACCATTTTGATGATGTCAAACTCTTTGACTAATCCATCAAAACAGATGTTCCAACTCCGCGATGCTTGCTTTATCCTATAAAGCATCTTGCACACGTTTCCGCTGCTCCCACTGTCTACGAAGCCCTCTGGCTGTGTACTTATAGACGCACTCTTCTAAAACACCATTTAGAAAAGCTGTCATGACACCCAACCACCAGATATCGTAGTCATGGATGTAGCCGTGGCAAGTAGGATCTGGATGGACTTAAGCATAGGTACTTGAAAAGGTTTCTTCATTATCCACAGCTGGACAATGATGCAAACTTTTAACAAGTCTAGTTTTGAAAGTCTCAACTTTTCGATGTACACCAAGTAATCTTCTCAAGATATACTTGCTCCTGATGGGGATTTAACCCTTCAGATATAGCAACCAAAGTCCATACTTTGTTGGTGTATAAGGATTCCATCTCAGATCGCTAAGCATCCAGCCATTCTTACAGAGTCACACTCCTGATGGCCAGCTCGAAACTAGTTGGGTCATCATCTCATGATGCAGTCCTCTCTCCCACTGTCATAGAGAAACCGAAGTATCTCTCAGGTGGGTGAGGAACCCTACTAGATCGGCGGAGAGGCTGAGGTTCATTGGAATCTACTGAATCCTTTGGCTCTATCAAATCATCTGCTGTAGTTTGTATAGCTGGAACCTTTCCAGTTTTACATTACAGACCTTGCCTCGAGCTTGTCCGGATTTTGCTTTCAGACATAGGCCGGTCAACCCCAAATCTTAACTAGCTTAAGACATGGGCTCTTCCCTTTCCATATCACATATGAAATGGTAGGCAACTGATTTGATTGGAACCCTATTCAATAGGTATGCAACTTCATAAGTGCATAACTCCCAAAAGGAAAAAGGTAACTCAGCAGTACTCATCATAGAGCACACCATATCAAATAGGGTGTATTTGCTCCGCCCCGATATACCATCGTGCTATGGTGTATACGGAGGAGTAATGCTGAGAGAGAATCTCATTCTCCTTTAGAGTAATCCAGGATTTTCGTGCTCAAGTATTCTTCTCCTTGATCACATCAAAGGACATAATACTTTTACCCGTATTTTGGTTCTCTACTTCTAACTTATATTCTGTGAATATCTCAAAAGGTTCGGACTTGTGTTTCAACAGGAACATAGGTCTGAATCTCGAAAGATCATCAGAGAATGTAATGAAGTACAAAGAACCGGTCTTGGCATGTATAGACAGGGGACCTACATACATCAACATGTATCATCCCAAGAGTTCACTAACTCTTTCTCTGTTTCCAATAAACAGGGCTGTGGTCATCTTATCTTTGTGACATGACTGGCGAGTTTCACAAGATGTAAATTCAAACTGATTTGAATATGCATCTACATGTAACTTCAGCTAGTCGGGTTGCATTGATATGACCTAGTCTACAATGCCTCAAGAAGAATTCGTTCATTTCTGAACTCTTCCTCTTGTGTGTGTTCCATATACTAAGAACTGTAGTTTGATTTAGAACATCAACGCTTTTAGATAACGTGCCTGATACGATCAACTTTTGATATAGGAAATGTTCAAAACATTATCCAACAATACAGAATTTTATCATTTCTTTACTAATAAAGAGACTGATATGATTTTGTATATCAGGTTCGGTATCTAATAACATTCGTTCAGAATCAATGTATTGGTAATACAGGGTGACAGTGACCAACAGACTTGGCTGCAACTCTTGCCCCGTTTTCTGCCTCATGAAACTTATCACCCGTTCTCAGTTCTCTACCTTTCTGTAGCCCTATGTAACAGATTACATATCTGGGATCCTGATCCGGTATCACATACCCAGGACGTAAAGGACACTGAGAAACAGTTCTCTGTAATGAACACACCCGAAGGAGATGCATCATATGCACTTTCTTCGTTTGGGCGGCACGGGAATTCTGGTATTCCCCAATTTCCTGCTCTGTCTTATAACAATTATAAGTTGGAGCGGGACCAACGTTCCCCAGCTCAGTATAACAAACGGGTTCGGTCAATATTCCGTATTATTATCTTGATTAAGGCGTGATATGGTCGCTACCAGGAGAGAGAGAGAAGAAAACACTCAGCGTGCGCTCTTGCAAGAATAGATTGGTTATTATTTTATCTAATCAGGATGGCTCCCACTGCTTTTTATCAAATCTTCCTTCAAACCCTAAAAGGAAAGACTAGCCGGGATTAATTACACACTACAAGTTCGCCAATCTTTCAGCCAGGTCAGTGTCGGTACTTTGAGGGAGGTGCCCCGTGCTTTCGCACGGACCTAATTAATGTAAACCTCGTTTTCCCAGAGGCGTAACCTCGTTGACACCTTTCTAGACACCTACTTGATCGGCTAATTGTAATGTATAAAACTCTCCCAGGAGTAACTCTTACTCGCAGCGGGTATCGGGATCCAACTATCTTATAGAAGGTATGCAATCTCATTGCAAATTTCAACACTTGAAATTCCCGATAATATTTTGCCCCTAGCAGCTATATGACCTTAACATAGTCAACAAATCATAAGTGCTAGTCAAGTTCAACCCGTCATTTCCCGATTGAATTAAACCCACCCGCACGACCCTTAACATAGTCAACAAAGTCGCACGACTACCCTAATCCAATCACATCATATGCTTATGCAGATAAGCACTAATTAGCTACCGCACACTACGCCTTAACATAGTCAACAAACGTAGCACGAATACTAACCAGTACTTATCTGAAATGACGGAGGGCTACGACAAGTTTTTCTGAAAACCTTTTGCGTAATGAACTTGATATCGTTGTCGAATCAAATGATTTTGAAATGGAGTGTCTTTGAGGCTTTTCTAGTTTTGCTAAAGGAGTCACTCCCGGTGAAGGGATCGTCGGTCCTTTCCTCGTCGAATGAGGTGCGGGATATATCATATATATCGCTGTGCAAAGCAAAAACACTTAAAAGCAATCAAAAGACAAACCGAGTGTGTAGCATCTGCCAGTTATTGCTAAAGGAGTCACTCCCGGTGAAGGGATCTTGGTCCTTTCCTCATCGAATAAGGTGCAGGATATATCACATATACCACTGTGCAAAGCAAGAACTGTAGCTACCTATTTTAATTTTGAAATTCGATTCTACAACATCTTAGGTTTCTTTTATTTCATTAATCACATTAATGAAGTCCCATCATTTAAGTACCTAAACATCACAGATAAATACGACGTACACTTATGCCATCCGCATTCGCCTCGATGTTCCCTCGTGCACCGTTAGGTTAGGTAACTAACGGCAGAGCGGGGCAGGGCTAGCGCGGGTGTAAAACATAAGTAACATCTATATAATATATCATATATACTATATACTGTATCCATCACAGAACATCACATGATCACATCACAGATATCGCAGCAGAAGAATCATATGAAATATTGGATATACTAGGACGTCCGTGTTTTCAATACGAGCCAGTATAAAACACGGATTCCACGGTCGCGATGAATAGCCAAACCCACACCCCTAGACCCCTACGAGAGCGGCAAGCAACCCTACCAATTCTAGAGTTAGGAGACCCGGACTCGACTCCTCGAGTTGGTCTCCCACTGGACTCCAGAACCCGGTTACTTGTGCTCCCCTCCTTGGGTCTATCCTAGTGCGGAAAAGTAAATAATATACAAACGGTGACAACTTCCGCAACCTGGAAGCGCCCCAATAAAAGAATATTACAAACAAGTTTTTACATGAATGAAAATGAAAAACACTCATCTCACATAAAAAACCCCGGCTATTCAAACACGACGATCCAATATAACATATCCAGCAACATATAACATCACATGTCATCAACGTAAGTAAATATGCGCATCCCAATTGTCGTTGACATATAGCAACGAAACCGGCGATATCACATATTACACTTACGGTCACAGAAAAGAAAGTGTAAAACGGCAACAGTTGGAATCCGCAACCTCCTCAGACATCGCATGCCTGACCAAATGAATTCTTTAGACATCGCATGCCTAACAATTATAAACCCCGCATTTTAGTCTCATTATCGAAAACTCTTTTCAATATCAAGTCGGGCAATTCAACAAGATTCCCGACATCCTGATCGAATGCTCGTCGCAAACTTCAGTAGGCGGCCGCACCCCCGACGCCGTCGACGAAGTGCACCAAGGCGGAACACCGCTGCCGCGAGCACCCGAACGGATGCTTTCGGCGACGGGGTTCTCCTACAGTCACTTGGTCGGGGCTATGGAGTGAGGCTGTCTATTAAGTTTACCCGGCGAGTATCCGCGTACGCTACGTGATTGCGACGGACTTTTGATCATATCAAAATTCCGTGGCAACCGATCAATTGAGACTAAACTGCTAAGTTTATAACATTCATTCAGTTATCTCATAACTGTTGTGAATTCCAATTATTGTATCCCATTCCAGATAAATAGAAAATGTTAAACTTTTCGATCGAACAGTCAAACACCCAAGTTTTCCCGATACAGATCAACATCTGAAATAAGTCTAACAACATTCAGTTCGTGCCTCAGTACCAACGGTCCAGCCGTAGAAGGGTCAAGCCAACGCCTCATATGTGGCACGCCGTACTGCCCCAAACCCGAAGGTTCAAAGGGCAGTTCAAGACGGTCACATAATCGAGTTAAGGTTTGTTGTCTTCTAGAGGGTCCATCGAGTTACTTGCACTAGTTAGAACGTCGTTAAACTACGGAAAAATCCAACACTTGGAAATTTCTCGGCAGGGGAAAAAGTGGGTATTTATATCCGATCGAACTTTTTAACATATTCAAAATATCCGGAAAGCCACATAGACAAAGTCTGATAATCCGATCGAATCGACGAACTCTCAGTACACCCCAGAAAATTCAACTCTTGAATAAATTTTAAAAATTCCCAGAAAAACCAGCACTGGAAACCAAGAATTACTGTGTAACTATCTGTGTATATTAAGGCATTACGGCCGCGGAACAGCGGCACGAGCCAAGCTCGTGCCGCGGAACCGCGGCTCAATGAAGGAATTAGGGCATACGACTTCACAGTAACTCTTAGATATTCCTGCATGTTTTTCTACATATTTTTAATATAGAAAAACTCACTGTTTTCAAAAATGTACAGAGAGCATGATCCGGGTTCGGGTTTTGGTTCGATCGGACTTCAAATTGCGTCTAGACTTCGCCTAAGGCTCTAGCTTGGCTCTGATACCACTGTAGGGTTCCTAGGCACCCTAATGAGGTCTCACAAGGCATCAACCATGCCATTTTCAAATTTAAACGGTGCCGAGAAACCCTAGAACGGATCGTTGGCTAGATTTCTAGGCGACAAAGCAAACTAGTTAACACTTAACTACAAGAATACGGAAATACAACCTTTGTAGATCCGGTTCTCCACCTCCATAGCTCCGCAATGAAGTCCCCTCGCTGTCCAAATAAATTCCCGGGCTCTAGCGTCGGCTTCGTCGGAGAAATGGTGAGCTAGGTCGTCGATGTCCATGCCGAAGATGATCTACGTCGAGGCATCGCTAGATCAAGCTCCAACTTCGCCAAGTCAAGAAACTTGTGAAGGAAACACACTCTACTACTTGGCAAGAGGTAGAGGATGAAGAAATAGAAAGTGGGTAGACTTTAGAATTGGATTTCTCACTTGTTTTCATCAATCACCATTGATGAAGTAAGGTTTCTTCATGTGTCAAGATGAAGAAGAAGAAGATGAATCTTATGATAAGTATTTCTCAAAAAGGAAATAATAAGAATACTTATCATAATGTAACCATGGTAATGTGTAGAGAGTTAATCATGGTTGAATGGAATGGTTAGGGTTAAGCATGTGACAAAATGGTCACTTGGTCAAAGTCTTCATGAAGCTTCATGAACAAACAAAGAAAGCCACCATTATCCTCTTATGCCAATTATTTTATTTCCAAAAAGAATAAATAAATAAATGAATGAATAAATAATCATAACCCTAACCATTCATATAACCATGGTTCAATCTTCACACAAACACAAGTAAACATGTATCATCAAACATGATACAATCAAGTGCACAAAACTATATCGAATATACAATGTGCACACCCGAGTGAGAAAATCCATTTAAAGTGAACCGATATTAGTTAATGCAAAGTAATATATCAAATATATAATTATGCATTAAATCATTAAATCAACACTTGATTTAATGATCCGGTCATATCTCATATAACCGACTAGTATCCTATGTATCGGTTTATCGAATCAATACTTGAATCGATAACTAGGTTATATCGCATACAACCAATCGATACATTTATCGCGAGAATGGAATACGGTATCACATACACGCATTATTCTCGGTCCCGCACATATCTCATATGCGCTCCTATTTCGTTTCGCTTGAGCCAGGAAACCTCTATGTAGGACTCTAAAGACTCGTCAATACGCCGGCAGCAGGTGATGATCATATCAAGCATCCACAAGCCGCAAGCGGTCTGCTAAACGTAACGGCCACCCGGGTATTGAGCGATCAGAAGATCGACGAGCAAGCCCGCTCACACTACAGTGAATCCAACCAGTAACACTACCGTACAGTCCGGTCTGATCGTCTGATATGTCGCATATCTCGCCTAGGGGTGGTAAACGTCAGACCCCAATAGCTCGATAAGTCGTGTCGATATGAGGTCTATAACAATTCGAGAAACTACTGGTAACACTTACCAGTAAATCTCAGCAACCCTGGCCAGGGATTTCCGGTTATAGCCAATCGAACACAGCGCAACATCAACTCCCTATACCGGGAGAGACGAATCCCCTCCTATCGCTCATTGCCTCTATGTGACTCGGGACTGTACCCAAAAACCACCGTTTTGCACGCCCTCTTGGACGTGGTAAGATGGAAATCAAAGCACAGTGGGAACCACACAAGACTCTATGACGATCTCGCGTCAACAGACTACTCTGTACCAGTGTCACCAGAGAACTGCCATCTGACGTGAGGTATAATACCATCTGGGAGTTCTCGGCGAGTCCGTCCAGTGTACCCAGTCTCTACTGAGCACCCGTATATCATCTCTGATGTCAAACACCGATGGATATGGGATCATCCATCGCCCATCTGTATGGGTCGAGAAGGTACACGCTAGTCTACTCTGGTATATCGATGCCCCGTCTCGATACACCCACGACTAGGGACTTTGAAGGATGTACTTATGGACTACCATGTCCCCACTAGTATGATCCGCATCATAGTCCAGGTAGTCAAGTACACATCCTAAGGGCTTTACCAACATGTAACAGAGAGACAATCAGTATACACGTTAAAGTAAAGAGCAACCAGATAGCATACTATCATGTCGAGCAAGAAAGTCCTCCCTATATACGTCCTAGCATCCACTACAATATACATCATATGTACAGTAATGGCCTCTAGGGCATACATATAACTAACACTTCATCTTACTAACCCTTGGGACAACGGCTCATAACTACTTATTACTAGTTCGTATAAGAAAACTTCTAATTTTCTTAGGTTTTTTAAATTTTTCACCATCTAAACTTTTATTATCTTATTTATGTACAAAAAATATTTTTATCTTTTCGAAAATTTTTAAATTTTTATAGGTTTTCAAAAAAATGTTTTGTGCTTATGCAAAGTGATATGCAAATGATGCGAAAATAAGCACAAACCTCCCCCAAACTTGTTTTCAACAGTGTCCTCACTGTTGCCATCAGCTAAATCTTGAAAAACCTGTAAGCTTGGGAGGAATTTATTAGTGGGGGCAAAATATATAAGTGAAGAACCTCCCCCAAACTTATTTCTGGCTCATCATTTTGTAAAAATTTTCTTTTCAAGAGCCAGAAAAAATGCCCCCCGAAACTTGAATTAAGCAATGTTAATCTTTGAAAATCATATGAGGGGGTCAAAAATCATTGGTCAATGCCAAGCTTTGCAAAGACCGAATGTTAACACCAACCATTCAAATTTTTTATCAATGCAGTGCTCTGGTTGTGGAAGAAGAAGTGGGGAAAGGTTAAGTGGTGGAAAAGAGTGTGTGTGCGTCTCATTTTGGAGAGACGATGCAGTGAATGTGATGGATTACTCGCATTCTTTTTATAAGTCAGAAGAAGGGGTGGAGGTTCAATTTCATTGATTGGGAGATGATTCATCTCAACACCCGTGTCATTTAAAATTGCGAGTTCATCAGCGAAGATCTCTTCAAAAGTTCTATCCATACCCCGATGAATAATGTCATCACAAAGTGCGGAGTGATCTTCAGACTCTAAGAACAGTTCATAATTGTTGTTAATTGTTGACCCGGACATCTCAGTGGAAGAGTCCGTATGTGTATGATACATAGTTGGGTCAAACAATAACATATGAAAAGAGTCTAGATCAGTATCAGGAGGATCATCAAATTCGCTGCTGTCGACATCCATTAAGTCGACAGAACAGACCTGAGCAGTAGGTTCAGAGGGTACACTTCCCAACTTGTAAATGTTCAGCTCTATTGACCTATTCCCGAAGGATAGGGTCATAGAACCGTTACGACAGTTGATTATTGCATTGGAAGTGGCCAAAAGGGGCGACCTAAAATCACCGGAATTTGATTCCGTGGGTTCGCTATAGGCTGTGTATCAATTACAATAAAGTCCACAGGGAATATGAATTCCCCGATTTTTATTAACACATCCTCCAGTTCACCCTTAGGTTTGGTGATTGATCGGTCAGCCATTTGGAGAGTGCAATTGGTTGGCTTCAACTCTCCGATCCCTAATTGCTCATAAACTGAATATGGAAGCAAGTTAATACTAGCGCCAAGGTCTAGTAGAGCACGGTTGATGTGTTTTTCCCCAATAGAAACGGAAATAGTAGGATATCCAGGATCCTTACGTTTCCTCGGTAATTGTTGGTAGAAAGCCGTGTCTATTGTTTTTTTCATGAAAATCTTCTTGGGCACTTGAGTCTTCCTCTTCCTAGTGCATAAGTTCTTAAGAGTTTTCGCATAGGACGGAACTTGTTGGATGGCATCTAGGAGAGGGATGTTGGTGTTAACTTGCTTAAAAAATGTTCATAATCTTCTCCATATGTGGACTCGATGTGTTTGCCCTTAACCGATTAGGATAAAGTGCTTTAGCAATAAAAGCTGGGTCCATCATAGGAGAAGGAAGTGTTTGTGGATCCGATCCCAAAATAGAAGTGGGGATCGTCCGTGGAGGGGTAAAAGAGGTGGGCTGAAGTGGCGAGCCTTTTGGGAAACGAAGAATAGGCTCGGAAGAAGGTGGTGGGGTAGAAGAACTGGGGTTAGAACTAGAAGTGTGTGTGTAAGGAAAGGTCTCAGCCGGGGTATCATTGATTGATTTATTAGTATCATCAAACTCTTCCCCAACATGAGTGTCAAGCACTCTTCCAGATCTCAACGTGAGTGCATCCACATGATGTGAATAGCCAGGATTGGGTAAAGTTTGAGCTGGAAGTTTCCCTTTCTCTCTTGCACGCATTTCGGCTTTTAGTTGTGCAATTTGTTCTTCCATCGATTTGATGTTCTCATTTTGAGAGATAATGATCTTCATCACATTCTCGACGGAAGATTGCAAACTTGCCGTCCCTTGGATGGATTGTTTCATGAAAGTATCCAAGCTTTGTGCTAATGCAGAGGTATTATCTGTACCGGTCAATTGCAAAGGACTAGATGGTGCAAAAGTGTTGGCCGGATTTTGAAAGTTTTGTACTTGGAAGGGGTGCTGACTCAATTGAAGTTGTGGGTACTGTTGTGGTAGAGGGACCCTTTGGAAATTGTTTTGGGTTGGAACCGTGTTTTGAAATTGTGATTGGTTCCAAGCAAAATTTGGGTGATTCCCCCAACCCTGATTATATGTGGAGGAAGATGGATCGTTTCTAGGTCTTTGAAATGCGGCATTGGTATGCTCATGACCTTGAAACGGACATTCTTCAGTCAAGTGAGACGGATCAGAACAGCAACCACATACAGTTTTAGAGAGTGACATTTGATTTAGGATGGCGGCTAAAAATTTATTTTCCATAGTCTCGAGTTTCTTGTGTATAGCTGCAATGTCAGCTCTAACTCCTATGGAAATATCATTGCCCTCCCTAGATGATTGACTCACACCCTCCCACTGTAAAGATTTTTCAGCGAAATCTTCTAGGAATTCCCAGGCTTCCCTATCATTCTTAGTCATAAAGTTGCCTTGACACATGGATTCAAGGGTCTGTCTTGTGTAAGGAGTAATGCCCTCATAAATGATTCGGCACAGTTCCCATCTCGGGATGCCGTGATGTGGACATTGGACTAACAGATCCTTGAAACGTTCAAGACATTTTGAAAATGTTTCATTTGAAAGCTGGGTGAATTGATAGATTTCGCTACAGACTCGAGCTGTCTTTTGATGTGGGTAGAATTTCTTAAGAAATGCTTTGACGAAGTCTTCCCAATTTGAAATGGAATGTGCGGTAGTGTTATACAGCCACTTCTCGGCTAAATCGCACAAGGTAAATGGGAGAAGACGAAGACGTAAAGCATCCACAGAAAGCTGTGAAGTACCCATCATTGCGCATACATTTTCAAATTTCGTGATAAACACGTATGCGTCTTCAGACTCGAGACCGTGAAATTTTGGTAGAAGGTTGATGTATTGGGGTTTTATTTGAAAATTTCCCCCGTTGGCTGGTGGAATGGAAAGACAAGTGGAAAGTGGACCTCGTGTAGGATAGCACCTCTCTTGGAGAGAGATGCGAGGTGGATTCTGCGCACCAACGGACGGTGGCAGGGTAGTGGAAAAGAAGTTCGATGGAGATGGATCCATCGAAGTGGTTGTGGTGGGTAAAAGAGAGGGTAAATGTAGAAATACCGACTTTTGGGTCGATCGAAGGGACGCGGACTAACAGGCACTAGAATCCTGTTGTCCAGCCTATCTTGCACTAAAAAGGGTTAGTACAAGTGGCAGCGTGAATTTATAATTAGGGAAAATGAAGTGTTGGTGTTTGTTTTGAAAAATTGGACGGATTTTTGAAAAAATGATGCAACACAACAAATGCAGCACACAAAACCCTAATTTCTAGTGGTCACCTAGGTCAAACTCTAGACCGCTCCTAACTGCCAAAAGACAAGTCGCAGGATAAAATCCTCCACTGCCTCTTCGTCCCCCTGTGGCCAGGTAAGTGCCAGGTAAGTGGGAAGGTACTCCACTACGTAAGTAGTGGGCCTAATTAATAACCACTAGCCTTAGACACACTTGCCTTAGACACCACAAGAAAACGCGGATAAGCAATGAATTACCCACGGCCTTCTCTTGTCCTAAGTGAGCGCGACGGTCCTTAGAGTCATCTTTAGATATTTTTTAGTTAATTAGGGTAAATGCGGATGCAAGTTTTGCGGTTTTCGGGGCTTAGGAAGGGTAATGAACTCCCCACCTAATCTGGATTTGGTCGTGCCCCTTAAATTCCGTATTAATTATGCAAACAACCAAAAATCAAAAACACGCACAATTTATTTTTGCTTTTGCGCGGCGCTGCGATTATTTGCAAAGAAACCTGCACAAAATTGTTATTGGAGCAGATTGAGAAGAAGATAAGAAAGATAGAGACTCACAGGGGAAAATTGGTGCAGAGAGGAGCTAGACATGCCACGGAACCGCCGCAGGTAAGGGTCTTTTGCCGCGGAATAGCGGTCACTTGAAGGGATCTCTGCAAAATGTTTTTAGGACAATGCTTCTGCTACTCCCCTTAGCTCTCTGGAATGCTCAGAAATTTTTTATCCAAGCTCCAATGATTCCAGAATTCCTCGCAATCAAATCACAACACACGTATTAGAGTTTGTGCGAGTTTAGATTACAAAATTTAGATGGAATAAAATTTTCAACTCAAATTTCAAAATACGGACAATTAGCGCACTATCCCTGGCAACGGCGCCATTTGATTGATCGTTTCTTTGTGTGTGTTAAGAAAATGAATAAAATTCACAATCAAAGAATTATTTGACCGCAATCAACTACGGTGTTGGATGTAGATTGTAAGTGAGTGCGGATCGTCCACAGGGACAGTGTAATCGTTCGTCTTTTGAATTAGATGAGTCGAAACTTTAAAGAAAAGAAAACAAAACAATTCATGATTTATATTTGAAGTTCAAGAATTAGAAAAATCTAGATCTAATAACAAGAAAAAGATAGAATCAAGAATTGATAGTTTGATGATTTTTCCAACCAAATATCAAGAATCGAAATGAGGCTCGTAGGAATCGATCGGATCTATAGATGTGATTTAATCTTACAATTACGTATTCTTATCCTTCGATGAATTGATACTAGATCGATGATGATCGACAAGAATTAGGGATTTCTAGTGAAACTAGGGTTTCATCTTATCCCTTGTTCTTTCATCGATATCATTCACATTCTAGCCTCTAGTAAATTCAAGAAACGATCGTAGATCCCTAATTTCGAGCGATCACAATCAAGAAAGCATCGCTACGAAACTAGGTCATCGATTCTTGAACTTGCTAGGGTTTACAAAACTCGTAGGACTTAAAAATCGTTTTAAGATTTGTTACATCATCATTCTATTGATCGTCTCGAGTCCTTTACGAGCGGAGTTTTACTCAAACATCACAACAAGAACCACAATTACAAATTGAGATCGAATCATGATGTAAGAATTTAAAGAAAGCAAGATTAAAGAATTTCACCTTTTATTTATATCAACAATTTCATTACATTCGCTCAAGAACTACAAGAGGAAGAACTCTATCGTCGATTTGGCTTCGCTCGTCTCCTTGAGTCGCGGATCGGCTTGGATCACTTGCCCGATTGAAGATCGGCTCGGCTCCTAAAAGATTGAAGGCTTCTTGCTTGATTTGTACTCGGGATCTTGAATTTGGATTGGAATTAAGGTTAGGGTTTCGCACAAGCCTTGTCACTAGACTTGTGGAAGAAAATGGTGTAAGAATGAACTAACTAATGATTGAACAACCTCAACCCTTAGATCTAGGCTCCTATTTATAGCCATCAAAACCCTAGATCTAGGATTTGAATTTTACGTTTCCCTCCAAAAGTTTGTTGAGGAAATTTGAATTTCCCTCCAAAAGTTAGTTAGAGGAGAAGTTTCTAGATGTGATTAGTTAGGAGGGAGCTTCTAGAAATAGTTTGTTAGGAGCTTAATTAAGATTAGCCTTGCTTAATGATCTTTGCTGATCTGGCAGTAGCTTCGAGATCCTTCTGGAATTTGAAGTATCAGAAAGGAATGTGGGCCCAGAAATACAAATTGTGCACTGAAAATGACTTGCTGACGTGGCTAAACCGCCGCGGAACCGCGGCGCAAGCCGGCTCCCGCCGCGGTTCCGCGGCGCTTTTGGAGAGTTGGGGCTTGGGCTCTCTGGTGATTGCTTGGGCTGATGTATGGGCCTTTCTTTGATATGCTGATTTGTATATTTCCTTCTGAATTGCTACCAGATCTGAAAACATGGAGTTGGTGTATTTTTGATCAGCTTCTTTTGACTTTGCTCCTGCAATTTCCTGCACAAATCTCGACACAAGTGTTGCGCAAATACAGTGATGATGCGATGCCATGAAATGCAGTCAATTTCCCTTAAAGTGCCGGTTTAAAAGTCTAACACATGAAATCTGATATTTAACGACTGATTTGCTAATATGTGAAATATGAATACCGAACACTTCTAAATGAGTGCAAATGATAGGGAAATTGCCGTGTTAAAAATACATTATTTTCGACTCTTGATAGGGAAATCGCCGTGTCTTCCGTAAGATATTTATTAACCCAACTTTAACCCTAGGCTATGGTTTAATCTCTACAAGGGTTAGGCATGATATTATCTAACCAAGGTTGCATTTCTAACCTTATCTCAATATTCTTTCATCACTTCTTCACTTGAGGTTCATCTTCTTCTTCTTCATGATTTTTGCTCTCTAGCTCTTGATCAAGTGATGAAAACATGTGAGAAAATAAAATATAAAGTGAGCCTACTTCCTACTTCATCATCCTACACACTTTCTTGGGTAGTAAAGGGTGTTTTCTTCACAAAGTTCTTCAACTGGTGAAGAGGTAGCTTGGGTTTGACTCTCCTCGACGTAGATCATCTTCGGCCTTGAAGACTACAAGCAAACTTGTTCATTTCTCCGAGGGAACCCATACTAGAGTTCGGGAGATCGATGATCGCAGTGAAGGGACGTCAACATGGAGCTTTAGAAGTGAAGGACTGGTCTACAAAGGTTGTATTCCGTAAACACTTAGATGTATGTAGTTTTCTTTGTGTTTCGTATGATTCTCTAGTTATCGATTCTAGTTTAGGGTTCTTTAAAACGGCAAATTTTTGAAAATAGCATGGACGATGCCTCCCGAAACCTTGCTGTCATTCATAGGAACCCTACAGTGGTATCAGAGCCTAGCTAGAGAATTAGACGGATTGTGTAGGATTACGAAACCGAAACAACTCCGAAACTTGACACATCAAAACCATGTTTCTGTCGATTTTTAAATGAGCTCTAAAAATTTTTCAAACAAGTGCAGAATCATATTTAAGAGAAAATAAGAACATGGAAGAAATTTGGGGGCATCTGCTCGGATTTTGGCCGAGCAGATGAGGAGATTTTCTGAGCAGGCCGGCCGTACTGCATGTTCTGGGCCCCAATTTTTTCTCATGTTCTGGTCTCTGGGTTTTGGTATTTCAGGTGTTGTTTGATTTTGCTAATTTTTCATGTGATGATTAACTTACTGCAATGGCAACTCGGAGTGTTTCATAGTCGTAATTCTAACTGTTTTCGGGTTACTTTAGACGGTGTTAAAAAGTTCGAACGGATATCAAATACCCACTTTTTCCCTTGCCGGAAAATTTTGCAAGTGTTGGATTTTTTCCGTAGTTAAAAAGCATTCAAACATCATGCAAGTTATGCGATGGACCCTCTAGAAGAACAAAACCTTAACTCGATTATGTAACCGTCAGAACCGCCACTGAACCCTCGGGTTTGTGGTGGTTCAGCGGTGCCACATGTGAGGCGTTGGTTGACCCTTCTACGGCCGGTCCATTGGTACTGTGGCATGTGCTGAATAATTTTAAACTATGCTCAATTGTTGAGCTTTCTGGGTAATAGTGGGTGTTTGTTGATTCGATCGGAATGTTTAACCTCGTCTAGTTTTTTTCTGTTACCGTAAGTGTAATATGTGGTGTATCGCCGGTTTCGTTGCTATATGTCAACGATAATTGGGATACGCATATTTACTTACGTTGATGACATGTGATGTTATGTGTTGTTGTATATGTTATATTGGATCATCGTGTTTTGAATAGCCGGGGTTTTATGTGAGATGAGAGTTTTTATTTTCATTCATGTAAAATTCAATGTATGTAATATTCTTTTATTGGGGCACTTCCGGATTGAGGAAGATGTCACCGTTGATGTATATTATTTACTTTTCCGCATTAGAATAGACCCAAGGAGGGGAGCACAATAACTGGGTTCTAGAGTCCAGTGGGAGACCATCTCGAGGCGTCGAGACCGGGTCTCCTAACTCTAGAATTGGTAGGGTTGCTTGCCGCTCTCATAGGGGTCTAGGGATGTGGGTTTGGCTATTCATCACGACCGTGGAATCCGTGTTTTATACAGGCTTAATATAAAACCCGGAAGTAGTATATATGATATATTATATAGACGTTGCTTATGTTTTACACCCGCGCTAGCCCTGCCCCGCTCTACCGTTAGTTATCTAACCTAACGGTGCATGATGGGACATCGAGGCGAATGCGGATGGCATAAGCGTACATTGTATTTATCTGTGATGCTTAGGTAACTTAAATGATGGGACTTCATTAATGAGATTAATGAAAGAAAATAAATCTAAAAATGTTGTAGAAACTTGTTTTAAAAACTGGTAGCTCTAGTTCTTGCTTTGCATAGCGGTATTCCTTGTAGAATATCCAGCACCTTATTCGATAAGGAAAGAGCCGAGATCCCTTCACCGGGAGTGACCTCTTTAGCGAAACTAGCAGATGCTACAAAATCAGTTTGTCTTTTGATTGCATTTATAGTTTTTACTTTGCATAGTGGTATTTGTGAAATATCCTGCACCTTATTCGATAAGGAAAGAGCCGAGATCCCTTCACCGGGAGTGACCTATTTAGTAAAACTAGTAAAAGCCTCAAAAACACTCCTTTTCATAATCACTCGATTCTACAACGATATCAAGTTCATTACGCAAAAGGTTTTCTTAAAAAACTGTCGTAGCCCTCCATCATTTCAGATAAGTACTTCATATTATTCGTGCTACGTTTGTTGGCTTTCGTCAAGGCGTAGTGTGCGGAAGCTATTTATGCTTATCTGCAAAAGCATATGATGCGATTGAGTTAGGGTAGTCATGCGACTTTGTTGGCTTTCGTCAAGGGTCGTGCGGGTGGATTTAATTCAATCAAGAAATGTACGGGTTGAACTTGACTAGCAGCCTATGGTTTGTTGGCTTTCGTCAAGGTCATAGGATGCTAAGGGCAAAATATTATCGGGAATTTCAAGAGTTGAAATTTGCAATGAGATTGCATACCTTCTATGAGATAGTTGGATCCCGATACCCACTGCGAGTAAGAGTTACTCGTGGATGAGTTTTACACATTACAATTAGCCGATCAAGTAGGTGTCTAGAAAGGTGTTAACGGGGTTATGCCCCTGGGAAAATGAGGTTTATTTTAATTAGATCCGTGTGAAAGCACGGGGAACCTCCCTCAAAGTACAAGCACTGGCCTGGCTGAAAGATTGGCGAAATTGTAGGGTGTAATTAATCCCGGCTAGTCTTTCCTTTTAGGGTTTGAAGGAAGATTTGATAAAATCAATGGGAGCCATCCTGATTAGATAAAATAATAATCAATCTGATCTTGCAAGAGCGCACGCAGAGTGTTTTCTTCTCTCTCTCTCTCTCCAGGTAGCGATCATGTCATGCCTTAATCAAGATAATAATATGGATGTATTGACCGAACCTGCTTGTTATACTGTGCTGGGGAACGTTGGTTCCGCTCCAACTTATAATTGTTATAAGACCAAGCAGGAAATAGGGGATTACCAGAATTCCCGTGCCGCCCAAATGAAGAAAGTGCATGATGATGCATCTTCTTCGGGTGTGTTCATTACCGAGAACTGTTTTTCAGTATCCTCTACGTCGTGGGTATGTGATACCGGATCAGGATCCCACATATGTAATCTGTTACATGGGCTACAGATAGGTAGAGAACTGAGAACGGGTGATAAATTTTCAAGAAATGGAAACAGTGCAATTGTTGCAGCCAAGTTGTTGGCAGTTATCACCCTGTATTATCAAGTACATTGATTCTGAATGAATGTTGTTAGATACCGAACCGAATATACAACATGATATCAGTCTCTTTATTTAGTAAAGAAGGATATAAGTTTGTATTGTTGGATAATGTTTTGAACATTTCCTATATCAAGAGTTGATCGGTTCAGGCACGTTATCTAAAATCATATACGTTCTAAATCAAACTACAGTTCTCAACGTACAGAACACACACAAGAGGAAGAGTTCAGAAATGAATGAATCCTTCTTTAAGCATTGTAGAATAGGTCATAGTAATGCGACCCGACTATCTAAGTTACATTAAGATGCATATTTAAATCAGTTTGAATTTACATCTTGTGAAACTTTCCAGTCATGTCACAAAGATAAAATGACCATAGCTCCGTTTACTAGAAACAGAGAAAGAGTTAGTGAACTCTTGGGATTGATACATGATGATGTATGTAAGTCCACTGTCTACACATGCCAAGACCGGTTCTTTGTATTTCATTACATTCACTGATGATCTCTCAAGATTCGGACATATATTCCTGTTGAAACACAAGTGTGAAGCTTTTGAGAAATTTAATGAATATAAGTCAGAAGTAGAGAACCAAAATGGGTATAAGTATTATGTCCTATGATGAGATCAGGGAGGAGAATACTTGAGCACGGAATTCCTGGACTATTCTAAAGGGGAATAAGATTCGCTCTCAGCATTACTCCTCCGTATACACCACAGCACATCGGTATATCGGGGAAGAGCAATCGCACCCTATTAGATATGGTGCACTCTATGATGGGTACTACTGAGTTGCCTATTTCCTTTTGGGGTTATGCACTTGTGAAACTGCATACCTATTGAATAGCGTTCCAACCAAATCAGGTCCCTACCACTCCATATGAGATATGGTATGGCTAGAGCCCATGTCTTAAATAAGTTAAGATTTGGGGTTGTCCGGCCTATGTCAAAAGCAAAATCCGGACAAGCTCGAGGCAAGGTCAGTTCTGTGGAAGTTTGTTGGATATCCCAAGCTTTCGCAAGGGAATATCTTCTACCACACCGAGGAACAAAAGGTGTTTTATTTCTCGGCATGCCACCTTTTTAGAAAAAGGAATTTATTTTTGGAAAGAAATTAGTGGTCATGAGGTAGAACTGGAAGGAGTTCCAGCTATACAAACTACAGCTGATGATTTGGTAGAACTGGAGGATTCCATAGTTCCCGACGAACCTCAGCCTCTCCGCCGATCTGGTAGGATTCCTCATCCGCTTAAGAGATACTTCGGTTTCTCGATAACAGTGGGAGCGAGGATTGCATCATGAGATGATGACCCAACTAGTTTCGAGCAGGCCATCAAGAGTGGGGACTCTGTAAGAATGGCTGGATGCTATGTGATCTGAGATGGAATCCATATACACCAACAAAGTATGGACTTTGGTTGCTTTATCTGAAGGGTTAAATCCCCATCAGGAGCAAGTATATCTTGAGAAGATTACTTGGTGTACATGGAAAGGTTGAGACTTTCAAAGCTAGACTAGTTGTAAAAGGTTTTCGTCATTGACCAGGTGTGGATTATGATAAAACCTTTTCTCCTGAAGCTATGCTTAAGTCCATCCGGATCGTACTTGCCATTGCTACATACCATGACTACGATATCTGGCGGTTGGGTGTCATGACTGCTATTCTAAATAGTGATTTAGAAGAGAGCGTCTATAAGTACACAGCCGGAGGACTTCGTAGACAGTAGGAGCAGCGAAAACGTATGCAAGTTGCTTTACGAGTTAAAGAAGGCATCGCGGAGTTGGAACGTCTGTTTTGATATGGTAGTCAAAGAGTTTGACTTCATCAAAATGATAGATGAACCTTGTATATACAAAAAGGTAGTAGAGAGTAAGGTGGTTTTCCTCGTAATGTACGTGGATGACATACTCTTGATAGGAAAAGAGTTTCCTATGCTACGCTTGGTCAATCTCCTCTTATCACAAGGATTCTCCATATAGGGTCAAGGTAATACCTCCTAAATCCTGGGTTTTGGATCTATGAGATAGATCTAAGTGGATGTTAGGATTCTCACTAGGTGTAGTGAGATGGTATCAATCGATCCTGGAGAGAATCACTGGATAGCTTCCAGGGTGGTAAGGTCGACTGAATGTCAGTCAAAGGCATTGTCTTTGCCCTCAGTGGAGGGACGGTATGTTGGAAGAGTTCCAAGCTAGATACCGTGGCAAACTAGACGATAAAGGCTAGATACATCGCTACCAAAGATGCTACCAAAGAGGCAGTCTGGGTGTATATTAGTTCATGAGATGAACTTCGTTCTAACCATTGTGTGACAATGGAGTTGTGGTTTAGGCCTAGGAACCCCCGTTCCATCAGTGACCCGGACATATTCTAAGGTAGTATCACTTGATCATGGAGATGGTTGATCTCCAGAGGATCGAGATTAGGAGAGCAGACTCAGAGGAAAATACGGCGGATCCACTTACAAAGGCCTTTTCCCAGAGAGAGACTTTTATGGTATGGTTGAGTATGAGATACTACAACCACTGCTATATGACGGCCTTAGTGCAAGTGGGAGATTGTTAGTTATATGTATGCCCTAGAAGCCATTACTGTACATGAGATGTACATTGTAGTGGATGCTTGGACATATATAGGGAGGACTTTCTTGCTCGACATGATAGTATGCTATCTGGGTACTCTTTATCTTAACATGTACACTGATTGTCTCTCTGTTACATGTTGGTAAAGCCCTTAGGATGCGTACTTGACTACCTAGATTATGATGGAGATCATCCTAGTGGGACAAAGGTAGTCTGTGAGTACATCCTTTAATGTCCCTAGTCGTGGGTGTATCGAGACGGGGCATCGATATACCAGAGTAGACTAGCGTATGGCTTCTCGACCCATGTAGATAAGCAATGGATGATCTCATATCCATTGGTGTTTGACATCAGAGATGATATACGGGTACTCAGTGGAGACTGGGTACACTGGACGGACTCGCCGAGAACTCCCAGATGGTATTATACCTCACGTCAGATGGCAGTTCTCTGGTGACACTAGTACAGGTTAGTCTATCGACCCGAAATCGTCATAGAGTCTTATGTGATTCCCACTGTGCTTTGATTTCCACCTTACCACATTCATGAGGACGTGCAAAACGGTGGTTTTTGGGTACAGTCCCGAGTCACATGGAGGCAATGAGCAATAGGAGGGGATTCGTCTCTCCCGATATTGGGAGTTGATGTTGTGCTGTGCTCGATTGGCTATAACATGAAGTCCCTGTTTCCCCCAATCAGAGCAAAGCTCTGTTTTGAATTTTAAAATTCAAAAATTGAAGCAACGCTTCATATTCTGCGCGCTGCGTGCCACGTGTCAAATACAAGTGCGCTAGCGCAGTTGCGCTGCGCTCTGCGCTGCGTGCCACGTGTCAAACACGGGTGCGCTAGCGCAGTTGCACTGCGCTCTGCACTGCGCGCCACGTGTCGGACGTAGGTGCGCTAGCGCAAGGTACGCCAGCGCTGGAATTAAAAATTCCCCCACCGTCAGATCAAAAGATCTACTAATAATAAATTATTAATTAATCAGAACAAAAATTCTGTTATGGAAAGATCTTTTTAATCTTATTAAAACAAGAAGATTATCTTCTGTAAAACAGAAGCTTTAGGATCAAAGATCCAACAGTGGGAAATATTCCCAAATCAATCAGAGAAAGATCTCTTAAAACTGATTTAACAAATCATTTGGCCCTATATAAAGGACCCCAGACTTCAAGTCAAAAATATACAGAATAGAAGAGACAGAAAAGACAGAAAAAGAGAGAGAGAAACCCTCTGCAAAAGAAAAGAAAACTCTTAGAAAAAAGAAGATTTTTCTTCATCTTCAAGATAAAAAAGAACTATGTTCTTGAATAATAGAGATGAAACCATCTCGTAGAAAGAAAACCATCTTCTAAAAAGATCATAGATCTACAAAAGACTAAGGTCTTTGATGATAAGAAAAAAGATCAAACGATCTAATTATAAAAAACTAAAAGAAGTATTTTACTTCATTCACAGATCTTTGATCTATAAAGGCAGAGCCCTTTTTATTAAACAAGAACTTTTGTTCCTGAATCTTGAGGCAAAGCCCCCTTTAAGAAGAACATAAAAGTTGTTCTTTGGTCTTAAAATTGATCAGATGCCCTTTGCGCTATTGAAAAGTGCCTTGCACTCATGAATTGCGCCTTTGCGCTCATTGGATCAGCGCTCAGTGCTAAAACTTGCCACGTGTCAACCAAAGACACAATCTGCGCTTTGCGCTTCTAAAATAGAGCATTGCGCTCATGGGCTGGCGCTTAGCGCCAAGCGTGCCATGTGTCACTCACTGGTGCGCCAACAAACTAGCGCAATGCGCTCATAAATTAAAAGCGCAACGCGCTAACAAATTGGCGCTTAGCGCTAAGCACGACACGTGTCCTCTTCGTGTGCAGAAGCACAATGTGCTCTTTGACTGGCGCAACACGCCTGGCGCGCCATGTGGCGCACTGTCAGAACAAACTTTGTTTCTGATACAAGACAAAAATGTTAGAGCCCAATGCTTAGCATTATTAAAAGGGCCGAGCCCAAATAAAGGCTTAATAACCAGAAAAACAAAATGTGTTAAACATTTTAATTGGACTCAGCCCAATTCCGGCCATAAGTCCTCAACTTATCTTGAACTGAGCACATCTGCTCTTTCAACCAACTCACACTGGTTCGAGGGTACATCTCGTTACTCCTCTGATCTGTCGTTGTAATCCTTCAACGTCGTCAGAGAGGTGACAGGTCCCGACAATCACACATTACTACGGACTGTGGGGTCCTTAAACTTATGGACTATGATGTCCTTAACCTCGATCGTGATGTCTTTAAACTAACATCGGACTATGATGTCCTTAACCTCGACCGTGATGTCTTTAAACTAACATCGGACTATGATGTCCTTAACCTCGACCGTGATTTCTTTAAACTAACATCGGACTGTGAGGTCCTTAAACTCACAAACTATGATGTCCTTAACCTCGACTGTGATGTCTTAAAACTAACATCGGACTGTGGGGTCCTTAAACTCATGGACTATAATGTCCTTAATCTCGACCGTGATGTCTTTAAACTAACATCGGACTGTGGAGTCCTTAAATCCATGGACTATGATGTCCTTAATCTCTACCGTGATGTTTTTAAACTAACATCGGACTGTGAGGTCCTTAAACTCACGGACTATGATGTCTTTAACCTCGACCGTGATGTCTTAAAACTAACATCGGACTGTGAGGTCCTTAAACCCACGGACTATGATGTCCTTAACCTCGACCGCGATGTCTTTAAACTAACATTGGACCGCAATCTCCTTAAACTAATTATCGACCGCAATGTCATTAAACTAAACAATAGAGCCCAATTGCTCTCTTGTCGGATCTAAACGATCCCGTTAAGTTGATCTTAGTCTAAAATCAGACTAACGTATCCTTAACAAACGTTTAAGTTGATCTTAGTCTAAAATCAGACTAACGTATCCTTAACAAACGTTTAAGTTGATCTTAGTCTCAAATAAGGCTAACGTATCCTTAAACCCAAACCCAAATCTGAGAAAGATACGGATTTGGACTAGTCCACGCCCTACGGGCGACAACATAACTTAGTCTCCGTATACAATCCACGAGCAACCAAACACAAAAAAAACACCCACGACACGAAGTGACCATCTGGAGAAGGAGAAAGTTGTTATCGCGATGCGGTAGTGTAATTAACTGCAGGGGCTTGCGCCTGCAGGGAAGAGCGTCCCCACAATCAAAAACCCCTCAGATAAGGCGGAATTTGACGAAGTCTGCTACATCGGCCGCATCCGTTTAAACCTTCGATACATGGTGCCATAAATCAAATTGGCATCTTCGGAGAGGTGGACGGATATCACCAATTAGCATCTGCTCCGAATTTCAGGCAGGATGGACCTGCGCGGTCGCGTCTCCGTGATTCGAAGGGGAACAGATTCTGGCACGCCCGGTAGGACCTTTTCCTCTTTCCACTCCACACTTCGTGTGTCGTGTTCGCGAACCAATCGCGGTTTTCTAATGGTTGCCCTTGGGTTTCGAGGTACTAAGATTTGGCGTTTTGCTTGGTGCAGAAAGCAAAGAATCAATGGTGTCCACTTGTGCAAGATGTTCGAACTGCAACTGCAACCTACGCTCCGCCTCACCGGGGGTGTAGCTTACGGACCTCAAGCGGCGTCCCTGTTCACGATTCCGGTAGAACAGGTCACCCAGGCTATTACTGGATTGTTTTTTAGAACTATGCTCCCCCCGATGAGCTTCAGCACGCCTGTACCAGCACCGGAAGCTCCCAAGAAGTCGGTCTTCGATCGGCTTGCTACTACCATGGCCCCTCTCAACGGGTCGTCCAGCTCCAACTCCTCGGTCTTCGCCAGACCGAGCCTGAACTCCGATGGGCCTGCCAAGAAACCCATGATACCTGAAGTGGCCATCCCGAAGAAGATAGCCATCCCTGCTCCTGAAGTCGTTAAGGTGGCTTCTCCTGCCAAAGAGTCGGTCTTTACAAGACTGACAATTCCGGCTCCCGTTCCTGCTCGAAGGTCTGTCTTTGACAAATTGGATACCGCTACTCAAAAGACGTCAGTCTTCAAGAGGCTAGCACCAGCAGCGCCTCATCTGGACAGGGGGTAAGACAAAGCCATCCCCAGCGCCGAACCAACCCCAACAGCTCGACACGCTCGACGTCGTCACTAGGGCCGAGTAAGGAAGGCCGGGGGCAACTCCTCCTCTGGGCTAACTCCATCAGCTCCAACGGTGGAAATTAATGATGCTGTTTCAACCGGGAACAGCTTTGAGCTGCTGAACAAGGTGCACAGGAATTCGCCTACCGCCGTACTAAAAAGATCTTCGCCGCCGTTGGAGACTGTCACAGAAATGAAGCCAGAACAGTCCCTTCAATGGCTGTCTTCCAAAGTTTATAAAATATGGCGACAAGTCCAAGAGTCGGTGGTTGACCAAGACTATCCCCGCCGGCAGAAGAAGCTGAAGGTCTGACAGGAAGAAAACCGTCCTGTTAAGCCACAAAAGACGACGGCTACTTGGGTGCCCACTGCAACGGCCCCCTCAACTTTGACTACTTATAAAAGGAGAAGGCCGGAGAAAATCCCCATGCCTTTGACGAATGTCAAAGGCACTGGGCTTAAACGCCCTAAGTCTGGGGGCATAGTAGTGCATACCGTCTATATGGCATCCGGAAAAGAGGATAGCCGTATCTCCACAGGTCATCGACCGCTTACGCGATCCGTGACAAAAGCCCAGGAGCAGCAGCAGAAGCTTCAGGAGATGATGACTGCGATGGCCGCACTCATAGGACCGAAAGCAAGCCCAGAGGCATCCTCGGAGCAACGCCATGAGAAGGAAACTGATGCCGAATTCCTTCGGAGAATGCTTGAAAAGAAGGACAAAGAGGCCACGGAACAAGCGGCCAATATAAAGCAAATGGCCCTTCTATTCCAGGATATGGTGGGCATGATGATCCAGCCGGATCCCCCAGCCGAAGAACCTCCAGTAATAATTGAAGATGACAGAGGAGAAACATCAAACCCTCTACCAGCTCTGTCGACAGCCAAAGAAGAGACAATCTCCAAAGCTGCACTGGATGACTACATTGCTCAGCAAATAAGAGTTCACCAGGCAAATGAAGCGGCCGGCCAAGTTGTTAGAACTGGACGACCGTATCCAGGCTGGTATGATCAGATAAAGTACCCGCCGGGCTACACGATCCCGAAATTCCATGTGTACAAGGGGACAGGCAATCCCCATCAACATGTTGCTCAGTTCAGGGCCCTCTGTGGCAATACTGGTGGCAATGATAAGCTCTTGCTTCGCCAATTCGTCGGCAGCTTATCGGAGACGGCGTTCGAGTGGTACTCCGAACTTCCAAATGACTCTGTCAAAACTTTCGCAGAAATGGAGTTGTTGTTCACCCAGCGATTCGCAAGTGCTAGTGAACGCACCCCAATAACGGCATTGATCAATGCCAGGGTGAAGCCGGGCGAGACATGGGTTCAGTACACAATCTGATGGCG
Source organism: Agapanthus africanus (assembly GCA_030015575.1). Lineage (NCBI taxonomy): Eukaryota > Viridiplantae > Streptophyta > Magnoliopsida > Asparagales > Amaryllidaceae > Agapanthus > Agapanthus africanus. The sequence continues at coordinate 502,358,466 of CM057345.1, forward strand.
GAATCTGTGGTCTAAGTGCGAACAGCGCATCGAAGAAGCACCGGCGGTGGGCATGTTCGTGGGCACCCTAGACCCTCATGCAACTATTTCACAGTTCATGATGTTCTTCAAACCGACTACATTCCAGGCTTTAATCGACAAGCTAGCCCAGATAGATCAGATGGGTCATAGACCGTCTCCTCCGAAGCCGGAGCCGCGGAACGAAAAGGGAAAAGGGAAGGCAACCTTCGTTGCGAATACCCAACAACAGCCCAGTGCTCCAAAACTAACGGATCAATTGGAAGAGAGACGGCGCTATTATAATGAGAAAATGAAGCGCCCTTACTCATTCCCGCGGGATAAAACAAAGAGGCTGTTCAAACTAGCGATGCACAACAGGCTTATCAATTTACCAAATCCAAGGCGACCATCACAACCCGGCATAGTGAATAATCCCAATTATTGCCCTTACCACCAAACGATAAGACATCCAATCGAAGATTGCTTCGTCTTTAAGGGATGGATCAAGGATCAGTACCTACAAGGCAAGTTTGCGATGTCTGAGAAGTGGAAAGTAAACCCACCACAACCGCACACTCTTAAGAAGACGGACACAACGGGGGCAACGTGCTCTTTTGTTGAAGAAGCTCCATGGGAGGTCGTTCTTTCGGCCAAAACCAAAAGGATGCTGAATGATCTCCAGACATGCCCGGCGATCAGGTGGAAGAGTCCGTTGGAACCTGAAATCATCGAAGGAATGCTGAAGCCGCACCCAACTCCAAAGGTTGGTGGTGATAACTAAAATGTTCATATCCAGCCATCAAAATCTTCGAAAAAGAAGAAGAAATCCAAAAAGCCCGTGAAGCCTGGTGACAAGCGCACGAACCTGCAGAAACAGATCGACATGCTGGAAGAGTATAACCAGAAGGCGCGAACTCCAATCACGCTCCAGGAATTTCTCGGCCACGTCCTTGAAGACGGAAATGATGGAGAAGACTCATTAGATGAATCTGAGGATTACATAGCAAGTTGCCATATGATCTCTCACTCGTCTACAGACGATGAAGAAGCTCCTTACACAGAGAAACTGGGGGCAAATCCCGAACCGGAGCTTCCAGGGCTATCAGATGAAATGATCGACGCATTCCTAAACGAAGCTCTTTCGAAAAGCAAAGTTGATCAAGAGCGTGAGATGGCCATATTTGAGAAAGACATACACCGGCGGCTGGACGAAAGAGTTGAAACACTCCTGCCAGATCAAAGTACATCCGTCACGAACAAAAACAAGTCCAAGACGAGAAAAAGGTTTGCTAAATCCATATTGATGGGAAGGAAGCTACCACCTGTTGGAGATAGTGCCCTCAGAGTCAATTATTGGATCACAGGCACGTGATTGCAATGATTGAGGGAGGACCTATCCCGGTAGGACAGTCTTACTCAAGATGACAGTATGCTATCTGGTTTACCTTTATCATCGTGTATTGCTTTAGGTGACCTTACTGGTCACTATTGCACGTTGATAGAGCCCCTAGGATTCTTGCTTGACTGCCAGCAGTATGAAGGTGATCATATACGTGGGAGCTGGTAGTCTATAAGCACATCCTTAAAAGGACCCTAGTCGTGGGAGTTTCGAGACAGGGCATCGATACTCCAGAGTAGACTAGTGTATACAGTCGAGACCCCGACGAGGGGCAGTGGCCGGTCTCACAAGCCACTGGTGTCAGTTGGTTCACCTAAGATGTATACAGGTGCTCATTGGGTTATGAGTACACCGGACAGGACTCGCCGGGAACATACTAGTTTGTCTTATACCTGACGTCAGATAGCAGTTCCCTGGTAACATGTGTACAAGTTAGTTCATCGACCTGAGGATCGTGATTTGTCTCGTGTGAGTTCCCACTGTACTTTGATTACTACCCTACCACGCTCAAAGGAGACGTGCAAACAGGTTTTAGTTGGGTACAGTCCCGAGCCACATGGAGGCAGTGAGCGGATCTTCAGGGGTTCGTCTCTCCCGGTATTGGGGGTGAGGTCGCGCTGTGTCTAGGAGAGCCATTACACGAAGTCCTTGGCCAAGGCAGGAGATTTACTGGGAGGTATTCCAGTAGTATATCAGGGTGTTCTGGGCTACACTCCGACACGACTTGTACCGCTTTTGGGGGTCTGACTTTTACCAACACCCTAGGCCCGCCATACGATGCTCATAGACGAACGGACCGGACTGTACGGATATTGTCACTGACAGGCTCATTAGGGTGTCAGGATGAGTTCGCTCATCGATGTCCCTTTTGGTCAATAGCTGGTAGCCCGTCACGTATGGCTAATACCTCTGACGTGCTAGTGGTTAAATCCACAGCCATAGTATTGACGAGTCTTTAGAGTCCCCCACATTCAGTTACTCAAGTTTAGGGCTAAACGTTGTAGAGGCCGTATGGAGATATGGCAGGGTTCGATCAGATACGTGCGGTATTGCACGGATCAGGATCGGACGGTTAGTACTAGAGGCCGTATGGAGATATGGCAGGGTTCGATCAGATACGTGCGGTATTGCACGGATCAGGATCGGGCGGTTAGTACTAGAGGCCGTATGGATATATGGCAAGGTTCGATCAGATACGTGCGGTATTGCACGGATCAGGATCGGACGGATAATACTAGCAGGCTTTGGTTTAAGCCGGATGCTAGTATTGTACAGTGTAGATTTTGTCGCATGGCATTTGTATTTCGGTCGGAATACAAATGCGGGTATGTATATACAGTAGCGGGGTTTTCCTGTAATTTATTACGGGATCAGTTTTTTGGAGTTGCCAGTTTGTTTTCCGTTTCAGCCATATTTCTTTGTATCTTTCATTGGCTGAAGATTGGTGGAGGAGGGCTTATTTGCATTTGTGCAAATAAGCATTTTTGGAGGGTGGTCTTTGCCTATTCTTGTGTCATGATGATTCTTCCACCCTTGACTTTCTTGAGTTCGTGATTGCTTGACTTTGGAGTAATGATGATGATTGGTGGAGTGTGGGTTTGTTTTGGTGATCATTTCTTTTCATGATATCTTTTGCTCTCTCTCTCACACATACACACCCCCTCTCATTCTCACTCCCTCATCTTGTCATGGCCGGCCAAGCATGGAGAGGGGCTGCCCATTTTTTGGTGTGGGAATTTTTGCTCTTTTCATGCTACAAAAATTCCCAAGTTCATCCACAAAAGCTTACATCTCAATCCTCCACAAAAGGCAACTTCAAGTAACCCCAAATGAGACATAGAGCACTACACGTATTCTACAGCAAACCTTGGGCACGTCGGCTCGCCAACTTCGTGCCCGAGTTGCCTCGGTCCAGAGGTGGGAGCCCGTAAAAGAAGCCGGCGACGTGGTGCCCTTCCGGCGACTTGGTGGAGACCGGAGATTCCGCGGGGAGATCGGGACAACGACGAGAAGACCGAAGGACACGGATCGCTCGGTATATCTCTCTACCCCGTTCTTTAGTTAGCTAGGACTAGATTAATGGCACGATCCGGGTTTATAGTGTGTGGTGGTGCCGGTTTAAAAAGTTAAAGAAAACCATCGCTTCCGCATTCCGGCATCGGATTGACGGCCGGGGCGCCGCCGTGTACTTACAGTGGTATCAGAGCCTCGCCATTAACCTAGTCTAGCTTTGTCTAATGTGTTTACATTTCCGATCGAACAAAATTCCAAAAACCGCGTTTTCATGTGCATCGGTTTCTGTCGAATTTTTTTTGGCTCCAAAATTTTTTCAGGTAGTTGCAGAATGATGTGCAGGCAATTCTAAGCATTCTGAGAAAAATTGGTCGCGTGACGTCACCATATCACCGCGGAACCGCGGCCAAACCCACGCATTGGCCGCGGTTCCGCCGCAGGGTTGGCTGTTCAATGGACCAAATTTTCACAGAGAGCTTATGACTTGAAAATAGGGGTTTTAGAATATTCTTTTTGGGCCCAGAATTTCTTTAAGTGCTACAGTAGTGCTTGGGGGCCCACTTGGGTAAATTTGATCGATCGAATATTTTAAACACATTAGTTCACAGTATTTACATTATATCTGCGACCGTGAATGTCACTTGATCGGTAAATCCCTTCTAACTGCTATAGCCCGGTTAGACGGATTTGCGAACGTGACATTCACGTTGATGTTTTGTGTATTGCTGTGATGTTGCGGATTGGTCGTGGGGGATATCCTGGATGCAATGCTAGTACCATTTTTGTTGTATTATGTACATTTGATATTACGGGGCGAGCGTCCGACATGTGGACTGCCGTCACTGCCTGATTGTATATTATTCTTTTGGGGCACGACCAGGTCGAGGTCGATGTACCCGTTGTATGTATATTTTACTTTTTGTACTAGGATTACCCCAAGGTGGGATGCACGGATAGCCAGATTCTAGAAGGTAACAAGCCCGCATCTCATGGCATTGGGACGGAGAGGGCTTTACTCTAGAATTGGCGGGCTATTCGCCGCACTCGTAGGGGGTATAGGTTGACCCAGGAGGGGTGCCCAAGTTACCGGATTTCGTGAAGTGTAGGGTGGTCCATTCACGTTGCTGAAGGGGGCTGCCTCGCTTCAGGTTTTGGCGGGTAACTTGTCGCGCCCCTAGGGGTCTAGGATTTTATTGCACAGGCTATCCACACGACCAGGGGAACGTCGGGTTTCAGTAGCGGCTCTGTGAAACCCGGGGATCCCAGATATCTGTATTGTTCTGTGATGCTGTACATTTCTGTGATGTTGCATTTTATCACGCCTTGAGCGAAATATTATATATTGATATATATACTAGTAGATGTTGTATATGTTTTGCATCCGCGCTAGTCCAGTCCCCGTTCTGTCGTTAGTTAAGTAACCTAACGGGTAATGACGGGACCCAGTGGCGAATGCGGATGGCATATACGTACATCATTATTTTCGTTCTTTATTGGTGTGATCAATTGATGGGACTGCGTTGATTTGGATCAATGCAAGTTAAAAACAAACTTATTCTGATGTTGTTGGAACACTTTTCAAAAGGTTGTTATTGCAAGGACGTTCTCTTTTGTTTTGCATCGTGGTATTCAGTTGGAATATCCTGCTCCTCAGTCGACGAGGCAAGGGCCGAGATCCCTTCACCGGGAGTGACCCCTTAGACAGAAATTTGCGTCAGGGCAATAACTTCACTATAGCCATTTACTTTTGCTTTGCATCGTGGTATTCAGTTGGAATATCCTGCACCTCATTCTATGGGGAAAGAGCCGAGATCCCTTCACCGGGAGTGACCTCTTTAGCAAAGGTTTTCGTCACTATATTTTTATAAAGCTATCCGGTTCCTTCAACGATATCAAGTTCATTACGTTAAAGGTTTTCGCCAGAAACCATTCGTAGCCCTCCATCATTTCGGTTAAATATTCGGTAGTATTCAAGCTATGTATTTTGACCTCACGCCAAGGCATAGTGATTGGTAGCTGCCGGATATTTATCTGTAGCATAGATAGATGCGTTGGTTTGGGACAGTCGTACTACTATTTTGGCCTACGTCAAGGGTATATACGGGTGGGTTCAAATTAACCTGGGTAATGATGGGCAGAACTTGACATGTGACTTATGATATTTTGACCTCACGCCAAGGTCATAAGAGCATGGGGCAGAAATCACATCGGCAGTTTCTAAAGAAACTGAAACTTGCCAGATATGCACATACCTTCTGGAGTGTGATGATGTGAGCGGATTCCGTCACGTTATCATACGATGATAGTTGGATCCCGATTCCCACTGATGAGTTGGTTTACTCCTCGGGTGATCCCGACTAATTCTTCTTTCAGGTTTGGAGGAGAATTTGACGGTACAGTGGGAGGTTTCCAGATTAGATAAATTGGTAACCATTCTGATCTAGGTTAGTGTGCATGCTGAGTGTTTCTTTTCTCTCTCTCTCTTTGGCAGCGACCATTGACCCGACTCTAAGACTATGACTCAGTGACCAAGTTGACCGAACCTTCTAAAACACTGGCTTTTGGATTGTCAAAGTTGCAGACCTCATTGCCACTCCTACTTTTATCCTTTTCTCCAGGACACCCCGTATTACTACGAACGTTCACTTCCATTGGACAAAACCATCGTATGGTGATATACGAACTCGAAGGAATTTATTCGAGGATGGTTTCCGGTTCTGGAGAAAAAGGATAGTACTATTCAGTTGTCTTTTCTTTTTACCTTCTCTCAGGTTGCGAGTACTCCTTGGTTTAGGAGATAGTACACCTATTACGCAAATTGGATAGTCTTCTTCCAAACCATAGGCAGGTGCCGACCGGTAGGGAATGAAGAAAACCAATTAGCATAACGATGGTATACAGAAGGTATTAAGTAAAGACATAGAAAGGGATCAGTAAGAGGGCAAAGTAAATTGCGACTGCTATTCACGACCAAACCAAGTATTTCTTCGCCAATCCTAAATCACCTTTGTATTTCTCCAGGACACTCCATATCACTACGAAAATCCACAGTTTATTGGATACTCCATCGTATGGTTATATACGAACTCGAAAGGAACTTGTTCCAGTTCGGGGATGGATTCCGGTTTAGGAGAAATAGGAATAAGGTTTATTCGGTTGTCTTTTATCTTCACCTTCTCTCGCATTGCGAGTGCTCCTAGGATTAGGACAGTACACCCATAATGCTTATTGGATAGTCTTCTTCCAAACCATAGGCTGGTGCCGAACGGTAGGGAAGGAAGAAAACCATTTAGCCTAAGAGGGTGTGCAGAAGGTAATGACTAAAGACATATAAAGGGATTTGGAAAGATGGCAAAGAATTACACGGTTATAGTTGTGAATCTGGATAATCGAAGAGGCATTACTAGGAATACCGGGATATCCCATCGAAATATTTCAATGTTTCAGTTTCACTGTGTACTGTTAAAGGAAAACTGATTTCCCAATTAGACACTTGCTCCAGGGTATGTATTTACCAGGTATGATTCTCACATCTGTATGGTTTTACAGATGATGAGTGGGAGTAAGTTATTGGGAATTAGGTGATCATCCTCATTATATCGGGATTCGTTGTAATCAGTGATATTTGAGGAAGTCACCTGGGTTGGTTGCCGGACGGCAAATATATGGTTTTGAATATCCGCTGTTATGCACCAATTTCAAATCGATATATCTGTACGTCTATTTTTCATAGAGTGAGATATATCTTTTTGAAATTATGTCTATGACATTTACCTATATCAGTGGATGGTTAGGTAAGGAGCATTGAACAGCGGTGTAATTCTTCATAACCATAGTTTTCAACCTACGACACACAGGGTTTGAGTTATTAGACTCAAAGGACTAACACAGAGTATTGTATGTTGTCCAGTGTCCATTAGGATAGAGGGGTTGGTTCTCGTACTATATACGGTTTACTTATAACTTCTCTAGTTTTTAGACAGGTGTTTCGTAGAAACACAGGGTCCAAGTTTTGAGAAGTTATAGGTATATGGATAAAGTAGAGAACCAGGTGTTGCAAGTATCGGGATTCTTCAAGTTGATCGAAGATGTAGATACTTGAGTATGGTATTCAGTTGATAGTAGTGATTAAGAGAACTTGCTTCGCTTTCAGGTTACTCATGATTGGAAGTATTCCTAAATTGAGTAACGCTGATCGGCCTCTTTCCATTTAGTTGACATGCACTGGAGACAGCTGCATGATTTGAATCTGGTTCAATTAAATCAGTGCCTTTGGTTCTATATTGGATATAGAACAGTTCATATCTTAACGATGTTAAGGTACGGGGAGTTGTCCGGCTTATGCTTAAAACCAGACTCTGGATAACTCAAGGCACGTTTCTGTAATGGTTGTTTGTGGGTTGACCCAGGCTATGACGGGGTTGACTTTCTACCATCTGGAAGATCAATAGTGATATTGTTCTAGACTCGCCACAGTTTTAATAAAAATGGATTTTTTCAGAAAACAAGTAGTGGGAGTATGGTAGAACTGGAAGTGATTCCAGAACCGCAAACGATTACTGAAGATTTGATAAGGAACCTAAAGATTCAATCTGGTTTGACATTCCATTGGCCACTCCGCAAATAAGGTGGGTAACTTCAGGCACCCGAGAGGTACTCCGGTAGCCTCAAGGACGGTGACAGGGAAGTTCTTGTTTACCCAGACTTGCCATTGTTATTGTTCCAGACTGTGAGACCCGGTAGGAGGATGAGTATAGCGTCGTTCTAAACCAGCTTTAGAAATGTACGTGTATATGACTCTGCCAGAGGGTTGTCTTAGTCAGTGGGAGCAGCGGAAGCATTGGTGGACAGGTGGCTTATGTCTATTTATAGACTAAAGCAGATATAGCGGAGATAGATCATCTATTTCTGACGTGACAGTCATAGGTTTGACTTTGTCGGAATAGGGGATGGATCTGTTGAGAAGGCAGTAGGCTGTGATGTCATGGTATTTGGATGACATACACAGAGTAGGAAGTGATATTCCTATACTACGATCGGTTATACTTTGGTCGTCACACAGTGTTTTCTCCACATGGGACTTGGACATTATATCAGACATACTGGTTACTAGATCTATGGTTTTAGATCTAGATTTGGGTGGTTTCCCAATCAGGGTACTTAGACAACATTCTAAGAGTATTTAGAATGGACGACTCCAGGCACGGTAGTCTACCTGCAGGTAATGGAGTCACCCTCTCTAAAGGTGTCTTACAGACTAAAGGGGAGAGGGATGTACATGATTGGCAGATCACTTGCTCAGGCAATTGAGTCAATCATGAGATGTCAAGTACTACACCAGATGTTGTTTTTGCAACAGATGCAATAAGTTGATATTGATCCAATCCTGGAGAAACAGTCGGAGGCAGTTTTAGGACATAAGTGGATGTTCTAGGGATATGATAACGACAGCCTCATTAGGGAGACAGTTATCATTCCAGGCTTCCAAGGTGACCTGGACGACAAGGAGGTTGTTAGAGTTATAGTTTTTCCCTCTGACGAGGGGCGGTATTATGGACAGGTGGCCCAGGAGGATACTGAGGGAGGCATGGCGCAGGATACTGATTAAGTTCAGTTGACGATACGGTCTAAGAAGTTTGGATTTGGAGTTCATTTATGAGTTAGGTCCCATCAGACATCCAGACATATTCTAAGACAGGTATTGCTCATTTCGGGAGATGGGTTTCTCCGCGAACTTGAGATATAGATAGACATAGAAAGAAACATCAAGGCGGATCCACTCACCGAGGCTATTCCTCGAACGCAATAGTTTCGCAAACAGGTTTTGTGAGACTGACTAGTAAAGGAGTTGGGTGTTCGGTATCACACGGGCTGTGAGTATGCGACATCGCAATAATTAGCCTTGAGTGCTAGTGGGAGATTGTTGGAGATAGTGCCCTCAGAGTCAATTATTGGATCACAGACACGTGATTGCAATGATTGAGGGAGGACCTATCCCGGTAGGACAGTCTTACTCAAGATGATAGTATGCTATCTGGTTTACCTTTATCATCGTGTACTGCTTTAGGTGACCTTACAGGTCACTATTGCACGTTGATAGAGCCCCTAGGATTCCTTCTTCACTACCAGCAGTATGAGGGCGATCATATACGTGGGAGCTGGTAATCTATAAGCACATCCTTAAAAGGTCCCTAGTCGTGGGAGTTTCGAGACAGGGCATCGATACTCCAGAGTAGACTAGTGTATACAGTCGAGACCCCGACGAGGGGCAGTGGCCGGTCTCACAAGCCACTGGTGTCAGTTGGTTCACCTAAGATGTATACATGTGCTCATTGGGTTATGAGTATACCGGACAGGACTCGCCGGGAACATACTAGTTGGTCTTATACCCGACGTCAGATAGCAGTTCCCTGGTGACATGTGTACAGGTTAGTTCATCGACCTGAGGATCGTCATTTGTCTCGTGTGAGTTCCCACTGTACTTTGATTACTACCCTACCACGCTCAAAAGAGACGTGCAAACAGGTTTTAGTTGGGTACAGTCCCGAGCCACATGGAGGCAGTGAGCGGATCTTCAGGAGTTCGTCTCTCCCGGTATTTGGGGTGAGGTCGCGCTGTGTCTAGGAGAGCCATTACACGAAGTCCTTGGCCAAGGCAGGAGATTTACTGGTAGGTATTCCAGTAGTATCTCAGGGTGTTCTGGGCTACACTCCGACACGACTTGTACCGCTTTTAGGGGTCTGACTTTTACCAACCCCCTAGGCCCGCCATGCGATGCTCATAGACGAACGGACCGGACTGTACGGATATTGTCACTGACAGGCTCAGTAGGGTGTCAGGATGAGTTCGCTCATCGACGTCCCTTTTGGTCAATAGCTGGTAGCCCGTCACGTATGGCTAATACCTCTGACGTGCTAGTGGTTAAATCCACAGCCATAGTATTGACGAGTCTTTAGAGTCCCCCACATTCAGTTACTCAAGTTTCGGGCGAAACGCTGTAGAGGCCGTATGGAGATATGGCAGGGTTTGATCAGATACGTGCGGTATTGCACGGATCAGGATCGGACGGTTAGTACTAGAGGCCGTATGGAGATATGGCAGGGTTCGTTCAGATACGTGCAATATTGCACGGATCAGGATCGGACGGTTAGTACTAGAGGCCATATGGATATATGGCAGGGTTCGATCAGATACGTGCGGTATTGCACGGATCAGGATCGGACGGATAATACTAGCAGGCTTTGGTTTAAGCCGGATGCTAGTATTGTACAGTGTAGATTTTGTCTCATTGCATTTGTATTTCGGTCGGAATACAAATGCGGGTATGTATATACAGTAGCGGGGTTTTCCTGTAATTTATTACGGGATCAGTTTTTTGGAGTTGCCAGTTTGTTTTCCGTTTCAGCCATATTTCTTTGTATCTTTCATTGGCTGAAGATTGGTGGAGGAGGGCTTATTTGCATTTGTACAAATAAGCATTTGTGGAGGGTGGTCTTTACCTATTCTTGTGTCATGATGATTCTTCCACCCTTGACTTTCTTGAGTTCATGATTGCTTGACTTTGGAGTAATAATGATGGTTGGTGGAGTGTGGGTTTGTTTTGGTGATCATTTCTTTTCATGATATCTTTTGCTCTCTCTCTCACACATACACACCCCCTCTCATTCTCACTCCCTCATCTTATCATGGCCGGCCAAGCATGGAGAGGGGTTGCCCATTTTTAGTGTGGGAATTTTTGCTCTTTTCATGCTACAAAAATTCCCATGTTCATCCACAAAAGCTTACATCTCAATCCTCCACCAAAGGCAACTTCAAGTAACCCCAAATGAGACATAGAGCACTACACGTATTCTACAGCAAACCTTGGGCACGTCGGCTCGCCAACTTCGTGCCCGAGTTGCCTCGGTCCAGAGGTGGGAGCCCGTAAAAGAAGCCGGCGACGTGGTGCCCTTCCGGCGACTTGGTGGAGACCAGAGATTCCGCGGGGAGATCGGGACGACGACGAGAAGACCGAAGGACATAGATCGCTCGGTATATCTCTCTACCCCTGTCACGACCCGAGAGTTTCGACTCGTGACCGGCACTTAACCACACAATGTCTACAGGCGTAACGCAGCTAAGTAAGCCGAACCCAGAAATCAAAACCAATAAATAAAGAGTGATTAAAACATTTTTGTAAAAACAGTCATACATGTCTGAAAAGCTTCCATTTATTTAGTAGAAATCCTTTTAAGTTCAAGAATTATAACTTTTATAATTTTGGCAACATTTCCATTCTTAACATTTGTCCCGCAAGTCGGGTAAAAGCAAGGTGTAGCAGAAATAACAAGTGAAATAAATAAAGCATCCCAATATGATATACGACGCCGTAGCGAAGAATACACAGTAAAGCAAGTACAATATCACAAAAGGTAAGACTGCATAACATAAAGTCGGCTCACATGCGAGCTCGACACCAGAATATAAAATCATACATATCGTCCTCACAACTGTCTCTAAGTCAATACAGAAAGGTAGATGGAGAATACTAGATACATCAATATACAACTGAAAGATAACAGATACCGTACAAAACCCACCTATCAGCAAAAGGCTATCTCGCCTCAAAAGGGTATCTGTGCCAAAAGATGCGGTAAACAGCCAGCCGTGACTACCCCCAAGGGCCACCTGCAAATACTGTGGCACAACGGGGGTGAGTTGCCAACTCGTGAATAGAGATAACATATAAAGGTGATCGCGAGCATGCACATATAGCGTGGCTCTACTAATGCCATCAGATGATATCAATGCATGCCAAACAGTGGATGCAATAGTAATGCAAGTACTTTATCAGGTAAATGCTACAGGATGAGATATATAGTAGTCAATACTGAGTATGGGATAAATAACATCTACATGGACTGTGTCAACATGGAAAACAATAAGCGATGCCTCAGACTGCACCCAATCCCAAATACACTCAGGCGCCGGCACACCCATCGGCCCTCAAATCCTGTATATCTCAGAGGAATCACGAGTGCCCAACATCGGCACCCAAAATATCATAAAATACTCGTGTCCAGCATCGACACGCAAATCCTCGTATCTCGGGCTCCGTCAGCCCGGATCGGCCCACGGGGTCCGTCTGCGGTATCGGCCCTCGGCCCCGGCAGTATGGATCATCCCGCATCCATCTCTCGACTCTGGTCAGTATCCTCCGGACAACTGCCAGGTCCAACCAATCACCGGTAGGTACTCGCCCGCCTCCAGGCTCAATCGGCAAAATCCATCGATCATCTCGCCGAGGGGAACCATACCGGGCCCACCACGAACCCGCAAACGGAACATCCACTCCTCGAATCGGGTTCAAACACACGTCTCAGCACCGAGAAAACGCGTGGTGGACACACCAAAATATCATATCACGAGGTACCGGGTTTTTTTCAAAATAGTGCATCTTTTCTTAAATACTTCCACGGTCCTCAAAACCAGAAATCGCATGAAATCCAACACCAATAAGTAAATCCAATGAGAGGTACAATGTAAATCAATCCATGGTATGAGCATGAGGGGAAAACCGCTTTTAAAAATAGTTTCCGTTTTTAAAGATGTCATGCGGCTCCCAATTTCCAGGAAATCACCACCAATCATATGTAAGATAAACTACATCAATATAATCTGGGCAGTTCTACAGTGAGTGTGGCATGGCAATTACTAACGGTGTGTGTGTAGCATGCAAATAGTGCCCGTGCAACATAGACCGTTAGTAATAGTGCGGTGTTCTATCAGTTCTAAGCATATATATATAAACACAGCAGAGAATGCAATATGCGATGACAGTCTATGGGGTACATGCAACATATAATAATAAAGTCCTATCAGCCCTGACGCATAACGCCATGCGGGCGATATCCCCGTAGATGTGAAATCTACTCACCGTGTCTCGCGCTAAGTGTATCCAACCACTTGCTTGCCCTTCTTCGCAGCGTCCGTCTCACTGGCCTGCGAACCTAGAATCACATAACATATATCACACATAAGCTCAATTTCATAAAAATGCGACATTACGGTCCAACTAGAAACCCGTGTCGCAAACCAATCGCGCGTGTGCGCGATACGCTAAAACGTGTGATCACGCGCCTGAAACTACCCCGACGCGTCGCGATACGCAAAACCCCAAACCTACTCACGTATCACGCGTGTCGCGAAGGTTTAGAAAAACGGCAAAATAGGTATTTGGTCCCAGATTTCTATACAGAACTAGATTTACAAAACTATATATATATCAACACCCTACACACTAGCAGACACCTACAGGACCAAACACCACCCCAAACCCTACCCATCTGGCCGCAATTTGCGGCCAGAAAGAGAAAATCGGTGGCCTACTGTAGCAATTAGGGGGTCGGGTTCAAGCTATGGTATCAGCACATCTCCACTACACTGCAGTCTTCCCAATTTCACTCAGATCTCATCGGGTCAAAAGCAGATCCAGAAAACCTCAAATTTTCTTAAAAACGACAATTTGCATCAAATAGGGAAACTGGTGGTATTTTAGTGTAATAGGGGTTAAGCTAAGCTAATAGGGTCTCAACAAACCTCAATTATCCTACTGAAACCAATTTACACCTCATTAGCACAAAGTTCCCATTAAACACCCCATATCACATTAAAACGCACTAAAAACCATTAACCGATGCAAATCTACACTAACTAAGCAAACTAGGGAAGCAAGTTAGGAAGTATACCTCACACTTAACCCTAGGGAGCTGCAGGAAGATGAAGAAGTGAAGGGAAGGGGCTGCACTTGATGTTGTTGCTGTTGGTGCTCACTGCTGCTGCTGCTGAACTTTGCTGCTGCTGCTACTGCTGATTGCCTGCTGCTGTTGCTGCTGCTATGCTGCTTGGTGCTGGGGTTCTGGAGCAGAGAGGTAAGTGTGTGTGTGTGTGAGTGTGTGAGAGTTTTGAGAGAAAAACAAAAAGGAAATGAGAGGCAACAATTATCACTCACTTGTCAACCCTCCTCTCTCTCTCTTCATTAATGGCAAGCATGGCTTGAGCCATGATGCCCCCCCTCTCTCTCTCACAAGTCAACACCCACTACAATTTCAAATTAAAGTAACTTTTAATTAACTAATTAAACTTTATTAAAACCCAAAAGGCTTAATCCTCAAGATTAACCCACCATGGTCACTTAACATGGTAAAAACTCATTTAAAAACCCTAGTTTACATGCACATGTGTGTGCAAGCCTAGGAAAATTTTAGAAAAATATTTATTAAATTAGGAAAAATATTTGAAACACAATTTGGTAAACTTTTTATTAAAACCCATTATTTAAATATATTTAGTCACTAAACAAATCCTAAGGTGTTACAATCTCTCCCCCTTAAAGAAATTCGTCCCCGAATTTCAAAAATCTAACTACACGTACCTTCAAAAAGATGGGGATACGTCTTCATCATCTCGCTTTCGGTCTCCCAAGTGACCTCCTCACGGTTCTGGCCACGCCAAAGTACCTTGACTGATGGAATGTCCTTCGATCTCAACCTCTTCACTTGTCGATCCAAAATCATCACCGGCTGCTCTGCATAGGAAAGGTCGCGCTCCAGCTGGATCGTCGGGTGCTGAATCGCGTGCGAAGGATCATGAAGATATCTGCAGAGCATCGAGACATGAAACACGGGGTGCACATCTGGAAAGCTGGGCAGAAGGGCTAAACGGTAGGCTACTGAACCAACACGCTCGAGGATCTCGAAGGGGCCCACATACCTGGGACTGAGCTTCCCCTTCTTCCCACCTTTCATCGGGGAGACCCTCAAGAAAACATGATCACCAACAGAAAACTCAAGTCTGCGTCGCCGACGGTCTGCATAAGATCTCTGCCTACTCTGTGCCACTCTCATCCTATCGCGAATCAACTGGATCTTCGCGGTCGTCTCCTCAACGATCTGTGGCCCTAAGATACTGCTCTCACTGAGCTCTGTCCAACAAGTGGGCGACCTGCATCTTCTTCCATAAAGAGCCTCAAATGGTGCCATCTGAATGGTCTCCTGGTAGCTGTTATTGTATGAGAACTCTACCAAGGGTAAGTGATGATCCCAGCTACCTCCGAAATCTAATACACACGCTCTGAGCATGTCCTCGAGAGTCTGAATCGTCCGCTCTGACTGTCCGTCGGTCTGCGGATGAAATGCTGTACTGAAACTCAAGCGAGTGCCCAAAGCCTCCTGAAGCCTCTGCCATAGTCTACTGGTAAACTGGGTGCCTCTGTCGGACACAATACATGTCGGGACTCCGTGTAGTCGCACTATCTCGTCAATATAGATCTGGGCATACTGAGTAAATCCGAAAGTCGTCTTCACCGGTAGGAAGTGAGCCGTTTTCGTCAAACGATCCACGATCACCCAGATGGAGTCATACCCCCGACCAGTCCTGGGTAGTCCCACAATGAAGTCCATCGAAATCTGTTCCCATTTCCACTCCGGAATGGGTAACGGCTGTAGCTCTCCCGCGGGCCTCTGGTGTTCAGCCTTGACTTGCTGACAAGTCAGGCATCTCGACACAAAATCTGCGATGTCCCTCTTCATTCCGTCCCACCAGTAAACACCTATCATATCATGATACATCTTGGTGGAACCAGGATGGACGCTATATACCGATCGATGTGCCTCCTCAAGAATCTCGCGCCTCAGTCCCTCAGCATCAGGTACGTACAGTCTGACTCCAAATCGTAGTAACCCCTGATCATCGATCACGAACTCGGAAAATCTGTCCTGTCCAATCTGTGCCATGATCTCTGAACATCGGTCATCACTGAGCTGTGCCTCATGTATACGATCGATCAACTGTGGGCGTGCACGGACATGCGCTATCTGTCCTCCAATAGGCGTGAACTCGAACTGTATCCGGCTGTCGCATAATATCTGCCAGTCCGCGGATGACTGCTCCTGTACTGCGCTCAAACAAGATAAACTACCCCCGGGCCTCCTACTCAAAGCATCCGCCACTACATTTGCCTTGCCCGGGTGATATATGATCTCGCAGTCATAATCCTTCACTAACTCCATCCATCGGCGCTGTCGAAGGTTCAGATCCCGCTGCTGGAATATGTATTTCAGACTTTTGTGATCCGTGAATATCTGGCACGACTCGCCGTATAGGTAATGTCGCCAGATCTTAAGTGCAAAGACCACTGCTGCCATCTCCAAATCGTGAGTGGGGTAGTTCTGCTCATGCTTCTTCAATTGTCGTGAGGCATACATGATCACCTTATCATGCTGCATCAGTACGCACCCTAACCCCACTCGAGAAGCATCACAAAAGACCACAAATTCCCCCGATCCGGAAGGTAAAGATAACACCGGTGCCATCGTCAGCCGTGTCCGTAACTGCTGGAAACTATGCTCGCACTCCTCTGTCCAAACGAAAGGAACTCCCTTCCGGGTCAACTCGGTCAACGGTGTAGCAATACGGGAGAAGTCCTGCACAAAACGTCTATAGTAACCGGCCAACCCCAAAAAGCTGCGAATCTCCATCACCGATGTGGGTCTGGGCCAACGCTGAACGGCCTCGATCTTCCTCGGGTCTACACATATACCGTCTCGTGAAATCACATGCCCCAAGAAATCTACGCTGTCCAGCCAAAAAGCACACTTGGAGAATTTCGCATAGAGCTGGTGCTCCCTCAAGGTCTGCAATGTGATCCGCAGGTGCTGCTCGTGCTCCTCACTACTCCGGGAATACACCAAGATATCGTCAATGAAGACTATGATGAACAGATCCAAGTATGGCCGGAAAATACGGTTCATCAAGTCCATGAAGGCTGCTGGCGCATTGGTGAGTCCGAACGACATTACCAAAAACTCGTAATGGCCGTAGCGCGTACGGAAAGCTGTCCTGGGAATGTCCTCCTGTCGAACCCGCAGCTGATAATAGCCCGATCGTAAATCGATCCTCGAAAAGTACCCTGCCCCCTGAAGCTGGTCGAACAAATCGTCGATACGCGGCAAAGGATACCTGTTCCGCACCGTCACCCTGTTCAGCTGGCGGTAGTCGATACACAGACGCAAACTGCCGTCCTTCTTCTTGACGAACAGGACTGGAGCACCCCAAGGAGAAACACTGGGTCGAATAAGTCCCTTATCTAGCAAATCTTGCAACCGACCCTTCAATTCCCTAAGTTCCGCCGGGGCCATCCGATAAGGCGGTATGGAAATAGGCCCCGAGCCTGGAACCAAATCAATACAGAAAGAAATGTCGCGCTCGGGCGGCAACCCTGGAAGCTCGGCAGGGAACACATCAGGAAACTCGCTAACAACCGGAACCTGATCCAATGGAACCTCTGTAGCGCGAGCATCGCAAACATAGGCGAGAAATCCCTGACATCCCTTCCTCAAAAGCTGTCCAGCGCGAAAAGAAGAAATCACACTGTGAGGGGCGGCACCACGGTCCCCCGACACAACAAAAACCGACTCGCCGGGAAAGCAGAATCTAACTGTCTTCTCACGGTAGTCCACAGAAGCATAGCACGTGGCTAACCAATCCATGCCCAAAAGAACGTCGAAGTCCAACATCTCCAGAAGGATCAAGTCGACAGGCAACTCTCTCTCGCCAATACAGACGATACAGGATCGGAACACGTACCTAGCAACAAATGACTCTCCCACAGGAGTGGTCACCACAAGCGGCTGATCAAGCAAGCCGTACTCTCTACCCAAACTCGGCACAAAGTGTGTGGATACGTACGAGTGTGTGGATCCGGGATCGAACAACACGTGTGCATCAACTGAACATACAGGAAGGATACCTGAAACCACTGCATTGGACGCCTGCGCGTCCTGATGCGTCAAAGCAAAGACCCGTGCCTGTCCACCACCTGCAATTGACTGCCCTCTGCCTCGGTCATCCCGTCCTCTCTGAGCAACTCCTCCATGCCCACGACCTCTCTGTGCGTGAGTCTGGCGCGGAGCAACGGTAGGTACAACAGGCAACGCCCTCTGGGGTGGTGAAGGTGGTAAAGTAACATGCGGTGCTGCCGCCTCCCTCCGGTGTGTCTCTAGACAATCTCGAACGAGGTGAAGTAGGCTGCCACATCTGAAGCAACCCCGCGGCGACTGCCGACTTTCCTGGGGATACGAACTAAACATCCGGCCTCGTCCCGAATCTCTGCTACTCCTCGTACCAGAACGATACCTGTCGCGGTGTCGAATGACTGCCTCCGTGCGGAAATACTGGTACGAACTCTCTTCGGCTCTGGAACTACCGAAGTCTCAGCAAGGTGCTCCTCCACTACTAGGGCTACGTCTACAGCTGCTGCATAGGTCTCGTAGTGCTGCGCGCTGATCGCGAGGAACAGTGGTGTAAGCAAGCCTCGAACAAATCTCCTGACTCGCAACTCCTCTGTAGCCACTAAATATGGGGCGTAGACTGCTAGCTCTGTAAACAGGACGTCATACTCTGCCACTGTCATCCCTGGCGTCTGGCGCAAGGACTCAAATCTGCGTGCTCGGGCATCCCTAACACTCTGGGGAAGGAAACGGGCTAGAAATATGGTCACGAACTCTGTCCAGGTCATAGGAGGAAGACCTGCTGCTCTGCCCTTCTCAACTGAATCACACCACTTCTGCGCAAGACCTTCCAGGCGAAAGCTCGCAAACTCGACCCATCTCGTATCTGCGCATCTGAGGGAACGGCATATACGGGCCATCCTGTCAATGAAAGACTGTGGGTCCTCGGCTGTATCGGTGCCTGTGAAGACCGGAGGCTTCAACCTCATGAACTCTGATAGCGATACTATAATCACCTCCGTGGCTGCAGGGGCAACTGGCTGCGCGGTAGGTACCATCACGGTCGCTGGAACAGGTGGAGCTACCTCTGGTCGCTGCGCTCGAAGCGTCTCAACTAGCGATCCTATCATCTGGCGCATCTCCTGCATGCTAGATCCCACCGTCTGGCGCATCTCCTGCATACCAGCCCCTAGCGTGGCGATCTGATCTGTCACGGCAGGAACAGCCTGCTCGGGTACAACGGGTGCACTGCCCGGATCAGTCCTTGTCTCGGACAAGTCAACTCGAATCTCGGCCGTCGCGGCCGCTCTCTGTGCCCTCGTAGTCTTAGGCGGCATAATGGCTGAAAGAAAGTTTGGATTCGATAAGAACACGGAAATCGAATCGCAAGAACATATGTAAACAAGGAGGAATTTAAATCAACAAGTCCTAAGGTCGCGTAGGCGGAGTACCGTGTTGTGAGTATGCCGCGGAACATACACACGCTACGCTACCCTGCTGTAGCTACCTACTCCATCATACCAGGGTCATCCTACACTCCGAAGGTAAAACCTACGCTCTGATACCAACTTTGTCACGACCCGAGAGTTTCGACTCGTGACCGGCACTTAACCACGCAACGTCTACAGGCGTAACGCAGCTAAGTAAGCCGAACCCAGAAATCAAAACCAATAAATAAAGAGTGATTAAAACATTTTTGTAAAAACAGTCATACATGTCTGAAAAGCTTCCATTTATTTAGTAGAAATCCTTTTAAGTTCAAGAATTATAACTTTTATAATTTTGGCAACATTTCCATTCTTAACATTTGTCCCGCAAGTCGGGTAAAAGCAAGGTGTAGCAGAAATAACAAGTGAAATAAATAAAGCATCCCAATATGATATACGACGCCGTAGCGAAGAATACACAGTAAAGCAAGTACAATATCACAAAAGGTAAGACTGCATAACATAAAGTCGGCTCACATGCGAGCTCGACACCAGAATATAAAATCATACATATCATCCTCACAACTGTCTCTAAGTCAATACAGAAAGGTAGATGGAGAATACTAGATACATCAATATACAACTGAAAGATAACAGATACCGTACAAAACCCACCTATCAGCAAAAGGCTATCTCGCCTCAAAAGGGTATCTGTGCCAAAAGATACGGTAAACAGCCAGCCGTGACTACTCCCAAGGGCAACCTACAAATACTGTGGCACAACGGGGGTGAGTTGCCAACTCGTGAATAGAGATAACATATAAAGGTGATCGCGAGCATGCACATATAGCGTGGCTCTACTAATGCCATCAGATGATTGTAGGGTTCCTAGGCATCCTAATGAGGTCTCCCAAGGCATCAACCATGCCAATTTCAAATTTAAACGGTGCCGAGAAACCCTAGAACGGATCGTTGGCTAGAAAACTAGGCGAAACAAAACTAGTTAACACTTAACTACAAGAATACGGAAATACAACCTTAGTAGATCTGGTGCTCCACCTCCACGGCTCCGCAATGAAGTCCTCTCCGCTGTCCAAATGAATTCCCGGGCTCTAGCGTCGGCTTCGTCGGAGAAATGGCGAGCTAGGTCGTCGATGTCCATGCCGAAGATGATCTACGTCGAGGCATCGCTAGATCAAGCTCCACCTTCACCAAGCCATGAAAACTTATGAAGGAAACACACTCTACTACTTGGCAAGAGGTAGAGGATGAAGAAATAGGAAGTGGGTAGACTTTAGTTTTGGATTTCTCACTCTTTTTCTCACTTTGCCATTAAAGCTTTCAAGCTTTTTCTTGAAGTGAAGAAGATGAAGAATATGATAAGTGTTAATTAAAAAGGAAAAGAAAATCAAACCTTATCATATTCAAACCATGGTTTAGTGTAGAGAATGAATCATGGTTAAATGGAATGGTTAGGTTTAAGGATGAGACAAAAATGGTGACTTGGTCAAAGTATTCATGAAGCTTCATGAAAGAACAAAGAATGCCACCATTTTATCATTTCCTTTTCTTTCTTTTTTTGAAAATAATAAATAAATGAATAAAATGAATAAGCAAATAAAAACCCTAACCATTTCATTAACCAAGGTTTAATTCTTTATACTTAACCAATTTTACATGCACCATCAAACATGATACAAGCATGTGCACAAAATCATATCACATATATAATGCGCACATCCGAGCGAGAAAATCCATTTAAAGTGAACCGATACTAGTTAATGCAAAAGTAATATATCAAATATATAATTATGCATTAAATCATTAAATCAACACTTGATTTAATGATCCGGTCATATCGCATATAACCGACTAATATCTACAGTAACATCTGATCGAATCAACACTTGATCCGATAACCCGGCTCTATCGCATATAACCGATCAATGTCACAAATCGCGAGAATCAAATACAGTATCACACACTGGTATCATTCTCGGTCCCGCACATATCTCATATGCGCTCCTATTTCGTTTCGCTTGAGCCAGAAAACCTCTGTGTAGGACTCTAAAGACTCGTCAATACGCCGGCAGCAGGTGATGATCATATCAAACACCCACAAGCCGCAAGCGGTCTGCTAAACGTAACGGCCACCCGGGTATTGAGCGACCTGAAGATCGACGAGCAAGCCCGCTCACACTCCAGTGAATCCAACCAGTAACACTACCGTACAGTCCGGTCTGATCGTCTGATATGTCGCATATCTCGCCTAGGGGTGGTAAACGTCAGACCCCAATAGCTCAATAAGTCGTGTCGATATGAGGTCTATAACAGTTCGAGAAACTACTGGTAACACTTACCAGTAAATCTCAGCAACCCTGGCCAGGGATTTTCGGTTATAGCCAATCGAACACAGCGCAACATCAACTCCCTATACTGGGAGAGACGAATCCCCTCCTATCGCTCATTGCCTCCATGTGACTCGGGACTGTACCCAAAAACCACCGTTTTGCACGCCCTCTTGGACGTGGTAAGATGGAAATCAAAGGACAGTGGGAACCACACAAGACTCTATGACGATCTCGGGTCAACAGACTACTCTGTACCAGTGTCACCAGAGAACTGCCATCTGACGTGAGGTATAATACCATCTGAGAGTTCTCGGCGAGTCCGTCCAGTGTACCCAGTCTCTACTGAGCACCCGTATATCATCTCTGATGTCAAACACCGATGGATATGGGATCATCCATCGCCCATCTGTATGGGTCGAGAAGGTATACGCTAGTCTACACTGGTATATCGATGCCCCGTCTCGATACACCCACGACTAGGGACTTTGAAGGATGTACTTACGGACTACCATGTCCCCACTAGTATGATCCGCATCATAGTCCAGGTAGTCAAGTACATATCCTAAGGGCTTTACCAACATGTAATAGAGAGACAATCAGTATACACGTTAAGGTAAAGAGCAACCAGATAGCATACTATCATGTCGAGCAAGAAAGTCCTCCCTATATATGTCCCAGCATCCACTACAATATACATCCTATGTATAGTAATGGCCTCTACGGCATACATATAACTAACAATCTCCCACTTGCACTAGGGACATCTGTAGCAGTGGTTGCAGTATCTCATACTCAACCATCCCATAAAAGTCTCTCTCTGGGAACAGGCCTTTGTGAGTGGATCCGCTGTGTTTTCCTCTGAGTCTACTCTCCTAACCTCGATCTCCCTGGAGATCAACCATCTCCATGATCAGGTGACACTTCCTTAGAATATGTCTGGATCACTGATGGGACGGACGTTCCTTGGCATAAGCCACAACTCCATTGTCACACAATGGGAGGAACATAGTTCATCTCATGAACCAATATACACCCAAACAGCCTCTTTGGTAGCATCTTAAGTAGCGATGTATCCAACCTTTATCGTCTAGTATGCCACGGTATCTAGCTTGGAACTCTTCCAACATACTGTCCCTTTACTGAGGGTAAAGACAATGCCTGCGACTGACATTCAGTCGTCTTTATCACCCTGGAACCCTTCCAGTGATTCTCCCCAGGATCGATTGATACCTTCTCACTACAACTAGTGAGTATTCTAACATCCAATTAGATCTATCTCATAGATCCAAAACTCAGGATTTAGGAGGTATCATTTTGATCCTATATGGAGAATCATAGTGATAAGCGGAGATTGATTGAGCGTAGCATAGGAAACTCCTTCCCTATCAAGAGTATGTCATCCACGTACTCTACGAGAATCGTCACAATACTCCCTACTACCTTTTTGTTTATACAAGGTTCATCTACCATTTTGATGATGTCAACTTCTTTGACTACTTCATCAAAACAGATGTTCCAACTCCGCGATACCTGCTTTATCCTATAAAGCATCTTGCACACGTTTCCGCTGCTCCCACTGTCTACGAGGCCCTCTGGCTGTGTACTTATAGACGCACTCTTCTAAAACATCATTTAGAAAAGCAGTCATGACACCCAACCACCAGATATCGTAGTCATGGTATGTAGCCGTGGTTAGTAGGATCTGGATGGACTTAAGCATAGTTCTCTAGAAAAAGTTTCATCATGATCCACACCTGGTCAATGATGCAAACCTTTAACAAGTCTAGCTTTGAAAGTCTCAACTTTTCCATCTACACCAAGTAATCTTCTCAAGATATACTTGCTCCCGATAGGGATTTAACCCTTCAGATATAGCAACCAAAGTCCATACTTTGTTGGTGCATAAGGATTCCATCTCAGATCACTAAGCATCCAGCCATTCTTACAGAGTCCTACTCCTGATGGCCAGCTCGAAACTAGTTGGGTCATCATCTCATGATGCAATCCTCGCTCCCACTGTCATAGAGAAACCGAAGTAACTCTCAGGTGGGTGAGGAACCCTACTAGATCGGCGGAGAGGCTGAGGTTCGTTGGAATCTACTGAATCCTTTGGTTCTATCAAATCATCAGCTGCAGTCTGTATAGCTGGAACATTTCCAGTTCTACATAACTGACTTTGCCTCGAGCTTGTCCGGATTTTGCTTTTCAGACATAGGCCGGACAACCCCAAATCTTAACTAGCTTAAGACATGGGCTCTTCCCTTTCCATATCCCATATGGAGTGGTAGGTAGTGATCTGATTTGATTCGAACCCTATTCAATAGGTATGCAACTTCTCAAGTGCATAACACCCAATAGGAAAAAGGTAACTCAGTAGTACTCATCATAGAGCACACCATATCATATAGGGTGTGATTGCTCCGTCCCGATATACCATCGTGCTATGGTGTATACAGAGGAGTAATGCTGAGAGAGAATCTCATTCTCCTTTGGAATAATCCAGGATTTTCGTGCTCAAGTATTCTCCTCCTCGATCACATCAAAGGACATAATACTTATACCCGTATTTTGGTTCTCTACTTCTAACTTATATTCTGTGAATATCTCAAAAGGTTCGGACTTGTGTTTCAACAGGAACATATGTCTGAATCTTGAGAGATTTATCAGAGAATGTAACGAAGTACAAAGAACCAGTCCTGGCATATGCAGACAGGGGACCTTACATACATCAACATGTATCATCCCAAGAGTTCACTAACTCTTTCTCTGTTTCCAGTAAACGGAGCTATGGTCATCTTATCTCTGTGACATGACTGGCAAGTTTCACAAGATGTAAATTCAAACTGATTTAAATATGCATCTATGTGTAACTTAGCTAGTCGGGTCGCATTGATATGACCTAGTCTACAATGCCTCAAGAAGGATTCGTTCATTTCTGAACTCTTCCTCTTGTGTGTGTTCCGTATACTAAGAACTGTAGTTTGATTTAGAACATTAATGCTTTTAGATAACGTGCCTGAACCGATCAACTTTTGATATAGGAAATGTTCAAAACATTATCCATCAATACAAAATTATATCCTTTCTTTTCTAACAAAGAGAGTGATATGATTTGGTATATCAGGTTCGGTATCTAATAACATTCGTTCAGAATCAATGTATTGGTAATACAGGGTGACAGTGACCGACAGACTTGGCTGCAACTCTTGCCCCGTTTTCTGCCTCATGAAACTTATCACCCGTTCTCAGTTTTTCTACCCTTTTGTAGCCCTATGTAACAGATTACATATCTGGGATCCTGATCCGGTATCATATACCCAGGATTCAGAGGATACTGAGAAACAGTTCTTTGTAATGAACACACCCGAAGATGATGCATCATATGCACTTTCTTCGTTTGGGCGGCACGGGAAATCTGGTATTCCCCAATTTCCTGCTCTGTCTTATAACAATTATAAGTTGGAGCGGGACCAACGTTCCCCAGCTCAGTATAACAAGCGGGTTCGGTCAATATTCCGTATTATTATCTTGATTAAGGCATGATATGGTCGCTACCTGGAGAGAGAGAGAAGAAAACACTCAGCGTGCGCTCTGTCAAGAATAGATTGGTTATTATTTTATCTAATCAGGATGGCTCCCACTGTTTTTTATCAAATCTTCCTTCAAACCCTAAAAGGAAAGACTAGCCGGGATTAATTACACACTACAAGTTCGCCAATTTTTCAACCAGGCCAGTGTCGGTACTTTGAGGGAGGTCCCCCGTGCTTTCGCACGAACCTAATTAATGTAAACCTCGTTTTCCCAGAAGCGTAACCTCGTTGACACCTTTCTAGACACCTACTTGATTGGCTAATTGTAATGTGTAAAACTCTCCCAGGAGTAACAATTACTCGCAGCGGGTATCGGGATCCAACTATCTCATAGAAGGTATGCAATCTCATTGCAAATTTCAACACTTGAAATTCCCGATAATATTTTGCCCCTAGTGTTCTATGACCTTGACGAATGCCAAACAACCCATAGTCCACTAGTCAAGTTCAACCCGTACATTTCTTGATCGAATTAAACCCACCCGCACGACCCTTGACGAATGCCAAACAACGCCGTACGAATACCCTAATCCAATCGCATCATATGCCTTAGCAGATAAATACTAGTTAGCTACCGTACACTACGCCTTGACGAATGCCAAACTAACGCAGCACGAATACTAACTAGTACTTATCTGAAATGACGGAGGGCTACGACAGGTTTTTCTGAAAACCTATTGCGTAATGAACTTGATATCGTTGTAGGATCGAATGATTTTAAAATGGAGTGCTTTTGAGGCTTTTCCAGTTTTGCTAAAGGAATCACTCCCGGTGAAGGGATCGTCGGTCCTTTCCTCGTCGAAGGAGGTGCGGGATATATCATATATATCACTGTGCAAAGCAAAAACTCTTAAAAGCAATCAAAAGACAAACCGAATGTGTAGCATCTGCCAGTTATTGCTGAAGGAGTCACTCCCGGTGAAGGGATCTCGGTCCTTTCCTCATCGAATAAGGTGCATGATATATCTCATATACCTCTGTGCAAAGCAAGAACTGTAGCTACCTGTTTTATTTTGAAATTCGATTCTACAACATCTTAGGTTTCTTTTATTTCATTAATCACATTAATGAAGTCCCATCATTTAAGTACCTAAACATCACAGATAAATACGACGTACACTTATGCCATCCGCATTCGCCTCGATGTCCCCTCGTGCACCGTTAGGTTAGGTAACTAACGGCAGAGCGGGGCAGGGCTAGCGCGGGTGTAAAACATAAGTAAGGCCTATATAATATATCATATATACTATATACTGTATCTATCACAGAACATCACATGATCACATCACAGATATCGCAGCAGAAGAATCATATGAAATATTGGATATACTAGGACGTCCGTGTTTTTAATACGAGCCAGTATAAAACACGGATTCCACGGTCGTGATGAATAGCCAAACCCACACCCCTAGACCCCTACGAGAGCGGCAAGCAACCCTGCCAATTCTAGAGTTAGGAGACTCGGACTCGACTCCTCGAGTTGGTCTCCCACTGGACTCCAGAATCCGGTTACTTGTGCCCTCCTCCTTGGGTCTATCCTAGTGCGGAAAAGTAAATAATATACAAAGGGTGACAACTTCCGCAACCTGGAAGTGCCCCAATAAAAGAATATTACATACAAGTTTTTACATGAATGAAAATGAAAAACATTCATCTCACATAAAACCCCCCGGCTATTCAAACACGACGATCCAATATAACATATCCAGCAACACATAACATCACATGTCATCAACGTAAGTAAATATGTCCATCCTAATTGTCGTTGACATATAGCAACGAAACCGGCGATATCACATATTACACTTACGGTCACAGAAAAGAAAGTGTAAAACTACAACAGTTGGAATCCGCAATCACTTCAGACATCGCATGCCTGACCAAATGAATTCTTTAGACATCGCATGCCTAACAATTATAAACCCTGCATTTTAGTCTCAAAATCGAAAACACTTTTCAATACCAAGTCGGGTAATTCAACAAGATTCCCGACATCCTGATCGAATGCTCGTCGCAAACTTTAGTAGGCGGCTGCACCCCCGACGCCGTCGACCAAGTGCACCAAGGCGGAACACCGCTACCGCGAGCACCCGGACGGATGCTTTCGGCAACGGGGTTCTCCTACAGTCACTTGGTCGGGGCTATGGAGTGAGGCTGTCTATTAAGTTTACCGGCGAGTATCCGCGTACGCTACGTGATTGCGACGGACTTTTGATCACATCAAAATTCCGTGGCAACCGATCAAGTGAGACTAAAGTGCTATGTTTATAACATTCATTCAGTTATCTCATAACTTCTTGTGAATTCCAATTATTGTATCCCATTCCGGATAAATAGAAAATGTTAAACTTTTCGATCGAACAGTCAAACACCCAAGTTTTCTCGATACAGATCAACACATGAAACAAGTCTAACAACATTCAGTTCGTGCCTTAGTACCAACGGTCCAGCCGTAGAAGGGTCAAGCCAACGCCTCACATGTGGCACGCCGTACTGCCCCAAACCCGAAGGTTCAAAGGGCAGTTCAAGACGGTCACATAATCGAGTTAAGGTTTGTTGTCTTCTAGAGGGTCCATCGCGTTACTTGCACTACTTAGAACGTCGTTAAACTACGGAAAAATCCAACACTTGGAAATTTCCTGACAGGGGAAAAATTGGGTATTTATATCCGATCGAACTTTTTAACATATTCAAAATATCCGGAAAGCCACATAGACAAAGTCTGATAATCCGATCGAATCGACGAACTCTCAGTACACCCCAGAAAATTCAACTCTTGAATAAATTTTAAAAATTCCCAGAAAAACCAGCACTGGAAACCAAGAATTACTGTGTAACTTTCTGTGTATGTTAAGGCATTACGGCCGCAGAACCGCCGCACGAGCCAAGCTCGTGCCGCGGAACCGCCGCACGAGCCAAGCTCGTGCCGCGGAACCGCGGCTCAATGAAGGAATTAGGGCATACGACTTCACAGTAACTCTTAGATATTCCTGCATGTTTTTCTGCATATTTTTAATATAGAAAAACTCACTGTTTTCAAAAATGTACAGAGAGCATGATCCGGGTTCGGGTTTTGGTTCGATCGGACTTCAAATTGCGTCTAGACTTCGCCTAAGGCTCTAGCTAGGCTCTGATACCACTGTAGGGTTCCTAGGCACCCTAATGAGGTCTCCCAAGGCATCAACCATGCCAATTTCAAATTTAAACGGTGCCGAGAAACCCTAGAACGGATCGTTGGCTAGAAAACTAGGCGAAACAAAACTAGTTAACACTTAACTACAAGAATACGGAAATACAACCTTTGTAGATCCGGTGCTCAACCTCCACGGCTCCGCAATGAAGTCCTCTCCGCTGTCCAAATGAATTCCCGGGCTCTAGCGTCGGCTTCGTCGGAGAAATGGCGAGCTAGGTCGTCAATGCCCATGCCGAAGATGATCTACGTCGAGGCATCGCTAGATCAAGCTCCACCTTCACCAAGCCATGAAAACTTGAGAAGGAAACACACTCTACTACTTGGCAAGAGGTAGAGGATGAAGAAATAGGAAGTGGGTAGACTTTAGTTTTGGATTTCTCACTCTTTTTCTCACTTTGCCATTAAAGCTTTCAAGCTTTTTCTTGAAGTGAAGAAGAAGAAGAAGATGAAGAATATGATAAGTGTTAATTAAAAAGGAAAAGAAAATCAAACCTTATCATATTCAAACCATGGTTTAGTGTAGAGAATGAATCATGGTTAAATGGAATGGTTAGGTTTAAGGATGAGACAAAAATGGTGACTTGGTCAAAGTATTCATGAAGCTTCATGAAAGAACAAAGAATGCCACCATTTTATCATTTCCTTTTCTTCTTTTTTTTCAAAATAATAAATAAATGAATAAAATGAATAAGCAAATAAAAACCCTAACCATTTCATTAACCAAGGTTTAATTCTTTATACTTAACCAATTTTACATGCACCATCAAACATGATACAAGCATGTGCACAAAATCATATCACATATATAATGCGCACATCCGAGCGAGAAAATCCATTTAAAGTGAACCGATACTAGTTAATGCAAAAGTAATATATCAAATATATAATTATGCATTAAATCATTAAATCAACACTTGATTTAATGATCCGGTCATATCGCATATAACCGACTAATATCTACAGTAACATCTGATCGAATCAACACTTGATCCGATAACCCGGCTATATCGCATATAACCGATCAATGTCACAAATCGCGAGAATCAAATACAGTATCACACACTGGTATCATTCTCGGTCCCGCACATATCTCATATGCACTCCTATTTCGTTTCGCTTGAGCCAGGAAACCTCTGTGTAGGACTCTAAAGACTCGTCAATACGCCGGCAGCAGGTGATGATCATATCAAACACCCACAAGCCGCAAGCGGTCTGCTAAACGTAACGGCCACCTGGGTATTGAGCGATCTGAAGATCGACGAGCAAGCCCGCTCACACTCCAGTGAATCCAACCAGTAACACTACCGTACAGTCCGGTCTGATCGTCTGATATGTCGCATATCTCGCCTATGGGTGGTAAACGTCAGACCCCAATAGCTCAATAAGTCGTGTCGATATGAGGTCTATAACAGTTCGAGAAACTACTGGTAACACTTACCAGTAAATCTCAGCAACCCTGGCCAGGGATTTCCGGTTATAGCCAATCGAACACAGCGCAACATCAACTCCCTATACCGGGAGAGACGAATCCCATCCTATCGCTCATTGCCTCCATGTGACTCGGGACTGTACCCAAAAACCACCGTTTTGCATGCCCTCTTGGACGTGGTAAGATGGAAATCAAAGCACAGTGGGAACCACACAAGACCCTATGACGATCTCGGGTCAACAGACTACTCTGTACCAGTGTCACCAGAGAACTGCCATCTGACGTGAGGTATAATACCATCTGAGAGTTCTCGGCGAGTCCGTCCAGTGTACCCAGTCTCTACTGAGCACCCGTATATCATCTCTGATGTCAAACACCGATGGATATGGGATCATCCATCGCCCATCTGTATGGGTCGAGAAGGTATACGCTAGTCTACACTGGTATATCGATGCCCCGTCTCGATACACCCACGACTAGGGACTTTGAAGGATGTACTTACGGACTACCATGTCCCCACTAGTATGATCCGCATCATAGTCCAGGTAGTCAAGTACATATCCTAAGGGCTTTACCAACATGTAATAGAGAGACAATCAGTATACACGTTAAGGTAAAGAGCAACCAGATAGCATACTATCATGTCGAGCGAGAAAGTCCTCCCTATATATGTCCCAGCATCCACTACAATATACATCCTATGTATAGTAATGGCCTCTAGGGCATACATATAACTAACAATGATATCAATGCATGCCAAACAGTGGATGCAATAGTAATGCAAGTACTTTATCAGGTAAATGCTACAGGATGAGATATATAGTAGTCAATACTGAGTATGGGATAAATAACATCTACATGGACTGTGTCAACATGGAAAACAATAAGCGATGCCTCAGACTGCACCCAATCCCAAATACACTCAGGCGCCGGCACACCCATCGGCCCTCAAATCCTGTATATCTCAGAGGAATCACGAGTGCCCAACATCGGCACCCAAAATATCATAAAATACTCGTGTCCAGCATCGACACGCAAATCCTCGTATCTCGGGCTCCGTCAGTCCGAATCGGCCCACGGGGTCCGTCTGCGGTATCGGCCCTCGGCCCCGGCAGTACGGATCATCCCGCATCCATCTCTCGACTCTGGTCAGTATCCTCCGGACAACTGCCAGGTCCAACCAATCACCGGTAGGTACTCGCCCGCCTTCAGGCTCAATCGGCAAAACCCATCGATCATCTCGCCGAGGGGAACCATACCGGGCCCACCACGAACCCGCAAACGGAACATCCACTCCTCGAATCGGGTTCAAGCACACGTCTCAGCACCGAGAAAACGCGTGGTGGACACACCAAAATATCATATCACGAGGTACCGGGTTTTTTTCAAAATAGTGCATCTTTTCTTAAATACTTCCACGGTCCTCAAAACCAGAAATCGCATGAAATCCAACACCAATAAGTAAATCCAATGCGAGGTACAATGTAAATCAATCCATGGTATGAGCATGAGGGGAAAACCGCTTTTAAAAATAGTTTCCGTTTTTAAAGATGTCATGCGGCTCCCAATTTCCAGGAAATCACCACCAATCATATGTAAGATAAACTACATCAATATAATCTGGGCAGTTCTACAGTGAGTGTGGCATGGCAATTACTAACGGTGTGTGTGTAGCATGCAAATAGTGCCCGTGCAACATAGACCGTTAGTAATAGTGCGGTGTTCTATCAGTTCTAAGCATATATATATAAACACAGCAGGGAATGCAATATGCGATGACAGTCTATGGGGTACATGCAACATATAATAATAAAGTCCTATCAGCCCTGACGCATAACGCCATGCGGGCGATATCCCCATAGATGTGAAATCTACTCGCCGTGTCTCGCGCTAAGTGTATCCAACCACTTGCTTGCCCTTCTTCGCAGCGTCCGTCTCACTGGCCTGCGAACCTAGAATCACATAACATATATCACACATAAGCTCAATTTCACAAAAACGCGACATTACGGTCCAACTAGAAACCCGTGTCGCAAACCAATCGCGCGTGTGCGCGATACGCTAAAACGTGTGATCACGCGCCTGGAACTACCCCGACGCGTCGCGATACGCAAAACCCCAAACCTACTCACGTATCACACGTGTCGCGAAGGTTTAGAAAAACGGCAAAATAGGTATTTGGTCCCAGATTTCTATACAGAACTAGATTTACAAAACTATATATATATATCAACACCCTACACACTAGCAGACACCTACAGGACCAAACACCACCCCAAACCCTACCCATCTGGCCACAATTTGCGGCCAGAAAGAGAAAATCGGCGGCCTACTGTAGCAATTAGGGGGTCGGGTTCAATCTATGGTATCAGCACATCTCCACTACACTGCAGTCTTCCCAATTTCACTCAGATCTCATCGGGTCAAAAGCAGATCCAGAAAACCTCAAATTTGCTTAAAAACGACAATTTGCATCAAATAGGGAAACTGGTGGTATTTTAGTGTAATAGGGGTTAAGCTAAGCTAATAGGGTCTCAAAAAACCTCAATTATCCTACTGAAACCAATTTACACCTCATTAGCACAAAGTTCCCATTAAACACCCCATATCACATTAAAACGCACTAAAAACCATTAACCGATGCAAATCTACACTAACTAAGCAAACTAGGGAAGCAAGTTAGGAAGTATACCTCACACTTAACCCTAGGGAGCTGCAGGAAGATGAAGAAGTGAAGGGAAGGGGCTGCACTTGATGTTGTTGCTGTTGGTGCTCACTGCTGCTGCTGCTGAACTTTGCTGCTGCTGCTACTACTGATTGCCTGCTGCTGTTGCTGCTGCTATGCTGCTTGGTGCTGGGGTTCTGGAGCAGAGAGGTAAGTGTGTGTGTGTGAGTGTGTGAGAGTTTTGAGAGAAAAACAAAAAGGAAATGAGAGGCAACAATTATCACTCACTTGTCAACCCTCCTCTCTCTCTCTCTTCATTAATGGCAAGCATGGCTTGAGCCATGATGCCCTCTCTCTCTCTCTCACAAGTCAACACCCACTACTATTTCAAATTAAAGTAACTTTTAATTAACTAATTAAACTTGATTAAAACCCAAAAGGCTTAATCCTCAAGATTAACCCACCATGGTCACTTAACATGGTAAAAACTCATTTAAAAACCCTAGTTTACATGCACATGTGTGTGCAAGCCTAGGAAAATTTTAGAAAAATATTTATTAAATTAGGAAAAATATTTGAAACACAATTTAGTAAACTTTTTATTAAAACCCATTATTTAAATATATTTAGTCACTAAACAAATCCTAAGGTGTTACAACCCCGTTCTTTAGTTAGCTAGGACTAGATTAATGGCACGATCCGGGTTTATAGTGCGCGGTGGTGCCGGTTTAAAAAGTTAAAGAAAACCATCGCTTCCGCATTTCGGCGTCGGATTGACGGCCGGGGCGCCGCCGTGCACTTACACCACCCTTCGAAGGAAACACTGTCGGTGAAGCAAAAATGCATCCTAGCTACTGCTCATATCATCGAAAGATTTCGCACCCCACCGAAGAATGCGACACTTTTAAAAGATAGTGGCAGAGATATGTCGCTCACCGGCAGCATTTCAAGCGGATGAAACGCAAAACTCATTGGGAGCGAAGAAATACGACCGAGGAGCTTGGAAGAATTACCGGCAACTGTCGCACGGTCAATGCCGGGGGATCGCAGGTTCTCACCTTCGGGAGCGACTCCGACGAAGAGATGACTCATGGCCCTCTCTTCAAAGAATCCACCTCGGGAAAAGAGGAAGGACCAAAGACCTGTGAGAACATTCATCTACGCAATCGTACGCTGCCCGAAAAGAATCTTGAGCCCTCGAACAGTGGGTCGAATAGAAAAGATAAGGGAAAAGAAAAGGTCTCTGAGGATATCACCCTAGATGACCAAGTCATAAAAGAACTGACCGCCAAGGACCCTCCAAAGAAGAGTAAGGTGGACTACAACGTCCTGGCGCACCTAAGGAAGTTACCCTCACAGCTCAGCATTCTCGACGTCCTTTTACTATCAAAAAAAGCAAGAGATTCATTGATCAAGGCGCTATAGGAGCCAGAGCAATTCCAAGCTTTCCTCGCGGAAGAAAGGATGAAGGACGAGCTAGAAGAAGTGCACACAGCCGATATCACCTTCGGCGACGAAGATCTCCTACTTGGGACATGTGAACACAATCGTCCCCTATATGTCTCAGGATACTGGTACGATATAAAGATAGGCAAAATCCTGGTCGACAATGGGTCTTCCGTCAATCTCCTCAACGTGCGAGTATTGAAGGAAATCTGCATGAGCGTTGAACACCTCGCTCGCGATAAAATTACCATATCCGGTTTTGACTCCCAGTCATCACGGACTCTTGGGTCTGTGATACTTACGTTACGATTTGGGCTACTTGTCACGGATATTAAATTTCACGTTATTGACACCAAGACATGCTATAACGCTTTTCTCGGCCGGCCTTGTGTAAGTGGACGGCGGCGCCCCGGCCGTCAATCCGACGCCGGAATGCGGAAGCGGTGAATAACTAAAATTTTGCGGACTTTGCAAACCGGCACCACCGCGCACTATCACCCGGGATCGTTACCATTAACTAGTCTAAGCTACCTTGAAGATGGGTTAGAGATATACCGACGATCCAAGTCCTCCGGTCTTCTCGCCATCGTCCCGATCTCCTGCGGAATGTCCCGTCTCCTCCTCGTCGCCGGAAGTGCACCACATCGCCTACTTTGTTTACGGGCTCCCACCTCAATGCCGAGGCAACTCGGGCACGAAGCCGGCTACTCGACGTGCCCAAGATTCGCTGTAGAATGTGTAGTAGAACTTGTGTCTCTTTTGGGGTAGTGGAGGTTGCCATTTTTGGTGGAGGAAAGAAAGGATTTTTGGAGATCAACTTGAGAGCTCTTTTCTTAGCACAATATATATGAACCAAAAATGCCACACCAAATGAATCAATCAACCAAACATGAAAAGTGGCCGGCCCCCCCATTTCTCTTGTGTGATTGGAGAGAGGGAAAAGTCAAAGGGGAGGTGACCAAATCAATCAAACAAGAGAGAGAGAGAGGAATGGTTATCATAAGCAACCATGATCACAAAACTAAGCCAACACTCCACACAACCATCAACTCATGAAGTCCAACCATCATGAACCATGATGACTCAAAAAGTCATGCCATCATGAAGAAATCAAGGTCAAGGAATGGTGCATATCATGAAAACCATCATGATGCTACAATAAGCAAAGACCCCCTCCACAAAAAGCCTATTTGCAACAATGCAAATAAACCCTCCTCCACCATACTTCGGCCAATGAACGGAACAAAGGAAATCGGCCGAAACTAAAAGCAAACTGGCAACTCCATAAAACTGGTCCCGTAATAAATTACAGGAAAACCCCGATACTGTGCATACACACCCGTATCTGTATTTCGACCGAAATACAAATGCAATGAGACAAAATCTACACCGTACTATACTAGGATCCGGCTTATACCAAAACCGGCTAGTAATATCTGTTCGATCCTGATCCGTGCAATACCGCACGTATCTGATCAAACCCTGCCATATATGCATACGGCCTATAGTACAGTCTGTCCGATCCTGATCCGTGCAATACCGCACGTATCTGATCGGACCTTGCCATATCTCCATACGGCCTCTACAACCTTTCGCCCGAAAGCTGAGTAACTGAATGTGGGGGACTCTAAAGACTCGTCAACACCATGGCTGTGGATTTAACCACTAGCACGTCAGAGGTATATGCCAATACGTGACGGGCCACCAGCTATTGACCAAAAGGGACGTCGATGAGGAAGCTCACCCCGACACCCAACTGAGCCTGTCAGTGACAATATCCGTGCAGTCCGGTCCGTTCGTCTATGAGTATCGCATGGCGGGCCTAGGGGGTTGGTAAAAGTCAGACCCCCAAAAGCGGTACAAGTCGTGTCGGAGTGTAGCCCAGAACACCCTGAGATACTACTGGAATACCTACCAGTAAATCTCCTTGCCTTGGCCAAGGACTTTGTGTAATGGCTCTCCTAGACACAGCACGACCTCACCCCCAATACCGGGAGAGACGAACCCCTGAAGATACGCTCACTGCCTCCATGTGGCTCGGGACTGTACCCAACTAAAACCTGTTTGCACGACTCCTTTGAGCCGTGGTAGGGTAGTAATCAAAGTACAGTGGGAACTCACACGAGACAAATGACGATCCCCAGGTCGATGAACTAACCTGCACACATGTCACCAGGGAACTGCCATCTGACGTCTGGTATATGACCAACTAGCATGTTCCCGGCGAGTCCTGTCCGGTGTACTCATAACCCAATGAGCACCTGTATACATCTTAGGTGATCCAACTGACACCAGTGGCTTGTGAGACCGGCCACCGCCCCTCGTCGGGGTCTCGACTGTATACACTAGTCTACTAATGGAGTATCGATGCCCGGTCTCGAAACTCCCACGACTAGGGACCTTTTAAGGATAAGCTTATAGACCCCCAGCTCCCACTTATATGATCGCCCTCATACTGCTGGTGGTCAAGCAAGAATCCTAGGGGCTCTATCAACGTGTAATAGCGACATGTCATGTCACCTAAAGCAGTACACGATGATAAAGGTAAACCAGATAGCATACTATCATCTCGAGTAAGACTGTCCTACCGGGATAGGTCCTCCCTCAATCATTGCAATCACGTACCTGTGATCCAATAATTGACTCTGAGGGCACTATCTCCAACAATCTCCCACTTGCACTCAAGGCTAATTATTGCGATGTCGCATACTCACAGCCCGTGTGATACCGAACACCCAACTCCTCTACTAGTCAGTTTCACAAAGCTCGTTTGCGAAACTATTGCGTTCAAGGAATAGCCTTAGTGAGTGGATCCGCTTAGTTGTTTCTTTCTATGTCTCTCTATATCTCAAGTTCGCGGAGAAAACCATCTCCCGAAAAGAGCAATACCTGTCTCAGAATATGTCTGGATGTCTGATGGGACCTAGCTCATAAATGAACTCCAAATCCAAACTTCTTAGACTGTATCGTCAACTGAACTTAATCAGTATCCTGCGCGCCATGCCTCCCTCAGTATTGCCTTGGACCACCTGTCCAAAATACTGCCCCTCATCAGAAGGAAAAACTATAACTCTGACAACCTCCTTGTCGTCCATGTCACCTTGGAAGCCTGGAATGATAACTGTCTCCTGAATGAGGCTGTCGTTATCATCTCCCTAGAACATCCACTTATGTTCTAAAACTGCTTCCGACTGTTTCTCCAGGATTGGATTAATGTCAACTTATTGCATCTAGTGCAAGAACAACATCTGGTGTGGTACTTGACATCTCATGATTGACTCAATTGCCTAAGCAAGTGATCTGCCAATCATGCACGTCCCTCTCCCCTTTAGTCTGTAAGACACTTTTAGAGAGGGTGACTCCATTACCTGCAGGTACACTACCGTGCCAGGAGTCGTCTATCCTAAATACTCTTAGAATGCTGTCAAGTACCTTGATTGGGAAACCACCCAAATCTAGATCTAAGACCATAGATCTAGTAACCAGTATGTCTGATATAAAATCCATTTCCTTGTGGAGAAACCACTGTGTGACGACCAAAGTATAACCGATCGTAGTGTAGGAGTTTCTTTTCCTACTTGGTGTATATCATCCAAATACCAGGATATCACACCCTACTACCTTCTCAACAGATCCATCCCCTATTCTGATGAAGTCAAACCCATGACTATCACGTCAGAAACAGATGATCTATCTCCGCTACATCTGCTCTAGTCTATAAATAGACATAAGCAACCTGTCCACCAATGCTTCCGCTGCTCCCACTGACTACGACAACCCTCTGGCAGAGTCATATAGACGTACACTTCTAAAACTGGTTTAGAACGACGCTATACTCATCCTCCCGCCGGGTCTCGTAACCTGGAACAACAGCAATGGCAATTTTGGGTAAACAAGAACTTCCTTGTCACCGTCCTTGAAGCTACCGTAGTACCTCTCGGGTGCCTGAAGTTACCCACCTTATCTGCGGAGTGGCCAATGGAATGTCAATCCAGATTGAATCTTTAGGTTCCTTATCAAATCTTCAGTAATCGTTTGTGGTTCTGGAATCACTTCCAGTTCTACCATACTCCCACTACTGTTTTCTGAAAAAGTCTATTTTTAATAAAACTGTGGCGAGTCAAGAACAATATTGCTATTGATCTTCCAGATGGTAGAAAGTCAACCCTCGTCATAGCCTGGGTCAACCCACAAACAGCCATTACAGAAACGTGCCTTGAGTTGTCCAGTGTCTGGTTTTAATCATAAACCGGACAACTCCCCGTACCTTAACATCGTTAAGATATGAACTGTTCTATATCCAATATAGAAACAGAGGTACTGATTTAATTGAACCAGACTCAAATCATGCAGCTGTCCCCAGCGCATGTCAACTAAATGGAAGGAGGCCGATCAGCGTTACTCAACTTAGGAATACTTCCAATTATGAGTAACCTGAAAGAGAAGCAAGATCTCTTTATCATTACTATCAACTGAATACCATACAAAAGTATCTACATCTTCGATCTCTTTGAAGAATCCCGATACTTGCTATACCTGGTTCTCTACTCTATTCAAATACATATAACTTCTCCAAATTCGGACCCTGTGTTTCCACGAAACACCTGTCTAAAAATTAGAGGAGTCATAAGTAAACCGAATATAGTACGAGGACCATCCCCTCTGTTCTGATGGACTCTGGACAACATACAATACTCTGTATAAGTCCCTTGAGTCTGATAACTCATTCACTGTGTGTCGTAGGTTGAAAACTGTACTTATGGTTAAGAAGAATTACACCGCTGTTTGATGCTCCTTACCTAACCATCCACTGATATAGGTAAATGTCATCGACATAATATCAAAAGGTATATCTCACTCTATGAAAATAGACGTACAGATATATCAATTTGAAATTGGTGCACAACAGCGGATATTCAAAACCATATATTTGCCGACCGGCAAACAACCCAGGTGATCTCCTCAAATATCACCGATTACAACGAATCCCGATATAATGAGGATGATCACCCAATTCCCAATAACTTACTCCCACTCATCATCTGAAAAACCATACAGATGTGAGAGTCATACCTGGTAAATACATACCCTGGAGTAAGTGTCTAACTGGGAAATCAGTTTTCCTTTAACAGTACACAGTGAAACTGAAACATTGAAATGCTTCGATGGGATATCCCGGTATTCCTAGTAATGCCTCTTCCAGAATCACGACTGTAACCGTATAGCTCTTTGCCACCTCTCCAAATCCCTTCATATGTCTTTAGTCATTACCTTCTGCACACCCCTTTAGGCCAAATGGTTTTCTTCCTTCCCTACCGTTCGGCACCAGCCTATGGTTTGGAAGAAGACTATCCAATAAGCATAATGGGTGTACTGTCCCAATCCTAGGAACACTTGCAATGCAAGAGAAGGTGAAGATAAAAGACACCTGAATAAATCTTATTCCTATTTCTCCTGGACCAGAATCCATCCCCGAACTGGAACAAGTTCCATTCGAGTTCGTATATAACCATACGATGGAGTATCCAAATAAACTGTGGATCTTCGTAGTGATACGGAGTGTCCTGGAGAAATACAAAGGTGATGTGGGAGTGGTAACGAAATATTTGGTTTGGTCGTGAATATCTGTTGCAATTTACTTTGCCCTCTTACTAATCCCTTGCTTTGTCTGAACTTAATACCTTCTGCACACCATCGTTATGCTAATTGGTTTTCTTCATTCCCTACCGGTCGGCACCAGCCTAAGGTTTGGAAGAAGACAATCCAATTTGCGTAATAGGTGTACTACCCCTAAACCAAGGAGTACTCGTAACCTGAGAGAGGGTAAAAGGAAAAGACAACTGAATAATCCTATCCGTTTTCTCCAGAACCGGAAACCATCCTCGAATAAATCTGTCGAGTTCGTATCTAACCATACGATGGTTTTGTCCAATGGAAGTGGACGTTCGTAGCAATACGGGGTGTCCCGGAGAAAAGGGTAAAAGTAGGAGTGGCAATGAGGTCTGCAACTCTGACAATCCAAAAGCCAGTGTTTAGAAGGTTCGGTCAACTTGGTCACTGAGTCAAAGTCTTAGGGTCGGGTCAATGGTCGCTGCCAAAGAGAGAGAGAAAAGAAACACTCAGCGTGCACTCTAACCTAGATCAGAATGGTTACCAATTTATCTAATCTGGAATCCTCCCACTGTACCTCAAATTCTCCTCCAAACCTGAAAGAAGAATTAGTTGGGGTCATCCGAGGAGTATACCAACTCATCAGTGGGAATCGGGATCCAACTCTCATCGCATGATAACGTGACGGAATCCGCTCACGGTACCACACTCCAGAAGGTATGCGCATATCTGGCAAGTTTCAGTTCTTTTGAAACTCCCGATGTGATTTCTGCCCCATGCTCTTATGACCTTGGCGTGAGGTCAAAATATCATAAGTCACATGTCAAGTTCTGCCCATCATTATCCAGGTTAATTTGAATCCACCCGTACATACCCTTGACGTAGGCCAAAATAGTAGTACGACTGTCCCAAACCAACGCATCTATCTATGCAACAGATAAATACCCGGCAGCTACCAAACACTATGCCTTGGCGTGAGGTCAAAATACATAGCTTGAATACTACCGAATATTTAACTGAAATGATGGAGGGCTACGAATGGTTTCTGGCGAAAACCTTTAACGTAAAGAACTTGATATCGTTGAAGGAACGGATAGCTTTTAAGAAAATATAGTGACGAAAACCTTTACTAAAGAGGTCACTCCCGGTGAAGGGATCTCGGCTCTTTCCCCGTAGAATGGGGTGCTGGATATTCATAACCGAATATCACTGTGCAAAGCAAAAGTAATCGGCTATAGTGAAGTTAATGCCCTGACGCAAACTTTTGTCCAAGGGGTCACTCCCGGTGAAGGGATCTCGGCCCTTGCCTCGTCGACTGAGGAGCAGGATATTCCAATGAATACCACGATGCAAAACAAAAGTAAACGTCCTTGCAATAACAGCTTTTTGAAAAGTATTCCAACAACATCAGATTAGGTTTGTTTTTAACTTGCATTGATCCGAATCAATGCAGTCCCATCAATTGATCACACCAAAAAGAACGAAAATATACTGATGTACGTATATGCCATCCGCATTCGCCACTGGGTCCCGTCATTACCCGTTAGGTTAGCTAACTAATGACAGAGCGGGGACTGGACTAGCGCGGATGCAAAACATATACAACATCTACTAATATATATACCAATATATAGTATTTCGCTCAAGGCGTGAATAAAATGCAACATCACAGAGAATGAACAGCATCACAGAAACAATACAGATATCTGGGATCCCCGGGTTTCACAGAGCCACTACTGAAACCCGACGTTCCCCTGGTCGTGTGGATAGCCTGCGCAATGAAATCCTAGACCCCTACGGGCGCGGCAAGTCACCCGCCAAAACCTGAAGCGAGGTAGCCCCCTTCAGCGCCGTGAATGGACCACCCAGCATTTCACGGAATCCGG
This sequence comes from Agapanthus africanus, assembly GCA_030015575.1. NCBI lineage: Eukaryota > Viridiplantae > Streptophyta > Magnoliopsida > Asparagales > Amaryllidaceae > Agapanthus > Agapanthus africanus. The sequence goes on from CM057345.1 coordinate 502,400,243, forward strand.
CAACTTGGGCACCCCTCCTGGGTCAACCTGTACCCCCTACGAGTGCGGCGAATAGCCCGCCAATCCTAGAGCGAAGCCCCCTCCGTCTCAATGCCATGAGATGCGGGCTTGTTGCCCTCCAGAACCCGGCTATCCGTGCACCCCTCCGCGGGGCAATCCTAGTACAGAAAATAAAATATACATACACCGGGTACATCGACCGCAACCAGGTCGTGCCCCAAAAGAATAATACAAACAGGCAGTGACGGCAGTCCACATGTCGGACGCTCGCCCCGCAATATCAAATGTACATAATACAACAGAACTGTACTAGCATTGCATCCAGGCTATCCCCCACGACCGATCCGCAACAACACAGCAAATACATAGAACATCAACGTGAAAGTCACGTTCGCAAATCCGTCTAACCGGGCTATAGCAGTTAGACCGGATTTACCGATCGAGTGAAATTCACGGTCGCAGATATAATGTAAATACTGTGAAAAATGTGTTTAAAATTTTCCGATTGATCAAACAATTAACAAGTGGGCCCCAAACAAAACTGTAGCACTCACAGAAAACCTGGGCCCAATTTTAATATCCCAAAACACATATTTTAATCCCAGAAAGCTACTGAAGAAATTTGATGCAGGGATCAGAACAGTCGGCGGCGGAAGGGCGGCGCTTAAGGAAGGTGAGGCCGCGCTTCCGCGCTTCCACTGTTGACTTACACTCTCGAATTTTCTAAGTAGCCTTGCAATATCCAGTACATCAATATTTTACAACCTGAAAAATTTTTCGACACCAAAAATTTCCAACAGAAAACTGATGCGACAAAATACGGGTTTTTGGACTTTTTGATCGATCGGAAATGCAAACACATTACACAAAGCTAGACTAAATTAATGGCGAGGCTCTGATACCACTGTAAGTGGACGGCGGCGCCCCGGCCGTCAATCCGACGCCGGAATGCGGAAGCGGTGAATAACTAAAATTTTGCGGACTTTGCAAACCGGCACCACCGCGCACTATCACCCGGGATCGTTACCATTAACTAGTCTAAGCTACCTTGAAGATGGGTTAGAGATATACCGACGATCCAAGTCCTCCGGTCTTCTCGCCATCGTCCCGATCTCCTGCTGAATGTCCCGTCTCCTCCTCGTCGCCGGAAGTGCACCACATCGCCTACTTTGTTTACGGGCTCCCACCTCAATGCCGAGGCAACTCGGGCACGAAGCCGGCTACTCGACGTGCCCAAGATTCGCTGTAGAATGTGTAGTAGAACTTGTGTCTCTTTTGGGGTAGTGGAGGTTGCCATTTTTGGTGGAGGAAAGAAAGGATTTTTGGAGATCAACTTGAGAGCTCTTTTCTTAGCACAATATATATGAACCAAAAATGCCACACCAAATGAATCAATCAACCAAACATGAAAAGTGGCCGGCCCCCCCATTTCTCTTGTGTGATTGGAGAGAGGAAAAAGTCAAAGGGGAGGTGACCAAATCAATCAAACAAGAGAGAGAGAGAGGAATGGTTATCATAAGCAACCATGATCACAAAACTAAGCCAACACTCCACACAACCATCAACTCATGAAGTCCAACCATCATGAACCATGATGACTCAAAAAGTCATGCCATCATGAAGAAATCAAGGTCAAGGAATGGTGCATATCATGAAAACCATCATGATGCTACAATAAGCAAAGACCCCCTCCACAAAAAGCCTATTTGCAACAATGCAAATAAACCCTCCTCCACCATACTTCGGCCAATGAACGGAACAAAGGAAATCGGCCGAAACTAAAAGCAAACTGGCAACTCCATAAAACTGGTCCCGTAATAAATTACAGGAAAACCCCGATACTGTGCATACACACCCGTATCTGTATTTCGACCGAAATACAAATGCAATGAGACAAAATCTACACCGTACTATACTAGGATCCGGCTTATACCAAAACCGGCTAGTAATATCTGTTCGATCCTGATCCGTGCAATACCGCACGTATCTGATCAAACCCTGCCATATATGCATACGGCCTATAGTACAGTCTGTCCGATCCTGATCCGTGCAATACCGCACGTATCTGATCGGACCTTGCCATATCTCCATACGGCCTCTACAACCTTTCGCCCGAAAGCTGAGTAACTGAATGTGGGGGACTCTAAAGACTCGTCAACACCATGGCTGTGGATTTAACCACTAGCACGTCAGAGGTATATGCCAATACGTGACGGGCCACCAGCTATTGACCAAAAGGGACGTCGATGAGGAAGCTCACCCCGACACCCAACTGAGCCTGTCAGTGACAATATCCGTGCAGTCCGGTCCGTTCGTCTATGAGTATCGCATGGCGGGCCTAGGGGGTTGGTAAAAGTCAGACCCCCAAAAGCGGTACAAGTCGTGTCGGAGTGTAGCCCAGAACACCCTGAGATACTACTGGAATACCTACCAGTAAATCTCCTTGCCTTGGCCAAGGACTTTGTGTAATGGCTCTCCTAGACACAGCACGACCTCACCCCCAATACCGGGAGAGACGAACCCCTGAAGATACGCTCACTGCCTCCATGTGGCTCGGGACTGTACCCAACTAAAACCTGTTTGCACGACTCCTTTGAGCCGTGGTAGGGTAGTAATCAAAGTACAGTGGGAACTCACACGAGACAAATGACGATCCCCAGGTCGATGAACTAACCTGCACACATGTCACCAGGGAACTGCCATCTGACGTCTGGTATATGACCAACTAGCATGTTCCCGGCGAGTCCTGTCCGGTGTACTCATAACCCAATGAGCACCTGTATACATCTTAGGTGATCCAACTGACACCAGTGGCTTGTGAGACCGGCCACCGCCCCTCGTCGGGGTCTCGACTGTATACACTAGTCTACTAATGGAGTATCGATGCCCGGTCTCGAAACTCCCACGACTAGGGACCTTTTAAGGATAAGCTTATAGACCCCCAGCTCCCACTTATATGATCGCCCTCATACTGCTGGTGGTCAAGCAAGAATCCTAGGGGCTCTATCAACGTGTAATAGCGACATGTCATGTCACCTAAAGCAGTACACGATGATAAAGGTAAACCAGATAGCATACTATCATCTCGAGTAAGACTGTCCTACCGGGATAGGTCCTCCCTCAATCATTGCAATCACGTACCTGTGATCCAATAATTGACTCTGAGGGCACTATCTCCAACACCTTGGTTACATGAGTACAACATCATCCCTTCTACACAACACTAGTGTATGAAGCATTTTAAATATGGTCTCGAGTACACTGTGACGAGGGAGTTGAACCCATTCTCCATGAACGAAGTCCGAAAGTACGAAGATGCGAAATACTTCTTACCAGATTTTGAGGACACGGAAAGATGTCACAAACCGAAGAACAAAACTATCACCACCATTCCGGTCTTCGGGAGTGATACTGAGGAAGAGGAAGAGATAGTTTATTCAGGGCCACCCCAGTACAACAAGCCGGGATCGTCCACTCCTATGTTGATCTTTGGTAGCGACTCGGAAGATGAGGTCCATGCTATATTCTCTGCTCGGCCTTCAATACAAACATTCGCTGATGAAGAGCAAAGTTTGCAAGTTGCCATGGTTCCGCCCAAACATCATAAAGAACTAGACGTGCTTAATACTTACAATGTGGAAGAGCTGCAGACGTTCTATTTCCCTCCCAGGCGAGAAGGTGAAAAGGCGATCCTATTCTACCGATCCGGGGAAACCAAAGAGGAGAAAGAAATCTGGCACGGCGCGGATTCTACACTTGACAGGCTCCAGCCCATCCGTTTGCCCAGATATTACACGAACGGACTAAAAAGACTGTTAAGGCGCCAAGGCGTACCCTTCAAACAGACCGCTCGGAGAGCTAAGTTCTATGACAGGATCTGGAACGTCCCTGGAACTCAACGGAAATTGCCCAACGGGAGAATGGAAACGACCGGGTTTGGGTATGTTCAATCCAAGAAACGGTAGCTACTCCGCGATTGCTACGTCATACATGACTATGATGAAGAAGGGGATGCTATATGGGAAGATGCTAACTTTGAACCAGAAAGGGCTCTCGACGTGAAAATGCCCAGCCCGTCGTTCAAAGAACAAATAGACAAGCTTATAAGGGAAGCCGGTCAAAAGGTCCGAGATGACCACAATCGCGAAATGGCCATCTACAAGAAAGCCAGGACGCAACGCCTTCTTCAACAGGCTGCGAAAGATGAAAATACTCCCCCCTGTCAGCCCGTTGTGCAAAAGGCTCGACGCAGAAGCAGAAACAAACCAAAGAGCGGGAAAAGTGTTCGAGAGCAACAAAGTGGGACTAAGAAGCCACGCGATCGGGAATCGAGTAATCTAGATTCGTCTCTTATAAAGAAGATGAGTCGAGCATACTCTTTTCCTCAGAACAAAACACGGAAGATACTTGATCTTGCCATAAAACATCAACTGATCATACTCCCGGAGTCCAAGCACCCCGAGCAAGCAGGCGAAGTCTCTCATCCGGACTATTGCTCATATCATAGGGCAATAGGACATCCTATTGAAGACTGCTTCACCTTCAAGAACTGGGTCGAAGACCAATATCAGCAAGGCAGGTTCGCGCTATCCAGCAGCTGGAGGGTAACCCCGCCGCAGAAGCATGAACCCAAATCCACAAGGATAGACCCAGATCCACATCGGTCCTGGAAGCGAGCTCGTACCTGTCACATGATAATATCATCAAAAGAAGAGCCTGAGAATATGGATGACCTCCCCTGGTGCTTCGAAAACGATGATGACGAGGTGATTTCGGAGTTTCCGCCAGCACCGAAAGAGCTGGAAGATGGAATACATACCACTGCAGATGAGCTCAAGAAAATTGATTTGGGAACGGAAAATGACCCTCGGCCAACGTTCGTCAGCGGGTTGCTGTCTGAAGAAAGGGTGGCTACACTAAAAGATGTGCTTATGCAATATAAAGATTGCTTTGCATGGAACTTTTCCGAGATGCCAGGACTAGATCCAGAGATTGCTGTCCACAAACTGGAAATATCCCCGGATGTCAAGCCAATCAAACAAGCACCGAGAAGGATGCGGCTCGAGCTTTAGATGAGCATCAACGCAGAGGTCAAGAAGCTAATCGACTCTGGCTTCATCCAAGAGGTGCAGTATCCTGACTGGATCGCCAACATCGTCCCGGTGATGAAGAAAAATGGGACAGTGCGCATATGTGTGGACTTTCGGGATCTCAATAAAGCTTGACCGAAAGACGACTTCCCAGTACCGGTCACCGAGCTAATGATAGACAATACGTCCACCCACGAAGTCTTCTCCTTCATGGACGGCTCGTCTGGATACAATCAGATAAAGATGCATCCCGAGGATCAGAAGCACACCGCTTTATGGACTCCCTTAGGCATATATTGCTACAAGGTAATGCCTTTCGGTCTAAAGAACGCCGGTGCCACCTATCAGAGGGCCATGACGAAGATCTTCGATGACCTCATACATGAAATCGTCGAATGCTATATCGATGACCTTGTGGTGAAAAGCAAATCATACGAAGAGCATTCAGAGCATCTAAAGATCGTGTTTCAACGCCTCCGGCAATACAACTTAAAGATGAACCCTCTCAAATGCGCGTTCGGTGTTTCCTCGGGTAAATTCCTAGGATTCATCGTCCGACACCGAGGTATCGAGATAGATCCGTCAAAGATCAAGGAAATTATGGAGATGCCTCCGCCAAGGATTCTCAAGCAACTGCGGTCTCTCCAAGGAAAGCTCGCGTATATCCGGCGATTTATAGCCAATCTTTCAGGCAAGTGCCGCCCTTACAGTCACCTGATGAAGAAGGGAACCCCTTTCATTTGGGATCACAAATCCCGAGGCGCACTAGACGAAATCAAGCAGTATCTGCAGAATCCGCCAGTACTGGCCGCTCCGGTCAAGGGAAAACCTCTCATTCTGTATATAACTGCCCTTGAAGGTTCCTTAGGCGCATTATGGGCATAAGAGAACGACCAAGGGAAGGAGAGAGCCCTCTACTATTTGAGTCAAGTTCTGCTGGGGGTAGAAAGCAATTATTCTCCCATCGAAAAAAACTGCCTGGCGTTGATCTTCGCGATAACGATGCTCAGACACTATGCATTGGCGCATGAAATCCGTCTCATATCGAAGGTGGATCCTCTCAAGTATTTGATGTCTAAAGCCATATTGACGGGACGGCTCGCTAAATAGGCCCTGCTCTTGATGGAGTTCTCGATAACCTATCAGCCTCTTAAGGCAGTGAAAGGCCAGGCCATCGCCGACTTCCTCGTTGAGAATCCGATACCTGCCGACTCTCCCTTGAATTGCGAACTGCCAGACGAACATGCGTTTGACACGATTGACGGAAGTGATACCCGGTGGGAACTTTACTTCGATGGAGCATCCTCCATGAAAAAGCGCAAACAAAACACCCCCATAATCAAATCAGGGGTAGGCCTTATCTTCGTAACTCCACAAGGAGGGATAATGCGCTTTGCTTTCTCCTTAACAGAGCCGAGGACAAACAATGAAGCCGAGTATGAAGCTTTAATAGCAGGTCTTGAAATCGCCATTGACATGGGAATCGAGAACCTCCTCATATATGGAGACTCCCAACTAGTCGTTAGTCAAATAAATAGCGACTATTAAACGTGCAAACTAGAATTGGTGAAGTACGGCGAGAGGGTGCAGCAACTGCTGACCCAAATACCGTCCTACACCTTGGAAAGCATACCGCGTGCGGAAAATAGCAAAGCGGATGCATTAGCCAAACTCGCTAAAGAACTGGCTGATGAAAACCTCGATGACGTGAGGATCGTTGTTCAAAGCCGTCGGGTTCTTGCACCGGCAGAAATATTTCCAAAGCCGTCCAAGGAAAAAGGAGCGACCGAGCAAATGACTCAACAAATAAAAGACCAAGAGAAGGTTGAAGATTGGAGAGAATTCTTCATAGACTGCTTCAAATCCCGTCGAACACCTGAAGATGCGTCCTCAAGGCATCAGCTTATGAAACGAGCTCTGTCTTTCGCTTTTATCAATGATACTCTATACAAGAGGTCATTCGATTCTTTATGGCTGAGATGCCTGGGACCTGAAGAAGCAAGAAGAGTCGTCCAAGAAACTCATGATGGACTCTGCGGTTCTCACCAAGCCGGGCCGAAGATGAAGTTGAAGATCAAACGGATGGGTTATTATTGGCCCACGATGATCCAGGACTGCCTTGAGTATGCGAAGCAATGCCATCATGCCAGATCCGTGGGGACTTCATCCATTAGCATCCAAATCCACTACACCCAACGATGGCTAGCTGGCCGTTTGAAATGTGGGGAACTGACATAATTGGTCCCATCGAACCGGCATCCTCCAGAGGACATCGATTCATTTTGGCAACAACTGATTACTTCTCTAAATGGGCAGAAGCAGTACCGCTGAGGGAAGTGAAGATGGAGAATATCCTCCATTTCTTCAAGACGCACGTCATTTATCGGTTTGGAACTCCGAGACGGGTCATCTCCGATAACAGACCAGCCTACAGAAGCCACAAGATCAGCCGCTTCGCACAACAGCACAACATAGACTAGAGATATTTCTCAGTTTATAATCCCCGAGCTAACGGTCTAGCTGAGGCTTTTAACAAGACCTTGACGAAGATTGTGAAAAAGACGGTGTCACGAAGTAAGAAGGACTGGCACGAGAGAATGCATGAAGCTCTCTGGGCATACCGGACTACGTTCAAGACGGCCACGAACACAACACCGTTCGCATTGGTATTCGGTACAGAAGCGGTACTCCCCCTCGAGATAGAGTTACCCTCTCTACGAGTGGCAGTTCATTACGAGCTAACGAACGAAGAGAATGCTCACCTTCTCCTTGAAGAGCTCGACGCCCTCGATGAAACCCGGCTCATAGCGCAACAAAATCTAGAGGCTTATAAAGCAAAGATGACGCGCTCATACGAGAGATTGACTAGGCCGAGAACATTCCGCCTAGGCAAACTCGTGCTAGTGGTCAAAAGACCTATGATCCCCAATCGTGCCAAGCGGGAGAAATTCGAACCGAACTATCAAGGCCCATATATCATAGACAAGGTCTGCCAGGGTGGAGCCTATCTACTCATGGACATGCATGGTGAAAGGCCCGTTAAGCCAAAAAACGGTCTCTTCCAGAAGGAGTACTACGCTTGACGAGTCACGACCTAGGTCAATGATAGATGACGACGCCGATGTCCGCTCGTTATCTTCCTAAGCCCAAACTCTATAAGTAGTAACCGGCTTCCTTTACAACGGACCGAAACGTCCTTAAACTAACATCGAACCGAAACGTCCTTAAACTAATATCGGACCGAAACGTCCTTAAACTAACGACGGACCGAAAAGTCCTTAAACTAACAACGGACCACTGTGTCCTAAAACTAGCTGTTGACCGAGATGTCGGTAAACTACGGTGGATTGCAGCATCCCAAAACTGATACAAAAAAAAAGGATATAAAAAAAGAGAGAAAATGGTATGTCCATAAGCAAAATGGGCACGGATGAAAACCCGAAAGGGCTCCGTGAGTAAAAACAGCAGGGCTACCGGCGAGTGTTTATGAAAACCAGAAAGGGCGCAACCTCGTTAAAAGACACTTGCAAGGTCCTCTCGACTTTGTAAGGAGAAACCACCCGCGTGAGATCCTTAGGACTCACAAGGGAGCAACACACTTAGGAATCCTCACGATTCCTAAGGAGAAATTACACTTGCAAGATCCTCACGACTCGTAAGGAGAACCTTCTTATGAGACCCTCACGGCTCATAAGATTTGAAAGTCTTAAGCTACAGGGATCTGAACCTGTTCTTAAGCAGCCCCCACAACCTCCAATACTGCCCTACAAGAGGCTCAATGCTGACCCTTGTATACAATCCACGGGCGCGAATAAACATTTCCCTAACGAAGTCCCATCCGTGACTAGGGATATGTCTATATGATGAACAACCCTTATAAGTCCTCTCAATTTATAAGGAGAAAACCCTCTTGTAAGATCCTTACGACTTATAGGAGAACATACACTTAGGAGTCCTCATGACTCCCAAGGAGAAAACGCACCTACGAGATCCTCACGACTTGTAGGGAAAAATACCTTCATGAGACCCTTACGGCTCATGAAGTCAAAAGCCTTAGTCGATAGGATCCTAACCCTGTTTACTAAACCACCTTTGTTCGACATCGACAGAAGCAAATGATGATTCGCTCCTGGAAATATCGCAGTAGTAGCGGTGCTGATGCCGAAATCGGTGTCTAATTTCGAGCTTGCAGCGAAAAGCCAGCAAGCCACACGTGCATACGAAATAGCCGAAATGATGGGGCAACTTGCAGACAAAATCAGCAAGTAAAAATATATGCATGCAAAATAGCCGAAATGATTGGGCAACTCGCAATAAAAAGCAGCGAGTAAAAATAAAAATAAAATAGCCGAAATGATTGGGCACCGCGAAAAATAGCCGAAATGATTGGGCAATCGCGACCTTCGCGATACAAAAGCTGAAATTATAGAGCATCGCGGAAAGAAATAAAAAAAATGAATGAAATTTAAGGTGATATCATGTCAATCCCTGTATACAATCCAGGGGCGCAAACAAAGAAGGAATCACACCCTTCCTCCCCAAGCTTCATCAGAAGGAGAGGCCAAATCTTAATGGTTCATAGATAGCCTAGAGATCATCTCAACATTCGTCTTATTACAACGGACATAACATCAAGCAAAGCGGAACAGCGGCAACTCCCAGTTCCATTACTCGGCGGTGTACAGATGACCGAGAGTCAAACTCCGACTCCATGAAATGCGGATAAAGTCAACCCTTCCTGGCTATGTGGAACGCGGATTATGTCACTCCTAACCCCGTGGGAAACGTCCAGAGCGGATCCTAGTCCTCGCAGAGCATGGCAATGACCCCATATGAAGCATCCAGAGCGGAAATTCCTGGCTACGTGGAACGCGGATTATGTCACTCCTGACCCCGTGGGAAACGTCCAGAGCGGATCCTGGTCCTCGCAGAGCACGGCAATGACCCCGTGTGAAGCATCCAGAGCGGAGCCTGGTCCTCGCCGAACACGGCAGTGAACCCATGAGAAGCATCCAGAGCAAAATTCCTGGCTACGTGGAACGCGGATTATGTCACTCCTGACCCCGTGGGAAATGTCCAGAGCGGATCCTGGTCTATGCAGAGCACGGCAATGACCCCGTGTGAAGCATCTAGAGCGGAGCCTGGTCCTCGCCGAACACGGCAGTGAACCCGTGAGAAGCATCCAGAGCAAAATTTCTGGCTATGTGGAACTCGGATTATGTCACTCCTGACCCCGTGGGAAATGTCCAGATCGGATCCTGGTCCTCGCAGAGCACGGCAATGACCCCGTGTGAAGCATCCAGAGCGGATCCTGGTCCTCGCAGAGCACGGCAATGAACCCGTGGGAAGGATCTAGAGAAAAATTCCTGGCTACGTGGAACGCGGATTATGTCACTCCTGACCCCGTGGGAAACGTCCAGAACGGATCCTGGTCCTCGCAGAGCACAGCAATGACCCCGTGTGTAGCATCCAGAGCGGAGCCTGGTCCTCTCCGAACACGGCAGTGAACCCGTGAGAAGCATCCAGAACAAAATTCCTGGCTACGTGGAACACGGATTATGTCACTCCTGACCCCGTGGGAAACATCCAAAGCGGATCCTGGTCCTCGCAGAGCACAGCAATGACCTCGTGTGAAGCATCCAGAGCGGAGCCTGGTCCTCGCCGAACACGGCAGTGAACCCGTGAGAAGCATCCAGAGCAAAATTCCTGGTCACGTGGAACGCGGATTATGTCACTCCTGACCCCGTGGAAAATGTCCAGAGCTGATCCTGGTCCTCGCAGAGCACGGCAGTGAACCCGTGTGAAGCATCCAGAGCGGAGCCTGGTCCTCGCCAAACACGGCAGTGAACCCGTGGAAAGCATCCAGAGCAAAAATTGGACTGTGAAGTCCTTAAACTCACGGACTATGATGTCCTTAACCTCGACCGTGATGTCTTAAAACTAACATTGGACTGTGGGGTCCTTAAACCCATGGACTATGATGTCCTTAACCTCGACCGTGATGTCTTAAAACTAACATTGGACTCTGGGATCCTTAAACCCATGGACTATGATGTACTTAACCTCGACCGTGATGTCTTAAAACTAACATTGGACTGTGAGGTCCTTAAACTCATGGACTATGATGTCCTTAACCTCGACCGTGATGTCTTAAAACTAACAACGGACTATGGAGTCCTTAAATCCATGGACTAGGATGTCCTTAACCTCGACCGCGATGTCTTCAAACTACGGTATCGTGGAAAATGTCCAGAGCAGAGCCTGGTCCTCGCAGAACACGGCAGTGAACCCGTGGGAAGCATCCAGAGCAACCCCTAGCTCCGTGAAATGCGGATAAGGACAACTTCATCCATCACTTACGGGTCCTCACGACTCGTAAGGGAGTAAATTCTCTTGTGAGATCCTTACGACTTTTAAGAGAAAACACACTTAGGAATCCTCACGATTCTTAAGGAGAAATTACACCTACGGGATCCTCTCGACCGGTAGGGAGAAAATTCTTTATGAGACCCTCACGGCTCATAAAGTTGAAAAGTCTTAGGTGATAGATCCTAACCCTGTTTTCTAAGCCATCACTACCTTACAAAGAATCCAAGATTGACAGCTATATACTATCTACAGACCGCACTTGCTAAAATCATATGGCAACAACACAGCAAGGAGAAGAAAGTGACAAGGAGAACATTTGATTCGCATTTAATTAAGCGTTCGAGGCACACCCGTTCATGCATGCGAAAAAGATTTAGTGTGTAAAATAAAACAAACTGAAATGAGAAACTTTCCATTTATACTGTGAAAAAGTTCTTACAATTATGAAAGCAGTAAACAAAAATATTATCAAAACAATTACAATGGCAAAACCTCAGATCCAGGGTATGGATTGAGGAACTCAAAAGTAACTTTGTCCAGAATCTTCCAGGCATTCCGAACCATCCTAGTATACTTTCTTTCGTGATCACAAGCGTCGGGATCCTCACAGATGTCCTCCACCCTCCGATAGACAGCAAGTATGGCTGACTATTGAAAAGCCTGATGCAGGAGATCGATAAGATTGTCTCGCCTTCTCTTCGAGATTAGGCTCATCAGATACACCGAGTGCACCTTATCCTCGACGGCATCCAATGCCCTAAGCGGCACGCCAGTACAGAATAGAGGAAGCGCTTCCCAAATCGCTCCCACAATAAGCTTCAGGAGAGAGGAGCGTCGAGGAAGCAGTTGACCATTGTATGCGTCAAAACGACTCATAATTTCGGCACACTCGGCGTTTGTGAATTCTCGATTCTGAGGACGGCCGAGTGAGCGGATGTCTCCGTAAAAGATAATCTCGTCGAGAGCATACATGTGAGCGTCCATTACTCCTAAAAAAAAAGAAAATCAACAAAAATTAGCGGACAGACTGATCAAGCGAATCCTTATAAAAAAACAGGCAAGCACAGGGAGTTAAACTCCTCGAGAGCAATGCTCTGCAGACAGGAGTGACACCTGTCAAAATCAATTATGAGGGGAATTTAAAGAAATTCCCTGAGAACATTGAGAGCCTTGCTCTGAGAAGATGATATAATTCATCAAAGAAAAAATTCCATTTTTTTAATCTTCAAAATCCATGAAAAACTCTTAAGAGTTCTTCTATATGATTTGAAAGGAGCAAAACTCCATTAATGAATTAAGAAATCATAAGTAAAATCCTTTTGGAGAGCAAAGCTCTATTAACAGAACCCTAAAAGGGTTCTCTTTAGGTCAAAGATCCATGGAGCAAAGCTCTGTTAGTGAAACCTTATATGGGTTTTCTAAAGATCAAAGATCTATTAAGAGCAAAGCTCTGTTAGTGAAACCTTATATGGGTTTTCTAAAGATCAAAGATCTATTAAGAGCAAAGCTCAATTAATAGGTAAGACCCTAACTCATTAAGATTTATCAAAATTTTACCTAAGTTTGGAAAGAGTTTCCTTTTTACTTTTGAGAAATTCTCAAACAGAAGAGTTGTGCTCTGAACAAAATTCTCAAAGAAGATGATAATCATCTAGAGGACCAAAGGTCCTATTTATAGGCACTGAATCGCCTCTTCAACTTCTAAGTTGATCCAAGGGCTCAGATATTGCCACCGCTGCACTCACGTATGCGCCACGTGAGTGCAACGGTGGGGGGCATTTGTTTCCTCCAATCAGAGCAAAGCTCTGTTTTGAATTTCAAAATTCAAAAATTGAAGCAACGCTTCAGATTCTGCGCGCTGCGTGTCAAAAGCAGACACGCTAGCGCCAGGAGTGCTGCGCCCTAGGCAGCGCACCCCCAATCAGAGCAAAGCTCTGCTTCAAAATTCAAAATTTAAACGCTTCAGATTCTGCGCGCTCTGCGCTGCACGCCACATGTCAAATACAGGTGCACTAGCGCAGTTGCGCTACGCTCTGCGCTGCACGCCACGTGTCAAATACGGGTGCGCTAGCGCAGTTGCGCTGCGCGCCACGTGTCGGACGTGGGTGCGCTAGCGCAAGGTGCGCTAGCGCAACTTGCGCCAGCGCTGAAATTAAAAATTCCCCCACCGTCAGATCAAAAGATCTACTAATAATAAATTATTAATTAATCAGAACTAAAATTCTGTTATGGAAAGATCTTTCCAATCTTATTAAAACAAGAAGATTATCTTCTGTAAAACAGAAGCTTTAGGATCAAAGATCCAACGGTGGGAAATATTCCCAAATCAATCAGAGAAAGATCTCTTAAAACTGATTTAACAAATCATTTAGCCCTATATAAAGGACCCCAGACTTCAAGTCAAAAATATACAGAATAGAAGAGACAAAAAAAGAGAGAGAAAAACCCTTTGCAAAAGAAGAGAAAACTCTTAGAAAAAAGAAGATTTTTCTTCATCTTCAAGGTAAAAAAGAACTATGTTCTTGAATAATAGAGATGAAACATCTCGTAGAAATAAGAACCATCTTCTAAAAAGATCATAGATCTACAAAAAACTAAGGTCTTTGATGATAAGAAAAAAGATCAAAAGAACTAATTATAAAAAACTAAAAGAAATATTTTACTTCATTCACAGATCTTTGATCTATAAAGGAAGAGCCTTTTTTATTAAACAAGAACTTTTGTTCTTGAATCTTGAGGCAAAGCCTCCTTTAAGAAGAACATAAAAGTTGTTCTTTGATCTTAAAATTGATCAGATGCACTTTGCGCTATTGAAAAGTACCTTGCACTCATGAATTGCCCTTGCGCTCATTGGATCAGAGCTCAGCGCCAAAACTTGCCACGTGTCAACCAAAGACACAATCTGCGCTTTGCGCTTCTAAAACAGAGCATTGCGCTCATGGGCTGGCGCTTAGCGCCAAGCATGCCACATGTCACTCACTGGTGCGCCAACAAACTAGCGCAATGCGCTCATAAATTAAAAGCGCAATGCGCTAACAAATTGGTGCTTAGCGCTAAGCACGACACGTGTCCTCTTCGTGTGCAGAAGTGCAATGTGCTTTTTGACTGGCGCAACGCGCCTGGCGTGCCACGTGGCGCACTGTCAGAACAAACTTTGTTTCTGATACAAGACAAAAATGTTAGAGCCCAATGCTTAGCATTATTAAAAGGGCCGAGCCTAAATAAATGTTTAATAGCCAGAACAAAAAAATGTGTTAAACATTTTAATTGGACTCAGCCCAATTTTGGCCATAAGTCCTCAACTTATCTTGAACTGAGCACATCTGCTCTTTCAACCAACTCACACTGGTTCGAGGGTACACCTCGTTACTTCTCTGATATCTGTCGTTGTAATCCTTCAACGTCGTCAGAGAGGTGACGGGTCCCGACAATCACACATTACTACGGACTGTGGGGTCCTTAAACTCATGGACTATGATTCCTTAACCTCGACCGTGATGTCTTTAAACTAACACCGGACTATGATGTCCTTAACCTCGACCGTGATGTATTTAAACTAACATCGTACTATGATGTCCTTAACCTCGACCGTGATGTCTTTAAACTAACATCGGACTGTAAGGTCCTTAAACTCACGGACTATGATGTCCTTAACCTCGACCATGACGTCTTAAAACTAACATCGGACTGTGGGGTCCTTAAACTCATGGACTATGATGTCCTTAATCTCGACCGTGATGTCTTTAAACTAACATCGGACTGTGGAGTCCTTAAATCCACGGACTATGATGTCCTTAACCTCGACCGTGATATCTTTAAACTAACATCAGACTGTGAGGTCCTTAAACTCACGGACTATGATGCCCTTAACCTCGACCGTGATGTCTTAAAACTAACATCGGACTGTGAGGTCCTTAAACCCACGGACTATGATGTCCTTAACCTCGACCGCGTTGTCTTTAAACTAACATTGGACCGCAATGTCCTTAAACTAATTATCGACCGCAATGTCATTAAACTAAACAATAGAGCCCAATTGCTCTCTTGTCGGATCTAAACGATCTCGTTAAGTTGATCTTAGTCTAAAATCAGACTAACGTATTCTTAACAAACGTTTAAGTTGATCTTAGTCTAAAATCAGACTAACGTATCCTTAACAAACGTTTAAGTTGATCTTAGTCTCAAATAAGGCTAACGTATCCTTAAACCCAAACCCCCCAAACCCAAATCTAAGAAAGATACGGATTTGGACTAGTCCACACCGTACGGGCGACAACATAACTTAGTCTCCGTATACAATCCATGGGCAACCAAACAAAAAACAAACACCCATGACACGAAGTGACCATCTGGAGAAGGAGAAAGTTGTTATCGCGATGCGGTAGCGTAATTAACTGTAGGGGCTTGCGCCTGCAAGGAAGAGCATCCCCACAATCAAAAACCCCTCAGATGAGGGGGAATCTGACGAAGTCCGCTACATCGGCCGCATCCGTTTTAACCTTCGATACATGGTGCCATAAATCAACTTGGCATCTTCGGAGAGGTGGACGGATAGCACCAATTAGCATCTGCCCCGAATTTCAGGCAGGACAGACCTGCGCGGTCGCGTCTCCGTGATTCGGAGGGGAACAGTCCCTGGACAGGGCTGATTCTGAGATTTACTGGTAAGTGTTACCATTAGTTTCTCGACCTGTTATGAGCAACACATCGGCACGACTTATCGAGTTACTGGGGTCTGACGTTTACCACCCCTGGACGAGATATGCGACATATCAGACGAAGAGACTGGACTGTACGGTAAGTGTTACTGATTGGATACGCAGGAGTATGAGCAGGCTTGCTTGTTGATCTTCTGATCGCTCAATACCCGAGTGGCCGTTACGTTTAGCATGCCTCTTGCGGCTTGTGGGTGTTTGATATGATCATCACCTACTGTCGGCGTATTGACGAGTCTTTAGAGTCCTACACAGAGGTTTCCTGGCTCAGGCGAAATGGAGTAGGAGCACATATGAGATATGTGCGGGACCGAGATTAATATGTGTATGAGATACCGTATTATATTCTCACGATTTATTCGTATCGATCGGTTATATGCGATATAGCCGGGTTATCGAATCAAGAGTTGATTCGATAAATTAATACACATGATATTAGTCGGTTATATGTGATATAGCTGGATTATTAAATCAAGTGTTGATTTAATAATCTAATGTATAATTATATATTTGATATATTAATTTACATTGATTAGTATTAGCTCATTTAAGTTTCTTTTCTCACTTGATGTGCACATTGTATATATGTAATATGTATAATTGTGTACATGTTTGTGTCATGCTAGGTTACAATGCAACATTTTTTGTATGAGACTTAAACCATGCTAGTGTTAAGCTAGGGTTTTATTTTTCTTAAGCTAATTCAAACTTTTGATTAAGTCAAGGTTAAGCTTGTGAAAGCTTTTGGATAACCTTTGACTAAGTCAACTTGTTTGTCTTCCGTAAGATATTTATTAACCCAACTTTAACCCTAGGCTATAGTTTAATCTCTACAAGGGTTAGGCATGATATTATCTAACCAAGGTTGCATTTCTAACCTTATCTCAGTATTCTTTCATCACTTCTTCACTTGAGGTTCATCTTCTTCTTCTTCATGATTTTTGCTCTCTAGCTCTTGATCAAGTGATGAAAACATGTGAGAAAATAAAATATAAAGTGAGCCCACTTCCTACTTCATCATCCTACATACTTGCTTGGGTAGTAAAGGGTGTTCTCTTCACAAAGTTCTTGACCTAATGAAGAGGTAGCTTGGGTTTGAGTCTCCTCGACGTAGATCATCTTCGGCCTCGAAGACTACAAGCAAACTTGTTCATTTCTCCGAGGGAACCCATACTAGAGTTCGGGAGATCGATGATCGCAGTGAAGGGACATCAACACGGAGCTATAGAAGTGAAGGACCAGTCTACAAAGGTTGTATTCCTTGCTCACTACTTGTAATAGTTGATTACATGTTATATTGTCTAGTTACTTTAGCTTGATCCTTGGGTTAGGGTTCATTAGCACCTTAGATTTTTTAAATTCTACATGGTAGTTGCTGTGAAAACCCAGTAGGGTGCTAAGGAATCCCAACACTACTTGGTCGGCCTTGGTTACACGAATATAACGTCATTCCTTCTACACAACACCAGTGTATAAAGTATTTCAAAGACGGCCTCGAGTACACCGTTACGGGAGAGCTAAACCCATTCTCTGTGAACGAAGTCCGAAAATATGAAAACGCCAAGTACTTCCTGCCAGACTTCGAAGACATGGAGAAGTGTCATAAGCCAGAGCTTAAACAAAAGCCCGTCACTCTCATTCCTACCTTTGGAAGCGATACCGAAGAGGATGAAGAATTAGTCTACTCGGGACAGCCTCAGAAGCAGAATGATAAACCCGGACCACCCGCTCCGATTTTGGTCTTTGGCAGCGACTCTGAAGATGAAACCAACGCCGTATTCTCTGTCCGCCAGTTGATGCAAACCTTAGTTGGAGTAGACCGGAGTTTGAAAATCTCCATGGTTCCGTAGCGACACTACAGAGAGCTTGATGCTCTAGAGACATATAGCGTGCAAGAGTTGCAGACGTTTTACGTCCCTCCCAGGCGAAGAGGTGAAAAGGCGATCCTATTCTATCAATCCACAGAGACTAAAGTCGAAAGAGAAGTCTGGCATGGTACCGATCCTGCGCTCGACAGGCTCCAACCCATTCGTCTGCCTAGGTATTACACCGAGGGATTGAAAATGTTATTAAGATGCCAAGGCGTACCATTCAAACAAACTCCTCGACAAGCTCAGTTCTACAACAGGATTTAGAACATCCCCGGAACGCAGCGAAAATTGCCCAACGGAAAAATAGAAACGATTGGGCTTGTATATTTCCAGTCCGAGAAACGGGAGCAATTCCATGACAGCCATGTCATAAAGGACCTTGACGAAGAAGAGGATGCTCTTTTAAAAGACGTTGACGTTGAACTAGAATGCGGTCCTGCCATAAAAGTGTCGAGTCTGTCATTTGAAGAACAGATGGACAAGCTAATAAGGGAAGCAAGTCAAAAAGTTCGAAACGACTACAGCCGCGAAATGGCCATTTACGAGAAAGCCAAGATGCAACTCCTCCTTCAGCAGGCTACGGAGGATGACGATGCCCTTCACCGTCAGCCTACCATGCATTCCAAAGACAAGAAAAAGGCCCGACGCAGAGGAAAAAACAAGTCAAAGAACGGAAAAAACGTTCGACAGCAGCAAGACGGATCCAAAAGGACACGCGATCGAGAAAATGCCAGCCGGAATCCGTCGCTGATAAAGAAGATGGATCGGGAATATTCCTTCCCTCAAGACAAGACAAGGAAGATATTCGACCTCATCATGAAACATCAGATGATTACGCTCTAGGAGTCCAAGCACCCCGATCAAGCAAGTGAGGTTCATCACCTAGACTATTGCTCCTATCACCGAGCTATAGGACATCCCCTTGAAGACTGCTTCACCTTCAAAGACTGGGTTGAAGACCAGTATCAACTCGGCAGGTTCGCTCTATCCGACAGTTGGAGGGTAACCCCACCATAAAAACATAAGCCAAAAGCAACGTATATGGCAAGAGTAGAACCCGATCAACATCGGTCTTGAAAACAATCTCGTACCTGTTACGTGATAACGCTGTCAGAAGAAAGAGTGCCCGAGAATATGGATGGCCTCTCCTAGTGCTTCGAAAACGAGGTTGAAGAGGAGTTGATCTCAGAATTTCCACCAGCGCCAAATGAGCTGGAAGATGGAATACATACTACTGCGGAAAACCTGAGGAAAATCGACTTGGGGACGGCAAACGACCCGCGGCCTACATTAGTCAGCGAGCTGCTGTCTAAAGAACAGGTGGCTACGCTAAAAGACGTGCTCATGCAGTATAAGGACCGCTTCGCATGGAACTATTCCGAGATGCCGGGGCTAGATCTGCAAATAGCTGTGCATAAATTGGCGATATCTCCGGACGTCAAGCCAGTTAAACAAGCACTAAGAAGAATGCAGCTCGAACTTGAAATGAGTATCAACGCCGAAGTCAAGAAGCTAATCGACTCCGGCTTCATCGAAGAAGTTCAATACCCTGACTGAATCGCCAACATTGTCCTAGTGATGAAGAAAAATGGGACGGTGCGCATCTACGTGGACTTTCGGGACCTCAACAAAGCCTGTCCAAAGGATGATTTTCCCGTACCGGTTACCGTGCTGATGATAGACAACACGTCCACTCACGAAGTCTTCTCCTTCATGGACGGCTCATCAGGATACAATCAAATAAAGATGCATCCTGAAGATCAGAAGCATACCGCTTTCCGGACTCCTCTGGGCATATTCTGCTACAAAGTGATGCCTTTCGGTCTGAAGAATGCCGGCGCTACCTATCCGAGGGCCATGACGAAGATTTTCGATGACCTCATACATGAAATCGTCGAATGTTATATCGATGACCTCATGGTGAAAAGAAAATCATATGAGGCACTGGGAGCATTTGAAAACAGTGTTCCAGCGTCTTCGGAAATACAATCTGAAGATGAACCCTCTCAAATGCGCGTTTGGAGTTTCCTCGGGAAAATTCCTGGGGTTCATCATCCGACACCGGGGCATCGAAATAGATCCATCAAAGATCAAGGCGATTATAGAAATACCTTCACCAAGAACTCTCAAGCAATTGCGGTCTCTCCAAGGAAAGCTCACGTATATCCGGCGGTTCATAGCTAACCTTTCCGGCAAATGCCGCCCCTACAGTCATCTAATGAAGAAGGGGACCCCGTTCGTCTGGGGTCGCAAATGCCAAAGCGCACTCGATGAAATCAAGCAATACCTGTAGAATCCACCGGTACTGACCGCTCCGGTCAAGGGAAAGCCCCTCATCCTGTACACAACTGCCCTTGAAGGTTCCTTAGGCGCACTATGGGCATAAGAGAACGACCAAGGGAAAGAGATAGCCCTCTACTATTTGAGTCGAGTTCTCCTGGGGGCAGAAAACAACTACTCCCCTATCGAAAAACACTGCCTGGCGTTAATCTTCGCTATAACGAAGCTTCGGCATTACGCTTTGGCGCATGAGGTCCATCTCATATTAAAAGTGGATCCTCTCAAATATTTGATGTCAAGAGCCATACTAACGGGACAGCTCGCTAAATGGGCCCTGCTCTTAATGGAATTTTCGATAACATACCGACCGCTCAGGGCAGTGAAAGGCCAGGCCATCGCCGACTTCCTCGCTGAGCATCCGATACCAGCTGATTCACCCCTAAACTACGAATTGCCGGACGAACACGTGTTTGACACGATCGACGGGGAGAATGGAGGGAGTGATACCCGATGGGAACTCTATTTCGATGGAGCATCTTCCATAAAGAAGCGACAACACAACACCCCTATAATCAAATCGAGGATATGCCTTATCTTCATGACTCTGGAAGGAGGGATAATGCGCTTTGCCTTTTCTCTAACAGAGCCGAAGAAAAACAATGAAGCAGAATATGAAGCTTTGATAGCAGGTCTTGAGATCGTTGTCGACATGGGAATCGAAAACCTCCTCATATACGGAGACTCCCAGCTAGTCGTTAGTCAAGTAAACGGCGGCTATCAAACGTGCAAACCAGAGTTTGTGAAGTACGGTGAGAGATTGCAACAATTGCTAACTCAAATCCCTTTCTACGCCCTGGAAAGCATACTGCGAGCGGAGAATAGCAAGGAGGATGCGTTAACCAAGCTCGCTAAAGAACTGGCTGATGAAAACCTCGATGACGTAAGGATTATTGTACAAAGCCGTCGGGTCCTTGCACCAGTGGAAATATCTCCGGAGTCGTCTGAAGAAAAAGAAGTGACTAGGAAAATAGCCCTGCAAATTGAAGACCAGGAAAAGGCTAAGGATAGGAGAGAAGTCTTTATAGATTACTTCAAAGCCCGTCGAACACCTGAAGATGCGTCCTCAAGACATCGGCTCATGAAACGAGCTATGTCTTTCGCTTTCGTCAATGGTTCTCTATATAAGAGATCATTCGACTCTCTGTGGCTGAGATGCCTGGGACCAGAAGAAGCAAGGAGAGTCGTCCAAGAAACTCACGATGGACTTTGCGGTTCTCATCAAGTTGGGCCAAAGATGAAGCTGAAGATAAAAAAGATAGGCTACTATTGGCCCACGATGATCCAGGACTGCCTCGAATACGGAAAGCAGTGCCACTCGTGCCAAATTCATGGAGACTTCATCCACCAGCATCCAAATCCGCTACACCCAACAGTAGCTAGCTGGCTGTTCGAAATGTGGGAAACCGACATAATTAGGCCCATCAAACCAGCATCATCCAGAGGACATCGGTTCATATTGGCGACAACCGATTATTTCTCTAAGTGGGCAGAAGCAGTACCGCTTAGAGAAGTGAAAACGGAGAATATTCTCCATTTCTTCAAGACACACGTCATCTATCGGTTCAGCACTCCGCGATGGATTATCTCCGATAACGGACCAGCCTACAGAAGTCACAAAATCAGCCGCTTCACACAGCAGCATAACAGAGACTGGAGATACTCTTCGGTCTATAATCCCCGAGCTAACGGTCTATCGGAGGCTTTCAACAAAACCTTGACAAAGATCATAAAGAAGACGGTATCCAAAAATAAGAAGGACTGGCATGAGAGACTGCATGAAGCTCTCTGGGCGTATCAGACCACGTTCAAAACGGCCACAAACACAACGCCGTATGCAGTGGTATTCGGCGCAGAAGTTGTACTCCCCCTCAAGATAGAGCTACATTCTCTACGAGTGGCGGTTCATTATGAGCTAACAGACGAAGAGAATGCTCATCTTCAGCTTGAGGAGCTAGACGCCCTCAATGAAACTTGTCTCATGGCGCAGCAAAACTTGGAGGCTTACAAAGCAAAAATGACGAGCTCATACGAGATATTGACTAGGCTGAAAACATTTCGCCAACACGAACTCATGCTAGTGGTCAAGAGACCTATGATCCCCAATCGTGCCAAACGGGGAAAATTTGAGTCGAACTATGAGGGCCCGTACATCATAGACAAATTCTACCAAGGTGGGGCTTACTTGCTTATGGATATGCATGGCGAAAGACCCTTCAAGCCAATAAACAACCGGTTCCTGAAGAGATACTATGCCTGACGAGTCACGGCCTAGGTTAACGATAGATGACGATGCCTATGTCCGCTCGCTATCTTTCCAAGCCCAAGCTCTATAAGTAGTATCCAGCGAAAACTCGCCTCAAAATCGCTGTGAACCGAAACGTCCCTAAACTAACAAGGGAACGAGATGTCCTGAAACTAGTTACGGACCGTAACGTCCTTAAAACTACTACAAACCGCAGCATCCTAGGGATGACACAAAAAAAAACGGTACGTTGTTCATGTCATAATTTTGCATTATTATGTTCTCTATTCTTATTCATTTTACAAATAAACAGGTGCTTTTGATCCATGTCTGCTACATAGTTGCAGGTTACAGGTTCTCGGAACAAAAACAGTGAAAATGATGAAAAGACGGCACAAAAGTGAGACTACGACCAAAAAATGGAAGAATCTTGAATATGCCTACAGTTCGAAGAATAAACGAAGATCAATGGACAATTTCACAAAGCACAAAGGCAGCGCAAGGTTCAAGACTTCGACACGAAGCAAAGGGTAAAAGTCCACAACATTATGCACTGTGGAAATCTGGAAGAAAACTAGATGACAATCTGAGAAACCAAGTGAAGAAACAAGAAGCCAAATGCAACCAGAAGCATCCTAGAAAACCCCAGTCCAAGAGCTTCCAAGATGGCCGCGGATCCGCGGCCAAACAGGGCTTTTGGCCGCAGTTCCGTGGCCATGATAAGCACGTGTCGGTGCGTCGTTTGACGGTTTGGCGGTGCGTTGACTAGGCTTCTTAGGGGCAAATTTGTAAATGCAGATATGTATCGAATGTAACCCTAGGGTTTCTATGATCTATAAATAGAAACCCTAAACCTCTTTTTGAGGTATGCCTCTTCTTGAGCCTCATTTTATTCATCTAAATTCAGAATTTTAATTGCTGTAAATGTTTGAAGAGTGCATCAAATAAAGTAAGTCCTTCTTTTCTATGCCCTATTTAATTTTCCTTTCTGCCCTAGTTAATTTTATTTATCTGCCCTAGTTTAGCACTTTTATTTATCTGCCGTAGATTAGATAATTAGGTTATTAAAAACAATCATAAAAATGTCTCTTTTTATCAATTCCCTAATGAGTGAGTAGTTCCTCACTTGTTAGGGTTAGGAATGGGAAATGTTTGAGAGATGAAAATCTCTCATCCATTTCTTACCCGTCATACATTTTAATAGGACTCTATGCATACGTACACACACCGCTCACTATGGCACCCTATCCCACGAGGTAGCGGTGATACCGTAGTTTAAAAGACCGGTTGTGTATATTTTCCATGGAGGTTAGGGTAAGAGTTAAGAAAGGACGGACAAGGACCTAGAGGAAGAAACCTAGTTTCTTCCCGATGGTACTAATCCACTTTGTTAATTATTAGCTTAACACCTAAACAGATCTTAATTAGGGCAGAGAAAGTGGTGAGACTTATTGAGTTTCCAAACTTAACCTAAACCTAACCCTAGCAAGATTTTAATAAAACTCATTTCAGTTTTTAGTGATAATCAATCCAACACCATTTGGAATTAACTCGTTAGAACAAATAGAAAATACACAAAATCCCTGTGGACCGACCCGTACTCACCGGTTAGCTACCAAGCGACATCGTTCTTGATTGCGGTTAAAATTCTTTGATTTATTTTTAAAAAGCGCACACATGCTAAACAACACACAACAATCATACGTCCACAAGAGAAATGGACACGGTTGAAAACCCGAAATGGCTCCATGAGTAAAAACAGCAGGGCTACCGGCGAGTTTGTGAAAACCCGAAAGGGCGCAGACTTGTAAAAAAATTCATGCACACTTGCAAGGTCCTCTCGACCTTGTAAGGAGAAAATACCTGCGTGAGATCCTTACGACTCACAAGAGAGCAACACACTTAGAGATCCCCACGATTCCTGAGGAGAAATTACACTTACGAGATCCTCACGACTCGTAAGAAGAACCCTCTTATGAGACCCTCACGGCTCATAAGATTTAAAAGCCTTAAGCTACAGGGATCTGAACCTGTTCTTAAGCCATCACATTTCTCAGACTGCCCTACAAACGGTTCATTGTTGACTCTTGTATACAATCCACGGGCATAAATAAATGTTTCCCCCACCCAATTCCACCAATGGCGTGAAATTTCCTCATGTGGTCAATGACACTTGTAAGTCCTCTCGACTTATAAGGAGAAAATACTCTTGTAAGATCCTTACGACTCATAAGAGAACACACACTTAAGAATCCTCACGATTCTTAAGGAGAAAACGCACCTACGAGAGCCTCATGACTCGTAGGGAGAAACACCTTTATGTGACCCTTACAGCTCATGAAGTCAAAGGCCTTAGTCGACAGAATTCTAACCTTGTTTGCTAAGCCATCTTTGTTTAAATTGACAAAGGCAAATGATGATTCGCTCCTGCAAATATCCCAGTTGTAGCGATGCTGATGCCTAAATAGGTATCAAATTCTAAGTCCTTTCATGGCAAATGATGATTCGCTCCTGGCAATATTCCAGTCGCAGCGATGCTGATGCTAAGATTGGTATCAGATCTTGAGTTCCATACTCGCAAAAAAAAATGCATATGAAATAGCCGAAATGTTTGGGCAACTCGCAATAAAAATCAGCGAGTAAAATATATGCATATAAAAATAGCCGAAATGTTTGGGCAACTCGCAATAAAAAGCAGCGAGAAAAGAAAAAGAAAAATAGCCGAAATAATTGGGCACCGCGAAAAAATAGCCGAAATGATTGGGCAATCGCGACTTTCGCGATGTAAAAAGCTGAAATGATAGAGCATCGCGGAAAGAAATAATAAAAAATGAAATGAAACTTTTGCTTTGCAAGTGAGATCACATCGACCCCTATATACAATCCATGGGCACAAACGAAAAGGGAACCACATTGTCCCACCAGGCTTAATCAAAGGGAAGCTAGATCTCGATGGTTACATCTACAGCCTAGAAATCAACAACGGTGTTCCTTCTCGTTCCAACCAGAAGCAGGTACGACATCAGCAAAACGGAGCCATGGCAAAGTCCCCTGGTTCCAAACCTCGACAGTTCACAGACAACCTAGCGTTATCCAATGACCCCGTCACGGAGATACGTCATCCAATGACCCCATCATGGAGATACGTCATCCAATGACCCCGTCGTGGAAATACGTCAGCAAATGACCTCCGTCTCGGAAATACGTCATCCAATGACCCCGTCTCGGAAATACGTCAGCAAATGACCATGTCTCAAAAATACGTCATCCAATGACCCCGTCATGGAAATACGTCATCCAATGACCCCGTCGTGGAAATACGTCATCCAATGACCCCGTCTCAGAAATACGTCAACAAATGACCCCGTCGCGGAAATACGTCATCCAATGACCCCGTCTCGGAAATACATCAGCAAAAGACCCCGTCTCGGAAATACGTCATCCAATGACCCCGTCTCGGAAATACGTCAGCAAATGACCCCGTCTCGGAAATACGTTAGCTAGTGACCTCCGTCGCGGAAACATGTCAGCCAGTGACCTCCGTCTTGGAAATACGTCAGCCAGGGACCTCCGTCATGGAAACACGTCATCCAATGACCCCGTCATGGAAATACGTCAGCAAATGACCCCGTCGTGGAAACATGTCAGCAAGTACCCCTCCTCGGAGATACGTCAACCAATGACCTCCTCGTCGGAACAGTGCTTCGACTCGGAAACAAGTCAACCCACCAACCACTTACGAGTCCTCTTGACTTGTAAGGGAGAAAATTCTCTTGTGAGATCCTTACGACTTTTAAAAGAAAATGCACTTAGGAATCCTTACGATTCCTAGGGAGAAATTACACCTACGAGATCCTCTCGACTCGTAGGGAGAAAAGTCTTTATGAGACCCTCACGGCTCATAAAGTTGAAAAGTCTTAGGCAGCAGACCTGAACCTGTTTCCTAAGCCATCGCTACCCTGCAAGGAGGTTAAGATGAACTGCTATCTACTATCCTCAAGCCACATTTGCTAAAGTAACATGCCAATGACACAGCAAAGAAAAGAAAGCGATAGTACAAGATAAAAAAATGTGCGTTTTTTATTCATGAATTCAATAGAGTACAAGATACATCATATAAAAGAATAAAAAATGAATAAAGGCATGTTATTCATAAATTACAAATTTTCGGTCGATGCAAAGATGGCTACTGAGAAGGAGGAGTTTTTAGCAAATCAGCAATCTGCTCTCGTACTCCTCTCAATTCCTTTTCACGATCAACCGTCGCGGCCAACTCCGCTTCAATTCGATCTCAGTGCTACAAACAGGATGAAAGCTTCTCATCGATTTCGCGTTGAGTGGCTTCATGACTCTGCGTAACCCGCTCAGTAAGGTCAAGCTTCTTCTTCAGCACCAGCCCATCAGAAATACATCGTTGGAGGTTTTCGAAAATAGCTTTCAGCTGCACAGCATTTGCTTCGACCTAGGCACGCAATTGGACAGACTCGATAGAAGTCGCATCTTGTTCCTTCCGCATAAGGGTCGCCTCTTGTTCAAAATGTCGAAGGAAAGGAACACTCTGCTCAACCCATGCAGCTCGTTGGGAGTTCAAAGCTAACACTTCAGGAGCGAGACGCTTGAGCTCAATCTTATGCAGGCAGGCCTCGATCTTCCTACAGTAATTAACCCAAGACTCAACGACGCCTTCATCATAAAAGTTCATGAGCGTCTCCAGCATGGGATTAACCTCAGCAGCAAAGTCTGCAGCAGATGCAAGGGCTTCGGCGTCAAGATCCTCGATGAACTCGCTCAACATTCGCAGGTTCGTCGCAACACCCCTAAAAGATGGGTGTTTAGAAAAGGGCCCTGCCGGCATTTAGATTCGAGACTCGAAGGGAGCTAGGGTCGGTGCGATTGCTGCAAAACAAATTATGGTCAGATGTCAACTCGGGAGGTAAAGAAAATACACGAGCAACGGAGTCTACCATACCGGTTGCAACAGGTGGCAAAGTCGGGAGTACCAGATGTAGGGTTCCTAGGCACTCTAATGAGGTCTCACAAGGCATCAACCATGCCAATTTCAAATATTACGGGTGCCTACAAACCCTAATACGGATCGTTAACTAGAATTTTAGGCGAAACAACGAGCTAGTTAACAACTTAACTAAAGTGTAACGGAAATACAACCTTTGTAGATCCGGTGCTCCACCTCCATAGCTCTATGATGATGTCTCCTCGCTGCGATCATCGGATCCCGGGCTCTAGCGTCGGCTTCATCGGAGAATGGACGGGCTAGGTCATCAACTACGACGCCGAAGATTATCTACGTCGAGGCATCACTAGATCAAGCTCCCACTTCACTAAGTCATGAAACTTGTGAAGAAAACACCCTATACTACTTGGCAAGAGGTAGAGGATGAAGAAATAGGAAGTGGGTTCACTTTAGAATTGGATTTCTCACTCTTTTTCATCAATCACCATTGATGAAGTCAAGCTTTCTTCATTGAAGAAGATGAAGAAGAAGAAGGAATATATTATGATAAGTCTTTCCAAAAGAATAATAAAATCATTCTTATCATAATATTAACCATGGTAATGTGTAGAGAATTAACCAAGGTTAGTTGAATGGTTAGGGTTATGAGAAGAAGACAGGAATGGTAGCTTTGGTCAAACCTTCATGAAGCTTCAATTACAAACAAAGAAAGCCACCATTCTTTTCTTTAATCTTTTCCAAAATAAATAAATAAATAAATAAGTATGAAAAACAAAACCCTAACCATTTAAATAACCATGGTTCAATCTTTACACAAACTCAAGTAAATATGTATCATCAAACATGATACATACAAGTGCACAAAACTATATCACATATACAATGTGCACATGAAGAGAGAAAATCCATTTAAAGTGAACCAATACTAGTTAATGCAAAGTAATATATCAAATATACAATTATACATTAAATCATTAAATCAACAATTGATTCAATGATCCGGTCATGTCGCACATAACCGACTAGTATCAATAGTAACAACTTATCGGATCAACACTTGATCCGATAACCCGGCTATATCGCATATAACCGATCAATGTCACAAATCGCGAAAATTGAATACAGTATCACATACTGGTATTATTCTCGGTCCCGCACATATCTCATATGCGCTCCTATTTCGTTTCGCTTGAGCCAGGAAAGCTCTGTGTAGGACTCTAAAGACTCGTCAATACGCCGGCAGCAGGTGATGATCATATCAAACACCCACAAGCCGCAAGCGGTCTGCTAAACGTAACAGCCACCCGGGTATTGAGCGATCAGAAGATCGACGAGCAAGCCCGCTCACACTCCTGTGAATCCAACCAGCAACACTTACCGTATAGTCCGGTCTGTTCGTCTGATATGTCGCATATCTCGCCTAGGGGTGGTAAACGTCAGACCCCAATAGCTCGATAAGTCGTGTCGATATGAGGTCTATAACAATTCGAGAAACTACTGGTAACACTTACCAGTAAATCTCAGCAACCCTGGCCAGGGATTTCCGGTTATAGCCAATCGAACACAGCGCATCATCAACTCCCTATACCGGGAGAGACGAATCCCCTCCTATCGCTCATTGCCTCCATGTGATTCGGGACTGTACCCAAAAACCACCATTTTGCACGCCCTCTTGGACGTGGTAAGGTGGAAATCAAAGCACAGTGGGAACCACACAAGACTCTATGACGATCTCGGGTCAACAGACTACTCTGTACCAGTGTCACCAGAGAACTGCCATCTGACGTAAGGTATAATACCATCTGAGAGTTCTCGGCGAGTCCGTCCAGTGTACCCAGTCTCCACTGAGCACCCGTATATCATCTCCGATGTCAAACACCAATGGATATGAGATCATCCATCGCCCATCTGTATGGGTCGAGAAGGTATACGCTAGTCTACTCTGGTATATCGATACCCCGTCTCGATACACCCACGACTAGGGACCTTGAAGGATGTACTTATGGACTATCATGTCCCCACTAGTATGATCCGCATCATAGTCCAGGTAGTCAAGTACACATCCTAAGGGCTTTACCAACATGTAACAGAGAGACAATCAGTATACACGTTAAGGTAAAGAGTAACCAGATAGCATACTATCATGTCGAGCAAGAAAGTCCTCCCTATATATGTTCAAGCATCCACTACAATATACATCCAATGTACAGTAATGGCCTCTAAGGCATACATATAACTAACAATCTCCCACTTGCACTAGGGCCACCTGATAGCAGTGGTTGAAGTATCTCATACTCAACCATCCCATAGAAGTCTCTCTCTGGGAAAAGGCCTTTGTGAGTGGATCCGCCGTGTTGTCCTCTGAGTCTGCTCTCCTAACCTCGATCTCCTTGGAGATCAACCATCTCCATGATCAGGTGATACTGCCTTAGAATATGTCTGGATCACTGATGGGACCGGCGTTCCTTGGCATAAGCCACAACTCCATTGTCTCACAATGATTGGAACGTAGTTCATCTCATGAACCAATATACACCCAAACAGCCTCTTTGGTAGCATCTTAAGTAGCGATGTATCCTGCCTTTATCGTCTAGTATGTCACGGTATTTAGCTTGGAACTCTTCCAACATACCGTCCCTCTACTGAGGGTTAAGACAATGCCTGTGACTGACATTCAGTCGTCTTTATCACCCTGGAACACTTCCAGTGATTTTCCCCTGGATCGATTGATACCATCTCACTACAACTAGTGAGAATCCTAACATCCAATTAGATCTATCTCATAGATCCAAATGTTAGTTGTATATATGCCCTAGAGGCCAGTATTGTACAGATCATGTATATTATATTGGATGCTTGGACATATATAGAGATGACTTTCTTGCTCGATATGATAGTATGCTATCTGGTTACTCTTTATCTTAACATGTACACTAGTCTCTTTAAACTGTCTTATGGTTACATGTTGGTAAAGCCCTTAGGATGTGTACTTGACTTCCTGGACTATGATGCAGATCATACTAGTGGGGACATGGTAGTCCATAAGTACATCCTTCAAGGTCCCTAGTCGTAGGTGTATCGAGACGGGGCATCGATATACCAGAGTAGACTAGCGTATACGCTTCTCGACCCATGAGATGGGCGATGGATGATCCCATATCCATTGGTGTTTGACATCAGAGATGGTGTACGGGTGCTCAGTGGAGACTGGGTACACTGGACGGACTCGCCGAGAACTCCCAGATGGTATTATACCTCACGTCAGATGGCAGTTCTCAGGTGACACTTGTACAGGTTAGTCTGTAGACCCGAGATCGTCATAGAGTCTTGTGTGATTCCCACTGTGCTTTGATCTCCACCTTACCACGTCCATGAGGGCGTGCAAAACGGTGGTCTTTGGGTACAGTCCCGAGTCACATGGAGGCAATGAGCGATAGGAGTGGTTTCGTCTCTCCCGGTATTGGGAGTTGATGTTGCGCTGTGCTCGATTGGCCGTAACAGGGAAGTCCCTGGCCAGGGCTGATCAGAGATTTGCTGGTAAGTGTTACCAGTAGTTTCTCGACCCGTTATGAGCCTCACATCGGCACGACTTATCGGTTATTGAGGTCTGACGTTTACCACCCCTAGACTTGATATGCGACGTATCAGACGAACAGACCGGACTGTACGGTAAGTGTTACTGGTTGGATTCACAGGAGTGTGAGCGGGCTAGCTCATCGATCTTCTGATCGCTCAATATCTGGATGGCCGTTACGTTTAGCAGACCGCTTGCGGCTTGTGGGTGCTTGATATGATCATCATCTGCTACCGGCGTATTGACGAGTCTTTAGAGTCCTACACAGAGGTTTCCTGGCTCAAGCGAAACGAAATAGGAGCGCATATAAGATATGTGCGGGAGCGAGAATAATGTGTGTATGTGATACCGCATTTCATTCTCGCGATAAATGTTTCGATTGGTTATATTCGATATGACCTAGTTATCGAATCATTGATTCGATAAATCGATACATTGAATACTAGTCGGTTATGTAGGACATGACCGGATCATTGAATCAAATGTTGATTTAATGATTTAATGTATAATTATATATTTGATATATTACTTTGCATTAACTAGTATTGGATCACTTTATATGGATTTTCTCACTTGATGTGCAAGTTGTATATGTGATATACTTTTGTGCACATATTTGTATCATGTTTGATGATACTTGATCATTTGGTTAAGTGTGAAGAATTAAACCATGGTTAAAGGATAATTAGGGTTTTGCCTTATCATTTATTTATTCATTTCTTTATTTATTTCATTGGATAAATGAAAATAAAATGGTTTTGTTTTTGTCATGAAGCTTGTTGAAGCTTCATGAAGCTTTGACCAAGGAGACCATTTTGTCTTCATGCTTAACCCTAACCCATCCTCTTATCATGGTTTATTCTCTACACTTAACCCTAGTTAGATTATGATAAGTATGCATTTTTCTTTTCATTTTAAAAAGAACTGATCATATTCTATCTACTTCTTCTTCTTCATCTTCAAGAAAGAAACTATGATGTCATCAATGGCAACTTGAGATCCAAAGTGAGAAATCCAATTCTAAAGTGAACCCACCTCCTATTTCTTTACCCTCTACCTCTTGCCAAGTTGTTTTAGGTGTTTTCTTCACAAGTTTCACAACTTGGTGAAGTTGGAGCTTGAACTTGCGCAACCTCGACGTAGATCATCTTCGGCACGAAGCCGACGACCTATCCCGCTCGTTTTCCCGATGAAGCCGACGAATGAGTCTAGGATTCGAAAAGGACAGCGAGAGGACGACTACGTGGAGCTAAGGAAGTGGAAATCCGGATCTACAAAGGTTGTAACTTCCGAACTTTAGTTAAGTTGTTAACTTGAATCGTTTTTCGCCTAGAATTCTAGCCGACGATCCGTATTAGGGTTTCTCGGCACCCATAAAATTTTATATTGGCATGGTTGATACCTTGTGAGACCTCTATAGTGTGCCTAGGAACCCTACAGTGGTATCAGAGGCAAGCTAGAGCCTTAGGCGAAGTCTAGACGTAGTTTAAAGTCCGAACGAACCCGAAACCCTAACCCGATAATGCTCTCTGGACTTTTTCCAAATTTGTGGTTTTTTGTCAATTAAAAATGCTTAAAAAATTCAGCAATGAAATCTAAGAATTACGGTGCAAAAAGTTTCCCATGAACAGTACTTTATGCGGCGGAACCGCGGCAGAAGCCTAGATTCTGCGGCGGTTCCGCGGCGCTTTGGTGACGTCAGCCCTAAGTGTTTGCACAGTAATTCCTGATTAATTATTCTGAGTTTTCTGGGAATTTTTTAATTGGCTCTTAAATTGAGTGTTCTGGGGTTAAATTGGGAAACGATGTTTCGATCGGATTATCGAACCTTGTCTAAGTGTTTTTCCGGATAATCTTTAGAATATGTTAAAAAGTTCGACCGGATATAAATACCCAACTTTTCCCCTGTCGGGAAATTTCCAAGTGTTGGATTTTTCCGTAGTTTAAAGACGTTCTAAGTAGTGCAAGTAACGCGATGGACCCTCTAGAAGACAACAAACCTTAACTCGATTATGTGACCGTCTTGAACTGCCCTTTGAACCTTCGGGTTTGGGGCAGTACGGCATGCCACATGTGAGGCGTTGGCTTGACCCTTCTACGGCTGGACCGTTGCTACTGAGGCACGAACTGAATGTTTTTAGACTTGTTTCATGTGTTGAGCTGTATCGGGAAAACTTGGGTATTCGACTGTTCGATCGGAAAGTTTAACATTTTCTGTTTATCTGGAATGTGGTACAATAATTGGAATTCACAAACAGTTATGAGATAACTGAATGAATGTTATAAATCTAGCAGTTTAGTTTCACTTGATATTGAAAAGAGTTTTCGATAATGAGACTAAAATGCGGGGTTTATAACTGTTAGGCATGTGATGTCTAAGTATTTCATTTGATTAGGCATGCGATGTCTAATGAGGTTGCGGATTCCAACTGTTGTAGTTTTACACTTTCTTTTCTGTGACCGTAAGTGTAATATGTGATATCGCCGGTTTCGTTGCTATATGTCAACGACAATTGGGATGGACATATTTACTTACGTTGATGACATGTGATGTTATGTGTTGCTGGATATGTTATATTGGATTGTCGTGTTTGAATAGCCGGGGGTTTTTATGTGAGATGAGTGTTTTTTCATTTTCATTCATGTAAAAACTTGTATGTAATATTCTTTTATTTGGGGCACTTCCAGGTTGCGGAAGTTGTCACCTTTTGTATATTATTTACTTTTCCGCATTAGGATAGACCCAAGGAGGGGAGCACAAGTAACCGGGTTCTGGGGTCCAGTGGGAGACCAACTCGAGGAGTCGAGTCCGGGTCTCCTAACCCTAGAATTGGCAGGGTTGCTTGCCGCTCTCATAGGGGTCTAGGGGTGTGGGATTGGCTATTCATCACGACCGTGGAATCCGTGTTTTATACTGGCTCGTATTGAAAACACGGACGTCCTAGTATATCCAATATTTCATATGTTTCTTCTGCTGCGATATCTATGATGTGATCATGTGATGTTCCGTGATGGATATTGTATATAGTATATATGATATATTATATAGACGTTACTTATGTTTTACACCCGCGCTAGCCCTGCCCTGCTCTGTCGTTAGTTACCTAACCTAACGGTGCACGAGGGGACATCGAGGCGAATGCGGATGGCATAAGTGTACGTCATATCTATCTGTGATGTTTAGGTATTTAAATGATGGGACTTCATTAATGTGATTAATGAAAGATAAGAAACCTAAGATGTTGTGGAATCGAATTTCAAAATAAAAACAGGTAGCTACAGTTTTTGCTTTGCACAGTGATATATATGATATATCCCGCACCTCATTCGACGAGGAAAGGACCGAGATCCCTTCACCGGGAGTGACTCCTTTAGCAATAACTGGCAGATGCTACACACTCGGTTTGCTTTTGACTGCTTTTGGGTTTTTGCTTTGCACAGCGATATATATGATATATCCCGCACCTCATTCGACGAGGAAAGGACCGAGATCCCTTCACCGGGAGTGACTCCTTTAGCAAAACTAGAAAAGCCTCAAAATCACTCCATTTCAAAAACTTCATTTGATTCTGCAACGATATCAAGTTCATTACGCTCATGGTTTTCAGAAAAACCAGACGTAGCCCTCCGTCATTTCAGATAAGTACTAGTTAGTATTCGTGCTACGTTTGTTGACTATGTTAAGGCGTAGTGTGCGGTAGCTAATTAGTGCTTATCTGTATAAGCATATGATGCGATTGGATTAGGGTAGTCGTGCGACTTTGTTGACTATGTTAAGGGTCGTGCGGGTGGGTTTAATTCAATCGGGAAATGACGGGTTGAACTTGACTAGCACTTATGATTTGTTGACTATGTTAAGGTCATATAGCTGCTAGGGGCAAAATATTATCGGGAATTTCAAGTGTTGAAATTTGCAATGAGATTGCATACCTTCTATGAGATAGTTGGATCCCGATACCCACTGCGAGTAAGAGTTACTCCTGGGAGAGTTTTACACATTACAATTAGCCGATCAAGTAGGTGTCTAGAAAGGTGTTAACGGGGTTACGCCTCTGGGAAAACGAGGTTTACATTAATTAGGTTCGTGCGAAAGCACGGGGGACCTCCCTCAAAGTACCGACACTGGCCTGGCTGAAAGATTG
Organism: Agapanthus africanus; assembly: GCA_030015575.1. NCBI lineage: Eukaryota > Viridiplantae > Streptophyta > Magnoliopsida > Asparagales > Amaryllidaceae > Agapanthus > Agapanthus africanus. The sequence continues at coordinate 502,435,558 of CM057345.1, forward strand.
GCGAACTTGTAGTATGTAATTAATCCCGGCTAGTCTTTCCTTTTAGGGTTTGAAGGAAGATTTGATAAAAACCAGTGGAAGCCATCCTGATTAGATAAGATAATAACCAATCTGATCTTGCACGAGCATACGCTAAAGTGTTTTCTTCTCTCTCTCTCCAGGTAGCGACCATTTCATACCCTAATGAAGATAATAATATAGATGTATTGACCGAACCCGCATGTTATACTGTGCTGGGGAACGTTGGTTCCGTTCTTTCTTATAAGAGTTATAGGAATGAACAGGATATAGGGGAATACCAGGATTCCCATGCCACCCGATTGAAAAAGTACATGTTGATGCATTTTCTTCGGGTGTGTTCGTTACAGAGAACTGTTTCTCCATTTGCTCTACGTCCTGGGTATTAGATACCGGGTCAGGATCCCATATATGTAATCAGTTACATGGGCTAAGGAAAGGTAGAGAACTTGGAGAAGGTGATAAAGACATTAGAGTTGGAAATGGTGCAATTGTTGCAGCTAAGACTGTCGGAGAATATCACCTTGTATTACCAACTGGAAATACATTGGTTCTGAACGAATGCTATTACATGCCGAACCTGATATGCAACATTATATCGGTTTCTTTGCTGAGTAAAGAGGGATATAATTTTGTATTATAGGACAATGTTATGAACATTTTCCGTAACCAAAAGTTGGTTGGATCAGGCACGTTGTGCAATGGCATTTATGTTCTAAACCAAAAAACAGTTCTGAGCATAACAAACACACACAAGAGGAAGAGTTCAGAACTGAACGATTCCTTCTTATGGCATTGTAGACTGGGTCACATCAATGCGACACGACTGGCTAAGTTGCATAAGGATGGATATTTGAAACCTTTCGAATTTTCATCTTATGACACTTGCCAGTCATGTCTCAAAGGCAAGATGACCAAAACTCCGTTTACGGGACACGGAGAGAGAGTTACCGAACTCTTGGGACTGATACATAGTGATGTATGCGGTCCCATGTCTACACATGCCAGGGATGGTTCTTCATACTTCATTACATTCACTGACGATCTCTCTAGGTTCGGGTATGTGTTCCTGATGAAACACAAATCAGAAGCTTTTGAGAAATTTAGGGAATATAAACAAGAAGTTGAGAACCAAACCGGAAAAAGTATTAAAATCCTTCGATCTGATCGAGGAGGTGAATACTTGAGCAATGAATTCCTGGACTTCCTAAAAGAGAATGGGATTCTCTCTCAGCTGACTCCTCCATATACACCACAGCACAACGGTGTATCAGAACGGAGGAACCGCACCCTATTAGATATGGTGCGCTCTATGATGAGCACAGCTGAGTTACCTATTTCCTTCTGGGGATATGCACTGGAGACGGCTGCATACCTATTGAATCAAGTTCCATCTAAATCTGTACCTACCACACCATATGAGATATAGAGTGGGAAGAGACCATATTTTAAACGAGTTAAGATATGGGGTTGTCCGGCCTATGTCAAAAGGCAAAATCCAGACAAACTCGAGGCACGGTCAGTTCTCTGCAAGTTTGTGGGATATCCTAAGAATTCACAAGGATATTTTTTCTACCATGCTGAAGAACAAAAGGTATTTGTTTCTCAATATGCCACCTTTTTAGAAAAGGAATTTCTTGAAAAAGAAATTAGTGGTGAAATGGTAGAGCTGGAAGAAGTTCCAGATATACAAACCGTAACTGAAGATTTAGTGAAACCAGAAGATTCAGTAGCTCCCAATGAACCTCAGCCTCTCCGCCGATCTAGTAGGGTTCCTCGCCCACCTGAGAGATACTACGGTTTTCTCATGGATGGTGGGAGCGAGGATTGCATCATGGAGGATGATAACCCAACTAGCTTCGAGCAGGCCATCACGAGTGGGGACTCAGTGAAATGGCTGGATGCTATGCGGTCCGAGATGGAATCCATGTACACCAACAAAGTATGGACTTTGGAAGTTGCTCCTGAAGGGGTAAAACCCATTGGGAGCAAGTGGATCATCAAGAAGAAACTTGGTGTAGATGGGAAAGTAGAGACTTTCAAAGCTAGACTTGTAGCAAAAGGTTTTCGTCAAAGACCAGGTGTGGACTATGACGAAACCTTTTCTCCAGTGGCTATGCTTAAATCCATCCGGATCATGCTTGCCATCGCTGCATATCATGATTACGAAATCTGGCAAATGGATGTTAAGACCGTCTTTCTAAATGGTGATTTAGAAAAATGCGTGTACATGACTCAGCCAGAGGGTTTTGTAGACAGTGGGAGCAGCGGGAAGGTATGCAAGCTGCTTAAATCCATTTATGGATTAAAGCAAGCATCGCGGAGTTGGAACATCTGCTTTGACGTCGTTATCAAAGAGTTTGATTTCGTCAAAAACCCAGATGAACCTTGTATCTACAAGAAGGTGGCAGAGAGTAAGGTTGTCTTCCTCGTATTGTACGTAGACGACATACTCTTGATAGGAAATGATATTCCTATGCTGCAATCGGTCAAGCTCTTCTTATCACAAAGATTCTCAATGAAAGATCTTGGTGATGCCTCCTGCATATTGGGAATTAGGATCTATAGAGATAGATCCAAACGGATTTTGGGATTGTCCCAATCCAGGTACATTGACACCATACTAAAGAGGTTTAGTATGGAAGAGTCCAAGCGTGGGAACTTGCCCACGATCTCTGGAGTCACTCTCTCCAAAGAGATGTCTCCCAAGACTGATTTGGAGAGAGCTCGCATGCAAGGGATACCCTATGCTTCGGCAGTAGGCTCTATCATGTATGCAATGCTATGTACCAGACCCGATGTAGCATACTCACTAAGTTTAGTGAGCAGGTATCAAGCTGATCCTGGAGAGAGTCACTGGACAGCTGTGAAGAGCATTCTCAAGTACTTGCGAAGGACTAGAGATATGTTCTTGGTGTATGGTAACGGAGAGCTCCAAGTGGAGTCCTTTACCGATTCGAGCTTCCAGAGTGATAAGGACGACTCTAAGTCGCAGTCGGGCTTTGTCTTTACCCTTTACGGAGGGGCGGTTAGCTGGAAGAGTTCCAAGCAGGAAACCGTGGCAGACTCGACGATGGAGGCTGAATACATCACTGCCAACGATGCTGCCAAAGAGGCTGTCTGGATCAAGAAGTTCATTACTGAACTTGGAGTGGTTCCATCCATTGAGCATCCAATACCTTTGTATTGCGATAACAATGGAGCGGTGGCTTTAGCCAAGGAACCCAGGTCCCATCAGCGATCCAGGCATATTCTGAGGCGGTATCACCTGATCTGGGAGATAGTTGATCGCCGGGAGATCGAGGTCAGGAAGGTTGACACGAAGAACAACACGGCGGATCCACTCACGAAGGCCATTCCCCAGATACAGTTTGAGAGACTCTTCGGGATGCTCGGTATGCGATACTACAGCAGCTGGCCCTAGTGCAAGTGGGAGATTGTTAGTTGTATGTATGCCCTAGAGGCCAGTATTGTACAGATCATGTATATTATATTGGATGCTTGGACATATATAGAGATGACTTTCTTGCTCGATATGATAGTATGCTATCTGGTTACTCTTTATCTTAACATGTACACTAGTCTCTTTAAACTGTCTTATGGTTACATGTTGGTAAAGCCCTTAGGATGTGTACTTGACTTCCTGGACTATGATGCAGATCATACTAGTGGGGACATGGTAGTCCATAAGTACATCCTTCAAGGTCCCTAGTCGTAGGTGTATCGAGACGGGGCATCGATATACCAGAGTAGACTAGCGTATACACTTCTCGACCCATGAGATGGGCGATGGATGATCCCATATCCACTGGTGTTTGACATCAGAGATGGTGTACGGGTGCTCAGTGGAGACTGGGTACACTGGACGGACTCGCCGAGAACTCCCAGATGGTATTATACCTCACGTCAGATGGCAGTTCTCAGGTGACACTTGTACAGGTTAGTCTGTAGACCCGAGATCGTCATAGAGTCTTGTGTGATTCCCACTGTGCTTTGATCTCCACCTTACCACGTCCATGAGGGCGTGCAAAACGGTGGTCTTTGGGTACAGTCCCGAGTCACATGGAGGCAATGAGCGATAGGAGGGGTTTCGTCTCTCCCGGTATTGGGAGTTGATGTTGCGCTGTGCTCGATTGGCCGTAACAGGGAAGTCCCTGGCCAGGGCTGATCAGAGATTTGCTGGTAAGTGTTACCAGTAGTTTCTCGACCCGTTATGAGCCTCACATCGGCACGACTTATCGGTTATTGAGGTCTGACGTTTACCACCCCTAGACTTGATATGCGACGTATCAGACGAACAGACCGGACTGTACGGTAAGTGTTACTGGTTGGATTCACAGGAGTGTGAGCGGGCTAGCTCGTCGATCTTCTGATCGCTCAATATCTGGATGGCCGTTACGTTTAGCAGACCGCTTGCGGCTTGTGGGTGCTTGATATGATCATCATCTGCTACCGGCGTATTGACGAGTCTTTAGAGTCCTACACAGAGGTTTCCTGGCTCAAGCGAAACGAAATAGGAGCGCATATGAGATATGTGCGGGAGCGAGAATAATGTGTGTATGTGATACCGCATTTCATTCTCGCGATAAATGTTTCGATTGGTTATATTCGATATGACCTAGTTATCGAATCATTGATTCGATAAATCGATACATTGAATACTAGTCGGTTATGTGCGACATGACCGGATCATTGAATCAAATGTTGATTTAATGATTTAATGTATAATTATATATTTGATATATTACTTTGCATTAACTAGTATTGGATCACTTTATATGGATTTTCTCACTTGATGTGCAAGTTGTATATGTGATATACTTTTGTGCACATATTTGTATCATGTTTGATGATACTTGATCATTTGGTTAAGTGTGAAGAATTAAACCATGGTTAAAGGATAATTAGGGTTTTTCCTTATCATTTATTTATTCATTTCTTTATTTATTTCATTGGATAAATGAAAATAAAATGGTTTTGTTTTTGTCATGAAGCTTGTTGAAGCTTCATGAAGCTTTGACCAAGGAGACCATTTTGTCTTCATGCTTAACCCTAACCCATCCTCTTATCATGGTTTATTCTCTACACTTAACCCTAGTTAGATTATGATAAGTATGCATTTTTCTTTTCATTTTAAAAAGAACTGATCATATTCTATCTACTTCTTCTTCTTCATCTTCAAGAAAGAAACTATGATGTCATCAATGGCAACTTGAGATCCAAAGTGAGAAATCCAATTCTAAAGTGAACCCACCTCCTATTTCTTTACCCTCTACCTCTTGCCAAGTTGTTTTAGGTGTTTTCTTCACAAGTTTCACAACTTGGTGAAGTTGGAGCTTGAACTTGCGCAACCTCGACGTAGATCATCTTCGGCACGAAGCCGACGACCTATCCCGCTCGTTTTCCCGATGAAGCCGACGAATGAGTCTAGGATTCGAAAAGGACAGCGAGAGGACGACTACGTGGAGCTAAGGAAGTGGAAATCCGGATCTACAAAGGTTGTAACTTCCGAACTTTAGTTAAGTTGTTAACTTGAATCGTTTTTCGCCTAGAATTCTAGCCGACGATCCGTATTAGGGTTTCTCGGCACCCATAAAATTTTATATTGGCATGGTTGATGCCTTGTGAGACCTCTATAGTGTTCCTAGGAACCCTACAGTGGTATCAGAGGCAAGCTAAAGCCTTAGGCGAAGTCTAGACGGAGTTTAAAGTCCGAACGAACCCGAAACCCTAACCCGATAATGCTCTCTGGACTTTTTCCAAATTTGTGGTTTTTTGTCAATTAAAAATGCTTAAAAAATTCAGCAATGAAATCTAAGAATTACGGTGCAAAAAGTTTCCCATGAACAGTACTTTATGCGGCGGAACCGCGGCAGAAGCCTAGATTCTGCGGCGGTTCCGCGGCGCTTTGGTGACGTCAGCCCTAAGTGTTTGCACAGTAATTCCTGATTAATTATTCTGAGTTTTCTGGGAATTTTTAAATTGGCTCTTAAGTTGAGTGTTCTGGGGTTAAATTGGGAAACGATGTTTCGATCGGATTATCGAACCTTGTCTAAGTGTTTTTCCGGATAATCTTTAGAATATGTTAAAAAGTTCGACCGGATATAAATACCCAACTTTTCCCCTGTCGGGAAATTTCCAAGTGTTGGATTTTTCCGTAGTTTAAAGACGTTCTAAGTAGTGCAAGTAACGCGATGGACCCTCTAGAAGACAACAAACCTTAACTCGATTATGTGACCGTCTTGAACTGCCCTTTAAACCTTCGGGTTTGGGGCAGTACGGCGTGCCACATGTGAGGCGTTGGCTTGACCCTTCTACGGCTGGACCGTTGCTACTGAGGCACGAACTGAATGTTTTTAGACTTGTTTCATGTGTTGAACTGTATCGGGAAAACTTGGGTATTCGACTGTTCGATCGGAAAGTTTAACATTTTCTGTTTATCTGGAATGTGGTACAATAATTGGAATTCACAAACAGTTATGAGATAACTGAATGAATGTTATAAATCTAGCAGTTTAGTTTCACTTGATATTGAAAAGAGTTTTCGATAATGAGACTAAAATGCGGGGTTTATAACTGTTAGGCATGTGATGTCTAAGTATTTCATTTGATTAGGCATGCGATGTCTAATGAGGTTGCGGATTCCAACTGTTGTAGTTTTACACTTTCTTTTCTGTGACCGTAAGTGTAATATGTGATATCGCCGGTTTCGTTGCTATATGTCAACGACAATTGGGATGGACATATTTACTTACGTTGATGACATGTGATGTTATGTGTTGCTGGATATGTTATATTGGATTGTCGTGTTTGAATAGCCGGGGGTTTTTATGTGAGATGAGTGTTTTTTCATTTTCATTCATGTAAAAACTTGTATGTAATATTCTTTTATTTGGGGCACTTCCAGGTTGCGGAAGTTGTCACCTTTTGTATATTATTTACTTTTCCGCATTAGGATAGACCCAAGGAGGGGAGCACAAGTAACCGGGTTCTGGGGTCCAGTGGGAGACCAACTCGAGGAGTCGAGTCCGGGTCTCCTAACCCTAGAATTGGCAGGGTTGCTTGCCGCTCTCGTAGGGGTCTAGGGGTGTGGGATTGGCTATTCATCACGACCGTGGAATCCGTGTTTTATACTGGCTCGTATTGAAAACACGGACGTCCTAGTATATCCAATATTTCATATGTTTCTTCTGCTGCGATATCTGTGATGTGATCATGTGATGTTCTGTGATGGATATTGTATATAGTATATATGATATATTATATAGACGTTACTTATGTTTTACACCCGCGCTAGCCCTGCCCTGCTCTGTCGTTAGTTACCTAACCTAACGGTGCACGAGGGGACATCGAGGCGAATGCGGATGGCATAAGTGTACGTCATATCTATCTGTGATGTTTAGGTATTTAAATGATGGGACTTCATTAATGTGATTAATGAAAGATAAGAAACCTAAGATGTTGTGGAATCGAATTTCAAACTAAAAACAGGTAGCTACAGTTTTTGCTTTGCACAGTGATATATATGATATATCCCGCACCTCATTCGACGAGGAAAGGACCGAGATCCCTTCACCGGGAGTGACTCCTTTAGCAATAACTGGCAGATGCTACACACTCGGTTTGCTTTTGACTGCTTTTGGGGTTTTGCTTTGCACAGCGATATATATGATATATCCCGCACCTCATTCGACGAGGAAAGGACCGAGATCCCTTCACCGGGAGTGACTCCTTTAGCAAAACTAGAAAAGCCTCAAAATCACTCCATTTCAAAAACTTCATTTGATTCTGCAACGATATCAAGTTCATTACGCTCATGGTTTTCAGAAAAACCAGACGTAGCCCTCCGTCATTTCAGATAAGTACTAGTTAGTATTCGTGCTACGTTTGTTGACTATGTTAAGGCGTAGTGTGCGGTAGCTAATTAGTGCTTATCTGTATAAGCATATGATGCGATTGGATTAGGGTAGTCGTGCGACTTTGTTGACTATGTTAAGGGTCGTGCGGGTGGGTTTAATTCAATCGGGAAATGACGGGTTGAACTTGACTAGCACTTATGATTTGTTGACTATGTTAAGGTCATATAGCTGCTAGGGGCAAAATATTATCGGGAATTTCAAGTGTTGAAATTTGCAATGAGATTGCATACCTTCTATGAGATAGTTGGATCCCGATACCCACTGCGAGTAAGAGTTACTCCTGGGAGAGTTTTACACATTACAATTAGCCGATCAAGTAGGTGTCTAGAAAGGTGTTAACGGGGTTACGCCTCTGGGAAAACGAGGTTTACATTAATTAGGTTCGTGCGAAAGCACGGGGGACCTCCCTCAAAGTACCGACACTGGCCTGGCTGAAAGATTGACGAACTTGTAGTATGTAATTAATCCCGGCTAGTCTTTCCTTTTAGGGTTTGAAGGAAGATTTGATAAAAACCAGTGGGAGCCATCCTGATTAGATAAGATAATAACCAATCTGATCTTGCACGAGCATACGCTAAAGTGTTTTCTTCTCTCTCTCTCCAGGTAGCGACCATTTCATGCCCTAATGAAGATAATAATATAGATGTATTGACCGAACCCGCATGTTATACTGTGCTGGGGAACGTTGGTTCCGTTCTTTCTTATAAGAGTTATAGGAATGAACAGGATATAGGGGAATACCAGGATTCCCATGCCACCCGATTGAAAAAGTACATGTTGATGCATTTTCTTCGGGTGTGTTCGTTACAGAGAACTGTTTCTCCATTTGCTCTACGTCCTGGGTATTAGATACCGGGTCAGGATCCCATATATGTAATCAGTTACATGGGCTAAGGAAAGATAGAGAACTTGGAGAAGGTGATAAAGACATTAGAGTTGGAAATGGTGCAATTGTTGCAGCTAAGACTGTCGGAGAATATCACCTTGTATTACCAACTGGAAATACATTGGTTCTGAACGAATGCTATTACATGCCGAACCTGATATGCAACATTATATCGGTTTCTTTGCTGAGTAAAGAGGGATATAATTTTGTATTATAGGACAATGTTATGAACATTTTCCGTAACCAAAAGTTGGTTGGATCAGGCACGTTGTGCAATGGCATTTATGTTCTAAACCAAAAAACAGTTCTGAGCATAACAAACACACACAAGAGGAAGAGTTCAGAACTGAACGATTCCTTCTTGTGGCATTGTAGACTGGGTCACATCAATGCGACACGACTGGCTAAGTTGCATAAGGATGGATATTTGAAACCTTTCGAATTTTCATCTTATGACACTTGCCAGTCATGTCTCAAAGGCAAGATGACCAAAACTCCGTTTACGGGACACGGAGAGAGAGTTACCGAACTCTTGGGACTGATACATAGTGATGTATGCGGTCCCATGTCTACACATGCCAGGGATGGTTCTTCATACTTCATTACATTCACTGACGATCTCTCTAGGTTCGGGTATGTGTTCCTGATGAAACACAAATCAGAAGCTTTTGAGAAATTTAGGGAATATAAACAAGAAGTTGAGAACCAAACCGGAAAAAGTATTAAAATCCTTCGATCTGATCGAGGAGGTGAATACTTGAGCAATGAATTCCTGGACTTCCTAAAAGAGAATGGGATTCTCTCTCAGCTGACTCCTCCATATACACCACAGCACAACGGTGTATCAGAACGGAGGAACCGCACCCTATTAGATATGGTGCGCTCTATGATGAGCACAGCTGAGTTACCTATTTCCTTCTGGGGATATGCACTGGAGACGGCTGCATACCTATTGAATCAAGTTCCATCTAAATCTGTACCTACCACACCATATGAGATATAGAGTGGGAAGAGACCATATTTTAAACGAGTTAAGATATGGGGTTGTCCGGCCTATGTCAAAAGGCAAAATCCAGACAAACTCGAGGCACGGTCAGTTCTCTGCAAGTTTGTGAGATATCCTAAGAATTCACAAGGATATTTTTTCTACCATGCTGAAGAACAAAAGGTATTTGTTTCTCAATATGCCACCTTTTTAGAAAAGGAATTTCTTGAAAAAGAAATTAGTGGTGAAATGGTAGAGCTGGAAGAAGTTCCAGATATACAAACCGTAACTGAAGATTTAGTGAAACCAGAAGATTCAGTAGCTCCCAATGAACCTCAGCCTCTCCGCCGATCTAGTAGGGTTCCTCGCCCACCTGAGAGATACTACGGTTTTCTCATGGATGGTGGGAGCGAGGATTGCATCATGGAGGATGATAACCCAACTAGCTTCGAGCAGGCCATCACGAGTGGGGACTCAGTGAAATGGCTGGATGCTATGTGGTCCGAGATGGAATCCATGTACACCAACAAAGTATGGACTTTGGAAGTTGCTCCTGAAGGGGTAAAACCCATTGGGAGCAAGTGGATCATCAAGAAGAAACTTGGTGTAGATGGGAAAGTAGAGACTTTCAAAGCTAGACTTGTAGCAAAAGGTTTTCGTCAAAGACCAGGTGTGGACTATGACGAAACCTTTTCTCCAGTGGCTATGCTTAAATCCATCCGGATCATGCTTGCCATCGCTGCATATCATGATTACGAAATCTGGCAAATGGATGTTAAGACCGTCTTTCTAAATGGTGATTTAGAAAAATGCGTGTACATGACTCAGCCAGAGGGCTTTGTAGACAGTGGGAGCAGCGGGAAGGTATGCAAGCTGCTTAAATCCATTTATGGATTAAAGCAAGCATCGCGGAGTTGGAACATCTGCTTTGACGTCGTTATCAAAGAGTTTGATTTCGTCAAAAACCCAGATGAACCTTGTATCTACAAGAAGGTGGCAGAGAGTAAGGTTGTCTTCCTCGTATTGTACGTAGACGACATACTCTTGATAGGAAATGATATTCCTATGCTGCAATCGGTCAAGCTCTTCTTATCACAAAGATTCTCAATGAAAGATCTTGGTGATGCCTCCTGCATATTGGGAATTAGGATCTATAGAGATAGATCCAAACGGATTTTGGGATTGTCCCAATCCAGGTACATTGACACCATACTAAAGAGGTTTAGTATGGAAGAGTCCAAGCGTGGGAACTTGCCCACGATCTCTGGAGTCACTCTCTCCAAAGAGATGTCTCCCAAGACTGATTTGGAGAGAGCTCGCATGCAAGGGATACCCTATGCTTCGGCAGTAGGCTCTATCATGTATGCGATGCTATGTACCAGACCCGATGTAGCATACTCACTAAGTTTAGTGAGCAGGTATCAAGCTGATCCTGGAGAGAGTCACTGGACAGCTGTGAAGAGCATTCTCAAGTACTTGCGAAGGACTAGAGATATGTTCTTGGTGTATGGTAACGGAGAGCTCGAAGTGGAGTCCTTTACCGATTCGAGCTTCTAGAGTGATAAGGACGACTCTAAGTCGCAGTCGGGCTTTGTCTTTACCCTTTACGGAGGGGCGGTTAGCTGGAAGAGTTCCAAGCAGGAAACCGTGGCAGACTCGACGATGGAGGCTGAATACATCACTGCCAACGATGCTGCCAAAGAGGCTGTCTGGATCAAGAAGTTCATTACTGAACTTGGAGTGGTTCCATCCATTGAGCATCCAATACCTTTGTATTGCGATAACAATGGAGCGGTGGCTTTAGCCAAGGAACCCAGGTCCCATCAGCGATCCAGGCATATTCTGAGGCGGTATCACCTGATCTGGGAGATAGTTGATCGCCGGGAGATCGAGGTCAGGAAGGTTGACACGAAGAACAACACGGCGGATCCACTCACGAAGGCCATTCCCCAGATACAGTTTGAGAGACTCTTCGGGATGCTCGGTATGCGATACTACAGTAGCTGGCCCTAGTGCAAGTGGGAGATTGTTAGTTGTATGTATGCCCTAGAGGCCAGTATTGTACAGATCATGTATATTATATTGGATGCTTGGACATATATAGAGATGACTTTCTTGCTCGATATGATAGTATGCTATCTGGTTACTCTTTATCTTAACATGTACACTAGTCTCTTTAAACTGTCTTATGGTTACATGTTGGTAAAGCCCTTAGGATGTGTACTTGACTTCCTGGACTATGATGCAGATCATACTAGTGGGGACATGGTAGTCCATAAGTACATCCTTCAAGGTCCCTAGTCGTAGGTGTATCGAGACGGGGCATCGATATACCAGAGTAGACTAGCGTATACACTTCTCGACCCATGAGATGGGCGATGGATGATCCCATATCCATTGGTGTTTGACATCAGAGATGGTGTACGGGTGCTCAGTGGAGACTGGGTACACTGGACGGACTCGCCGAGAACTCCCAGATGGTATTATACCTCACGTCAGATGGCAGTTCTCAGGTGACACTTGTACAGGTTAGTCTGTAGACCCGAGATCGTCATAGAGTCTTGTGTGATTCCCACTGTGCTTTGATCTCCACCTTACCACGTCCATGAGGGCGTGCAAAACGGTGGTCTTTGGGTACAGTCCCGAGTCACATGGAGGCAATGAGCGATAGGAGGGGTTTCGTCTCTCCCGGTATTGGGAGTTGATGTTGCGCTGTGCTCGATTGGCCGTAACAGGGAAGTCCCTGGCCAGGGCTGATCAGAGATTTGCTGGTAAGTGTTACCAGTAGTTTCTCGACCCGTTATGAGCCTCACATCGGCACGACTTATCGGTTATTGAGGTCTGACGTTTACCACCCCTAGACTTGATATGCGACGTATCAGACGAACAGACCGGACTGTACGGTAAGTGTTACTGGTTGGATTCACAGGAGTGTGAGCGGGCTAGCTCGTCGATCTTCTGATCGCTCAATATCTGGATGGCCGTTACGTTTAGCAGACCGCTTGCGGCTTGTGGGTGCTTGATATGATCATCATCTGCTACCGGCGTATTGACGAGTCTTTAGAGTCCTACACAGAGGTTTCCTGGCTCAAGCGAAACGAAATAGGAGCGCATATGAGATATGTGCGGGAGCGAGAATAATGTGTGTATGTGATACCGCATTTCATTCTCGCGATAAATGTTTCGATTGGTTATATTCGATATGACCTAGTTATCGAATCATTGATTCGATAAATCGATACATTGAATACTAGTCGGTTATGTGCGACATGACCGGATCATTGAATCAAATGTTGATTTAATGATTTAATGTATAATTATATATTTGATATATTACTTTGCATTAACTAGTATTGGATCACTTTATATGGATTTTCTCACTTGATGTGCAAGTTGTATATGTGATATACTTTTGTGCACATATTTGTATCATGTTTGATGATACTTGATCATTTGGTTAAGTGTGAAGAATTAAACCATGGTTAAAGGATAATTAGGGTTTTGCCTTATCATTTATTTATTCATTTCTTTATTTATTTCATTGGATAAATGAAAATAAAATGGTTTTGTTTTTGTCATGAAGCTTGTTGAAGCTTCATGAAGCTTTGACCAAGGAGACCATTTTGTCTTCATGCTTAACCCTAACCCATCCTCTTATCATGGTTTATTCTCTACACTTAACCCTAGTTAGATTATGATAAGTATGCATTTTTCTTTTCATTTTAAAAAGAACTGATCATATTCTATCTACTTCTTCTTCTTCATCTTCAAGAAAGAAACTATGATGTCATCAATGGCAACTTGAGATCCAAAGTGAGAAATCCAATTCTAAAGTGAACCCACCTCCTATTTCTTTACCCTCTACCTCTTGCCAAGTTGTTTTAGGTGTTTTCTTCACAAGTTTCACAACTTGGTGAAGTTGGAGCTTGAACTTGCGCAACCTCGACGTAGATCATCTTCGGCACGAAGCCGATGACCTATCCCGCTCGTTTTCCCGATGAAGCCGACGAATGAGTCTAGGATTCGAAAAGGACAGCGAGAGGATGACTACGTGGAGCTAAGGAAGTGGAAATCCGGATCTACAAAGGTTGTAACTTCCGAACTTTAGTTAAGTTGTTAACTTGAATCGTTTTTCGCCTAGAATTCTAGCCGACGATCCGTATTAGGGTTTCTCGGCACCCATAAAATTTTATATTGGCATGGTTGATGCCTTGTGAGACCTCTATAGTGTGCCTAGGAACCCTACAGTGGTATCAGAGGCAAGCTAGAGCCTTAGGCGAAGTCTAGACGGAGTTTAAAGTCCGAACAAACCCGAAACCCTAACCCGATAATGCTCTCTGGACTTTTTCCAAATTTGTGGTTTTTTGTCAATTAAAAATGCTTAAAAAATTCAGCAATGAAATCTAAGAATTACGGTGCAAAAAGTTTCCCATGAACAGTACTTTATGCGGCGGAACCGTGGCAGAAGCCTAGATTATGCGGCGGTTCCGCGGCGCTTTGGTGACGTCAGCCCTAAGTGTTTGCACAGTAATTCCTGATTAATTATTCTGAGTTTTCTGGGAATTTTTAAATTGGCTCTTAAGTTGAGTGTTCTGGGGTTAAATTGGGAAACGATGTTTCGATCGGATTATCGAACCTTGTCTAAGTGTTTTTCCGGATAATCTTTAGAATATGTTAAAAAGTTCGACCGGATATAAATACCCAACTTTTCCCCTGTCGGGAAATTTCCAAGTGTTGGATTTTTCCGTAGTTTAAAGACGTTCTAAGTAGTGCAAGTAACGCGATGGACCCTCTAGAAGACAACAAACCTTAACTCGATTATGTGACCGTCTTGAACTGCCCTTTGAACCTTCGGGTTTGGGGCAGTACGGCGTGCCACATGTGAGGCGTTGGCTTGACCCTTCTACGGCTGGACCGTTGCTACTGAGGCACGAACTGAATGTTTTTAGACTTGTTTCATGTGTTGAGCTGTATCGGGAAAACTTGGGTATTCGACTGTTCGATCGGAAAGTTTAACATCTTCTGTTTATCTGGAATGTGGTACAATAATTGGAATTCACAAACAGTTATGAGATAACTGAATGAATGTTATAAATCTAGCAGTTTAGTTTCACTTGATATTGAAAAGAGTTTTCGATAATGAGACTAAAATGCGGGGTTTATAACTGTTAGGCATGTGATGTCTAAGTATTTCATTTGATTAGGCATGCGATGTCTAATGAGGTTGCGGATTCCAACTGTTGTAGTTTTACACTTTCTTTTCTGTGACCGTAAGTGTAATATGTGATATCGCCGGTTTCGTTGCTATATGTCAACGACAATTGGGATGGACACATTTACTTACGTTGATGACATGTGATGTTATGTGTTGCTGGATATGTTATATTGGATTGTCGTGTTTGAATAGCCGGGGGTTTTTATGTGAGATGAGTGTTTTTTCATTTTCATTCATGTAAAAACTTGTATGTAATATTCTTTTATTTGGGGCACTTCCAGGTTGCGGAAGTTGTCACCTTTTGTATATTATTTACTTTTCCGCATTAGGATAGACCCAAGGAGGGGAGCACAAGTAACCGGGTTCTGGGGTCCAGTGGGAGACCAACTCGAGGAGTCGAGTCCGGGTCTCCTAACCCTAGAATTGGCAGGGTTGCTTGCCGCTCTCGTAGGGGTCTAGGGGTGTGGGATTGGCTATTCATCACGACCGTGGAATCCGTGTTTTATACTGGCTCGTATTGAAAACACGGACGTCCTAGTATATCCAATATTTCATATGTTTCTTCTGCTGCGATATCTGTGATGTGATCATGTGATGTTCTGTGATGGATATTGTATATAGTATATATGATATATTATATAGAAGTTACTTATGTTTTACACCCGCGCTAGCCCTGCCCTGCTCTGTCGTTAGTTACCTAACCTAACGGTGCACGAGGGGACATCGAGGCGAATGCGGATGGCATAAGTGTACGTCATATCTATCTGTGATGTTTAGGTATTTAAATGATGGGACTTCATTAATGTGATTAATGAAAGATAAGAAACCTAAGATGTTGTGGAATCGAATTTCAAAATAAAAACAGGTAGCTACAGTTTTTGCTTTGCACAGTGATATATATGATATATCCCGCACCTCATTCGACGAGGAAAGGACCGAGATCCCTTCACCGGGAGTGACTCCTTTAGCAATAACTGGCAGATGCTACACACTCGGTTTGCTTTTGACTGCTTTTGGGTTTTTGCTTTGCACAGCGATATATATGATATATCCCGCACCTCATTCGACGAGGAAAGGACCGAGATCCCTTCACCGGGAGTGACTCCTTTAGCAAAACTAGAAAAGCCTCAAAATCACTCCATTTCAAAAACTTCATTTGATTCTGCAACGATATCAAGTTCATTACGCTCATGGTTTTCAGAAAAACCAGACGTAGCCCTCCGTCATTTCAGATAAGTACTAGTTAGTATTCGTGCTACGTTTGTTGACTATGTTAAGGCGTAGTGTGCGGTAGCTAATTAGTGCTTATCTGTATAAGCATATGATGCGATTGGAGATATGTGCGGGAGCGAGAATAATGCGTGTATGTGATACCGCATTTCATTCTCGCGATAAATGTTTCGATTGGTTATATTCGATATGACCTAGTTATCGAATCATTGATTCGATAAATCGATACATTGAATACTAGTCGGTTATGTGCGACATGACCGGATCATTGAATCAAATGTTGATTTAATGATTTAATGTATAATTATATATTTGATATATTACTTTGCATTAACTAGTATTGGATCACTTTATATGGATTTTCTCACTTGATGTGCAAGTTGTATATGTGATATACTTTTGTGCACATATTTGTATCATGTTTGATGATACTTGATCATTTGGTTAAGTGTGAAGAATTAAACCATGGTTAAAGGATAATTAGAGTTTTGCCTTATCATTTATTTATTCATTTCTTTATTTATTTCATTGGATAAATGAAAATAAAATGGTTTTGTTTTTGTCATGAAGCTTGTTGAAGCTTCATGAAGCTTTGACCAAGGAGACCATTTTGTCTTCATGCTTAACCCTAACCCATCCTCTTATCATGGTTTATTCTCTACACTTAACCCTAGTTAGATTATGATAAGTATGCATTTTTCTTTTCATTTTAAAAAGAACTGACCATATTCTATCTACTTCTTCTTCTTCATCTTCAAGAAAGAAACTATGATGCCATCAATGGCAACTTGAGATCCAAAGTGAGAAATCCAATTCTAAAGTGAACCCACCTCCTATTTCTTCACCCTCTACCTCTTGCCAAGTTGTTTTGGGTGTTTTCTTCACAAGTTTCACAACTTGGTGAAGTTAGAGCTTGAACTTGCGCAACCTCGACGTAGATCATCTTCGGCACGAAGCCGACGACCTATCCCGCTCGTTTTCCCGATGAAGCCGACGAATGAGTCTAGGATTCGAAAAGGACAGCGAGAGGACGACTACGTGGAGCTAAGGAAGTGGAAATCCGGATCTACAAAGGTTGTAACTTCCGAACTTTAGTTAAGTTGTTAACTTGAATCGTTTTTCGCCTAGAATTCTAGCCGACGATCCGTATTAGGGTTTCTCGGCACCCATAAAATTTTATATTGGCATGGTTGATGCCTTGTGAGACCTCTATAGTGTGCCTAGGAACCCTACACCAAAACCCAGGATTTAGGAGGTATAACTTTGATCCTATATGGAGAATTATTATGATAAGCGGAGATTGACTGAGCGTAGCATAGGAAACTCCTTCCCTATCAAGAGCATGTCATCCACGTACTCTACGAGGATCGCCACCATACTCCCTACTACCTTTTTGTATATACAAGGTTCATCTACCATTTTGATGATGTCAAACTCTTTGACTATTTCATCAAAACAGATGTTCCAACTCCGCGATGCCTGCTTTATCCTATAAAGCATCTTGCACACGTTTCCGCTGCTCCCACTGTCTACGAGGCCCTCTGGCTGTGTACTTATAGACGCTCTCTTCTAAAACATCATTTAGAAAAGCTGTCATGACACCCAACCACCAGATATCGTAGTCATGGTATGTAGCCGTGGCAAGTAGGATCCGGATGGACTTAAGCATAGCTACTGGAAAAGGTTTCATCATTATCCACTCCTGGTCGATGACGAAAACCTTTAACAAGTCTAGCTTTGAAAGTCTCAACCTTTCCATGTACACCAAGTAATCTTCTCAAGATTTACTTGCTCCTTATGGGGATTTAACCCTTCAGATATAGCAACTAAAGTCCATACTTTGTTGGTGTATAAGGATTCCATCTCGGATCACTAAGCATCCAGCCATTCTTACAGAGTCTTACTCCTGATGGCCAGCTCGAAACTAGTAGGGTCATCATCTCATGATGCAATCCTCGCTCACACTGTCATAGAGAAACTAAAGTATCTCTCAGGTGGGTGAGAAACCCTACTAGATCGGCGGAGAGGCTGAGGTTCGTTGGTATCTACTGAATCCTTTGGTTCTACCAAATCATCAGCTGCATTTTGTATAGCTGGAACATTTCCAGTTCTACATAACAGACCTTGCCTCGAGCTTGTCCGGATTATGCTTTTAGACATAGTCCGGACAACCCCAAATCTTAACCAACTTAAGATATGGGCTCTTCCCTTTCCATATCACATAAGAAGCGGTAGGCAACTGATTTGATTGGAACCCAATTCAATTGGTATGCAGCTTCTCAAGCGCATAACTCCGAAAAAGGAAATAGGAAACTCAGTAGTACTCATCATAGAGCACACCTTATCATATAGGGTGTATCTGCTCCGCCCCGATATACCATCGTGCTATGGTGTATACGGAGGAGTAATTCTGAGAGAGAATCTCATTCTCCTTTAGAAAAGTCCAAGAATTCCGTGCTCAAGTATTCTCCTCCTTGATCTCATCAAAGGACATAATACTTATACCCGTGTTTTGGTTTTCTACTTCTAAATCATATTCTGTGAATATCTCAAAAGGTTCGGACTTGTGTTTCAACAGGAACATATGTCTGAATCTTGAGAGATTATCAGAGAATGTAACGAAGTACAAAGAACCAGTCCTGGCATGTGTAGACAGGGGACCTACATACATCAACATGTATCATCCCAAGAGTTCACTAACTCTTTCTCTGTTTCCAATAAACAGAGCTGGTGTCATTATATCTTTGTGACATGGCTGGCAAGTTTCACAAGATGTAGATTCAAACTGATTTAAATATGCATCTAAATGTAACTTCAGCTAGTCGGGTCACATTGATATGACCTAGTCTACAATGCCTCAAGAAGGATTCGTTCATTTCTGAACTCTTTCTCTTGTGTGTGTTCCGTATACTAAAGAACTGTAGTTTGATTTAGAACATTAATGCTTTTAGATAACGTGCCTGAACCGATCAACTTTTGATATAGGAAATGTTCAAAACATTATCCAACAATACAAAATTATATCCTTTCTTTACTAATTAAAGAGATTGATATGATTTTGTATATCAGGTTCGGTATCTAACAGCATTTGTTCAGAATCAATGTATTGGTAATACAGGGTAACAGTGACCAATCAGACTTGGCTGCAACACTTGCCCCGTTTTCTGTCTCATGAAACTTATCACCCGTTCTCAGTTTTTCTACTCTTTTGTAGCCCTATGTAACAGATTACATATATGGGATCCTGATCCGGTATCATATACCCAGGATGCGGAGGATACTGAGAAACAGTTCTTTGTAATGAACACACCCGAAGATGATGCATCAGCATGCACTCTCTTCGTTTGGGCGGCACGGGAATTCTGGTAATCCCCAATTTCCTGCTCTGACTTATAACAATTATAAGTTGGAGCGGGACCAACGTTCCCCAGCTCGGTATAACAAGCGGGTTCGGTCAATATTCCGTATTATTATCTTGATTAAGGCGTGATATGGTCGCTACCTGGAGAGAGAGAGAAGAAAACACTCAGCGTGCGCTCTGTCAAGAATAGATTGGTTATTATTTTATCTAATCAGGATGGCTCCCACTGCTTTTTATCAAATCTTCCTTCAAACCCTAAAAGGAAAGACTAGCCGGGATTAATTACACACTACAAGTTCGCCAATCTTTCAGCCAGGCCAGTGTCGGTACTTTGAGGGAGGTCCCCCGTGCTTTCGCACGAACCTAATTAATGTAAACCTCGTTTTCCCAGAGGCATAACCCCGTTGACACCTTTCTAGACACCTACTTGATCGGCTAATTGTAATGTATAAAACTCTCCCAGGAGTAACTCTTACTCACAGCGGATATCGGGATCCAACTATCTCATAGAAGGTATGCAATCTCATTGCAAATTTCAACACTTGAAATTCCCGATAATATTTTTCCCCTAGCGTCCTATGACCTTGACGGAGGCCAAACTACCCATAGTCCGCTAGTCAAGTTCAACCCGTCATTTCCTGATTGAATTAAAGCCACCCGCACGACCCTTGACGGAGGCCAAACAACGCCGTACGAATACCCTAATCCAATCGCATCATATGCTAGCAGATAAGCACTAGTTAGCTACCGTACACTACGCCTTGACGGAGGCCAAACTACCGCAGCATGAATACTAACTAGTACTTATCTGAAATGACGGAGGGCTACGACAGGTTTTTCTGAAAACCTATTGCGTAATGAACTTGATATCGTTGTAGAATCAAATGATTTTGAAATGGAGTGCTTTTGAGGCTTTTCTAGTTTTCCTAAAGGAGTCACTCCCGGTGAAGGGATCGTCGGTCCTTTCCTCGTCGAATAAGGTGCAGGATATATCATATATACCGCTGTGCAAAGCAGAACTCTTAAAAGCAATCAAAAGACAAACCGAGTGTGTAGCATCTGCCAGTTATTGCTAAAGGAGTCACTCCCGGTGAAGGGATCTCGGTCCTTTCCTCATCGAATAAGGTGCAGGATATATCATATATACCGCTGTGCAAAGCAAGAACTGTAGCTACCTGTTTTATTTTGAAATTCGATTCCACAACATCTTAGGTTTCTTTTATTTCATTAATCACATTAATGAAGTCCCATCATTTAAGTACCTAAACATCACAGATAAATACGACGTACACGTATGCCATCCGCATTCGCCTCGATGTCCCCTCGTGCACCGTTAGGTTAGGTAACTAATGGCAGAGGGGGCAGGGCTAGCGCGGGTGTAAAACATAAGTAACGTCTATATAATATATCATATATACTATATACAGTATCTATCACAGAACATCACATGATCACATCACAGATATCGCAGCAGAAGAAACATATGAAATATTGGATATACTAGGACGTCCGTGTTTTCAATACGAGCCAGTATAAAACACGGATTCCACGGTCGCAATGAATAGCCAAACCCACACCCCTAGACCCCTACGAGAGCGGCAAGCAACCCTACCAATTCTAGAGTTAGGAGACGCGGACTCGACTCCTCGAGTTGGTCTCCCACTGGACTCCAGAACCCGGTTACTTGTGCTCTCCTCCTTGGGTCTATCCTAGTGCGGAAAAGTAAATAATATACAAACGGTGACATCTTCCGCTACCTGGAAGTGCCCCAATAAAAGAATATTACATACAAGTTTTTACATGAATGAAAATGAAAAACACTCATCTCACATAAAAACCCCCGGCTATTCAAACACGACGATCCAATATAACATATCCAGCAACACATAACATCACATGTCATCAACGTAAGTAAACATGCGTATCCCAATTGTCGTTGACATATAGCAACGAAACCGGCGATATCACATATTACACTTACGGTCACAGAAAAGAAAGTGTAAAACTACAACAGTTGGAATCCGCAACCACCTCAGACATCGCATGCCTGACCAAATGAATTCTTTAGACATCGCATGCCTAACAATTATAAACCCCGCATTTTAGTCTCAAAATCGAAAACTCTTTTCAATATCAAGTCGGGCAATTCAACAAGATTCCCGACATCCTGATCGAATGCTCGTCGCAAACTTCAGTAGACGGCCGCACCCCCGATACCGTCGACGAAGTGCACCAAGGCTGAACACCGCTGCCGCGAGCACCCGAACGGATGCTTTCGGCGACGGGGTTCTCCTACAGTCACTTGGTCGGGGCTATGGAGTGAGGTTGTCTATTAAGTTTACCCGGCGAGTATCCGCGTACGCTACGTGATTGCGACGGACTTTTGATCACATCAAAATTCCGTGGCAACCGATCAAGTGAGACTAAACTGCTATGTTTATAATATTCATTCAGTTATCTCATAACTTATTGTGAATTCCAATTATTGTATCCCATTCCAGATAAATAGAAAATGTTAAACTTTTCGATCGAACAGTCAAACACCCAAGTTTTCCTGATACAGATCAACACATGAAACAAGTCTAAAAACATTCAGTTCGTGCCTCAGTACCAACGGTCCAGCCGTAGAAGGGTCAAGCCAACGCCTCACATGTGGCACGCCGTACTGCCCCAAACCCGAAGGTTCAAAGGGCAGTTCAAGACGGTCACATAATCGAGTTAAGGTTTGTTGTCTTCTAGAGGGTCCATCGCGTTACTTGCACTACTTAGAACGTCTTTAAACCATGGAAAAATCCAACACTTGGAAATTTCCCGGCAGGGGAAAAGTTGGGTATTTATATCCGGTCGAACTTTTTAACATATTCTAAAAATATCCGGTAAACACATAGACACAGTTTGATAATCCGATCGAATCGACGAACTCCCAATACAACCCAGAAAACTCAACTCTTGAGTCAGATTTAAAAATTCCCAGGAAAACCAGCACCAGAAATTAAGAGTTACTGTGCAAAAATGGGAAGGTGACGTCATCAGATGGCCGCGGAACCGCCGCAGAAGCCAGGCTTCTGCCGCGGTTCCGCCGCACTTTAGACCAATTGGGTGAACGTGTTTCACAGTAATTCTTAGAAAGTCCTGCTGATTTTTCTGCATATTTTTAATTCTCAAAAATCCACAATTTTCAAAAATGTACAGAGAGCAAGTTTGGAGTTAGGGTTTCGGTTCGATCGGACTTCAAACTCCGTCTATGCATCGCCTAAGGCTCTAACCTGGCTCTGATACCACTGTAGGTCAGGCAGCCACCCCATCCAATGGGGTCGCCGTGGCACCAACCGGTCCCTCAGCCGCTACTTTTTACGCATGCCCCCTCGCGAGGACTACAACCCGCCGGAACACCTTCCGGTCTCGGGACACCCTGAGGGTAAGAGCCTATGCTTCGCCACACTGTCACACAGTGAGAACCCCCCATAGGTCGACATCCAATGCCTAGTAGCTCTGATACCACTGTTGGTCAGGCAGCCACCCCATCCAATGGGGTCGCCGTGGCACCAACGGGTCCCTCAACCGCTACTTTTTACGCATGCCCCCTCGCGAGGACTACAACCCGCCGGAACACCTTCCGGTCTCGGGACACCCTGGGGGTAAGAGCCTATGCTTCGCCACACTGTCACACAGTGAGAACCCCCCATAGGTCGACATCTAATGCCTAGTAGCTCTGATACCACTGTAGAGTTCCTAGACACTCTAATGAGGTCTCACAAGGCATCAACCATGCCAATTTCAAATATTACGGGTGCCTACAAACCCTAATACGGATCGTTAACTAGAATTTTAGGCGAAACAATGAGCTAGTTAACAACTTAACTAAAGTGTAACGGAAATACAACCTTTGTAGATCCGGTGCTCCACCTCCATAGCTCCGTGATGATGTCTCCTCGGTGCGATCATCGGATCCCGGGCTCTAGCGTCGGCTTTATCGGAGAATGGACGGGCTAGGTCATCAACTACGACGCCGAAGATGATCTACGTCGAGGCATCACTAGATCAAGCTCCCACTTCACTAAGTCATGAAACTTGTGAAGAAAACACCCTATACTACTTGGCAAGAGGTAGAGGATGAAGAAATAGGAAGTGGGTTCACTTTAGAATTGGATTTCTCACTCTTTTTCATCAATCACCATTGATGAAGTCAAGCTTTCTTCATTGAAGAAGATGAAGAAGAAGAAGGAATATATTATGATAAGTCTTTCCAAAAGAATAATAAAATCATTCTTATCATAATATTAACCATGGTAATGTGTAGAAAATTAACCAAGGTTAGTTGAATGGTTAGGGTTATGAGAAGAAGACAAGAATGGTAGCTTTGGTCAAACCTTCATGAAGCTTCAATTACAAACAAAGAAAGCCACCATTCTTTTCTTTAATCTTTTATAAAATAAATAAATAAATAAATAAGTATGAAAAAAAAAACCTAACCATTTAAATAACCATGGTTCAATCTTTACACAAACTCAAGTAAATATGTATCATCAAACATGATACATACAAGTGCACAAAACTATATCACATATACAATGTGCACATGAAGTGAGAAAATCCATTTAAAGTGAACCAATACTAGTTAATGCAAAGTAATATATCAAATATACAATTATACATTAAATCATTAAATCAACAATTGATTCAATGATCCGGTCATGTCGCACATAACCGACTAGTATCAATAGTAACAACTTATCGGATCAACACTTGATCCGATAACCCGGCTATATCGCATATAACCGATCAATGTCACAAATCGCGAGAATCGAATACAGTATCACATACTGGTATTATTCTCGGTCCCGCACATATCTCATATGCGCTCCTATTTCGTTTCGCTTGAGCCAGGAAACCTCTGTGTAGGACTCTAAAGACTCGTCAATACGCCGGCAGCAGGTGATGATCATATCAAACACCCACAAGCCGCAAGCGGTCTGCTAAACGTAACGGCCACCCGGGTATTGAGCGATCAGAAGATCGACGAGCAAGCCCGCTCACACTCCTGTGAATCCAACCAGTAACACTTACCGTACAGTCCGGTCTGTTCGTCTGATATGTCGCATATCTCGCCTAGGGGTGGTAAACGTCAGACCCCAATAGCTCGATAAGTCGTGTCGATATGAGGTCTATAACAATTCGAGAAACTACTGGTAACACTTACCAGTAAATCTTAGCAACCCTGGCCAAGGAATTCCGGTTATAGCCAATCGAACACAGCGCAACATCAACTCTCTATACCGGGAGAGACGAATCCCCTCCTATCGCTCATTGCCTCCATGTGATTCGGGACTGTACCCAAAAACCACCATTTTGCACGCCCTCTTGGACGTGGTAAGGTGGAAATCAAAGCACAGTGGGAACCACACAAGACTCTATGACGATCTCGGGTCAACAGACTACTCTGTACCAGTGTCACCAGAGAACTGCCATCTGACGTAAGGTATAATACCATCTGGGAGTTATCGGCGAGTCCGTCCAGTGTACCCAGTCTCCACTGAGCACCCGTATATCATCTCCGATGTCAAACACCAATGGATATGGGATCATCCATCGCCCATCTGTATGGGTCGAGAAGGTATACGCTAGTCTACTCTGGTATATCAATGCCCCGTCTCGATACACCCACGACTAGGGACCTTGAAGGATGTACTTATGGACTACCATGTCCCCACTAGTATGATCCGCATCATAGTCCAGGTAGTCAAGTACACATCCTAAGGGCTTTACCAACATGTAACAGAGAGACAATCAGTATACACGTTAAGGTAAAGAGTAACCAGATAGCATACTATCATGTCGAGCAAGAAAGTCCTCCCTATATATGTCCAAGCATCCACTACAATATACATCCAATGTACAGTAATGGCCTCTAGGGCATACATATAACTAACACCAGAGGCGTAGCTATTCTCTCGTCTCCTCCCCAATCTGTAACGCTACAATTAATTCAAAGAAGAATTAGCAACGACATGGTTGGCCGTAAAGAAAGGAAAGGATGTCGGTTAAAAACTATACTCACCAACACCAGCAGGCAGAGTGACTTCCGACTGGAAGGAGAAATGTGGGTTCAGCACCTGATACAGATGATCAAAGAGGACTCCTGCAAAGTTGCGACGATACATGGTCAGTAAAAGGAAGACGGTATTCATAGTTCAACTAAATAAATCGCGAATCTATACCTTCCAACATTTCGAAGGACATAGGAGAAGGCGAGGGAACAACAACCGTCATGGCGGCGACCGAAGGTGCTTCAGATGGAACAATTTCTACGTTTAGTCCACCTACAAACAAAAATGGTCAGAAGAAACTAAATGGGAATGTAAAATGAAATGGGAGCAATGACTCAAGACTTACCTGACGGGTCATCAGCCAAAACCGCGATGGAAGCATCACAGGGCATTGCAGCTTCTTCGCTTTCCTTCAGAGGAGTAGTCTCGGCGCCCATGGCTTCATCCCCTGATTCGACAAGGGCTGTCGTGACACTCGCAATGCCCGCCGATAGCAGGGAACCATAAGGAGAAAGAGCGGCGATTTGGGCAGTCCCAAACTCCCGAGAGAGAGTAGCCGCTTCGGGCTCTGTGGTCGCTGTCATCTCACCTGCCATCTCATCGCTAGGACTCGGCCCTGCAGGATATGGTATATAAGAATTCGAAGGTCAAGTTCTAATAAAAGACTCCGCGTTACGTTACCTTCGGGCAGCTTTTCGGTTTCTTCCCGAGCCGCGCACGCGACCTGTCTATGGGCAGTAGATAGGGCAGCTGGAGCATTCTCTGGAAGAATAGCGACAGATGGGGTAGTGCTCGAACCTGCTCCCGTGGCCAAGCTGGCATCGCGTTCCCTCGCCGCACGCTTCCTACGCTTATTTTCGGTCTGAGCGGTGAGAAGCGATCTCCTCAAGACCTCCATCAAAGG
Organism: Agapanthus africanus; assembly: GCA_030015575.1. NCBI lineage: Eukaryota > Viridiplantae > Streptophyta > Magnoliopsida > Asparagales > Amaryllidaceae > Agapanthus > Agapanthus africanus. The sequence goes on from CM057345.1 coordinate 502,462,123, forward strand.
GGCGTCATCGTCCGAACCAAGCTCTGCCTCTGGAGCCGTTACGGCGTCTGTCATCGGCTGCTTAAGTGAAGCCTCCGGCGGTACTGTCAGGGAGTTGGGGCCACAATAGCCGGCTCTGGAAGCGTCGCTGCATCACCGCTCGGGATCGGTACCGCACTTGGAATAACCCGAGTCAAGGTAGTCCCTGCAACAAAATAAAGGAGAGGGTTAAACCACAAATAAAGAAAAAGGGAATGAAGGAATAATGAGCCGAAGTATACCAAGGCCCAAAGAAGCGCGAAGCCTTTCTTCCTCTTCAAATGTTTTGAGGGAAGCCGCGAGAGCCTCTTCGACAGAGATACCTGTTGAAGAAGAAAGCGTCGGTAGAAGTATAATAAAAAAAGATAACCGCGGAAAGATACGATTGAAATATACCTGACTTCGCTATAGTGATCAGTGCCGCTTCATCGCGAGCCAATCGCTCAGAAACCGCAAGGGCATCCTGGAGATCAGTATCGTCTGCGGGCACGATAAATAGACCCTCATTGGTCCCATAATCGCACAAGCCTTCACTATAGGGAGCATGGGGCTCCTGGCCCAGTACAACGTCAGCAGAAAAGAGTGATTTCTTCTTTTTCTGTGAGTGAGCACCGGCAGCTGATGACAGGAGTTTGCACTTGGCGGGCAACTTTGGGCAACGAGTCCCGATCTCCATACCTACTCCGAACTCCGGAGACGATGCCGCTACCGCTTCTACAGGAACACGGGCTAGAGGCTTATCAGGGAAGGCGCGCGGGACCGCAACCATACCAGCTTCCCTTATGAAAGGACGAACAATGGTCCGTTCTTTCAAGGGAACAGTGGAATTACCAGCAGGGGATGCACCCTTGCGATCAAGCAGTAACCGCCTTTCTTCCCTAATGACAGCACTCTTCGCATGTGAGTACCACGCCACGTATGCGTTCGAGATTCTCGGAACGCAGCTCAGCTCGCTGATAAAGAAGTTGGACCCGGTGTTCAGCCGCATGAAATGGTGTAGCGTATTGCGGATACCCTCCTCCATAGCAACAGGCTCAGCTAAAAAAGCTTCTAGCGGGACACCTTGATTGTAGCTAGACTGTTAAGTGAAACGGTGAGGGTTGTATCTTATGAACAGTGCCGAATCGTTCTGCCAAAACACTAAAAAGCCCGGCCTGATTGAATATAAATGAAGAATCTCCCAAGCTTTCAAGGTAGAAGCCCCGTCTTTGAAGATGTCGCGCAGCGGCTGCACCATTTTTGTGGATTCCTTACTGATGGTTAAGACCTTATCGACGAAGGTCATGCCATCCCCGACCATACGCGGGCGAAGAACCAGACCCGAGCCTCTTGCTGAGTCGTTTCTAAAGCGGAAGCGTCAACTAGCCGCATAACCCGAGGAAAGTTATAACTGTCGTAGAAACGGGGCCGCTTGTGGACTCCAAAAGCGCCAAGCACATGTAGCTCGATCCACGAAGTGAAATAGTGCAGCGGGAAATTTACGGGCTGCACCCCCGGCTAAGTAGTGTCTGCCGCTGAGCTGAGGCCATCATACAAGTGAGCCAGCCCAGCGACCCCGATGGCCACTCTCATCCCAACAACCATTCAGTGAGCCGGGTAGAAGACGGATGGCCTCATATGGTGAGGGTGCATTAGGAGCACAAAATAGCTTAACCATGGGCCCAGAAACCCCAAAAAGAACGCCTCTTCGTCAATGTCTGAAGCTGCGAGCTCTGCAAAGGGCACGACTGGAGTATCCGGGAGGAAGAAATTCCTTTGATCTGCCTCCGCTGTTGGCTGGCTGTCCAAGCCAAAACCAAATGGGTCGTCAAGCTTGGCGAATTTCGTAGCTTGTTTTGATAAGTTCCGGACGGAGAAAGCGAGCGATGAAATCCGCAAAGCTAACACCATGTCCTCCGGATTCGAGAAATAGACTTTCATAAATTTTCAACACCTTAATCAGACTTGGAAATTGATGTTGAATGGCATTCTCCGGGGTAAGGCCCATCACCACTGATTTGGTGGCAAAGATATACTTGTCAGGAGGAAGTAGCTCCTCATAATGTTCTCCCCTGACGGGTAACCCGGAAATCTCCACGAACTCCTCCAAAGAGATTGAAACTTCTCGATCTGATAGAAGGAAAGTGTGAGTCGGAGTATTCCATTATTCCAAGAAAGCTTTGACCCACCATAGAGGGGGCGTGGAATACTGGAAGAGAGAAGCATAAACTGCGAGGTACAACCCGAGCTTCAGCAGCAGTCATTTCCTGGCCGACAAGATCTATTGAACCCACTGCAAGTATCCGGCTGGATGGCGAGGAGTCAAGCCTATCATGTATGGCTATCCCTAAGGGAACGACTTGCCTTGACATATGCGCCACCCCAGAATATCAAAAGCCATCGGCGGCTGTACGGGTATCGAAGCCACAGAAGGCTGAAGGTAACCCTCTGAGGTCCAGTTGACCTCCTCTACAGCGTAGTTTACCGGGGGTGAGTCGGCATAATGAATCGCTGAGATGGGCTCTGAGAGTATTGCACAAGAGAAGCTACGCCGACCCTGGATAATTTGATTATACCACGACCCCCATAGATGAAGAGATTTCCGCTCTGGGTCGTGATCTTTAATGAGCACGAAGACTTCCCTATCCAAGGGCGCGTCAGGGAATGCGCTTTCCGGAAGAACAAATGGGAAAGAAGTGTCAAAAGATATAGTACCTGCGCAAAAAAGAACAAAGATTAGCTGTCAATGCTGCAGTCCAAATTCTGACACTTGGTACTTTAAATTTGTACCAACTGCAATGCAGTGAAAAGGGACCAAAGGGGACCCACAAATCAAGGTGACGGCTCATCATTGATGAGAAAGTCACTCATTAAAGAGAAAATCCTAAAAGGATTCTCATTGGCCCCTCGGGCCAAGGAGTTAAACTCCCTCGAGAGCAGCACTCAGCAACAGAAATGACATCTGTCAAAATTAATGATGAAGGGAATAAGAATTCCCTCAAAAATTCTAAAGAGCTATGCTCTGTGAAAAAGATGGAATCATCCATCAAAACGCTAAAAAAGAAAAGCTTTTACTGAGTTAAAAACTCCAAGATCTTTAAGATCTGCAAAACGAACTCTAAGAGTTCTTCATTAATGGGTTAAGAAACCATAAAAAGGATCTCTTTAGATCTATAATCTAAGAAAGAGCAAAGCTCTGTTAAGAAACCCCAAAAAAGATTTCTTTAGATCTATGATCTAGGAAGTTTTAATTAACGACTTGAAGATCTATGATCTAGTAAGAGCAAAGTTCTATTTAATGGGGTGTAAACATGGTTCTTACCTATTTGAACAAAGAAAGTTCTTGGGGGCAGAGAGCTATGCTTTAAAGAGAGAATTCAATTCTCAAAAAAAACAAGAAAGGGAGAATATGAACAGAAGTCATCTCAAAGGGCCAAAGGCCCTATTTATAGGCGCTGGAAGTCGATCCAACTTCCAAGTTGATCTAAAGGTGGAAAGGCAGCCACCGCTGCACTCACGTATAAGCCATGTGAGCGCAACGGTGGGGGCATTTGTTTCCCCCAATCAGAGAGCAAAGCTCTATTCAAAATTTGAAATTTGAAATTTGAACTGAGACAGCGCCTCATGAGAGCGCTAGCGCCAAGAGCACCAGGGCTATGAGTCAAAGACTCTGAGGCAGCGGCTCACGTGCAAAGCATGAGAGCGTTGGCGCCAAGAGCGCTAGCGCCAAGAGTCAAAGACTCTGAGGCAGTGCCTCACGTGCAAAGCACGAGAGCGCTAGCACCAAGAGTCAAAGACTCTGAGACAGCGCCTCACATACAAAGCACGAGAGCGCCAGCGCTAGAATTAAATGTCTCCACCATTGGATCAAAGCTCCAACAAAAATGATAAATCATCAAATTACCAGAATTAAATTCTGATTGAGGAAACACTCCTCAAATCTTTCGAAACCAGAAAGATTGTGCTTTGTAAATCAGAGCACCATTGGATCAAAGATCCAATGGTGATTAAAAATCACCAAGATACAGAATAAGTTCTGTATGGGAAAATATTTTCCCAATCTTGCTAAAAACAAGGAAAATGTCTTCTGTAAGACAGAGGTCCTTGGATCAAAGATCCAATGGTGGGGAACACCCCCAAATCATTGAGAAATCTCTCAATGAGAGATTTCCTTAACTGATTCAACAAATCAGCCTCTCTTATATAAAGGACCCAAGACTTCAAATCTTGCAGAGAAAAAGCTCCCCATAAGTTTTCAAATCGAAAGAAGAAAACAGAGGAACCCCCTATAAACTTCAAGTTCTCAGAAAAGAAAAAGAGAAGAGCAAGCTCTAAGAAGAAGAGCCTTCTTCAAGGTAAATAAAAAGAAGAGAAATCATAGCATCTCCTCCATATGTGAGAGTTTAACTCTCACATCAGAAGAACTTAGTTCTTTTTCTAGATCACAGATCTATAAGACGAAGTCTTTCACAAAAGAAAAAGAGATCACAGCATCTCATCAGAAAAAAGAAGAAACTTAGTTCTCAGATCCATGAAACAAAGGCTCTCGTAAAGAAAAACAAAAGAGATCGTAGCATCTCCTCATAAAGAAGAACTTATTTCTTAGATCCATGAGACAAAGTCTCTTATAAACGAGAATTTAATTCTCAGAGCACAAAACTAATCAGAGCTGCGAAAGAAGCACCTTAGCGCTCCAAGTCTGGCGCTCAGCGTCTTAGCGCTCCAAGTATGGTGCTCAGCGCCCAGCACTCCACGCACTCCTCACGTGGGCGCTATTTTATAAGAAGCGCCTTAGCGCTCCAAGTTTGGCGCTCAGCGCCAAGCGCTCCAAGTTTGGCGCTCAGCGCCAAGCGCTCCAAATGCTGGCGCTCAGCGCCAAGCACTCCACGTACCTCTCACGTGGGCGCTACTTAACACAGAGCGCTCTGCACTCCTCAAGAAGAGCCTAGCACTATGAAGAGTGTTCAACACTCAATAAAAAAACAAAAAAAAAGAGAGCGCTCTGTACATAGAGCTCAGCGCCATAAAGAGTGTTCAACACTCAATAAAAGAGAAAACAACAAAGAAAAAGAGGGGTGTCAGAACCCAAATCAATGCTCAGCATTGTTGAACAAAAAAGGGACCAAGCCCAAACAAGTATTCAACACTTTATGCAAAACTGAATGGACTGAGCCCAAGTCGGCCACAAGTCCCTAATTCAGATCAACCAAGCCCATGTGCTCACAAACTCTTTAACTGGTATTAGTCCCAAACCAGACTACAGATCTCCCAACCAATATTGGTTCAAGGGTACATCTCTTCACACCTCTGATATGTGTTATTATAATTCTTCAACGTCTTTAGAGAGGTGGCAGGTCCCGACAACCAGAAACTCCATGGACCGCAACATCCTTAAACTAAACTGTATGGACTATGATGTCCTTAAACTCAATGGACTACGATGTCCTTAAACCCAATGGACCGCAACGTCCCTAAACTAAACTCTATGGACTATGATGTCCTTAAACTCCATGGACTACGATATCCTTAAACCTAATAGACCGCAACGTCCCTAAACTAAACTCTATGGACTATGAGGTCCTTAAACTCATGGACTACGATGTCCTTAAACCCAATGGACCGCAATGTCCTTAAAACTAAATTGCGGACCGCAACGTCCCTAAAAACTAAATTGCGGACCGCGACATCCCTATAAACTAAAGAAAACCCTGTTGAGTAGATCTTAGTCTAAGATTAGACTAACGTATCCTCAACAAACGTTTGAGTTGATCTTAATCTAAAACAAGATTAATGATCCTTAAACCAACCCAAACCTAAATCTAAGAAAATACGGATTTGGACTAATCCACGCCCTACGGGCGACAACATACATTAGTCTCCATATACAATCCACAGGCAACCGAAAAGAAAACAAACACACACGACACGAAGTGAACATCTGGAGAAGGAGAAAGTGGTTACCGCGATGCGGTAGAGTAATTACCTGCAAGGGGCTTGCGCTTGCAGGGAAGAGCGTCCCCACAATCAAAAACCCCTAACAACGAGGGGGAATCTGACGAAGTCTGCTACAACGGTCGCATCCGTCTAAACCTCCAATACATGGTACCATAAATCAACTTGGCTTCTTCGGAGAGGTGGACGGATAAAACCAAATAGCATCTGCCCGCCAAAATTCAGGCCAAACGTCCCAACGTCCCGGTCGCGTCTTTCGGCGGCGAACAAGCATCCCTCCGTGGGTCAACCTATACCCCCTACGAATACGGTGAATAGCTTGCCAATTCTAGAGTAAGGTCCCCTCCGTCTCAACGCCATGAGATGCGGACCCGTTGCCCTCTAGAACCCAGCTATTTGTGCACTCCACCGTAGGGTAATCCTAGTACAGAAAAGAAAAGAAATATGTACAAGGGTGACATCGACCTCAACCCGGTCGTGCCACAAACAAATAATATATAAATTGGCAGAGACGACAGTCCACATGTCGGACGCTCGCCCTGCAATTTCAAATGTACAAATGAATCTAAACTGTACCACTATCATTGCACCACTGGCTATCCACCACGACAATCCAACTACAACCACAGCACAACACAGAACATCAACGTGAATGTCATGTTCGCAAACCCGTCTAAAAAACATATAGCAATTAGACGAATAGTACCGCTCTAATGACATTCACGGTCGCAGATAGTAATGTATGTACTGAAAACTTTTAAACAGTGTTAAAGATAACGACTTCGAAGTACTCCGGATTGCCTTCAAACAAAATATAACATAATATGCAAACTGGGAAAATAAACAATACCAAAAACCAAATTTTCCAGAGACCAAAACACACACAAAATTGCAAGCTCCAATTCTACAAACTGACCGGCTAGGCCGGGAATATCGTGCATCTCGCCGGGCCAAAATGGGTGAATGGGACTCGTTTTTGGGTGTTTTCTAGTTGCCACCAAGGTAGTCTTCTGCAATTGTTTAAAAAAAATTGAAGACTAGGAAAATTCAACAGAAATTGGAACATTCGGGGTATTGTTTTGGAGTTGTTTCGGTTTCGATAACATCGTAGTAATGGGTTAATGGGTTGTCTCTGATACCATGTTGGGTTATGCAAGCGCCCTGGCCATTAAACCGTGGCCGATTACGGAACAAAAATTTTCTAAACTGGCGCTAACACAACCCGATTCTACGGATCTACCATTAACCCTAGACTAGCAAACAAGAAAGAGAGTTAGGAATCGTTATACCGAATTGATCCGTGTCCTTCGGTCTTCAACCACCTTCCTAAGCTTCTAGAGCCTACCATGATCTAGCTTGATCTCCGGTCTCCCTCTATCGAAGATGATCCACCCGAGGATTTGTATTTCGAGCACCTACCTCAATAGCCGAGGTAACTAGGTACCTAGTTCACTAAACTAGATAGCCTAGAGGATGTAGAGGATAGTGTGGATTAATTTGTCTCCAAACACCCTAAGTTTCTCAACACATGAGACTTGAAGGGTGGAGGTAGAAGAAGAAGCTTGAGGATGAGAGTGAGAGGAAACTCAAGAAAAATGGCTAAGTCATTTGTTGTGAGAGATGTGTTGTGAGCAATAATTGAAGCCATCCAAATAATATCCCAAGTCTCCAAAATATCTTAAGTCAACCAAAAATATCTCAAGTCTCCAAAATATCTCACAACAAACAAAATGTCAAGCATGCTTGAATAGTGACCACAAGTCACTACAAAGCCATGCCACAATAATTGCATACAACCCCTCATCCTCTCCACCTCATTAACCATTTAATCCTAAATGGTTGAAACAAAATGAGGTGGCATCTTCTAGAAGCACCTTGTAATAAATTACAAGAATACCTTTCATCCGTATATACATACCCGCATCCGTATTCTGAAAAATACAAATACAAATACAAAGAGACGAAAATAATCCAACAATATAATACTAGAATCCGGCTTAAACCAAAGCCACTAGTATTATCCGTCCGAATCCTGATACGTGCACAAGTGCACGTATATGATCGAACCCTGCCGTAAAACCATTCGGCCTCTACATCGTTTCGCCCGAAGAAGGGAAACCCTCTATGTGGGACTCTAAAGACTCGTCAATACGCTAGCAGTGGGTTTAACCATAAACACGTCAGCGGCACTAGCTATACATAACTGATACCCAGGTATTGAGAAAAAGGGAGGCCGACAAGCAAACTCATCCGAACCCCTACTGAGCATGTTCGTGACAATATCCGTCTGGTCCGGTCCGTTCGTCTAAGAGTATCGCATATCAAGTCTAAGGGGGTGGATAAAGTCAGACCCCTAATAACGCTACATTTCGTGTCGGTATGAAGCTCATCACCAACTGACAAACTACTGATCCAAATAAGTAATTCTCGACTGCCTTGGTCAAGGATTTCTGGTGATGGCCACCCATGCACTGCGCGACATCAACCCCCAATACCGGGAGAGACGAATCCCCGACGATCCGCTCACTACCTTCATGTGGCTCGGGACTGTACGCAATTAAAACATGTTTGCACGACTCCTTTGAGCCATGGTTGGGTAGTAATCAAAGCACAGTGGGAACTCACACGAGACAAATGACGATCTCAGGTCGACAGACTAACCTGCACACATGTCATCTAAGAACTGCTATCTGACAATAGGTATACTACTAACTAGCAGGTTCCCGGCGAGTCCGTCCAGTGTGCTCATAACTCAATGAGCACTTGTATACTATCTTAGGCGAACAAACTAATACCAATGGCTTGTGAGACCTGGCTACCGCCCCTCGTCGGGGTCTCGATCAGTATACACTAGTCTACTCTAGAGTATCGATGCCCAGTCTCGAAACTCCCACGACTAGGGAAATTTAAGGATGTGCTTATAGACCACCCAGCTCCCACGTATATGATCACCATCATAATGCTGGTAGTCAAGCAAGAATCTTATGGGCTCTATCAACATGTAATAGTGATCTGTAATACCACATAAAGCATATACATGATGATAAAGACAAACAAGATAGCATGCTATCATCTTGAGTAAGACTGTTCTATCCATATAAGTCCTCCCTCAATCATCGCAATCGCATTCCTGCGATTCAATAATTGACTTGAGGGCACTATAGCCAACAGTGGATCCATTCACTAAGGCTGTTTCTCAAATACAGTTTGTGAAACTGTTGTTAGAGAAGTTGGGTATGTGATACTGCAATAATTGGTCTTGATTGCAAGTGGGAAATTGTTAGATATAGGTGCTCTGAAGGCAATTATTGTAATACTGCATGGAACTATATGAATAGAACATTCTTGCTCGAGATGATAGTATGCTATCTTGTTTGCTTTATCATTCATGTGTATATGTTTTGCTTGCAATTACGTATTGCTAATACATATTGATAAAGCTCTTAGAATCTTTTCTTCACTACCATGATTATGATAAAATCATACTAGTAGGACCTGGGTATTCTATAAGCACATCCATAAATATTCCTAGTCGTGGGAGTGTCAAGACAGGGCATCGGTACTCTAGAGTAAACTAGTGTATACGTTTCTTGACCCCTACCGGGGCGATGGCTGGCGCCACAGCTATTGGTGTTTGAAACCGAAAATTGTATACAGGTGCTCATTGGAGAATGAGTACACCGAACGGACTCGCCGAGAACTCCTAGATAGTATTATACCTATTGTCAGATAGCAGTTCTCTGGTGACAATTGTACAGGGTAATCTTTTGACCTGAGATCTCCATAGTGTCTTGTATGTGTTCCCACTATACTTTGACTTCTACCCAACCACGGCTTTAAATAGCCATGCATATAGTTTTTTGTTGGGTATAGTCCTAAAGCATATGGAGGTAATGAGTGGCCAAGAGGAGATTCGCCTCTCCCGGTATAGGGAGTCGATGTCGCGTTGTGCATGATATAACTATAACCAGAAATCCCTGGTCAGGATGGTTGAGATAAACTGATAAGTGTTATCAGTTGTATCTCGAATGGTTATGAGTTTGATATCGGCATGACTTATTGGGTTATTGGGGGTCTGACGGATCCACCCCCAGACCCGGTATATGATGTTCTTTGACGAAGAGATCGGACTGTACGATAATTGTCACTGATAGGCTTTGTTGGGTTCGGATGAGTTTGCTTTTCGACCTACCTTTTGACACATACTTGGATAGTCGTTACGTATAGCTAGTGCCACTGGCATACTTGTGGGTTAACCCGATAGGGGATTAATCTGAAATTGATTCGGATTAATTGGATATAATCCTATTAACCTTCTACCAGCGTATTGTCAAGTCTTTAGAGTCTTACACTGTTCACTGTATTGCAGAGAATGGGGACATCAATAGCGTCCTTGAGCCTCAAAGTGGAAAGTCTGATCAACACCGTGTTAGCGATCTATTTTACCAGCTCTGTTTTGTTAGTTTCTTTTGAAAGAAGATGCGACAATTGCGATCTCGCCATAGATACCAAACAGCATGCACAGGGAGTGACGTTCCTTAGCAGGACGGCACGAAACTTCTTACCAGCCGCAAGCGCGGAAGGAGGAGAGAAACGTCGGGAATTGTGTATTACATAAGTGCTGTTTCAGGCCCTCTTCCTGACTTTTTCCACATAGATGAGGAGAAGCAAACAAAAAAGAAGAAGCATCGAGAAAAATCCGTCCACGGAAATAGCAGTTGTCAAATGCGAAAGGTGGAGCTAAGTTTGGTTTCCGAGGTGACCGATACAACTTGATGGAGCCAGGAAAGAGGGGAGAAGCTCAAAGATGGGAAGATGCCGAGCACTAACGATGAAAGGAGAGAGGTCTAAGCGCCTTTGAAGGTGCCCACTCAGGCGAAACGATGATGTGGATTTGTATTGTAGGTATAGTCAATACGTGCGAGAATTCGATACACCCCGTGGGTTCGCAGGGCGGTGGAATTTGCAAAAAACGATTTTTGAAGCATCGCAACACCGACTAAACTACAGGATCTTTACGAAAACCTTAACTGACAAAACTAACTAGGAGTTTTAACTACTATGAAGAGATTTATACCTCCTAGAACCAAGTCCTTCACTTCTAAAGCTCCAAGTAGTAGTCCCTAGAACTCCTCCTGGCTCCACTTGAAGAAGGGATCGAGCTTGCTTTGTGATCTTCGTGTCGAAGATGATCCACCCGAGAGCAACTACTTCAAGCTCCAACCTCTAGTATGAGGTAACTTAGATGTTTAGTTTGCTAGACTAGACAACTAAGAAAATGTTGAGAAGCTAATGGAGTGTATTATCTCATAAGCCCTACGGTTCACAACTCATGTGAGGGTTAGAGCTTGAGAAAGAAGGAGAGGGAAAACTTGGAGAGTAAAAGAGAGCAAGCAAATGAGCTAAGTGAAGAGGCCAAGTGTAGAATGGCTCATCATCTTACTCACTTATTGAAGCATGGATTATTATCACAATAATAATCCAAGCATGCTTCAATAGTGAATGCAAACACATAAAATAATATTTTGAGCCATGCTTCACCCATGCCTTTAATATCTCCTTGTTTTCCACCTCATTTAATCTATTTCTATAAATAGATAATCCAAATAATGAGGTGTCCCCTTCTAGAAGCATCCATGTAAAATTACAAGAATGCCCTCACCGTATATACATACATATATTCGTATTCCGAAAACTATGAATACTATGAGATGATAACAATCCAATAATATAATACTAGGATCCGGCTTAAACCAAAGCCCACTAGTATTATCCATCCGAACATCAGTTGTGTAGCCATTACACGTATGTGATCGGAACCCTGCCGTAAAACCATACGGCCTCTACATCGTTTCACCCGAAGCAGGAAAACCCTCTGTGTGGGACTCTAAAGACTCGTCAATACACCAGCAGTAGGTAATGATCACATCAATTACCAACAAGCCATCAGCGGTACTAGCTGGACGTAACGGCTGCCCAGATATTGAGTGAATAAAAGATCAACAAGAAAACTTTTCCAAACTCCCATGAAGCCTATAAGTAACACTTACCGTACAGTCCGGTCTCTTCGTCTGATATGTCGAATATCGAGTCTGGGGGTGGAAACGTCAGACCCAAGTAACATGATAAGTCATGCCGATATGTAGCCTATAACGGTTTGAGAAATTACTGATAACACTTATTAGTAAATATCATCAGCTCTGGCCAGGGACTTGCTGTTATAGCCAATCGAGTATAGTGCAACATCAACTCCCAATACCGGGAAAGACGAAACACCTCATATCGCTCACTGCCTCCATGTGACTCAGGACTGTACCCAAAATCCACCTGTTTGCATGACTCCTTTGAACCGTGGTAGGGAGGAAATCAAAACACAGTGGGAACCACATAAGACACTATGACGATCTCGGGTCTACAAACTAACATGTACCAGTGTCACCAGATAACTGCTATCTGATGATAGGTATGTGTCATGCCCCGCTTCCCAGTATACGGGCAGAGGACGCGACTGGGCCGCTACGTATTTACTGTGAAGTAAATACGCTTAGCATATCTAAGCAATATAAAAGTAAATGCACAAGAGACAAGATATAATCAAAACAGCAACTTTATTTATTCACATTCTTTCTGTACAATACATGGAAAGTAAATACAACTGATAAAAAGCAATGCCTAAATAATGGCATAACAGAAATGAAAAGTACTGAATGGAAAGTGTACAATGAACTAGAGCTCGGGGTCTTCACTGAATTGGACCAAGTCTTCAGCAGTGGGCTTGATCTCTGACGTGTCCAGATCACCTGATGACATTCAAAGAAGAAAGAAAGAGAATGTCGTCAGCTAACAGATCGCTCGGTAAGTCCCAAAGATAAGAGAGAAATAGAATAGACAGAGTAAGAAGGTATCTTTTAAAGTTGTATTATATTGCTATAATATTGTGTTAACGCTGTTGTTTGTAGCTTGGTACAGAAGGATGCCAGTGTATACGAGAGGGGTCCCTATATGCTAGAGACCATGGCAAACGGAATATACAAGGAACCGTTGGGCCATGGTACAACTGCAACGGAATATAGGTTAGGTTTCTTAATCTTACTGTCTTGTGCCACTTCTAATATCTTCTGTATCAATCTACCCCTTAAACCCCGTAGTGTTTTGATTGTATTGTTTGTCTTGTATTGTAACTGTATAGATTGTATAATTAGATGACTGACCGAAACCATGATATTAGTAAACAGATGTAACTGGAGAATCATGTAAATGGATGTAATTGAAGAATCATGTAAATAGAAGTATATCCAGGGTTCGGTTCAGTCAATACAGATTGAATAGTTTGAACAGATTGAATATATGGATTCATAGATTCATATTGCTTTGTAATATTGTAGATTGTAGATTATAGATTATAGATTGTACTTGAATCATATTCAAGTCAGATTATAATGAGACTCACTCTGAGTCAGATAATTAGAAAAGTAAATTGAAGTCCTGATTGTTTTGATGTTATCGGTAACCGCTGCATATGGGCGGCAGAATTTGTGTCTTTTTCAAAGACGATTACCGTATTGATAACACCGTTGTTAAGTTGTCTATCTTAAATAGTCAAGCACCCACTTCTCCGGCTCCTTGAGGCTCAAGAGATTGGTCCCGCTTAAACCTATGTTTAGTAGGGTCCTTAGGGTAATTTATAGAACTTGAGGGGGTTTTATGTAAAAATATTATTATATACTATTCAAAATACTCCCCAAGTATTTAGTTATCGTCTTTAGAGTTGTAATGAATGTAGATTTTATATTATGATATTTCTAGTGAAAATATCCTAATTTCATAAATAAAGGTATTTATTTGTAATATTGATTTGTAGGGAATTCATGGTACTTTAGTGTAAAATGATTCTTGTGATATTTTTAGAAAAAGGTGGAATATTTATATTATTACAAAATAGATATTTTAATGTTATATATACATATATTTATAAGAAAATAAATTTAATATATATATTATATTCTAGAAATCTCGTTTTTCTTAAGATGTCGTATTTTAAATCTTTCGAGACCGAATGCTCCTTGCGGAGGTCTGCATCTCGCACTACTAAGCCCGAGGATGTGCGATAATACACACTATCCCGAACGGGTTCCCCAAATGGGTTGTAGCGGCGCTTTGCAAAGATTTTTATAAATACTAAATCATTAAGAAAAATGGTTTTATAAGTAATGGTATTTATTTGACAAGATGTCGTTTTCCCGTATTCTATGTTCCCGAGGGTATTGTGCTATGTTGCATATGAGTGTTGTGAGGAGGTAGGTCATTACCTCATGATCTACTTAAAGGTATAGCAAGGTTTTGATGGTTTAAATGTAGAAAAGAAACTATATGGTATTTTAATGAAAAAAATACGGTAAAATGGAAATAGCAATTATTTTTGATATAGAACTTGTTCAATATGATTAGTTAGTATTTAATAGTCAACATGAATTGGTTTTAGCATAATTGTATTAAAGAAAAGTGAAGGTTAGGAAGAAACCGAATCGAAAATCGGATTTGTTCCGATTCCGTCGGGTTTTGGAAGTTCGTATTTTTAGAAAAGAGTAAAAGAGAGAAATTGGGACTTACGGGTTTAGGACATTAAAAGAGAGGAAGGGGAGGCGAGAGGAGTCGACGGTGCGTCTTTTCGTCACCGGGAGTTCCTACGGTTGTTGCCGGAAAATTCGTTGGAGCTTCGCCTTTCGCTCACTTCGATTACACACTAGAGTTTCTAGAGATTTCTTAGGAGTTGGCTCAGAGTTTTGGGGTGAGGGGGTAGAGTGTAGAGGTGGTATTTATAGGGTTAGGCTAGGGTTAGGGTAGATGAAGAGTTTAAATTGAAAAAATGTAAAAAATATATTAAAATTCATTAAAAATGGAGTAAATAGGACTTTTTGAATTCTATGGAACCGATCTAAGTAAATAAAGTGTGCAGGGGGTAGGGAGAGGAAGAGACAGATATTTTCTGTTGACGACTCGGCCGACCGGTCGAGTCTGGCCAGCGGCGCCGGTCCGCCGGCCGACTCGGCCGAGTCAGGCCGAGTCAGGAGGTGGGGAGGTGGGGATTCGCCTGGTGATCTCACTGGTATATTTACTTTTTCTAGGGTAGTGGGATTTTTGGGAGTTAACACGTGTTGACTGTTGGTATTCTAAAAAAACTCAATATTAAAAATAATGTGGGGTATGGGATTTGAACTCTGGTGGCTTGGTTCAGCAGTGCAAGGTATTACCAATGAGCTACAAGCTCTTTCTTGTAATTAAGGAGTTAATTAAATACTTAATGTAGTCACAGCCAAAAGTAAATACCCCAAGTATACATTAATTTTTAAGCAAATTTTTGTACACTAAAAATGGAGTTGTTACAGTCTACCCTCCTTACAAAAATTTCATCCTCGAAATTTACAACTTTTATTTGAGGACTAGTTTACAAAGAGGTGTAGATATCTTGCACGCATTACATCTTCCCTTTCCCAAGTGGACTCTCCTGGAGTGTCTTTCCTCCACATCACTCAGACCAAGTTGACTTCTTTGTTCCGAAATGTCTTCACTTTCCTGTCCAGAATCTCCATAGGTTGTTGCTCACAAGATAAATCAGGCTGTATAGTGAGCTCGGAATGATCAAGAACATGGCTGGGGTCACTCACATACCTTCTGAGTTGAGATATGTGGAACACATTATGCACTCCTTCGAATGAAGGTGGAGGCGCTAAGCGGTATGCCACTTCACCGACTCTTTCGAGTATGTCGAACGGTCCAATGTATCTCGGACTTAACTTACCCCACCTTCCAAATCGGATCACTCCGCGGTTCGGAGATATCTTTAAGAACACATGATCTCCTGGCTGGAACTCCAAGTGACGTCTCTTTGCACCAGCCCAGTGCTTCTGTCGATCTTGGGCTATGCGCATCCTTTCTCTGATAGTACGAACCACATCAACAGTCGCTACTATCATCTCTGATCTAAGAAGTTCCCTATCTCCGATGTCGTCCCAACTTAATGGCGATCGATACTTCCTTCCATATAGTGCTGCAAAAGGTGTTATTCATATGCTTGCTTGGTAGCTGTTGTTGTACGAGAACTCCACAAGATGTAGGTGATCTTCCCATGATCCTTTGAAGTCTAACGTACATGCTCTGAGCATATCCTCCGATATCTGAATAGTTCGCTCAGACTGATCATCTATTTGTGGATGATAAGCCATGCTGAATTTCAGACTTGTTCCCAAGCTTGCTTGCAGACTCTGCCAAAATTGTGATCGGAACCTGGTGTCACGATCGGAGACAATGCAGACTAGTACCCCATGAAGTCTCATAATTTTCTGCATGAGTTCATGGGTATCAAAGATAGTACATTATGAAGAGTTTAAATCTTTAAGTAGATTATTAACTCCATGTACTTCTTTGCTAGTGTCTCAGTAGATTGGCCAACTCGAAATGGGATGAAGTGAGCCGACTTTGTGAGTCGGTCCACAATGACCCATACGGTATCGTTACCCTTTGTGCTGCGAGGAAAAGCAGTCACAAAATCCATCGTGATGTGTTGCCACTTCCATTCTGGGATTGGTAACAGTTGAAGTAATCCAGCAGTCCTATGATGTTCAGCCTTTACTTGCTGACACACCAAGCATTTTGCGACGCTTATGGCTACTTCACGCTTCATTCCATGCCACCAATAATTCTGACGTAGATCTTTGTACATTTTAGTACCTTCAGGGTGTACTGAGTAGGGAGAGCTGTGAGCTTCTTTCATTAACTCTTCCCGAACAAGACCTTTTGGTACACATAATCTGCTGCCGTATCTCAAAGATCCGTCTTCATGAATGATGAAGTCTGTTCTGAGTCCATTCTCCACTTGTTCTCTGATCTTTTGCAACTTAGCATCACTTGCTTGAGCTGCTTTGATCTGATTGACAATGGTTGATTGAACTTGTAAATTCATCAAACTTGAAGCATTACCTGGCATGACTACTTCAATCTCCATCTGATGCAAGTCTTGTTGAAGCTTCCACTGAGCGGTGAGATTCATCGATAAAGGTTGGCGACTAAGAGCATCAGGTACCACATTCACCTTCCCTGGGTGATATTGAAAGTTGATGTCAAAGTCCGCCATGAGTTCTAACCATCTTCTCTGCCGTATATTCAACTCCTTCTGAGTAAACACATATTTCAGGCTCTTGTGATCTGTGTATATATGCACTCGTTCACCAAGTAGATAGTGGAGACAAATCTTGAAATCAAAGATGACTGCTGCTAACTCTGGATCATGCGTCGGATAATTGGGCTCATGAATCTTCGGCTGTCTTGAAGCATAAGCCACAACCTTACCGTGCTGATGTAGAACACATCCTAATCCCTTACCGGATGCATCACAATGCACTTCGAATCCTCCAGATTGATCCGGTATGACGAGAATAGGTGCTGATGTCAACCTTGACTTGAGTTCTACGAAAGCTTGTTCGCATGCTTCTGCCCACACAAAATATTCACCTTTACGTGTGAGCTTGGTCAGAGGTGTTGCTATCTTTGAAAAGCCTTCAATGAACCTTTTGTAATATCCAGCTAAACCCAAGAAACTTCGAATGTTCTTCACTGACTTTGGCGTTGGCCATTCGCTAACTGCTGAAACTTTCGCTGGATCCACAGAGATTCCTTCTCCTGATACGATATGTCTAAGAAAACCAACTTGCTTTAGCCAAAACTCGCACTTGCTATACTTGGCATAGAGCTGATGTTGTCGAAGAGTTTCCAGGACAATTCGTAGGTGCTCGGCATGTTCTTTCCGACTCTTAGAATACACCAGGATGTCGTCGATGAAGATGACAACAAACCTGTCTAAGTACTCCCGGAAAACTTGATTCATTAGGTTCATGAATATTGTTGGTGCATTGGTCACTCCAAATGGCATCACTAGAAATTCGTAATGTCCATAGCGAGTTCTGAAAGCCGTTTTATGAGTATCAGCTTCCTTGACCTTCACCTGATGATAACCTGAACGAAGATCCAATTTAGAGAAAACACAAGATCCACTTAGCTGATCGAATAAATCGTCGATGCGCGGGAGTGGATAGTTGTTCTTTATAGTGACTTCATTCAAGGCTCTGTAATCGATGCACATTCTGTATGAACCTTCCTTCTTCTTCACAAGTAGTACAGGTGATCCCCAACTTGAAGTGCTGGGACGAATCCATCTTTTCGCCAGTAATTCATCCAACTGTGTTCGGACTTCCCTCAACCCTTCTGGACTTAGTCGATAAGGTGCTTTGATCATCGGTTGTGCTCCTGGTACTAAATCAATGCTGAATTCAAGAGCTCGATCGGGAGGCAAACCTGATATATTGTCAGGAAACACATCGTCGAACTCTCGAACCACATCTGGCCTTGATTCTTCCTCCGCTTGAGCTGCTGCAACTACTGCTTCCCTTAGCTTCGCTTTGTAGGTACTTGGCTCCAGGGTACGGTCTCCGCTTTTGAAATAGAAGACCGGGTGGTCTGGAATCTCGAATACTACCCTCCTTTGACGACAGTCGATGGTAGCATAAAAAGTTCCAAGCCAGTCCATACCTAGAACCACATCGAAGTTCGGTATGTCCGGTACTTTGAAATCAGCATAAAATTCTCTGCTGCAGACGACTACTGGACACAATTTGTATCCCATTGTTTCCTTTAGAGCGTCATTTCCTGAACTAACATTCCAGCTGGATACAAGCGGTGTGACTGGAATCGCATGGGTTCGGACGAACCGTTGCGACATAAAGCAGTGAGATGCTCCAGTATCGAACAGTGCTAGTGCAGGTATTGAGGATACTAAGATTGTACCTAAGTATGTGGGATTTGTTTTAGGTATAGGGAAATGTATGTAAATAAGTAGCAAGACTGAAAATAAAGGTTTGAGAAGAAAAGTTTACCAGTAATAACTTGGCCAGTGGCCTCAGCTTCTTCCACGGTCATCGTGAAAGCCTGGCGCCTTGGTACATTCCTCCTGGCCTGAGAAGCATTCCTCGGAACGTTCCTTTGAGCTTGATGGAACTAACGAGGAGGTGGTGCAGCTTGTGGTCCTCTGGGTGGTGCAGGTAGTGCAAGTCTTGGAGCAGGGGCTTGGATGGCTGGGCGCTGTGGGTAAGTGTTTGCTGGCCTGGGTGCAGCAATTGGATTTTGTCTGTGAGGACAAGACCCAATGTCATGAGCAGTTGAGCGATAGACTAAGCAAAGACGGTTCGCTTGCCGGAAGTCTTGCATCATATGCCCAGGTCTCTTGCAGTAGGTACAAAAGGCTGGGCTGGGACGATGGTTCGGTACTCCCGGTCGCCTTGGCACAAAAGGTGGCCTGGACGAGGCTCCTCCTGTCATCTGGTTGACAGGGCGTTTAACTCCTGCAGTCTGAGGTTTGCCCCTCGCCTTTATCACTGCCTCATAACTGCGGGCAGCTTCCAGAGCATCCTCATGAATTGGAAATTTCCCTGTGGCAAGTGCAGCCTGGATTTCCGTGTCCAAGCCTTGTTGAAATCGACGGGCTCTGATCTCATCCGTCGGTATCAGGTGTGCCGCAAATCTGTTACGGTCTTGTGTTAGCTGTGTAGTATGTGATATTTAAAAATTTGAAATATTATGACATATCTTACCGACTGAGCATGGTGAACTCAGCGTCATACTCATCTACAGACTTAACCCACATAGAACCTTGTTGTAGATGAATAAAATGTTGTTCCATGTCGAACCTGGAAGTCACAGGGAAATACTTCGTATCGAACTTATCGCGGAAAGTCTTCCATTCAATGGACTGTTCAAGACGGCTTTCTTCCGCCTTCCACCAGTTGCGAGCATTGTCCGTGAGCTGTAATTTTGCCACACGAAACCAAGCTATGTATGGCACTTATGCTGCTGCCAGATCATCCTCTATACCCTGTGCCCATTCCTCAGCTTCAAGTGGGCTTCCCTTTCCTGAGAACTGTTTGGGGTGTAAAGCCCTGAATTGCTTTACCCCAGATGCTTCAGTCTCGGGACGGTTCAAGAGTTGTTGTTGTCCCTCAAGAAGGCTGCGGATCCCCTCAAGCAGAACTGTTTGCTCAGTGGGTGGAGCAGGAACAGTAGGTACGATTGGTAGTAGAGGTGGAGTGTTGTTGAAGTCGGCGCTTGTGTTGTTTTGGGAATCCATAACCTTGGAGAAAAATTTGGGTTATGACAAATTCAAAATATTTGAAATGATAAGGTTCAAGGAACAAGAATTGTAAAGAATGTTTTAGTTGATGGTTCTTGTGTTATATTGCTTAGGTTGTTCATGCAGAACAGAACTGCATAGTATGGTTCTATACAGCTCTGACCTGCATGGGCCACCAACAAAACCTGTCACACCCTGCTTCCCAGTATACTGGCAGAGGACGCACCTGGGCCGCTACGTATTTACTGTGAAGTAAATACGCTAAGCGTATCTAAGCAATATAAAAGTAAATGCACAAGAGACAAGATATAATCAAAATAACAACTTTATTTATTCACATTCTTTCTGTACAATACATGGAAAGTAAATACAACTGATAAAAAGCAATGCTTAAACAATGGCATAACAGAAATGAAAAGTACTGAATGGAAAGTGTACAATGAACTAGAGCTCGGGGTCTTCACTGAATTGGTCCAAGTCTTCAGCAGTGGGCTCGATCTCTGACGTGTCCAGATCACCTGACGACATTCAAAGAAGAAAGAAAGAGAATGTCGTCTGCGAACAGATCGCTCGGTAAGTCCCAAAAATAAGGGAGAAATAGAATAGACAGAGTAAGAAGGTATGTTTTAAAGTTGTATTATATTGTTATAATATTGTGTTAACGCTGTTGTTTGTAGCTTGGTACAGAAGGATGCCAGTGTATACGAGAGGGGTCCCTATATGCTAGAGACCAGGGAAAACGGAATGTACAAGGAACCGTTGGGCCACGGTACAACAGCAACGGAATATAGGTTAGGTGTCTTAATCTTACTGTCTCGTGACACTTCTAACACCTTCTGTACCAATCTACCCCTTAAACCCCGTAGTGTTTTGATTGTATTGTTTGTCTTGTATTGTAACTGTATAGATTGTATAATTGGATGACTGACCGAAACCATGATATCAGCAAACGGATGTAACTGGAGAATCATGTAAATGGATGTAACTGGAGAATCATGTAAATGGAAGTATATCCATGGTTCGGTTCGGTCAATACAGATTGAATAGTTTGAACAGATTGAATATATGGATTCATGGATTCATATTGAATTGTAATATTGCAGATTATAGATTGTACTTGAATCATATTCAAGTCAGATTATAATGAGACTCACTCTGAGTCAGACAATTAGAAAAGTAAATTGAAGTCCTGGTTGTTTTGATGTTATCGGTAATCACTGCACATGGACGGCAGGATTTGTGTCTTTTTCAAAGACGATTACCGTATTGATAACACCGTTGTTAAGTTGTCTACCTTAAATAGGTAAGCACCCACTTCTCTGGCTCTCTGAGGCTCAAGAGATTGGTCCCACTTGTAAGTGCACGGCGGCGCCCCGGCCGTCAATCCGACGCCGGAATGCGGAAGCGGTGAAAAACTTAAATTTTGCGGACTTAGCAAACCGGCACCACCGCGCACTAAAACACCCGGATCGTTACCATTAACAAGTCTAAGCTAACTAGAAGATGGGTTAGAGATATACCGACGATCCAAGTCATCCGGTCTTCTCGTCATGGTCCCGATCTCTTGCGGAATGTTCCGTCTCCTCCTCGTCGCCGGAAGTGCACCACGTCGCCTACATCGTTTACGGGCTCCCACCTCAATGCCGAGGCAACTCGGGCACGAAGCCGGCTACTCGACGTGCCCAAGATTCGCTGTAGAATGTGTAGTAGAACTTGTGTCTCTTTTTGGGGTAGTGGAGGTTGCCATTGGTGAAGGAAAAGAGAGCTTAGAGAGAGGTGAGAAAAATGGAGCATACTCAAGAAGGAATGTCTCATATTTTTCTCCACACATCCAAATGAAAAATGAATCCCATTCCCTCTCTTGGAATGGCCGGCCCACACCCCCCTTTGTGTGATTGGAGAGAGAAAGAGAGAGCAAGGTCAAGGGGTGGGTGGAAGCAATGATGCAAGAGGGCATCAAGAAAGAATATGATCACAAGCAAAAACCACACACAACCACAACCATCATCAACAACCATGATGCTAACAAAGTCAAGCCATCATGAAGTATGAAGTCAAGCAAGTCAAAGGAGGGTGCTATCATGATACAACAAAATGCAAAGACCCCCTTCCACAAATGCCTATTTGCAACAATGCAAATAAGCCCTCCTCCACCAATCTTCGGCCAATGAACGGAACAATGGAAATCGGCCGAAACGGAAAACAAACTGGCAACTCCAAAAACTGGTCCCGTAATAAATTACAGGAAAACCCCGATACTGTGCATACACACCCGCATTTGTATTCCGACCGAAATACAAATGCAATGAGACAAAATCTACACTGTACTATACTAGGATCCGGCTTATACCAAAGCCGGCCAGTAATATCCGTTCGATCCTGATCCGTGCAATACCGCACGTATGTGATCGAACCCTGCCATATAACCATACGGCCTATAGTACAAATTGTCCGATCGTGATCCGTACAATACCGCACGTATCTGATCGGACCTTGCCATATCTCCATACGGCCTCTACAACCTTTCGCCCGAAAGCTGAGTAACTGTAAATGTGGTGGACTCTAAAGACTCGCCAATACTATGGCTGTGGATTTAACCACTAGCACGTCAGAGGTATATGCCAATACGTGACGGGCCACCAGCTATTGACCAAAAGGGACGTCGATGAGGAAGCTCACCCCGACACCCAACTGAGCCTGTCAGTGACAATATCCGTGCAGTCCGGTCCGTTCGTCTATGAGCATCGCATGGCGGGCCTAGGGGGTTGGTAAAAGTCAGACCCCCAAAAGCGGTACAAGTCGTGTCGGAGTGTAGCCCAGAACACCCTGAGATACTACTGGAATACCTACCAGTAAATCTCCTTGCCTCGGCCGAGGGCTTCGTGTAATGGCTCTCCTAGACACAGCACGACCTCACCCCCAATACCGGGAGAGACGAACCCCTGAAGATACGCTCACTGCCTCCATGTGGCTCGGGACTGCACCCAACTAAAACCTGTTTGCACGACTCCTTTGAGCCGTGGTAGGGTAATAATCAAAGTACAGTGGGAACTCACACGAGACAAATGACGATCCCCAGGTCGATGAACTAACCTGCACACATGTCACCAGGGAACTGCCATCTGACGTCTGGTATATGACCAACTAGCATGTTCCCGGCGAGTCCTGTCCGGTGTACTCATAACCCAATGAGCACCTGTATACATCTTAGGTGATCCAACTGACACCAGTGGCTTGTGAGACCGGCCACCGCCCCTCGTCGGGGTCTCGACTGTATACACTAGTCTACTAATGGAGTATCGATGCCCGGTCTCGAAACTCCCACGACTAGGGACCTTTTAAGGATATGCTTGTAGACCCCCAGCTCCCACTTATATGATCGCCCTCATACTGCTGGTGGTCAAGCAAGAATCCTAGGGGCTCTATCAACGTGTAATAGCGACGTGTCATGTCACCTAAAACAGTACACGATGATAAAGGTAAACCAGATAGCATACTATCATCTCGAGTAAGACTGTCCTACCGGGATAGGTCCTCCCTCAATCATTACAATCACGTACCTGTGACCTAATAATTGACTCTGAGGGCACTATCTCCAACAATCTCCCACTTGCACTCAAGGCTAATTATTGCGATGTCGCATACTCACAGCCCGTGTGATACCGAACATCCAACTCCTCTACTAGTCAGTCTCACAAAGCTCGTTTGCGGAACTTTTGCGTTCGAGGAATAGCCTCAGTGAGTGGATCCGCTTTGCTGTTTCTTTCTTTGTCTCTCTATATCTCAAGTTCGCGGAGAAACCCATCTCCCGAAAAGAGCAATACCTGTCTTAGAACGTGTCTGGATGTCTGATGGGACATAGCTCATAAATGAACTCCAAATCCAAACTTCTTAGACTGTATCATCAACTGAACTTAATCAGTATCCTGCGCCATGCCTCCCTCAGTATTGCCCTCGACCACCTGTCCAAAATACTGCCCCTCATCAGAAGGAAAACTATAGCTCTGACAACATCCTTGTCGTCCATGTCACCTTGGAAGCCTGGAATGATAACTGTCTCCTGAATGAGGCTGTCGTTATCATATCCCTAGAACATCCACTTATGTTCTAAAACTGCTTCCGACTGTTTCTCCAGGATTGGATTAATGTCAACTTATTGCATCTAGTGCAAGAACAACATCTGGTGGTACTTGACATCTCATGATTGACTCAATTGCCTAAGCAAGTGCTGTGCCAATCATGCACGTCCCTCTCCCCTTTAGTCTGTAAGACACCTTTGGAGAGGGTGACTCCATTACCTGCAGGTACACTACCGTGCCAGGAGTCGTCCATTCTAAATACTCTTAGAATGCTGTCAAAGTACCCTGATTGGGAAACCACCCAAATCTTAGATCTAAAGCCATAGATCTAGTAACCAATATGTCTGATACAAAATCCATTTCCTTTGTGGAGAAACCACTGTGTGACGACCAAAGTATAACCGATCGTAGTGTAGGAGTTTCTTTTCCTACTCTGTGTATATCATCCAGATACCAGGATATCACACCCTACTACCTTCTCAACAGATCCATCCGTTATTCTGATGAAGTCAAACCCATGACTGTCACGTCAGAAACAGATGATCTATCTCCGCTACATCTGCTTTAGTCTATAAATAGACATAAGCCACCTGTCCACCAATGCTTCCGCTGCTCCCACTGACTACGACAACCCTCTGGCAGAGTCATATACACGTGCACTTCTAAAACTAGTTTAGAACGACGCTATACTCATCCTCCCGCCGGGTCTCGCAGCCTGGAACAACAGCAATGGTAATTGTGGGTAAACAAGAACTTCCCTGTCACCGTCCTTGAGGCTACCGGAGTACCTCTCGGGTGCCTGAAGTTACCCATCTTATCTGCGGAGTGGCCAATGGAATGTCAATCCAGATTGAATCTTTAGGTTCCTTATCAAATCTTCAGTAATCGTTTGTGGTTCTGGAATCACTTCCAGTTCTACCATACTCCCACTACTGTTTTTCTGAAAAAGTCCATTTTATTTAAAATTGTGGCGAGTCTAGAACAATATTGCTATCGTTCATCCAGATGGTAGAAAATCAACCCTCGTCATAGCCTGGGTCAACCCACAAACAGCCATTACAGAAACGTGCCTTGAGTTGTCCAGTGTCTGGTTTTAATCATAAACCGGACAACTCCCCGTACCTTAACATCGTTAAGATACGAACTGTTCTATATCCAATATAGGACCAGAGGCACTGATTTAATTGAACCAGATTCAAATCATGCAGCTGTCTCGAGTGCATGTCAACTAAATGGAAGAAGGCCTGATCAGCGTTACTCAACTTAGGAATATTTCAAATTATGAGTAACCTGAAAGAGAAGCAAGATCTCTTTATCATTACTATTAACTGAATACCATATACAAGTATCTACATCTTCGATCACTTTGAAGAATCCCGATACTTGCTACACCTGGTTCTCTACTCTATTCAAATACATATAACTTCTCAACATTCAGACCCTGTGTTTCCGCGAAACACCTGTCTAAAAACTTGAGAAGTCATAAGTAGACTGAATGTAGTACGAGGACCAACCCCTCTGTCCTGATGGACCCTGGACAACATACAATCCTTTGTATAAGTCCCTTGAGTCTGATAACTCATTCACTGTGTGTCGTAGGTTGAAAACTGTACTTATGGTTAAGAAGAATTACACCGCTGTTTAATGCTCCTTACCTAACCATCCACTGATATGGGTAAATGTCGTAGACATAATTTCAGAAAGGTATATCTCACTCTATGAAAATAGACGTACAGATATATCAATTTGAAATTGGTGCATAACAGCGGATATTCAAAACCAAATATTTGCCGACCGGCAAACAGCCCAGGTGATTTCCTCAAATATCCCCGATTACAACGAATCCCGATATAATGAGGATGATCACCCAATTCCCAATAACTTACTCCCACTCATCATCTGTAAAACCATACTGATGTGAGAATCATACCTGGTAAATACATACCCTGGAGTAAGTATCTAATCGGGAAATCAGTTTTCTTTTAACAGTACACAGCGAACCTGAAACATTGAAATGTTCCGATGGGGTATCCCGGTATTCTTAGTAATGCCTCTACCAGATTCACGACTGTAACCGTATAATCCTTTGCCACATCTCCAAATCCCTTCATATGTCTTTAGTCTTTACCTTCTGCACACCCCTTTAGGCCAAATGGTTTTCTTCCTTCCCTACCGTTCGGCACCAGCCTATGGTTTGGAAGAAGACTATCCAAAAAGCATAATGGGTGTACTGTCCTAATCCTAGGATCACTCGCAACATGAGAGAAGGTGAAGATAAAAGATACCTGAATGTACTTTATTCCTATTTCTCCTGAACCAGGATCCATCCCCGAACTGGAACAAGTTCCTTTCGAGTTCGTATATAACCATACGATGGAATATCCAATAAACTGTGGATCTTCGTAGTGATACGGAGTGTCCTGGAGAAATACAAAGGTGATTTGGGAGTGGTAACGAAATATTTGGTTTGGTCGTGAATATCTGTTGCAATTTACTTTGCCCTCTTACTAATCCCTTGCTTTGTCTGAACTTAATACCTTCTGCACACCATCGTTATGCTAATTGGTTTTCTTCATCCCCTACCGGTCGGCACCAGCCTAAGGTTTGGAAGAAGACAATCCAATTTGCGTAATAGGTGTACTACCCCTAAACCAAGGAGTACTCGTAACCTGAGAGAGGGTAAAAGGAAAAGACAACTGAATAATCCTATCCGTTTTCTCCAGAACCGGAAACCATCCTCGAATAAATTCTTTCGAGTTCGTATCTAACCATACGATGGTTTTGTCCAATGGAAGTGGACGTTCGTAGTAAAACGGGGTGTCCTGGAGAAAAGGGTAAAAGTAGGAGTGGCAATGAGGTTTGCAACTCTGACAATCCAAAAGCCGGTGTTTAAGAAGGTTCGGTCAACTTGGTCACTGAGTCATAGTCTTAGGGTCGGGTCAATGGTCGCTGCCAAAGAGAGAGAGAAAAGAAACACTCAGCGTGCACTCTAACCTAGATCAGAATGGTCACCAATTTATCTAATCTGGAAACCTCCCACTGTACCGTCAAATTCTCCTCCAAACCTGAAAGAAGAATTAGTCGGGATCACCCGAGGAGTATACTAACTCATCAGTGGGAATCGGGATCCAACTCTCATCGCATGACAACGTGACGGAATCCGCTCACGGTATCACACTCCAGAAGGTATGCGCATATCTGGCAAGTTTCAGTACTTTTGAAACTCCCGATGTGATTTCTGCCCCATGCTCTTATGACCTTGACTTTGGCCAACAAATCATAAGTCACATGTCAAGTTCTACCCGTCATTCTCCAGGTTGATTTGAATCCACCCGCACAAGCCCTTGACTTTGGCCAACAAGGCTATACGACTGTCCCAAACCAACGCATCTATCTATGCTGCATATGAATAACCAACAGCTACCAAACACTGTGCCTTGACTTTGGCCAACAAACACAGCTTGAATACTATTGCCTACCCATATGAAACGACGGAGGGCTACGAATGGTTTCTGGCGAAAACCTTTAACGTAAAGAACTTGATATCGTCGAAGGAACGGATAGCTTTTAAAAAATATAGTGACGAAAACCGTTGCTAAAGAGGTCATTCCCGGTGAAGGGATCTCGGCTCTTTCCCCGTAGAATGGGGTGCAGGATATTCCAAATGAATACCGCGATGCAAAGCAAAAGTAATCGGCTATAGTGAAGTTAATGCCCTGACGCAAACTTTTTGTCCAAGGGGTCACTCCCGGTGAAGGGATCTCGGCCCTTGCCTCGTCGACTGAGGAGCAGGATATTCTAACTGAATATCACGATGCAAAACAAAAGAGAACGTCCTTGCAATAACAGCTTTTTGAAAAAGTGTTCCAACAACATCAGATTAGGTTTGTTTTTAACTTGCATTGATCCGAATCAATGCAGTCCCATCAATTGATCACACCACAAAGAACGAAAATATACTGATGTACGTATATGCCATCCGCATTCGCCACTGGGTCCCGTCATTACCCGTTAGGTTAGCTTACTAACGACAGAGCGGGGACTGGACTAGCGCGGATGCAAAACATATACAACATCTACTAATATATATACCAATATATTATATTCGCTCAAGGCGTGAATGAAATGCAACATCACAGAGAATGAACAGCATCACAGAAACAATACAGATATCTGGGATCCCCGGGTTTCACAGAGCCACTAATGAAACCCGACGTTCCCCTGGTCGTGTGGATAGCCTGCGCAATGAAAACCTAGACCCCTACGGGCGCGGCAAGTCACCTGCCAAAACCTGAAGCGAGGCAGCCCCCTTCAGCGCCGTGAATGGACCACCCAGCACTTCACGGAATCCGGCAACTTGGGCACCCCTCCTGGGTCAACCTGTACCCCCTACGAGTGCGGCGAATAGCCCGCCAATCCTAGAGTGAAGCCCCCTCCGTCTCAATGCCATGAGATGCGGGCTTGTTGCCCTCCAGAACCCGGCTATCCGTGCACCCCTCCGCGGGGCAATCCTAGTACAGAAAGTAAAATATACATACACCGGGTACATCGACCGCAACCAGGTCGTGCCCCAAAATAATAATACAATCAGGCAGTGACGGCAGTCCACATGTCGGACGCTCGCCCCGCAATATCAAATGTACATAATACAACAGCACAATACTAGCATTGCATCCAGGCTATCCCCCACGACCGATCCGCAACATCACAGCAAATACATAGAACATCAACGTGAAAGTCACGTTCGCAAATCCGTCTAACCGGGCTATAGCAGTTAGACCGGATTTACCGATCGAGTGACATTCACGGTCGCAGATATAATGTAAATACTGTGAAAAATGTGTTTAAAAAATTTCCGATTGATCAAACAATTAACAAGTGGGCCCCAAAGAAAACTGTAGCACTCACAGAAACAATTGGCCCAACTTTAATATTCCAAAGCCCATATTTTAAGCCCAGAAGGCCTCTGTAAAAAAATGGTGAAGTGATGTGAATAGTGCGCGGCGGAAGGGCCGCACAAATGGGGTTTTCGCGGCGGTTCCGCGCTCCAACTGTGGAGTTACTTCGTCAAATTTTTACAGAACTCTGATATTTTCCAGTACATCAATATTTTATAACCTGAAAAATTTTTCGAGACCAAAAATTTTCAACAGAAACTGATGCGAACTTAAATGCAGTTTTGGAACTTTTTGATCGATCGGAAATGCAAACACATTACACAAAGTTAGACTAAGTTAATGGCGAGGCTCTGATACCACTGTAAGTGCACGGCGGCGCCCCGGCCGTCAATCCGACGCCGGAATGCGGAAGCGGTGAAAAACTTAAATTTTGCGGACTTAGCAAACCGGCACCACCGCGCACTAAAACACCCGGATCGTTACCATTAACAAGTCTAAGCTAACTAGAAGATGGGTTAGAGATATACCGACGATCCAAGTCATCCGGTCTTCTCGTCATGGTCCCGATCTCTTGCGGAATGTTCCGTCTCCTCCTCGTCGCCGGAAGTGCACCACGTCGCCTACATCGTTTACGGGCTCCCACCTCAATGCCGAGGCAACTCGGGCACGAAGCCGGCTACTCGACGTGCCCAAGATTCGCTGTAGAATGTGTAGTAGAACTTGTGTCTCTTTTTGGGGTAGTGGAGGTTGCCATTGGTGAAGGAAAAGAGAGCTTAGAGAGAGGTGAGAAAAATGGAGCATACTCAAGAAGGAATGTCTCATATTTTTCTCCACACATCCAAATGAAAAATGAATCCCATTCCCTCTCTTGGAATGGCCGGCCCACACCCCCCTTTGTGTGATTGGAGAGAGAAAGAGAGAGCAAGGTCAAGGGGTGGGTGGAAGCAATGATGCAAGAGGGCATCAAGAAAGAATATGATCACAAGCAAAAACCACACACAACCACAACCATCATCAACAACCATGATGCTAACAAAGTCAAGCCATCATGAAGTATGAAGTCAAGCAAGTCAAAGGAGGGTGCTATCATGATACAACAAAATGCAAAGACCCCCTTCCACAAATGCCTATTTGCAACAATGCAAATAAGCCCTCCTCCACCAATCTTCGGCCAATGAACGGAACAATGGAAATCGGCCGAAACGGAAAACAAACTGGCAACTCCAAAAACTGGTCCCGTAATAAATTACAGGAAAACCCCGATACTGTGCATACACACCCGCATTTGTATTCCGACCGAAATACAAATGCAATGAGACAAAATCTACACTGTACTATACTAGGATCCGGCTTATACCAAAGCCGGCCAGTAATATCCGTTCGATCCTGATCCGTGCAATACCGCACGTATGTGATCGAACCCTGCCATATAACCATACGGCCTATAGTACAAATTGTCCGATCGTGATCCGTACAATACCGCACGTATCTGATCGGACCTTGCCATATCTCCATACGGCCTCTACAACCTTTCGCCCGAAAGCTGAGTAACTGTAAATGTGGTGGACTCTAAAGACTCGCCAATACTATGGCTGTGGATTTAACCACTAGCACGTCAGAGGTATATGCCAATACGTGACGGGCCACCAGCTATTGACCAAAAGGGACGTCGATGAGGAAGCTCACCCCGACACCCAACTGAGCCTGTCAGTGACAATATCCGTGCAGTCCGGTCCGTTCGTCTATGAGCATCGCATGGCGGGCCTAGGGGGTTGGTAAAAGTCAGACCCCCAAAAGCGGTACAAGTCGTGTCGGAGTGTAGCCCAGAACACCCTGAGATACTACTGGAATACCTACCAGTAAATCTCCTTGCCTCGGCCGAGGGCTTCGTGTAATGGCTCTCCTAGACACAGCACGACCTCACCCCCAATACCGGGAGAGACGAACCCCTGAAGATACGCTCACTGCCTCCATGTGGCTCGGGACTGCACCCAACTAAAACCTGTTTGCACGACTCCTTTGAGCCGTGGTAGGGTAATAATCAAAGTACAGTGGGAACTCACACGAGACAAATGACGATCCCCAGGTCGATGAACTAACCTGCACACATGTCACCAGGGAACTGCCATCTGACGTCTGGTATATGACCAACTAGCATGTTCCCGGCGAGTCCTGTCCGGTGTACTCATAACCCAATGAGCACCTGTATACATCTTAGGTGATCCAACTGACACCAGTGGCTTGTGAGACCGGCCACCGCCCCTCGTCGGGGTCTCGACTGTATACACTAGTCTACTAATGGAGTATCGATGCCCGGTCTCGAAACTCCCACGACTAGGGACCTTTTAAGGATATGCTTGTAGACCCCCAGCTCCCACTTATATGATCGCCCTCATACTGCTGGTGGTCAAGCAAGAATCCTAGGGGCTCTATCAACGTGTAATAGCGACGTGTCATGTCACCTAAAACAGTACACGATGATAAAGGTAAACCAGATAGCATACTATCATCTCGAGTAAGACTGTCCTACCGGGATAGGTCCTCCCTCAATCATTACAATCACGTACCTGTGACCTAATAATTGACTCTGAGGGCACTATCTCCAACACCACTTAAACCTATGTTTACTAGGGTCCTTAGGGTAATTTATAGAACTTGAGGGGATTTTATGTAAAAATACTATTATATACTTTTCAAAATACTCCCCAAGTATTTAGTTATCATCTTTAGAGTTGTAATGAATGTATATTTTATATTGTGATATTCCTAGTGAAAATATCCTAATTTCATAAATAAAGATATTTATTTGTAATATTGATTTGTAGGGAATTCATGGTATTTTAGTGTAAAATGATTCTTGTGATATTTTTAGAAAAAGGTGGAATATTTATATTATTACAAAATAGATATTTTAATGTTATATATACATATATTTATATGTGTAACACCTTAGATTTCGGTTAGTATTAGTTTAGACGATAATGCGGGTTTTTGGTAAAAAGTTTACCAATTTGGGTTCCTCACATTTTATAACATTTAATTAATAATTTATTATTATTTGTTATGGCTTGCATGCACATGTGCATGTTTATGTGAGGGTGTGTTTGTGTAATCTTGTTCTTAGCAACCATGACAACTTAACCTTAATCTAATCCTTTGCTTTAATCCAATCCTTGTTTAAACCTTAATCCTAATCCTAGATATTTTGTGTGAGAAGAGAGATATTTCTTTTGGATGTGAGAGGAGGTGGCATGGTGGTGGTGTGAATGCATTAATGGTGATTTAATGCAAAGGGTACACTCACCTCACTCTCACCCTACACTCACCTCCCTCTCTCATTATCCTCTCACTCTCTCATTTCTCTCTCACTTATTCCCTTCTCATTTTCTTCATATCTCTCTTTTCTAAACTGAACACTTCACTAATCCATCACAAATCCATCTCAAATCTTCACAAAAATCACATCTTTTGCCTTAATTTGCCTCTTGGATGCCTTGGAGCTTGGGAAGCTAGGATCTTTGAGTTCTTTTGGATAGGTAATGATCTATTTCTGTTAATTAAGTGTTTATTGTGTTGCGTAGCTTATTCGTTTTAGTTTAGATCGCGTTATGTATCGTTTCGGGTAAATATCGTATTTTTTAGTGTAGTTTTGGATCTCGGATGATCTGCTATCAAACCAGGTATTTGTTGCAAAAGTTTCCATCACAGTGACCTAATGTAGTGACTTAGAACCTACCCTCAAAATACCCATTTCCTCTTGAACAGGCCGCAAATAAATTGCTTCTGGCCGCAAATTGCGGCCAGGCTAGGGAGTTGTGGTTTGGGTTTTGGTGTAAGGGTCTCTAGGGTTGTATGTGGTCTCATGGTACTTGCAACTTTTACAGATTGTTGGTATAGCAAAATCTGGGACCACTTTGCGTATTTCTTATGTTCGTTTTCACGCGTTACGTTATCCGATGCGTTCGTGTTCTGTGTTGCTATTGCTCTGAGTTGGTTTCGTCGTGTCGCTATGCACGTTAGCCACAATACGAACACTTGAGAGTAAGTTTTGTGTTGTCGCATTGGTCAGCATAGTTTGTACATATTTTAGGTCTATTGCTAATATATACTTGCTTTGTTGTGTTATGTTTAGGTTCGCAGGCGGGGACTTCGGACGCTGCGAAGAAGGGAAAATAGGTGGTAGGCTTTACTTAGCCAGGAGTGTTGGTGAGTAGATTTAACATCTACAGGGGAATCGTCCGCATGGCGTTATGCATCTGGGCTAGAGATGTTATGATATTGTCGCATATTCTATTGCATATATAGAGTTGCGCATACACCTTATTGCTTAGTTATTTGTTGTGCTTGGACTTGTACCCTTAGGACACTGCACTATTATTGACGGCTCATGTTGCACGAGCACTGAATGTATACCACACACACCATCAGTAATTGCCATGACACGCACAATACACATACATATCTGATATTGTTTGGTTAGGAACGTTGAGACATTGATTCATATTCCTTGTTGCATATGACATATAGCATACCTGTATACCTACATGCTTACACATATGCCTTAACATGCTTACATGCTAGTTACATGTATACCTATATGGTATTGTACCATTAGTGATAGGTATATTTCACACATAATGACATAGCTACATGTATACCTTGCATACATACTTCACTTATACCTGGAGGGTATATTACATCATTATTGATAGGTAGATACATATACCTTGCTATACCTTTATGTTTACACATATATCTGGCTATAGCTACATGTTCACCTTTATTTGATGTTATATTGGACTTGGAGGAATTAGGAACCGCATGATATATATAATAACTTGTTGTAGTTAAATAGCGGCTTTTCCTTTATATGCTCACATTACAGTTTTATGTTGCATATATTATATTCATGGATTTTCGCATTGAGATATGGATTTTTCATGATGTTTCTGGATTTGAGGACCGTGGTAGTTTCATGAAATTATACATTATTTGAAAAACCCGGTTTCTCTTGATATGATATTTCAGCAGCCACCATGAGATTTATTGATTCTGATATATATACCACATGCGAGGAGGAGTCAGGGGCTGTATGAAGGTACATGGTGAAAGGTTCCTAGGCACTCTAGTAAGGTCTCACAAGGCATCGAACATGCCAATTTAAAAAAAATGGTGCCGAGAAACCCTAGACTACGGATCTTAGACTAGATGTTTAGGCGAAATGATAATCTAGTTAACAAATTAACTAAAAGTTAGGATGCTACAACCTTTGTAGATCCGGATACCCACTTCCTTAGCTCCACGAGGGCGTCCTCTCGCTGTCCATCTTGAACCTTGGACTCTCGTGACGGCTTCATCGGAGAAACGTGCGGAATAGGTCGTCGGCTTCGTGTCAAAGACGATCTACGTCGAGGTTGCACAAGCTCAAGCTCCGACTTCACAAAGTAGTAAAACTTGTGAAGAAAACACCCAAAACCACTTGGCAAGAGGTAGAGGATGAAGAAATAGGAGGTGGGTTCACTTTAGATTTGGATTTCTCTCACTAAAACTCAAGTTGCCATTGATGTAGCAAGCTTGAAGAAGAAGAAGAAGATGAGCTAGTTATGATAAGTTCTTTTTAAAAATGAAAAGAAAAGAAATACTTATCATAATTCCAACTAGGGTTAAGTGTAGAGAATAGACCATGGTTAATGGATGGGTTAGGGTTAAGCATGATGACAAGAATGGTTAAGAAGTCAAAGCTTCATGAAGCTTCAACTAAAAGACAAAGAAAGCCACCATTCTTATCATAATCATTTCCAAATAAATAAATAAACAAATAAATAAATAAATGGATATGCAAAACCCTAATTATCAAATTAATCATGGTTTAATCCTATACACTTAACTAAATGATCAAGTATCATCAAACATGATACATATATGTGCACAAAAGTATATCACATATACAACTTGCACATCAAGTGAGAAAATCCGTATAAAGTGAACCAATACTAGTTAATGCAAAGTAATATATCAAATATATAATTATACATTAAATCATTAAATCAACATTTGATTCAATGATCCGGTCATGTCGCACATAACCGACTAGTATTCAATATATCGATTTATCGAATCAATGATTCGACAACTAGGTCATATCGAATATAACCATTCGAAACATTTATCGCGAGAATGAAATGCGGTATCACATACACGCATTATTCTCGGTCCTGCACATATCTCATATGCGCTCCTATTTCGTTTCGCTTGAGCCAGGAAACCTCTGTGTAGGACTCTAAAGACTCGTCAATACGCCGGTAGCAGATGATGATCATATCAAGCATCCACAAGCCGCAAGCGGTCTGCTAAACGTAACGGCCACCCGGGTATTGAGCGATCAGAAGATCGACGAGCTAGCCCGCTCATACTCCTGCGAATCCGACCAGTAACACTTACCGTACAGTCCGGTCTCTTCGTCTGATACGTCGCATATCAAGTCTAGGGGTGGTAAACGTCAGACCCCAATACTCGATAAGTCATGCCGATGTGAGGCTCATAACGGGTCGAGAAACTACTGGTAACACTTACCAGCAAATCTCTGATCAGCCCTGGCCAGGGACTTCCCTGTTACGGCCAATCGAGCACAGCACAACATCAACCCCCAATACCGGGAGAGACGAAACCCCTCCTATCGCTCATTGCCTCCATGTGACTCGGGACTGTACCCAAAGACCACCGTTTTGCACGCCCTCATGGACGTGGTAAGGTGGAGATCAAAGCACAGTAGGAATCACACAAGACTCTATGACGATCTCGGGTCTACAGACTAACCTGTACAAGTGTCACCTGAGAACTGCCATCTGACGTGAGGTATAATACCATCTGGGAGTTCTCGGCGAGTCCGTCCAGTGTACCCAATCTCCACTGAGCACCCGTATACCATCTCTGATGTCAAACACCAATGGACGTGGGATCATCCATCGCCCATCTCATGGGTCGAGAAGCGTATACGCTAGTCTACTCTGGTATATCGATGCCCCGTCTCGATACACCCACGACTAGGGACCTTGAAGGATGTACTTATGGACTACCATGTCCCCACTAGTATGATCTGCATCACAGTCCAGGTAATCAAGTACATATCCTAAGGGCTTTACCAACATGTAACTATAAGGCAGTATAAAGAGACTAGTGTACATGTTAAGATAAAGAGTAACCAGATAGCATACTATCATATCGAGCAAGAAAGTCATCTCTATATATGTCCAAGCATCCAATATAATATACATCATCTGTACAATACTGGCCTCTAGGGCATACATACAACTAACAATCTCCCACTTGCACTAGGGCCAGCTGCTGTAGTATCTCATACCGAGCATCCCGAAGAGTCTCTCAAACTGTGTCTGGGGAATGGCCTTCGTGAGTGGATCCGCCGTGTTGTTCTTCGTGTCAACTCTCCTGACCTCGATCTCCCGGCGATCAACTATCTCCCGGATCAGGTGATACCGCCTCAGAATGTGCCTGGACCGCTGATGGGACCTGGGTTCCTTGGCCAAAGCCACCGTTCCATTGTTATCGCAATACAAAGGTATTGGATGCTCAATGGATGGAACCACTCCAAGTTCAGTAATGAACTTCTTGACCCAGATAGCCTCTTTGGCAGCATCGTTGGCAGCGATGTATTCAGCCTCCATCGTCGAGTCTGCCACGGTTTCCTGCTTGGAACTCTTCCAGCTAACCGCCCCTCCGTAAAGGGTAAAGACAAAGCCCGACTGCGACTTAGAGTCGTCCTTATCACTCTGGAAGCTCGAATCGGTAAAGGACTCCACTTGGAGCTCTCCGTTACCATACACCAAGAACATATCTCTAGTCCTTCGTAAGTACTTGAGAATGCTCTTCACAGCTGTCCAGTGACTCTCTCCAGGATCAGCTTGATACCTGCTCACTACACTTAGTGAGTATGCCACATCGGGTCTGGTACATAGCATCGCATACATGATAGAGCCTACTGCCGAAGCATAGGGTATCCCTTGCATGCGAGCTCTCTCCAAATCAGTCTTGGGAGACATCTCTTTGGAGAGAGTGACTCCAGAGATCGTGGGTAAGTTCCCACGCTTGGACTCTTCCATACTAAACCTCTTTAGTATGGTGTCAATGTACCTGGATTGGGACAATCCCAAAATCCTTTTGGATCTATCTCTATAGATCATAATCCCCAATATGCAGGAGGCATCACCAAGATCTTTCATTGAGAATCTTTGTGATAAGAAGAGCTTGACCGATTGCAGCATAGGAATATCATTTCCTATCAAGAGTATGTCGTCCACGTACAATACGAGGAAGACAACCTTACTCTCTGCCACCTTCTTGTAGATACAAGGTTCATCTGGATTTTTGACGAAATCAAACTCTTTGATAACGACGTCAAAGCAGATGTTCCAACTCCGCGATGCTTGCTTTAATCCATAAATGGATTTAAGCAGCTTGCACACCTTACCGCTGCTCCCACTGTCTACGAAGCCCTCTGGCTGAGTCATGTACACGCACTCTTCTAAATCACCGTTTAGAAAGGCGGTCTTAACATCCATTTGCCAGATTTCGTAATCATGGTAAGCAGCGATGGCAAGCATGATCCGGATGGATTTAAGCATAGCCACTGGAGAAAAGGTCTCGTCATAGTCCACACCTGGTCTTTGACGAAAACCCTTTGCTACAAGTCTAGCTTTGAAAGTCTCCACTTTCCCATCTACACCAAGTTTCTTCTTGAAGATCCACTTGCTCCCAATGGGTTTTACCCCTTCAGGAGCAACGTCCAAAGTCCATACTTTGTTGGTGTACATGGATTCCATCTCACACACCGCATAGCATCCAGCCATTTCACTGAGTCCCCACTCGTGATGGCCTGCTCGAAGCTAGTTGGGTCATCATCCTCCATGATGCAATCCTCGCTTCCACCATCCATGAGAAAACCGTAGTATCTCTCAGGTTGGCGAGGAACCCTACTAGATCGGCGGAGAGGCTGATGTTCATTGGGAGCTACTGAATCCTCTGGTTCCACTAAATCTTCAGTTGTAGTTTGTGTTGCTGGAACCTCTTCCAGCTCTACCTCATCGCCACTAATTTCTTTTGTAAGAAATTCCTTTTCTAAAAAGGTGGCATGTTGAGCAACAAACACCTTTTGTTGTTCACTGTGGTAGAATAGATATCCATACTAATTGCTTGGATATCCTACAAACTTACAAAAAACTGATCGTGCCTCGAGTTTGTCCGGGTTTTGCTTTTTAACATAAGCCGGACAACCCCATATCTTAACTCTTTTAAGAGATGGTCTCTTTCCATTCCATATCTCATATGGAGTGGTAGGCACAGATTTAGTTGGAACTTTATTCAATAGGTATGTTGCTGTTTCCAGCGCATAACCCCAGAAGGAAATAGGTAACTCAGCTGTGCTCATCATAGAGCGCACCATATCTAATAGGGTGCGATTCCTCCGTTCTGATACACCGTTGTGCTGTGGTGTATATGGAGGAGTCAGCTGAGAGAGAATCCCATTCTCTTTTAGGAAGTCCAGGAATTCATTGCTCAAGTATTCACCTCCTCGATCAGATCGTAGGATTTTAATACTTTTTCCGGTTTGGTTCTCAACTTCTTGTTTATATTCCCTAAATTTCTCAAAAGCTTCTGATTTGTGTTTCATCAGGAACACATACCCGAACCTAGAGAGATCGTCAGTGAATGTAATGAAGTATGAAGAACCATCCCTGGCATGTGTAGACATGGGACCGCATACATCACTATGTATCAGTCCCAAGAGTTCGGTAACTCTTTCTCCGTGTCCCGTAAACGGAGTTTTGGTCATCTTGCCTTTGAGACATGACTGGCAAGTGTCATAAGATGAAAATTCAAACGGATTTAAATATCCATCTTTATGCAACTTAGCTAGTCGTGTCGCATTGATGTGGCCCAGTCTACAATGCCATAAGAAGGATTCGTTGAGTTCAGAACTCTTCCTCTTGTGTGCGTTTGTTATGCTCAGAACTGTTGATTGATTTAGAACATAAATGCCATTGCATAACGTGCCTGATCCAACCAACTTTTGGTTACGGAAAATGTTCATAACATTGTCCTGTAATACAAAATTATATCCCTCTTTACTTAATAAAGAAACCGATATAATGTTGCATATCAGGTTCGGCATGTAATAGCATTCGTTCAGAACCAATGTATTACCAGTTGGTAATACAAGGTGATATTCCCCGACAGTCTTGGCTGCAACAATTGCACCATTTCCTACTCTTATGTCTTTATCACCTTCTCCAAGTTCTCTACCTTTCTTAAGCCCATGTAACTGATTACATATATGGGATCCTGACCCGGTATCCAATACCCAGGACGTAGAGCAAATGGAGAAACAGTTCTCAGTAACGAACACACCCGAAGAAAATGCATCAACATGTACTTTCTTCAATCGGGTGGCATGGGAATCCTGGTATTCCCCTATATCCTGTTCATTCCTATAACTCTTATAGGAAAGAACGGAACCAACGTTCCCCAGCACAGTATAACATGCGGGTTCGGTCAATACATCCATATTATTATCTTCATTAGGGCATGAAATGGTCGCTACCTGGAGAGAGAGAGAAGAAAACACTTTAGCGTATGCTCGTGCAAGATCAGATTGGTTATTATCTTATCTAATCAGGATGGCTCCCACTGCTTTTTATCAAATCTTCCTTCAAACCCTAAAAGGAAAGACTAGCCGGGATTAATTACACACTACAAGTTCGCCAATCTTTCAGCCAGGCCAGTGTCGGTACTTTGAGGGAGGTCCCCCGTGCTTTCGCACGAACCTAATTAATGTAAACCTCGTTTTCCCAGAGGCGTAACCCCGTTGACACCTTTCTAGACACCTACTTGATCAGCTAATTGCAATGTGTAAAACTCTCCCAGGAGTAACTCTTACTCGCAGCGGGTATCGGGATCCAACTATCTCATAGAAGGTATGCAATCTCATTGCAAATTTCAACACTTGAAATTCCCGATAATGCTTTTGCCCCTAGCAACTTATGACCTTGGATAAGGTCAACAAATCATAAGCGCTAGTCAAGTTCAACCCGTCATTTCCTGATTGAATCAAACCCACCCGTACGACCCTTGGCTAAGGTCAACAAAGTCGCACGACTACCCTAACTCAATCATATCTCATGTTTTAGCAGATAAATACTAATTAGCTACCGTACACCACGCCTTGGCTAAGGTCAACAAACGCAGCACGAATACTAACTAGTCTCTATCTGAAATGACGGAGGGCTACGCAGGTTTTTCTGAAAACCTATTGCGTAATGAACTTGATATCGTTGTAGAATCAAATGAAGTTTTTGAAATGGAGTGATTTTGAGGCTTTTCTAGTTTTGCTAAAGGAGTCACTCCCGGTGAAGGGATCTCGGTCCTTTCCTCGTCGAATGAGGTGCGGGATATATCATATATATCGCTGTGCAAAGCAAAAACCCAAAAGCAGTCAAAAGCAAACCGAGTGTGTAGCATCTGCCAGTTATTGCTAAAGGAGTCACTCCCGGTGAAGGGATCTCTGTCCTTTCCTCATCGAATAAGGTGCAGGGTATATCATATATACCGCTGTGCAAAGCAAGAACTGTAGCTACCTGTTTTGTTTAAAATCTGATTCTACAACATCTTAGGTTTCTTTTCTTTCATTAATCACATTAATGAAGTCCCATCATTTAAAATACCTAAACATCACAGATAGATATGACGTACACTTATGCCATCCGCATTCGCCTCGATGTCCCCTCTTGCACCGTTAGGTTAGGTAACTAACGACAGAGCAGGGCAGGGCTAGCGCGGGTGTAAAACATAAGTAACGTCTATATAATATATCATATATATCATATACTATATCCATCACAGAGTCACAACACAGATATCGCAGCAGAATGAACATATGAAATATTGGATATACTAGGACGTCCGTGTTTTCAATACGAGCCAGTATAAAACACGGATTCCACGGTCGTGATGAATAGCCAATCCCACACCCCTAGACCCCTACGAGAGCGGCAAGCAACCCTGCCAATTCTAGGGTTAGGAGACCCGGACTCGACTCCTCGAGTTGGTCTCCCACTGGACCCCAGAACCCGGTTACTTGTGCTCCCCTCCTTGGGTCTATCCTAATGCGGAAAAATAAATAATATACAAAGGGTGACAGCTTCCGCTACCTGGAAGTGCCCCAAATAAAAGAATATTACATACAAGTTTTTACATGAATGAAAATGAAAAACACTCATCTCACATAAAAACCCCCGGCTATTCAAACACGACAATCCAATATAACATATCCAGCAACACATAACATCACATGTCATCAACGTAAGTAAATATGTCCATCCCAATTGTCGTTGACATATAGCAACGAAACCGGCGATATCACATATTACACTTACGGTCACAGAAAAGAAAGTGTAAAAGTACAACAGTTGGAATCCGCAATCTCTTTAGACATCACATGCCTAACAGTTACAAACCCCGCATTTTAGTCTCATTATCGAAAACTCTTTTCAATATCGTATGGGACTAAACTGCTAGATTTACAACGTTCATCCAGTTATCTCATAACTGTTTGTGAATTCCAATTATTGTATCCAATTCCGGATAAATAGAATATATTAAACTTTCCGATCGAACATTCGAACACCCAAGTTTTCCCGACACCGATCAACACATGAAATAGGTTCAAAAACATTCACTTCATGCCTCAGTACCAACGGTCCAGCCGTAGAAGGGTCAAGCCAACGCCTCACATGTGGCACGCCGTACTGCCCCAAACCCGAAGATTCAAAGGGCAGTTCAAGACGGTCACATAATCGAGTTAAGGTTTGTTGTCTTCTAGAGGGACCATCGCGTTACTTGCACTACTTCGAACGTCTTTTAACCACAGAAAAATCCAACACTTGGAATTTTTCCGGCAGGGGAAAAGTTGGGTATTTGTATCCGGTCAAACATTTTAACATATTCTACAGTTATCTGGAAATCCACTTAGACAAAAATTTGATAACCCGATTGAATAAACGAATCCCCAAAGCAACCCCAAAATACTCTTCTGTAGAGTCACAATAAAAATACCCAGAAAATATAATATACAAATATATGAATTACTGTGAATTAAAAATTAAACAAGGGAACAGTACGGCCGCGGAACAGCCGCGCATGCATAGCTCGTGCCGCGGTTCCGCGGTGTAAAAGTCGAATCAGGCCCTCGTATTTCACAGTATTTCATATAAAACCCTGCATGATTTTCTGCATATTTTTAATTGACAAAAATCCAAAATTTCGGAAAATTTCCAGAGAGCACCTTGGAAATCAGGGTTTCGGGACAATCGGGTTTCAAACGTCATCTAGACTTCGCCTAAGGCTCTAGCTAGGCTCTGATACCAGTGAAAGGTTCCTAGGCACTCTAGTAAGGTCTCACAAGGCATCGAACATGCCAATTTAAAAAAAATGGTGCCGAGAAACCCTAGACTACGGATCTTAGACTAGATGTTTAGGCGAAATGATAATCTAGTTAACAAATTAACTAAAAGTTAGGATGCTACAACCTTTGTAGATCTGGATACCCACTTCCTTAGCTCCACGAGGGCATCCTCTCGCTGTCCATCTTGAACCTTGGACTCTCGTGACGGCTTCATCGGAGAAACGTGCGGAATAGGTCGTCGGCTTCGTGTCAAAGACGATCTACGTCGAGGTTGCACAAGCTCAAGCTCCGACTTCACAAAGTAGTAAAACTTGTGAAGAAAACACCCAAAACCACTTGGCAAGAGGTAGAGGATGAAGAAATAGGAGGTGGGTTCACTTTAGATTTGGATTTCTCTCACTAAAACTCAAGTTGCCATTGATGTAGCAAGCTTGAAGAAGAAGAAGAAGATGAGCTAGTTATGATAAGTTCTTTTTAAAAATGAAAAGAAAAGCAATACTTATCATAATTCCAACTAGGGTTAAGTGTAGAGAATAGACCATGGTTAATGGATGGGTTAGGGTTAAGCATGATGACAAGAATGGTTAAGAAGTCAAAGCTTCATGAAACTTCAACTAAAAGACAAAGAAAGCCACCATTCTTATCATAATCATTTCCAAATAAATAAATAAACAAATAAATAAATAAATGGATATGCAAAACCCTAATTATCAAATTAATCATGGTTTAATCCTATACACTTAACTAAATGATCAAGTATCATCAAACATGATACATATATGTGCACAAAAGTATATCACATATACAACTTGCACATCAAGTGAGAAAATCCGTATAAAGTGAACCAATACTAGTTAATGCAAAGTAATATATCAAATATATAATTATACATTAAATCATTAAATCAACATTTGATTCAATGATCCGGTCATGTCGCACATAACCGACTAGTATTCAATGTATCGATTTATCGAATCAATGATTCGACAACTAGGTCATATCGAATATAACCATTCGAAACATTTATCGCGAGAATGAAATGCGGTATCACATACACGCATTATTCTCGGTCCTGCACATATCTCATATGCGCTCCTATTTCATTTCGCTTGAGCCAGGAAACCTCTGTGTAGGACTCTAAAGACTCGTCAATACGCCGGTAGCAGATGATAATCATATCAAGCATCCACAAGCCGCAAGCGGTCTGCTAAACGTAACGGCCACCCGGGTATTGAGCGATCAGAAGATCGACGAGCTAGCCCGCTCACACTCCTGCGAATCCGACCAGTAACACTTACCGTACAGTCCGGTCTCTTCGTCTGATACGTCGCATATCAAGTCTAGGGGTGGTAAACGTCAGACCCCAATACTCGATAAGTCGTGCCGATATGAGGCTCATAACGGGTCGAGAAACTACTGGTAACACTTACCAGCAAATCTCTGATCAGCCCTGGCCAGGGACTTCCCTGTTACGGCCAATCGAGCACAGCACAACATCAACCCCCAATACCGGGAGAGACGAAACCCCTCCTATCGCTCATTGCCTCCATGTGACTCGGGACTGTACCCAAAGACCACTGTTTTGCACGCCCTCATGGACGTGGTAAGGTGGAGATCAAAGCACAGTTGGAATCACACAAGACTCTATGACGATCTCGGGTCTACAGACTAACCTGTACAAGTGTCACCTGAGAACTGCCATCTGACGTGAGGTATAATACCATCTGGGAGTTCTCGGCGAGTCCGTCCAGTGTACCCAGTCTCCACTGAGCACCCGTATACCATCTCTGATGTCAAACACCAATGGACGTG
Organism: Agapanthus africanus; assembly: GCA_030015575.1. Taxonomy (NCBI): domain Eukaryota; kingdom Viridiplantae; phylum Streptophyta; class Magnoliopsida; order Asparagales; family Amaryllidaceae; genus Agapanthus; species Agapanthus africanus. The sequence goes on from CM057345.1 coordinate 502,506,511, forward strand.
GGATCATCCATCGCCCATCTCATGGGTCGAGAAGCGTATACGCTAGTCTACTCTGGTATATCGATGCCCCGTCTCGATACACCCACGACTAGGGACCTTGAAGGATGTACTTATGGACTACCATGTCCCCACTAGTATGATCTGCATCACAGTCCAGGTAGTCAAGTACATATCCTAAGGGCTTTACCAACATGTAACTATAAGGCAGTATAAAGAGACTAGTGTACATGTTAAGATAAAGAGTAACCAGATAGCATACTATCATATCGAGCAAGAAAGTCATCTCTATATATGTCCAAGCATCCAATATAATATACATCATCTGTACAATACTGGCCTCTAGGGCATACATACAACTAACACATGGTGGGGCCTGGAGGTACCTCGGGGCGAAAAGGGGATGTCAATGTAACATGCCGATAAGCCTGACAGGGGAACCATACCTACCGGTAACAGTACCTATGACTCGGCGGTTATCGTGGGGATACCGACGGTAGTCATGTACGTATGGATACGTCGAAAGACGAGGGTCGAAGCTGGGCACTCGGGTTTTCGGGATAGCGTATGATACGTACCTATCAGGGGGCCAGTCGTGGTGACAGCACCTGATAGATCAGTATTTATGTGTCAATACTTGACACAGGTTTTCATGATATTTTTACTCCTAAGTATATATAACAGTGGAATGGGACGCTGTTATATATATATATATATATATATATATATATATATATATATATATTAGTGGAATGGGACGCTAATATATATGTATACATATAAATTTATATACATCATCATAATGATTCATGCAAATATACTTATTCAGGATATATGAGATTCACTTGATATTGGATTCAGGATATATGAGATTCACTTGATATTGGATTCAGGATATATGAGATTCACTTGATATTGTACATTCAGGATATATGAGATTTACTTGATATTGTACATTCAAGATATATGAGACTTACATGATATGAGAGCCAATTTGGGGGCTGATTTGAGGAAATTGGGATTTGGATTGTCTTGATGGACTTTGGTCCTACCACGAGGTCAAGATTCCGTGGGATGACATGTTTTATCCCATACTTCGCATTTATTGTTTATGTACTGCTTCATGTATTAGTAGTACCTGATAGAGTACCTTCCATGACTGTTGCATTTACATACTTTTATTTTATATGTATTGCTTCATGTATTAGTTGTACCTGCTAGAGTACCTTTCATGACTGTTGCATATATACATTGTCATATCATTGCTTCATGTATTAGTAGTACCTGATAGAGTACCTTACATGATTGTTGCATACATATTGTCATATTATTGCTTCATGTATTAGTTGTACCTGCTAGAGTACCTTTCATGACTGTTGCATACATATGACCTTTTATTGCTATTAGCTTGCATATGTTAGATTCGCGATGTACGTGCATACTTGCGATTACCTGCATATGTTATTTACTATTCACGAGTTGGCAACTCACCCCCGTTGTCCCACAGTGTTTTGCAGGTTGTTCCCCAGAGTAGTCGAGGCAGGCTATTCATCTATCGTATCATCTTTTACTGCGGATACCACTTCGGCCTACAGCGTGCAGTTTTGCTTAGGTGGGTTTTGCGGTTATCCGATGTTGTTTATTTTATATTCGTTGTATCATGTACTCTCCATCTACCATTATTATGTATGACTTAGAGACTTGATGTGAGGACGATATTGTATATTATTTTGTGACTTGGATGTCTTTTATGCAGTTTTATTTATATCGTCTTTTATTTCTTCGCTACGGCGTCGTATATCTGTTGTGCTGGTTGTTTTCTGCCTTTGGGCGTGTTTTTGCTCCCATTTGGGGATGCTTTATTTATATTTTGTTGTACCCATTTTTGGGGCTGGTTTTTACAAAGGAGGTGCTGCCAAAATTTTAAAGGAAGAAAAGTTTGACTTTAAAGAATTTGGTTTGAGATTTCGAAAGCTTTAAAAATGTTATTATCATTTACTATTTTTGATGGTTTAGATTGCTGGGTTTTTGTCTTACTTAAATTGCATTACGCATTTAGACGTTACATAGTTTAAGAGCCGTCACGTGCCAATTTCATATCGTGACAATATGAAAATAAATTTAATATATATTATATTCTAGAAATCCCGTTTTTCTTAAGATGTCGTATTTTAAATCTTTCGAGACCGAATGCTCCTTGCGGAGGTCTGCATCTCGCACTACTAAGCCCGAGGATGTGCGATAATCCGCACCATCCCGAACGGGTTCCCCAAATGGGTTGTAGCGGCGCTTTGCAAAGATTTGTATAAATACTAAATCATTAAGAAAAATGGTTTTATAAGTAATGGTATTTATTTGACAAGATGTCGTTTTCCCGTATTCTATATTCCCGAGGGTATTGTGCTATGTTGCATATGAGTGTTGTGAGGAGGTAGGCCATTACCTCGTAATCTACTTAAAGGTATAGTAAGGTTTTGATGGTTTAAATGTAGAAAAGAAACTATATGGTATTTTAATGAAAAAATACGGTAAAATGGAAATAGCAATTACTTTTGATATAGAACTTGTTTAATATGATTAGTTAGTGTTTACTAGTCAACATGAATTGGTTTTAGCATAATTGTATTAAAGAAAAGTGAAGTTTAGGAAGAAACCGAATCGGAAATCGGATTTGTTCCGATTCTGTCGGGTTTTGGAAGTTCATATTTTTAGAAAAGAGTAAAGGAGAGAAATTGGGACTTACGGGTTTAGGACTTTAAAAGAGAGGAAGGGGAGATGAGAGGAGTCGACGGTGCGTCGTTTCGTCGCCGGGAGTTCCTACGGTTGTCGCCGGAAAATCCGCTGGAGCTTCGCCTTTCGCTCACTTCGATTGCACACTAGGGTTTCTAGAGATTTCTTAAGAGTTGGCTCAGAGTTTTAGGGTGAGGGGGTAGAGTGTAGGGGTGGTATTTATAGGGTTAGGCTAGGGTTAGGATAGATGAAGAGTTTAAATTGAAAAAATGTAAAAAAAATATATTAAAATTCATTAAAAATGGAGTAAATGGGACTTTTTGAATTCTCTGGAACCGGTCTAAGTAAATGAAGCATGCAGGGGGGTAGGGGAGAGGAAAAGAAAGATCTTTTCTGTTGACGACTCGGCCGACCGGTCGAGTCCGGCCGGCGGCGCCGGCGCGAGTCGGCCGGTCCGCCGGCCGACTCGGCCGAGTCAGGCTGAGTCAGGAGGTGGGGAGGTGGGGAGTCATCTGGTGATCTCACTGGTATATTTACTTTCTAGGGTAGTGGGATTTTTGGGAGTTAACACGTGTTAACTGTTGGTATTCTAAAAAAACTCAAAATAAAACAATATTAAAAATAATGTAGGGTATGGGATTTGAACTCTGGTGGCTTGGTTCAGTAGTGCAAGGTATTACCAATGAGCTATAAGCTCCTTCTTGTAATTAAGGAGTTAATTAAATACTTAAAGTAGTCACAGCCAAAAGTAAATACCCCAAGTATACATTAATTTTTAAGCAAATTTTTGTACACTAAAAATGGAGTTGTTACAGTATGGTACCATCAAGGAGTTCTCGGCGAGTCCTGTTCGGAGTACCCATTCTATAATGAGCACCTGTGTACAATCTCTGATGTCAAACACCAATGGTTATGGGATCAACCATCGCCCCATACAGGGTCAAGAAACGTATACACTAGTCTACTCTGGAATATCGATGCCCTGTCTCGATACTCTCTCGACTAGGAATTATTAAAGGATGTGCTTGTGAACTATCCACGCCCCACTAGTATGATCTGCATCATAGTCCTGGTAGTCAAGTCCACATCCTAAGGGCTTTATCAATATGTATTAGAGAGACGGTATAATAATACAAGTGTACATGTTAAGATAAAGAGCAACTAGATAGCATACTATCATGTCGAGCAAGGAAGTCATCTATGTGTGTGTGTGTGTGTCCAAGAATCCACTATAATATACAATAATAGCCTCTAGGGCATACATATTCCTAACAATCTTCCACTTGCACTAAGGACGGTTGTTGTAGTATCGCATACCCAACATCCCAAAATGTCTCTCAAACTTCGTCTGGGGGAGGGCCTTCGTGAGTGGATCTTCTATGTTGTCCTTCGTGTCAACTCTCCTGACCTTGATCTCCCGGCGATCTACTATCTCCCGGATCAGGTGATACCGCCTTAGAATATGTCTGGATCGCTGATGGGACCGGGGTTCCATGACCAAAGCCACAGCTCCACTGTTATCACAATATAAGGGTATTGGATCCTCAATGGATGGAACAACACCAAGTTCAGCAATGAACTTCTTCATCCAGACATCATCTTTGGCAGCATCGTTGGCAGCGATGTATTCAGCCTCCATTGTCGAGTCTGCTACGGTATCTTGCTTGGAACTCTTCCAACACACCGCACCTTCATTGAGGGTGAAGACAAAACCCGAGACTGACTTGCTATCGTCCTTATCACTCTAGAAGCTCGAATCGGTAAAAGACTCCACCTGGAGTTCTCCATTATCATACACCAAGAACATTTCTTTAGTCCTTCTCAAGTACTTAAGAATGTTCTTCACAACTGTCCAGTGCTTTTCCCCATGATCTGATTGATACCTACTCACTACACCTAATGCGTAAGTTACATCTGGTCTGGTACATAACATCGCATACATAATAGACCTAACTGCAGAAGCATAGGGTATCACTATCATGTAAGTCCTCTCCAAATTAGTCTTGGGAGACATCTCTTTGGAGAGAGTGATTCCTGAACAAGAGGGTAAATTACCACGCTTAGAATCTTCCATACTAAACCTCTTTAGTATAGTGTCTATATACCTGGATTGGGACAATCCCAACATCCATTTAGATCTATCTTAATAGATCTTTATCCGCAGGATGTAGGAGGCATCACCTAGATCTTTCATGGAGAACTTTTGTGATAAGAAGAGCTTGACCGAGTGTAGCATAGGAACATCATTTCCTATCAAGAGTATGTCATCCACGTACAATACAAGGAAGACAATCTTACTCTCTACAACCTTTTTGTATATACAAGGTTCATCTACGTTTTTGATGAAGTCAAACTCTTTGACTGCTTCATCAAAACAGATGTTCCAACTCCGCAATGCCTGTTTTAATCCGTAGATTGATTTAAGCAGCTTGCACACCTTTCCGCTGCTCCTACTATCTACGATGCTCTATGGCTGTGTCATGTATATGCTTTCTTCTAAATCACCATTTAGAAAAGCGGTCTTGACGTCCATCTGCCAGATTTCGTAGCCATGGTATGCAGCAATGGCAAGTAGGATCCTGAAGGACTTAAGCATAGCCACTGGAGAAAAGGTTTCATCATAATCAACACCTGGTCGTTAACGAAAACCTTTTGCTACAAGTCTAGCTTTGAAGGTCTTAACCTTTCCATCTACACCAATTTTCTTCTTAAAGATCCACTTGCTCCCAATGGGTTTTACCCCTTCAGGAGCAACTTCCAAAGTCCATACTTTGTTGGTGTACATGGATTCCATCTTAGATCGCATAGCATCCAGCCATTTCACAGAGTCCCCACTTGTGATGGCCTGCTCGAAACTAGTTGGGTCATCATCTTCCATGATGCAATCCTCGCTCTCACCGTCTATGAGAAAACCGTAGTATCTTTCAGGTGGATGAGGAACCCTACTAGATCTACGGAGTGGCTGAGGATCGTCGGGGACTATCGAATCCTCTGGTTCTACCAAATCATCAGTTGTAGTTTGTGTAGCTGGAACTTCTTCCAGCTCTACCTCATTAACACTAATTTCTTTCATAAGAAATTCCTTTTCTAAAAAGGTGGCATATTGAGAAACAAACACCTTTTGTTCCTCGGTGTGTTAGAAGATATATCCATGTGAATTCTTTGGATATCCCATAAACTTGGAAAGAACTGATCGTGCCTCGAGTTTGTCCGGATTCTATTTTTTAACATAGGCTGAACAACCCCATATCTTAACTCGTTTAAGATATGGTCTCTTTCCACTCTATATCTCATATAGTGTCTTAGGCACAGATTTTGATGGAACTTGATTCAATAGGTATGCGGCCGTCTCAAGCGCATAACCCCAAAAGGAAATAGGTAACTCAGCAGTACTCATCATAGAGAGCACCATATCTAATAGGGTGCGATTCCTCCACTCCGACACTCCATTGTGTTGTGGTATATACGGAGGAGTAAGCTGAGAGAGAATCACATTCTCTTTTAAATAATCTCTGAATTCCGTGCTTATGTATTCACCTCCTCGATCAGATTGAAGGATTTTAATACTTTTACCCGTCTGGTTTTCTACTTCGTTCTTATATTCTTTGAATTTTTTAAAAGCTTCAGATTTGTGTTTCAACAGGAACACATGTCCGAATCTCGAGGGATCATTGGTGAATGTAATGAAGTACGAGAAACCATTCCTGGCATGTGTAGACAGAGGACCGCATACATCACTATGTATCAGTCCCAAGAGTTCAGTAGCTCTTTCTCCGTGTCCAGTGGACGGAGTTTTGGTCATCTTGCCTTTGAAATATGACTGGCAAGTTTCATAAGATGAAAATTCAAACGGATTTAAATATCCATCTTTATGCAACTTAGCTAGTCTTGTCGCATTTATATGACCAAGTCTCCAATGCAATAAGAAGGCTTCATTCATTTCTGAACTTTTCCTCTTGTGTGTGTTCTGTATGTTTAGAACTGTAGTTTGATTTAGAACGTATATACCATTACATAACGTACCAAACCCAATCAACACTTGATTTAGGAAAATATTCATAAAATTTTCCTCCAATATAAACTTATATCCTTTATTCCTTGCTCAGACTTATGACAATCATAAGATAGAGTGGAACCAACATTCCCCGGCTCGGTATAATAAGTGGGTTCGGTCAATACATCTATATTATTATCTTGATTAAGGTGTGTCATGGTCGCTACCTAGAGAGAGAGAAAGACGAAAACACTTTAGCGTGCGTTTTTGCAAGATTAGATTGGTTATTATCTTATCTAATCAGGATGGCTCCCACTGTTTTTATCAAATCTTCCTTCAAACCCTAAAAGGTAAGATTAGCCGGGATTAATTACACCCTACAAGTTCGTCAATCGGTCAGCCAGGCAGGTATTGGTACTCCGAGGAAGTCTCCTCATGCCTTCGCATGGAACTAATTAAATAACCTCGTTTCCGCAGGGGCATAATCTCATTAACACCTTTCTTAGACACTTACTGGATCAGCTAATTGTAAAGTGGAAAACTCTCCCAGGAGTAACTCTTACTCGCAGTAGGTATCGAGATCCAACTATCTCATAGAAGGTATGCAATCTCATTGTAAATTTCAACACTTGAAATTCCCAATATCCATTTTTACCCCTAGCGACTTATGACCTTAACAAAGTCAACAAATCATAAGCGCCAGTCAAGTTCTACCCTTCATTTCGTGATTGAATTAAACCCACCCGTACGACCCTTAACAAGATCAACAAAGTCGTACGACTACCCTAATCAAATCGCATCATATGCGGCAGATAAGCACTAATTAACTACCGCACACTACGCCTTGATAAGGTCAACAAACGCAGTATGAATACTAAATAGTCCTTATCTGAAATGACGGAAGGCTACGACTGGTTTTGTAGAAAACCTTTAGCATAATGAACTTGATATCGTTGTAGAATCTAGTGATTTGAAAAGGAGTGGTTTAAGCTCCGCTTTTAAAATCGAGTAGTTTTCAAAACAAATCGAGTGGGATGTGGCATTTTCTAGTTTTGCTAAAGAGGTCACTCCCGGTGAAGAGATCTAGGCTCTTTCCTCATCGAATGAGGTGCTGGATATTAATAATGGAATACCGCTATGCAAAGCAAGAACTAGAGCTACCTTTTTGGAAAATTTGATTCTACAACATCTTCAGGTTTCTTTTCTTTTCATTAATCTCATTAATGACTTCCCATCATTTATGTTTTCTAAACATCACAGAAGAAACGAAAGTAGAACGTACGCTTATGTCATCCGCATTCGTCACGGGCCCCGTCATGCACCGTTAGGTTACTTAACTAACGGCAGATCGGGGCTGGACTAGCACAGGTGCAAAACATAAGCAGCGTTTATTATATATCATATATATATATATATATATAGCATCTGTCTCACGCAATTATATGATCACATCACAGAACTCTAGCAGCAGAAGCAAACATATAAAATATTGGATATATTAGGAGGTCTGTATTTTAAATTAAGCCAGTAATGAAAAACACGGATTCCACGGTCGTGATGAATAGCCAAACCCATATCCCTAGACCCCTACGAGAGCAGCAAGCAACCCTCCCAATTCTAGAGTTAGGAGACCCGGTCTTGACTCCTCGAGATGGTCTCCTACTAGACTCTGAAACCCGGTTACTTGTGCTCCCCGCCTTGGGTCTATCCTAATGCGGAAAAGTAAATAATATACATCAATGGTGACAACAATCTTAACCCGGAAGTGTCCCAATAAAAGAATATTACATACAAATTTTTACATGAATGAAAATTGAAAAACTCTCATCTCACGCAAAAAAAAACCCTGCTATTCATTCACGACGATCCAATATAACATATCACAAGCAACACTATAACATCATATGTTATCAACGTAAGTAAATATGAGTATCCCGAATGTCATTGACATATAGCAACGAGATCGTGGATATACCACATATTACACTTATGGTCGCAGAAAAGAAATGAAAAACTACAATAATTAGAATCCGCATATTCCTTAGAGATCATAAACTCGGAATATCACATATTTCGAATTTCATGCCTAGCACAATAAACCTTCATTTAAGTCTCGAATTGAAAACACTTTTCAATAACCAGTCGGGTAATTCAACAAGATTCCCAATAAAGATGATCGAATGCTCGTCGGGAACTTCAATAGATGGCCGCACCCCCAATGCCGTCGATGAAGTGCACTTAGACGGAACACCGTGGCCGCGAGCACCCAAGTGGATGCTTTTGGCAACAGGGTTCTCCTATAGTCACTTGGTCGAGGCTATGGGGCGTGGCTATCTAGTAGTGTTTTCCGGCGAGTGTTCGCATACGATACGTTATTGCGACGGAGTTTTGATCTGAATCGAAACTCCATGGCAATCGATCAAATGAGACTAAAATGCTAGATTTACAAAACACAAACTAGTTTTCACAAAACTAATTAATGTGGATTTCAAATATTGTATCACATTAAGTAAATGATGTTAAAACAGCGACTTCGAAACACTCTAAATTGCCCCAACACAAAGATAACATCACATGTAATCTGGGAAAAATCAAACAGTACTTGAAACTCTAAATCGAAAATACCAGAACACCATAAAAACCAAGAGACCAAACACATTACCCAAACCAGCCAGGCCGGGAAAAATGATGATGTGGCCGGCCAAAACTTTGATTCATGGTCTCGTTTTTCTACAGTGTTCTGGTTACATCATATGTAGCATTCTGCACTTGTTTAAAAAAATTTCAGAAGCCAATTTAAAATTGATAGAAAGTTGGATTTTGGTTTCGATGTTTCGGAGTAGTTTCGGTTTCGCAATTCTATACATCATCTAAATTGTTAGTTAGGGTTTAAGTTGGCTCTGATACCAGTGTAAGTCAGTGTCGCGCACCCCGCGGATTCACAGGGAGACATAATTTGCAAAAAACGCTTTTTGAAGCATCACAACACCAACTAAACTACAGGATCTTTACGAAAACCTTAACTGACAAAACTAACTAGGAGGTTTAACTACTATGAAGAGATTTATACCTCCTAGAACCAAGTCCTTCACTTCTAAAGCTCCAAGTAGTGGTCCCTAGAACTCCTCTTGGCTCCACTTGAAGAAGGGATCAAGCCTGGTTTGTGATCTTCGTATCGAAGATGATCCACCCGAGAGCATCTACTTCAAGCTCCAACCTCTAGTATGAGGTAACTTAGATGTTTAGTTTGCTAGACTAAACAACTAAGAAGATGTAGAGAAGCTAATGGAGTGTTTTATCTCATAAGCCCTAGGGTTTCACAACTCATGTGAGGGTTAGGGCTTGAGGAAGAAGGAGAGGGAAAACTTGGAGAGTAAAAGAGAGCAAGCAAATGAGCTAAGTGAAGAGGCCAAGTGTAGAATGGCTCATCATCTTACTCACTTATTGAAGCATGAATTATTATCACAATAATAAATCCAAGCATGCTTCAATAGTGTATGCAAACACATAAAATAATATTTTGAGCCATGCTTCACCCATGCCTTTAATATCTCCTTGTTTTCCACCTCATTTAATCTATTTCTATAAATAGATAATCCATATAATGAGGTGTCCCCTTCTAGAAGCATCCATGTAAAATTATAAGAATGCCCTCACCGTATATACATACCCGTATTCGTATTCCGAAAAATATGAATACTATGAGATGATAACAATCCAATAATATAATACTAGGATCCGGCTTAAACCAAAGTCCACTAGTATTATCCATCCGAACATCATTCGTGTAGCCAGTACACGTATGTGATCGAAACCCTGTCGTAAAACCATACGACCTCTACATCGTTTCACCCGAAGTAGGGAAATCCTCTGTGTAGGACTCTAAAGATTCGTCAATACGCCAGCAGTAAGTAATGATCACATTAGTTACCCACAAGCCGTCAGCGATACTAGCTGGACATAATGGCTACTCAGGTGTCACGCCCCGCTTCCCGGTGTTGGATATATGTATGCCCTAGAGGCCATTATGTGATAGTAGATGTATTTATACATGAATATATATATATTCAGTGTACATTCTTGCTCGACATGATAGTATGCTATTTGGTTCTTCTTTATCTGACATGTTGATTTGATCATGCTTTTATTCAATCATACATGCTGATAAAGCCCTGAGGATATCGGCTTGACTACAGTGATTATGATAGAGATCATACTAGTGGGACATCTGTAGTCTATAAGCATATCCTGGAAAGTCCCTAGTCGTAGGTATATCGAGATGGGGCATTGATATACCAGAGTAGACTAGCGTATATGATACTAGACCCATACGATGGGCGATGAATGTTCCCACATTCATCGATGTTTGACATCAAGATTATATACGGGTGCTCAGTGGTGACTGGGTACACTGGACGGACTCACCGAGAACTCTTATATGGAATTATATCTATCGTCGGATAGCAGTTCTCAGGTGACACTGGTACAGGTTAGTCTATAGACCCGAGATCGTCATAGAGTCTTGTGTGTTCTCTCACTGTACTTTGATTGCCACCCTACCACGGCTCTACTGAGTCGTGCAAACAGGTGGTCGTTGGGTACAGTCCTGAGACACACAAAGGCGATGAGCAATAGGAGGGGTTTCGTCTCTCCCGGTATTGGGAGTTGATGCTGTGCTGTGCCCAACTGGTTATATCAGTAAGTCCCTGGCCAGGGCTGCTGAGATTTGCTGATAAGTGTTATCAGTAATTTCTTGATCTGTTATAGACCATTCACCGGCACGACTTATTGAGTTATTGGGGTCGACGTGACTATCCCTAGGCTCGATATGCAGCATATCTGACGAAGAGATCGGACTGTACGGTAGTGTTGCCGGTTGGCTCGACGGGAGTTGTAGCAGGTTCACTTGTTTTCTTCTGATCGTTCAATACCCGGGTGGCCGTTACGTTTAGCTGACCGCTTGCGGCTTGGAGGTGCTTGATATGATCATCACCCACTGCCGGCGTATTGACGAGTCTTAGAGTCCCATAAAGGAGTTACCTAGTCCAGGCGAAACGTTGTGGTGCGTGTATGCGATATGCGCATGGACCCGATTAAAATGCACGTGTATGCGCATGGACCCGATTAAAATGCACGTATAGGATACCGTATATTGATCGGGCGGCTTGCTTTTGGTGGGGTCATATGTGATATGGCCAGATTGATAAATCAAGTGTTGATTTATCATTTAACCATTAGTTTTCTCACTTGAAATCTTTTCTTGTACATGATGGATGTATGTATGCATGTATGCTTTCTTTCTTTTAGTTTCATGCACATGTGGATGTGCATACATACATACATACATACATACATCATCTATCATGGTTGATTACACATGGAAAATGGTGGCAATATAAGACTCACACCATGGATTAAATATATGGATAATTATTTAATTTGTGTTAAAAACAAAATGGAAAAAGAAAGGATAATTCATGGCTAGTTTCTACATCCTTCTTAAACCTAACCATGCTCACCTACTTCTAACCATGAGTTAACCTTCTCTTTGTGTTTTAAACTCAAGTTAAATAATGTCTTTATCATCTAACCATGGTTTGAGATGAGGATAAGAAAATATATATACATATATTTTCTTTTTTCCTTCACAAGAGTTATCTTTTTACTCTTGTTAAAAGAAAGCCATCATCTTCTTCCTCCTTCACCATTTGCTCTCTAGCCTTTTGTAGTGAGCAATATACTCATCAAGATTAGTTTTTGAAGTGAGAAAAGCCACCACAACATCATTCTACACAAGTTTAGCCCACTTGTTTAGAGTGTTATCTTCATCTCTTCACTCGGAAAGTGAAGTCGATAGCTTGGACGAAGGAGCTTCGGGTGGATCGTCGTGGACACTAGAAGACTTCAAGAGAACCTTCCTCCAATACTCAAGAGGCCAAAGAGTCTAGCGAAGGGAGCTACAAAGGTTGTACTCTCGAAATCCTAGTCTTTGTTGCCTTTATTGTTTAGAAACCCTAATTTTCTAGGATCGATCCTATGTATGCTTGCTTAGCACCATAAAAACTTGAACTTTGTGACATGTGATGCTTTCAAACTCTATATAGGGTGCTAGGTAAACCTAACATTGGTATCAGAGCTGACCTAGAACATTAGGCTACATTTTTACGAAGTAAAAACTCCGATCGAACCAAAATACGACGTTTCGAGACCTTCTCTGGACATTTTTTAAAATCTGACATTTTTCAGAATTAAAAATACTTAAAAAATACAGCAGGAAAATATAAGAAATACCGTGAAAGATGAACCCATGATCTGAACAAACCGCCGTGGAACCGCGGCAAATCCTTGCTTAGGCCGTGGCTCCGCGGCCGTACAGAGGCTTCATGGCTTCGTTTTTGCACAGTAACTCCTAAAACTGCTTGTATATTGTTTTAGGTATGTTTAATCTGAATCCAGTACTGTAAATTCTGGAGATGGTTTTGGACTCGACGATTCGATCGGAATTTTCATTTCGTTTCTTTTCCGGGTAAACTAGAAAGTATTGAAGTGTTCGAACGACTATCATTTGCTCACTTTTCACGGGGTTTAAATCTTTTGGAGATACGTGCAAGTTTTGTGGTGGACCCTCTAGAAAACAACAAACCTTAACTCGAATATGTGACTGTCTTGAACTGCCCTTTGAACCTTAGGGTTTGGGGCAGTACGGCGTGCCACATGTGAGGCGTTGGCTTGACCCTTCTACGGCTGGACCGCTACTACTGTGTCACACTCCGGGTTTTTGAACTCTGCTCAAGTGTTGAGCTTTAGTGAATCTTGGGTATTTGATCGTTCGTTCGAAAACTTTAATACTGTCTGTTTAGCTGGAATGTGATGCAATGTGTAGAATTCATATTACTAGACATGAAATACGAAGTATGTGATATTTCGTATTTATGATGTCTAAAGAGTATGTGGATTCCAAATATTGTAGTTTTACACTTTCTTTAATGTGACCGTAAGTGTAGTATAATCGATATCGCCGGTTTCGTTGCTATACATCAACGACAATTGGGGTACGCATACTTACTTACGTTGATGATATGTGATATTATTTGTTGCTGAGATATGATGTGCACGATTGTCGCGATCGAATAGCCGGGGGGGTTTTATGTGAGATAAGAGTTTTATATTTTCATTCATGTAAATTCAAATGTAATGTAATATTCTTTTATTTAGGGCACTTCCGGGTTGAGGTTGTGTCACCAGTGTTGTATATTATTTACTTTTCCGCATTAGGATAGACCCAAGGAGGGGAGCATAAGTGACCGGGTTTTGGGGTTCAGTGGGAGGCCATCTCGAGGAGTCGAGACCGGGTCTTCTAAACTCCAGGATTGGTAGGGTCGCTTGCCGCTCTCGTAGGGGTCTAGGGGTGTGGGCTTGGCTATTCATCGCGACTGTGGAATCCGTATTTTCTAATGTTGGCTAAATACTAAATACGGACGTCCGAGTATATCCCACATTATATATATGTTTCTGTTGCCTGTGTTCTGAGATATCTGAGACGAATGACATATTATATATATGATATATAGTAGACGTTGCTTATGTTTTACACCCGCGCTAGTCCCGTCCCGGTATGCCGTTAGTTAAGTAACCTAACGGTGCATAACGGAACATTGCGGCGAATGCGGATGGCATATGCGTACGTGTTATTTTCGTTTCTTTTCTGTGATTGGCTTAAGGACTTAAATGATGGGATTACATTAATATGATTAATGTAAAGAAAATAAACCTAAAAAGATGTTGTAGAATCGGATTTGAAAACCACTCTGCTCTTTATAAAAAAGCTGTATTTCAAAAACTGCGGAGCATAAGCCACTCCTTTTCAAAACCATTTGATTCTACGACGATATCAAGTTCAAAGCGTTAAAGATTTTCTTAAAAATCATCCGCAACCCTCCGTCATTTTAGGCAGTCGAGTACTTAGTATTCGTGCTACGTTTGTTGACTTTAGTTAAGGCGTAGTGTACGGTAGCTAAGTGATGTTTTCCTACACTGCATATGATGCAGATTAATTAGGACATTCATGCGACTTTGTTTACCATAGTTAAGGGTCATATGGGTGGGTCTAATTGATCAAGAAATGACGGGTAGAACTTGACTGGTACTTATGATTTGTTGACCATAGTTAAGGTCATAAGTACTAGGGGTAAAAATTACATCGGGAATTTCAAGTGTTGAAATTTGCAATGAGATTGCATACCTTCCATGTGATGGTTGGATCCCGATCCCACTGTGGGCAATAGTTGCTCCTAGGAGAGTTTTGCAGTTTACAATTAGCTAACTCATTAGGTGTCTAGAAAGGTGTTAACGGGGCTACGCCTCTGGGAAAACGAGGTTTACTTTAATTAGGTCCGTGCGAAAGCACGGGGAACCTCCCTCAAGTACCGACACTGGCCTGGCTGAACGGTTAGCGAAATTGTAGACTGTAATTAATCCTGGCTAGTTTTCTTTTTAAGGTTTGAAAGAAAAACTTAATTAAAGCAGTGGGAGATATCGATTAGACAAGATAATAACCAATCTGATCTATGCAAGAGCTTTCGCTGAGTGTATTCTTTTCTCTCTCTTAATGGCAGATACCAATGACTGGACTCAAGGTTCTACTAGATAAAAACAAACTGAATGGGACCAATTATAAAGACTGACTGAGGAATCTAAAAATAGCCTTGACTTATGATAAAGTATCATATGTCCTCACGGCTTCAGCCCCGCCCACCCCAGGTCCAAAATCCTCAGTTGCGGATATTGAAGTCCGCAAGACATGGGACGCTGACTGTGCCACGGCTAAATGCCTCGCGCTTGCATCGATGGACAATACACATCAAAAGCAGCACGAGAATATGGACATTCAAACCATATTCCTCCATACAAAGGAGTTGTATGGAGAGCAATCCCGCGTATTACGATATGAAGCATCAAAGAAATTGTTTCAGATGCGAATGGCCCCTAGCACACCAGTAGGAGACCATGTTCTGAAGATGATAGCTCTTATAGAAGAGCTTGAGGACCTAGGATGGACAATGGACAATGAACAATATACAGATATTATTCTGCAGTCCCTCCCCTCCACCTTTGCTCAGTTCATAGTTAACTTCAACATGCACGGCATGGAGAAAGAGCTACCTGAACTCCTTAATATGTTAAGGAGTGCGGAGAGCACTATAAAATCAATGAAAACTCCCGTTATGACTATTGGGCAATCTTCTTCTTCTCGCCCAAAAGCTAAGGCCAAAGGAAAGAAAAAGAAGAAGCCCACCAATCCTAAGGGTGGAGTTAAAAAGGTGAAGGGAAAGGAAAAGTCCAAAGCTGGAGACTCGGGGAAAGGTGAATATTTTCATTGCCACAAGGCAGGACATTGGAAGCGCAACTGTACAGAGTACTTGAACCTCAAGAAAAAGCATGGGGATGCTTCCGCTTCAGGTGTGTTTGTGACAGAAAACTGTTTTTCAATAAACTCTGCTTCCTGGGTATTAGATACCGGTTCAGGTTCTCACATTTGCAATTCTATCAGGGACTGAGAAATAGAAAAGTTTTGAAGATAGGTGACCATACTCTCCGCGTTGGAAATGGTTCCAATGTACATACAGTCGCAGTGGGAGAGTATCACTTGGGGTTGCCATCTGGATGTATTTTGGTTTTGAACCCATGTTATTTTGTACCAAGTATGCTATGTAATATAATATCAATTTCTTTGTTAGACAATGAAGGATATAACTTTATATTGCAAAACAATGTTATGAACATTTACCTGAATCAAATGTTGGTTGGGTATGGTACACTTAATAACGGGATATACGTCCTAAATCAACACACAGTTTTCAGTATACAAAACACTAATAAAAGAAAACTTTCAGAATTAAATGAAGCTTTTCTTTGGCACTGTAGACTTGGTCATATTAACGAAATAAGACTAAACAAGTTACACAAAGATGGATATTCAAACTCTTTTGAATATAAATCTTATGCGACTTGCCAGTCTTGTATCAAGGGTAAAATGACCAAAACTCTGTTTACCGGACACGGAGAAAGAGCTACTGAGATCCTAGGCCTCATACATAGTGATGTATGTGGGCCAATGTCTACACAGGCTAGAAGCGGTTTTTCTTACTTCATTACGTTCACTGACGATTTCTCAAGATTCGGTCATGTATTTTTATTAAAGCACAAGTCCGAAGCTTTCGAGAAATTCATTGAATATAAACAAGAAGTAGAAAAACAAACCGGCTGGAGTATCAAGATGCTTCGATCAGATCGAGGTGGGGAATACCTTAGTACAGATTTTGCAAACTTCCTAAAAGAGAATGGGATTCTCTCTCAGCTCACTCCTCCTTACACACCACAGCACAACGGTGTGTCTGAACGACGGAATAGGACCCTATTAGATATGGTCCGATCCATGATGAGTGATGCTGAGTTACCCGTCTCATTTTGGGGGCATGCATTGGAGACTGCAGCGTTTCTGCTAAACAGGGTTCCAACCAAAACCGTGTCTACCACGCCATATGAGATATGGCATGGGAAGAGACCATCTCTTAAAAGAATTAAGATTTGGGGTTGCCCGGCCTATGTTAAAAAGCAGAATCCGGAAAAACTCGAGACACGGTCAGTCATGTGTAATTTTGTGGGGTATCCAAAGAATTCTTATGGATATCTATTCTACCACAAAGAGGAACAAAAGGTGTTTGTTTCTCAGTATGCCACATCCTTGGAAAAAGATTTTTTCACAGATAAAGATGATGGCAAAGTGGTGGATCTAGAAGAGGTTCTAGAGACACAAACTACAAATGACGATTTGGTTGAACCGGCTGTTGCAATAGAAACTGAGGAACCTCGGCCACTCCGAAGGTCTGGTAGGACTTCTCGCCCACCAGAGAGGTACTACGGTTTCCTCATTGATGGTGATGGAGAAGACTGCATCATGGATGATGATGATCCTACCAGTTTTCAGCAAGCTATCACGAGTGGTGACTCTGTGAAGTGGCTGGATGCCATGAGAT
This sequence comes from Agapanthus africanus, assembly GCA_030015575.1. Lineage (NCBI taxonomy): Eukaryota > Viridiplantae > Streptophyta > Magnoliopsida > Asparagales > Amaryllidaceae > Agapanthus > Agapanthus africanus. The sequence continues at coordinate 502,524,268 of CM057345.1, forward strand.
CCGAAATGGAGTCTATGTACACCAACAAAGTATGGACTTTGGACATTGTACCCCCTGGGGTAAAACCTGTGGGATGCAAATGGATCTTTAAAAGAAAGATTGGTGTAGATGGGCAGATAGAGTCCTATAAGGCAAGACTTGTGGCGAAGGGTTTGTTAGTTATATGTATGCCCTAGAGGCCATTACTGTACATAGGATGTATATTGTAGTGGATGCTGGGACATATATAGTGAGGACTTTCTTGCTCGACATGATAGTATGCTATCTGGTTACTCTTTACCTTAACGTGTACACTGATTGTCTCTCTGATACATGTTGGTAAAGCCCTTAAGATGTGTACTTGACTACCTGGACTATGATGCGGATCATACTAGTGGGGACATGGTAGTCCATAAGTACATCCTTCAAAGTCCCTAGTCGTGGGTGTATCGAGACGGGGCATCGATATACCAGAGTAGACTAGCGTATATCTTCTCGACCCATACAGATGGGCGATGGATGATCCCATATCCATTGGTGTTTGACATCAGAGATGATATACGGGTGCTCAGTGGAGACTGGGTACACTGGACGGACTCGCCGAGAACTCCCAGATGGTATTATACCTTACGTCAGATGGCAGTTCTCTGGTGACACTGGTACAGAATAGTCTGTAGACCCGAGATCGTCATAGAGTCTTGTGTGGTTCCCACTGTGCTTTGATTTCCACCTTACCACGTCCAAGAGGGCGTGCAAAACGGTGGTTTTTGGGTACAGTCCCGAGTCACATGGAGGCAATGAGCGATAGGAGGGGATTCGTCTCTCCCGGTATAGGGAGTTGATGTTGCGCTGTGTTCGATTGGCTATAACCGGAAATCCCTGGCCAGGGTTACTGAGATTTACTGGTAAGTGTTACCAGTAGTTTCTCGAATTGTTATAGACCTCAGATCAACACGACTTATCGAGCTATTGGGGTCTGACGTTTACCACCCCTAGGCGAGATTTGCGACATATCAGACGAACAGACCGGACTGTACGGTAAGTGTTGCTGGTTGGATTCACAGGAGTGTGAGCGGGCTTGCTCGTCGATCTTCTGATCGCTCAATACCCGGGTGGCCGTTACGTTTAGCAGACCGCTTGCGGCTTGTGGGTGTTTGATATGATCATCACCTGCTGCCGGCGTATTGACGAGTCTTTAGAGTCCTACACAGAGGTTTCCTGGCTCAAGCGAAACGAAATAGGAGCGCATATGAGATATGTGCGGGACCGAGAATAATGCGTGTATGTGATACCGTATTCTATTCTCGCGATGAATGTATCGATTTGGTTGTATGCGATATAACCTAGTTATCGAATCAAGGATTGATTCGATAAGATGATACATTGGATATTAGTCGGTCACATGCGATATGACCGGATCGTTAAATCAAGTGTTGATTTAATGATTTAATGCATAATTATATATTTGATATATTACTTTGCATTAACTAGTATTGGTTCACTTAAATCGGATTTTCTCACTTGATGCGCACATTGTATATGTGATATACTTTTGTACACTAGTTTGTATCATGTTTGATGATACATGCTAACTTGAGTATGTGTAAAGATTAAACCATGGTTGTGTAATGGTTAGGGTTTTCCTTTTATTTATTTATTCATTTATTTATTTATTTCTTTATGGAAAAGATAATGAGAGAAAATGGTGGCTTTCTATGTTTGATATTGAAGCTTCATGAAGCTTTGACTAAGTGACCATTTTGTCTCATACTTAACCCTAACCATTCCCACTAACCCTAGTTTAGTCTCTACACTTGACCATGGTTGGTATATGATAAGTATTCTTATTATTTTCATTTTACATAATACTTATCATAATATTCATCTTCTTCTTCATCATCTTCATGAAGAAAAGCTTGCCTCCATCAATGGCAACTTGAGAAAATGAGTGAGAAATCCAATTCTAAAGTGAACCCACTTCCAATTTATTCATCCTCTACCTCTTGCCAAGTAGTATAGGGTGTTTCCTTTACAAGTTTCATGACTTGGTGAAGTGGAAGCTTGATCTAGTGATGCCTCGACGTAGATCATCTTCGGCATCGTAATCGATGACCTAGCCTGTCCATTTCTCCGATGAAGCCGACGCTAGAGCCCGGGATCTGATGATCGCAGTGAGGAGACATCATTGCGGAGCTATGGAGGTGGTTGTATTTCCGTTCAACTCTTAGTTAAGCAGTTAACTAGTTTCATTTTCGCCTAAAAATCTAGTTAACGATCCGTATTAGGGTTTGTAGGCACCCGTAAAATTTGAAATTGACATGGTTGATGCCTTGTGAGACCTCATTAGAGTGCCTAGGAACCCTATAGGGTTTTCTCCAAAGACCAGGTTTGGACTATGACGAAACTTTTTCGCCCGTAGCCATGCTTAAATCCATTCAGATCCTACTTGCTATTGCTGCCCACTACGACTATGAAATCTGGCAGATGGACGTTAAAACAGCATTTCTAAATGGAGATTTAGAAGAATGCGTTTATATGGATCAGCCAGAGGGCTTCATTGACAGTGGGAGCAGCGGGAAAGCATGTAGATTGCTTAAATCCATATATGGGTTAAAGCAGGCATCTCGGAGTTGGAACATCTGTTTCGATGATGTTATCAAAGAGTTTGATTTCATCAAAAATCCAGATGAACCTTGTGTTTATAAGAAGGCTGTAGGAAGAGCTGTCACATTCCTCGTATTGTACGTGGATGACATTCTTCTGATAGGAAATGTTATTCATATGCTACAGTCGGTCAAATCTTTCTTATCACTAAGGTTCTCCATGAAAGACCTGGGTGATGCCACATACATCCTGGGCATAAGGATCTATAGGGATAGATCCAAAAAGTTATTGGGATTATCCCAAACCAGGTACATCAACACCATCCTAAAAAGTTTTAGTATAGAAGACTCCAAGCGGGGTGCCTTACCCGCTTGCCATGGAGTCACTCTCTCCAAGGATTCTTGTCCAAAGACCGATGAAGAGAGAGCTCGCATGAGCATTATACCCTATGCTTCGGTAGTAGGATCTATAATGTATGCGATGTTATGTACACGCCCAGATGTAGCTTATGCACTTAGTGTTGTAAGTTGGTATCAATCCAACCCAGGAGAGAACCACTGGACAGCTGTGAAGAACATTCTTAAGTACTTACGAAGGACTAAAGAATTGTTCTTGGTGTATGGTAATACAGATATCCAAATGGAGGCCTTTACCGATTCGAGCTTCCAGAGCGATAAGAACGATAGGAAATCCATCTCAGGGTTTGTATTTACCCTCAATGGAGGGGCGGTAAGTTGGAAGAGTTCCAAACAGGATACCGTTGCAGACTCTACGATGGAGGCTGAGTACATTGCTGCAAATGATGCCGCCAAGGAAGCCGTCTGGATGAAGAAGTTCGTCTCGGAGCTAGGAGGAGTTCCAACCATTATTGATCCAATACCCTTGTATTGTGATAATAATGGGGCTATGGCGTTAGCCAAGGAGCCCAGGTCCCATCAGCGGTCCAGACACATCCTGAGGCGCTTTCATTTGATCCGGGAGATTGTAGATCGCCGCGAGATCGAGATTAAGAGAGTAGACACAAAGAATAACGCCGCGGATCCACTCACCAAGGCCCTCCCTCAGCCGCAGCATGAGCGACTTTTTGAGATGTTGGGTATGAGATACGCCAATAACTGGCCTTAGTGCAAGTGGGAGATTGTTGGATATATGTATGCCCTAGAGGCCATTATGTGATAGTGGATGTATTTATACATGTATATATATATATTCAGTATACATTCTTCCTCGACATGATAGTATGCTATCTGGTTCTTCTTTATCTGACATGTTGATTTGATCATGCTTTTATTCATTCATACATGCTGATAAAGCCCTGAGGATATCGGCTTGACTACAGTGATTATGATAGAGATCATACTAGTGGGACATCTGTAGTCTATAAGCATATCCTGGAAAGTCCCTAGTCGTAGGTATATCGAAATGGGGCATTGATATACCAGAGTAGACTAGCGTATATGATACTAGACCCATACGATGGGCGATGAATGTTCCCACGTTCATCGATGTTTGACATCAAGATCATATACGGGTGCTCAGTGGTGACTGGATACACTGGACGGACTCACCGAGAACTCCTATATGGAATTATATCTATCGTCGGATAGCAGTTCTCAGGTGACACTGGTACAGGTTAGTCTGTAGACCCGAGATCGTCATAGAGTCTTGTGTGTTCTCCTACTGTATTTTGATTGCCACCCTACCACGGCTCTACTGAGTCGTGCAAATAGGTGGTCGTTGGGTACAGTCCCGAGACACACGAAGGCGATGAGCGATAGGAGGGGTTTCGTCTCTCCCGGTATTGGGAGTTGATGCTGTGCTGTGCCCGACTGGTTATATCAGTAAGTCCCTAGCCAGGGCTGCTGAGATTTGCTGATAAGTGTTATCAGTAGTTTCTCGATCTGTTATAGACCATTCACCGGCACGACTTATTGAGTTATTGGGGTCGACGTGACCATCCCTAGGCTCGATATGCAGCATATCTGACGAAGAGACCGGACTGTACGGTAGTGTTGCCGGTTGGCTCGACGGGAGTTGTAGCAGGTTCGCTTGTTTTCTTCTGATCGTTCAATACCCGGGTGGCCGTTACGTTTAGCTGACCGCTTGCGGCTTGGGGGTGCTTGATATGATCATCACCCACTGCCGGCGTATTGACGAGTCTTAGAGTCCCACAAAGGAGTTACCTAGTCCAGGCGAAACGTTGTGGTGCGTGTATGCGATATGCGGATGAACCCGATTAAAATGCGCGTATAGGATACCGTATATTGATCGGGCGGCTTGCTTTAGGTGGGGTCATATGTGATATGGCCGGATTGATAAATCAAGTGTTGATTTATCATTTAACCATTAGTTTTCTCACTTGAAATCTTTTCTTATACATGATGGATGTATGTATGCATGTATGCTTTCTTTCTTTTAGTTTCATGCACATGTGGATGTGCATACATACATACATCATCTACCATGGTTGATTACACATGGAAAATGGTGGCAATATAAGACTCACACCATGGATTAAATATATGGATAATTATTTAATTTGTGTTAAAAACAAAATGGAAAAAGAAAGGATAATTCATGGCTAGTTTCTACATCCTTCTTAAACCTAACCATGCTCACCTACTTCTAACCATGAGTTAACCTTCTCTTTGTGTTTTAAACTCAAGTTAAATAATGTCTTTATCATCTAACCATGGTTTGAGATGAGGATAAGAAAATATATATACATATATTTTCTTTTTTCCTTCACAAGAGTTATCTTTTTACTCTTGTTAAAAGAAAGCCATCATCTTCTTCCTCCTTCACCATTTGCTCTCTAGCCTTTTGTAGTGAGCAATATACTCATCAAGATTAGTTTTTGAAGTGAGAAAAGCTACCACAACATCATTCTACACAAGTTTATCCCACTTGTTTAGAGTGTTATCTTCATCTCTTCTCTCGGAAAGTGAAGTCGATAGCTTGGACGAAGGAGCTTCGGGTGGATCGTCGTGGACACTAGAAGACTTCAAGAGAACCTTCCTCCAACACTCAAGAGGCTAAAGAGTCTAGCGAAGGGAGCTACAAAGGTTGTACTCTCGAAACCCTAGTCTTTGTTGCCTTTATTGTTTAGAAACCCTAATTTTCTAGGATCGATCCTATGTATGCTTGCTTAGCACCATAAAAACTTGAACTTTGTGACATGTGATGCTTCCAAACTCTATATAGGGTGCTAGGTAAACCTAACACCCGGTATACGGACAGGGGGACATGGCGGGTCACACGATGTATTTACTCAGAAGTAAACACGCTAAGTGTAAATAAACAATATAATGTAAATGTACACAAGAAAGACAACAGATGTAAATGAACAACAACTTTTATTTATTAAACATTTATTTACAATACAACTGAAAATGTAAATACAAGAATGGAAAGCAATGCCTAAACAATGGCATGAACTGAAAGAAAAGTGGGTACAAGTGAAGCCTAGTGGTCGTGCTGCTTAGTGGCTTACTCCAATTGCTCCTGGCTGGTCTTGAACTCCTCAGAGTCGGGTCCTCCTGACAACATTCCAAAGAAAGAAGAGAAATAGGAATGTTGTTAGCGAACAATCGCTCGGTAAGTCCTAAAGAGAGATAAAAATAAAATAGACAGATAAGAGGATGTAACTGGTTTAATGTTTGATTGTTATGCTAACGCAGTTGTTTGTAGCTTGGTACAGAATACGCCAGTGTATACGAGAGGAGTCTAACTTACACCGTGGACTATGGTAACCCGTAGTACAAGGCTCCGTCGATAAAACCACAGAACAACGACAATGGATGTATAGTTACGTCTTTTAATGACCATCTCGTACCACTTTTAACACATTCCGTGTCAATCTACCCCTTTAAAACCCTATAATGTCTTTTGTATTGATGTATATTATTTTGTTTAATAGATGTACGACTTGACGAAACTATGATATCATTAGTTCATGTAAACGGAAGGATATAGACGGATAGTCATGTAAATAGAGTATATCCATGGTTCGATTCGGTCGAGTCATATTGATATAGATTGTATTCTAGTATAAATGGATTCATGTTGTATCGCAGTTATATTTGAATTGTATTCAAGGATAGATTGATTGATTTCATATTAGACTGAGACTCTGTCTGAGTCAAACACTTTAAAACGAATTGAAGTCCTGAATTAGTTTTGGAGTTATCGGTAACTGCTGCACATGGACGACAGGATTTGTGTCTTTTTTCAAGACAATTACCGTGTTGATAACACCGTTTTTAGTTTGTCTACCTTAAATAGGCAAGCACCTACATTCTTTAGCTCCCTGAGGCTCAAGAGAAAAGGTCTCGCTTAAACCTATTTTTACTAGGGTCTTTATTGTAATTTAATATAACTTGAGGGGTTTTATGAAAAATAGTTTTGATATATTTTCAAAATACACCTCAAGTATTTAATCATCGTCTTTATGGTTTTCATAGATGTAATTTTTAATAGTGATAAGATAGTCTAGTGGATATAAACCTAACTTGAATAGTACATGGTATTTTCATGTAATTTGGCTTGTATTGATTCTTGATGGTATTTTCATGAACTTTTGTGATTCTTTTTTTTATTAGAAAACATGGAATATATTATATATTTAAAATATATATTTTGGTAATATTTATATATATATATATATATATATAATTATTAAAAATAGAATTTATTTATTAAATAGAAATCACGTTTTCTTAAAAATTGTAATAAAAATTCCATCAAGATTGTATGCTCCGTGAGGAGATCTGCATCTCGCTCTACGAGTCCCGAGTACATGAGATAACCCACACTATCCCGATCGGGTTCCCCAAAATGGGTTGTAGAGGTTTAATTGTAAGGAATTAATTAAAACAATTTAGAGAATACGGGTTTTGATAGTTTAAGGTATTTTAATGTAAAATATTGTATTTTGTCCCACAGAAATTGTTAAAAAAGCCATCGTGCTATGTCAAGATGAGTGTTGTGATGAGGTAGGTCATTACCTCATGAGTTTTCTAAAGGTAATATGAGAAAAATGATAAAGTAATGTCGTATGTAAACTTGATGGTATTTTACCGAAAAAGTGAAATAGAATTTGTTTAACATTAATTTTTGAATTGAAACTTGGTCAAATTGTTGTTTTATGGTTGCTAAATAATATATGAATAGATGGTTAATTTGTTGTTTAAGAAAAGTTGAGATTTTAAAGAAATGAGAATCGGAAGTCGGAATAACTCCGCTTCCGACGAGTTTTGAAAAGAGAGTGTTTTAGATTAGAAATGTAGGAGAAGAGAGGGGACTTACTGATTGATTATAGAGGGGGGAGGTGTTGGATATAGTGCCCTCAAAGTCAATTATTGGATCGCAGGCACGTGATTGCAATGATTGAGGGAGGACCTATACCGGTAGGACAGTCTTACTCAAGATGATAGTATGCTATCTGGTTTATCTTTATCATCGTGTACTGCTTTAGGTGACCTTACAGGTCGCTATTACACGTTGATAGAGCCCTTAGGATTCTTGCTTGACTGCCAGTAGTATGATGGCGATCATATACGTGGGAGCTGGGGTCTATAAGCACATCCTTAAAGTGGTCCCTAGTCGTGGAAGTTTCGAGACTGAGCATCGATACTCCATTAGTATACTAGTGTATACAGTCGATGTAAATGCACGGCGGCGCCCCGGCCGTCAATCCGACGGCCAAATGCGGAAGCGGTGATAAACTTAAATTTTGCGGACTTAGCAAACCGGCACCACCGCGCACTAAACACCCGGATCGAACCATTAACAAGTCTAAGCTAACTACAAGATAGGGAATAGAGATATACCGACGATCCAAGTCCTCCGGTCTTCTTGTCATCGTCCCGATCTCCTGCGGAATGTCCCGTCTCCTCCTCGTCGCCGGAAGTGCACCACATCGCCTACTTCTTTTACGGGCTCCCACCTCAATGCCGAGGCAACTTGGGCACGAAGCTGGCTAGTCGACGTGCCCAAGGTTTGCTGTAGAATGCGTAGTACTCAAGTCTCACTTTGGGGTTCATGGAGATTGCCATTGGAGGAGGAAATGATATAATCTTTTGGAGGAGGAACTTGTGGGATTTTGCAACATGAAATGAGCTAAAAACCCCACCAAAAAAAAATGGGACAGCCCCCACTCAAATGTGGCCGGCCATGACATGAAGAGGGAGAGAGAGTGTGTGTGAGAGGGAGTGAATGTATCAAAAGATTATCCATCTCATAATGCAAGAGAGAGAGGGAAAAAGACTATCATGCAAAAACATGATAACATTCTAAAAACCAACACTCCACCACAACCATCATGATATGCAAAGTCAAGCCATCATGAAAACTATCATGAAGCAAAAGTCAAGTCATGATGAAGACAAGAAGTCAAGGTCAAAGAATGGCTATCATGATGCAACAAAAAGCAAAAGCCCCCTCCACAAATACTTGTTTGCAACAATGCAAATAAGCCCTCCTCCACCAAACTTCGCCCAATGAACGGAACAATGGAAATTGGCCGAAACGGAAAGCAAACTGGCAACTCCAGAAAACTGGTCCCGTAATAAATTACAGGAAAACCCCGATACTGTGCATACACACCCGCATTTGTATTCCGACCGAAATACAAATGCAATGAGACAAAATCTACACTGTACTATACTAGGATCCGGCTTAAACCAAAGCCGGCTAGTAATATCCGTTCGATCCTGATCCGTGCAATACCGCACGTATCTGATCGAACCCTGCCATATAACCATACGGCCTATAGTACAAACTGTCCAATCCTGATCCGTGCAATACCGCACGTATCTGATCGGACCCTGCCATATCTCCATACGGCCTCTACAACCTTTCGCCCGAAAGCTGAGTAACTGAATGTGGGGGACTCTAAAGACTCATCAACACCTTGGTTGTGGATTTAACCACTAGCACGTTAGAGGTGTAAGCCAATACATAACGGGCTACCAGGTATTGACCAAAAGGGACGTCTGTGAGCGAACTCAGCCTGACTCCCTACTGAGCCTGTCAGTGACAATATCCGTACAGTCCGGTCCGTTCGTCTATGAGTATCGCATGGCGGGCCTAGAGGGTTGGTAAAAGTCAGACCCCCAAAAGCGGTACAAGTCGTGTTGGAGTGTAGCCCAGAACACCCTGAGATACTACTGGAATACCTACCAGTAAATCTCCTTGCCTCGGCCGAGGGCTTCGTGTAATGGCTCTCCTAGACACAGCACGACCTCACCCCCAATACCGGGAGAGACGAACCCCTGAAGATACGCTCACTGCCTCCATGTGGCTCGGGACTGTACCCAACTAAAACATGTTTGCACGACTCCTTTGAGCCGTGGTAGGGTAGTAATCAAAGTACAGTGGGAACTCACACGAGACAAATGACGATCCTCAGGTCGATGAACTAACCTGCACACATGTCACCAGGGAACTGCCATCTGACGTCTGGTATATGACCAACTAGCATGTTCCCGGCGAGTCCTGTCCGGTGTACTCATAACCCAATGAGCACCTGTATACATCTTAGGTGATCCAACTGACACCAGTGGCTTGTGAGACCGGCCACCGCCCCTCGTCGGGGTCTCGACTGTATACACTAGTCTACTATGGAGAATCGATGCCCTGTCTCGAAACTCTCACGACTAGGGACCTTTTAAGGATATGCTTATAGACCCCCAGCTCCCACTTATATGATCGCCCTCATACTGCTGGTGGTCAAGCAAGAATCCTAGGGGCTCTATCAACGTGTAATAGCGACGTGTCAGGTCACTTAAAGCAGTACACGATGATAAAGGTAAACCAGATAGCATACTATCATCTCGAGTAAGACTGTCCTACCGGGATAGGTCCTCCCTCAATCATTGCAATCACGTACCTGTGATCCAATAATTGACTCTGAGGGCACTATCTCCAACAATCTCCCACTTGCACTCAAGGCTAATTATTGCGATGTCGCATACTCACAGCCCGTGTGATACCGAACACCCAATTCCTCTACTAGTCAGTCTCACAAAGCTAGTTTGCGAAACTATTGCGTTCGAGGAACAGCCTCAGTGAGTGGATCCGCTTAGTTGTTTCTATCTATGTCTCTCTATATCTTAAGTTCGCGGAGAAACCCATCTCCCGAAAAGAGCAATACCTGTCTTAGAATGTGTCTGGATGTCTGATAGGACATAGCTCATAAATGAACTCCAAATCCAAACTACTTAGACTGTATCGTCAACTGAACTTAATCAGTATCCTGCGCCATGCCTCCCTCAGTATTGCCTTGGACCACCTGTCTGTAAGTCCACATTGCGACCCCCGGTTCTTACGGGGAGGCGGAAACGGTATAAAATCAAAATTTTAACGCAAGAGGCAACATGGACTAAGCTAGGTCGGGATCTTTACCTAAACTAAAACTAGCATACTAAGCTAAAGATATTTAGCTACTCGGATAGAGATGGTTATACCTAGCTTGTCTTGAACTCCTTCGTCTTCAAGCTCCGGTGGTGGTCCGATGGCTCCTTCTCGTCGTCTCCGTACGCCGAAGATAGATCCACTTGAAAGCTCCAACCTTTAGCTCCTTCTTCGGTCTTTGAAGAAACTAGTTCACTTGGTTTGCCAAACCTAGTGAACTAGAATGAGTAGAGAGGAAATAGAATGGGATTTTATCTATGGTTCTTGATTCTCAACTCATGAGACAAGAGAACCATAGATCAAGAGAGGGAGCAAGAGGTTGAGGGTGAGAGCAAGAGGAGAGCTCAAGAACAAGAGAGAGAATGAGCAAGAAAGAATGAGGCTCTCTTTTTCCTTTCACCCTCTCATAATCCAAAGTGATCATAACTCATCATATCAAAAAAGTCTTTTGGTAATGGTTAGAAGCAACCATAAGGTTATCATATCATGCACTCATTTTACTCAAAAAGCAAGCAAGAAAAAAGTCTTTGGCATGAAATGATAACCATGGTCATCATGATGGTCAACTAGTCAAGCCTAGTCAACCGGTCAACAAGTCAACAAAAGTCAACAAGTCACCAAAGTCAACAAGTCAACAAAAGTCAACAAGTCAACAACCATATCACCATAATACTTAATTAATATAATAGTTAATCACAAATCATATTCTCATTAGGGTTGAGCATAAAGTCAAAAAGTCAACGGTCAACTGTCAACAACCCTAATGAGAATCCACTGCCTCTGCCTCCCTGTCAACTGTGCATACACACCCGCATCCGCGTTCCAAGTAACACGAATGCAAACTGGATAAATCCAATCCCATAAGGTACACTAGGATCTGGCTTAAACCAAAGCCCGCTAGTGTAAACTGTCCGGACACTGTACGTGCACAAGTGCACGGATGTGACCGAACCCTGTCGCAAAACCATGCGACCTGTCGCAATACCATGCGACCTCTACTCTTTTGCCTAAAGGCGAAAAGCTTTCTGTGTGGGACTCTAAAGACTCGACACTACGCTGGCAGTGGGTTTAACCACAGACCGCAAGCGGCACTAGCTGTGCGTAACGGTCCCCAGGTAATGCCGACAAGAAGACCGACGAGGCGAAACCCATCTGAACTCCTACTGAGCCTGAGCGTGACATTCTCCGTACAGTCCGGTCTGTTCGTCTGATACATCGCATGGCGGGCCTAGGGGACGGTAAACGTCAGTCCCCCAATAGCGGTACAAGTCGTGCCGGAGTGAAGCCCAATACACCCTGAGATAACACTGGAAACCTACCAGTATATCTCGTTTGCCCTGGCCAGGGACTACTCGTGTAATGGCTCTCCTAGACACAGTGCGATGTCAACCCCCAATACCGGGAGAGACGAATCCTGTCTAACCGTCACTGCCTCCAAGTGCTTCGGGACTGCACCCAACTACCACCTGTTTGCACGACTCCTTTGAGCCGTGGTAGGGTAGTGATCAAAGTACAGTGGGAACACACCCGAGGCGAAGTGACAGTGTCAAGTCAGCGGACTAAGCTGTACTCATGTCACCTGGGAACTGATAACTGACGATAGGTATAATACCAACTAGTCAGTTCCCGACGAGTCCTGTCCAGTGTACCCGTAACCTAACGAGCACCCGCATACTATCTCAAGTACGACGTACTGACGGCTGTGGGACAGACCGTCTCCCACACTGGGATGAGAAGCGCATGCGCTGGTCTACTCCGGAGTATCGATGCCCTGTCTCGATAGTCCTGCGACCAGGGACCTGAATAAGGATGTGCTTATAGATTACCCAGCCCCCACTAGTATGACTGCCATCACAACGCTGGTAATCAAGCAAAGATCCTAAGGGCTCCACTAATGCGTATAAGTGATATACTGAAATAAACACAAGTACACATTGAAGTAGAAACAAACCAAGTAGCATACTACTATTTTGAGCAAGATTGTATATACAAGGTGAATATCCCAAGCATCCATTAAGTAATATACAAACTAGTATGATACAGTAATGGCCTCTAGGGCATATACACTAACAATCTCCCACTTGCACTAAGGCCATGTACTGGCGTATCGAAGACCTATCATCTCGATCAGCCGCTCGAACTGAGTCTGGGGCAAGGCCTTGGTGAATGGATCTGCAGTGTTGTCTTCTGAAGCGACTCTCCAAACCTCGATCTCCTGGCGATCTACGATCTCCCTGATCAGGTGATACCGCCTTAAGATGTGCCTGGATTTCTGATGGGACCTGGGTTCCTTCGCTAAAGCTATAGCCCCGTTGTTGTCGCAATACAGAGGTATTGGATCAACAATGGACGGAACCACCTGAAGTTCTTTCAAGAACTTCCTCATCCAGACAGCTTCTTTTGCGGCATCAGATGCAGCGATGTATTCCGCTTCCATCGTCGAGTCTGCAACGGTTTCCTGTTTGGAACTCTTCCAACACACCGCCCCTCCATTGAGGGTAAAGACAAAACCCGACATGGACTTGGAATCATCCTTGTCACTCTGGAAGCTGGAGTCAGCAAAGGCCTCGATCTGGAGGTCTTTTCCGCCATACACCAAGAACATCTCCTTAGTCCTTCTCAGGTACTTGAGAATGTTCTTTACCGCTATCCAGTGTTTCTCCCCTGGGTTAGACTGATACCGGCTTACCACACTCAGTGCATAAGCTACATCCGGTCTGGTACACAACATCGCATACATTATAGAGCCTACCGCAGAAGCGTAGGGTATAATAGACATGCGATCCCTCTCCAAATCAGTCTTGGGAGACATCTCTTTAGAGAGGGTGATCCCGTGACAAGCCGGTAGGTTACCGCGCTTGGAATCTTCCATACTGAACCTCTTCAGTATGGTGTCGATGTACCTGGACTGTGAAAGTCCTAATATCCTCTTGGATCTGTCACGGTAGATCCGGATACCCAGAATGTATGAGGCATCACCCAGGTCTTTCATGGAGAACCTGTGTGACAAGAACCCCTTGACAGATTGTAGCATAGGAATGTCATTTCCTATTAAGAGAATGTCATCCACGTATAAAACGAGGAATACTACAGTTCTCGCTACAAATCTACTATAGATGCATGGTTCATCTGGATTTTTGATAAAGCCAAATTCTTTGACCGTCTCATCAAAGCAGATGTTCCAACTCCGCGATGCCTGCTTTAGTCCATAGATGGACTTAAGCAACTTGCACACCTTTCCGCTGCTCCCACTCTGAATGAAACCCTCTGGCTGGTCCATATAGACACACTCCTCTAAATTTCCATTTAGAAAAGCTGTCTTTACGTCCATTTGCCAGATCTCATAATCGTGGAAGGCAGCAATGGCAAGAAGGATCCGAATGGATTTCAGCATGGCTACTGGAGAAAAGGTTTCGTCGTAGTCCAAGCCAGGTCTTTGACGAAAACCCTTTGCTACCAGCCTAGCTTTATAGGTCTCAACCTGTCCATCTACACCAATCTTCCTTTTGAAGATCCACTTGCATCCTACGGGTTTTACCCCGTCTGGAGCAATGTCCAACGTCCATACCTTGTTGGTGTACATGGACTCCATTTCGGTCCGCATTGCATCCAGCCATTTCACTGAGTCAACGCTCTGAACGGCCTGCTGGAAGCTAGTAGGCTCATCATAATCTATGATGCAATCCTCTCTATCCCCGTCTATGAGAAAACCGCAGTATCTCTCGGGCGGATGAGACTGCCTACTACTCCTGCGGAGCGGCGTAGGAATGTCCTGTTCTGTTGAACCCTCTGGTTCCACTAAGCTTTCAGTAACAGTCTGTGGTTCTGGAATTTCTTCCAGTTCTATTGTGTTCCCACTTATCTGGGTTTCCAAAAACTCAGTTTCCAAGAAGCGGGCATGCTGAGAAACAAAAACCTTTTGTTCCTCAGCGGAATAGAAAAGATACCCCCTGGAGTTCCTTGGGTATCCCACAAACTTACACTGTACTGAACGTGCCTCAAGCTTGTCCGCATGCTGCTTTTTTACAAAAGCTGGACATCCCCATACCTTAAGATAATTAAGACAGGGTTTCTTCCCAGTCCACATCTCATATGGGGTGGTGGGCACAGTCTTGGTAGGAGCCTTGTTCAAGAGATACGCAGCTGCTTCTAGTGCATATCCCCAGAATGATCGCGGTAACTCAGCGTTACTCATCATGGACCGAACCATATCCAATAGGGTTCGGTTCCGTCTCTCCGATACACCGTTATGTTGCGGGGTGTAAGGAGGAGTAAGCTGAGAGAGAATTCCGTTCTCTTTTAAATAGTCCAGGAACTCGGCACTTAAGTATTCTCCACCTCGATCCGATCTTAGAATCTTAATACTTTTGCCGGTCTGTTTCTCTACTTCATTCTTATACTCCTGGAATTTTCCAAAGGCCTCGGACTTATGTTTCATTAAGAAGACATAACCGTACCTTGAGAAGTCATCCGTAAAAGTAATGAAGTAAGAATGTCCGCTTCGGGCATGTGTAGACATTGGACCGCACACGTCACTGTGTACGAGTCCTAAGAGCTCGCTCGCTCTTACTCCTTGTCCAGTAAACGGAGTCTTTGTCATCTTTCCTTTGAGACAAGATTGACAAGTGGCATACGATTGATATTCGAACGCATTCAAATATCCTTCTGTATGTAACTTAGTCAACCTTCTCTCATTGATGTGACCCAATCTACAATGCCATAAGAAAGTCTGATTCATTTCCAGAGACTTTCTTTTGTGTGTATTCTGGACGTTGAAAATCTGTGGTTGGTTTAACACGTATATACCATTACTCAATGTACCTGACCCAATCAAAACTTGATTAAGGTGAATGTTTACAACATTACTTACAAACGCAAATTCATAACCTTCTTTAGAAACTAAAGATACAGAAATGATATTACAAGTTGCGTTGGGTACAAAAAAGCAATTACGCAAAACCAAAACATGTCCATCTGACATTCCCAGGTGATAGTCCCCCACGGCTTTAGCATCCATGCTAGCTCCGTTTGCAACTCTGAGGGTCATGTCACCTGCCTTCAAAACCCTACGGTTTCTCAACGCCTGCAAAGAATTACAGATATGAGATCCTGATCCGGTATCCAATACCCAGGAAGTAGAGTTTATTGAAAGACAGTTTTCAATAACATACACACCTGAAGCTGAAGCTGCAACCTGCTTCAATTCCTGTGTTCTGGCCTTCCAGGCCCTGCAATCATTCTTCCAGTGTCCTTTCTTATGACAATAGAAGCATTCTTCCTTATCCACAAGCTTCCCCGCTATCTTTGTTGCTTTGCCTTTTCCCTTCGTATCCACTTTACCAACACCGCCCCTTGGTTTGGCGGGGGCCTTCTTCTTCTTTCCCTTGGCTTTCGCCTTGGACCTAGAAGAAGATGATCCTCCTACAAACAAAGTGGATGTTTCCCTACCTTTCTGTAGGGTGCCCTCTGCGCTCCTCAGCATGTTGAGGAGCTCTGATAGTTCAACCTCTTTTTCTTGTAGGTTGAAGTTCAGTATAAACTGGGCGTAAGTGGAAGGAAGGGACTGGAGAACTATATCCGTATATAGCTCACTCTCCAATGTGATCCCTAGGTCAGCGAGCTCCTCAATGAAGCCGATCATCTTTAGCACATGCTCGGCTACTGATGATCCGACGGCCATTCTTGTCGAAAATAACTTTTTCGACGCTTCGTATCTTGCGATACGTGATTGCTCTCCATACAGTTCTTTTGTATGGAGCAATATGGACTCCATGTCCATATTCTCATGCCTCCTCTGATGTTCGTTGTCCATCGAGGCAAGCAGGAGGCACTTGGCCTTCGCGCTATCAATCTCCCAAGTCTTGCGGATTTCCTTATCCGCGACGCTGGAAGTTGGACCAGGGACAGGGGGAGCTTTGGTGGTAAGAAGATACCCCAGCTTGTCATAAGTGATTGCTATCTTGACATTCCTGAGCCAATCTTTGTAGTTTGGCCCTGTCAGTTTGTTTTTATCTAGGAGTAACTTAAGTCCAGTCATGTTGATTGGTCGCTGCAATTAGGAGAGAGAAGAAGAAACACTCAGCATGATGCTCTTGCAAGTTTAGAGTGGTTTTTAGTTTGTCTAAACAGGATGGCTCCCACTGTTTCTCGAATCCCTCCTCAAACCATAAAGGAAGAATTAGTCAGGATCAATCCCACCGTACAATACTTGCTTAACCGTTCAGCCAGGCCGGTGTCGGTACTTCGAGGGAGGTTTTCCAACGCTTTCGCGAAGTTCCTTAATTAGAGAACCTCTTTTCCCTGGGGGCGTAGCCCCGCTAACACCTTTCTAGGCACCTACTAGGTTTATAGCATTGATCGTTAAGTGAGAAATTTCCCGAGGAGTAGCATATACTCACAGTAGGATCGGGATCCAAATATCATCGCGTGACGAAACTGAAGGAATCCTACCAGAATCATCACACTCCAAATGGTATGCAAATCTAGCAAGTTTCAGTACTTATGAAACTCCCGATGTAGATTTTTGCCCCATGCTCTTATGACCTTGACGAAGGTCAACAAATCATAAGTCACATGTCAAGCTCTGCCCGTCATTATCCAGGTTAATTTGAATCCACCCGTATGTACCCTTGACGAAGGTCAACAAGGTAATGCGAATGTCCCAAACCAACGCATCTATCTATGCTACATACGAATACCCAATAGCTACCAATCACTATGCTTTGACGAAGGTCAACAAACACAGCTTGAATACTTATTGAATATTCATACGAAACGACGGAGGGCTACGAATGGTTTTGGCGAAACCGTGAACGTAGTGAACTTGATTTAATCGATGGAACGAGATAGCTTTTAGAAGGAGTGGCTCAAGCTCCGCATTTAAAAGTTATTTTGAAAAGAACCGAGTGGTTTTTCGAAAGTGTTCCAACGACTTTAACTTGGTTTATTATCTTGCATTAGTTCTTTTAATGCGTGATATTCTTGCATTAGTACTTTTAATGCGTCCCATCATTTAACCCTACCATTGCAGAAAACAACCAAAATATGACGTACGCTTATGCCATTCGCATTCGCCACTGGGCCCCGTCATTACCCGTTAGGTTACTTAACTAACGACAGAGCGGGGGCTGGGCTAGCGCGTCTGTAAAACATAAGCAACGCCTAAATAGTAAGCAATGATAGACATTACAGATCACAGATGAATGCATTGGATATACTAGCAATCCGCAATCCTTTCGAGCCTGAAACGAAAAGCGGATAACACGGTCGCGGTGAATAGCCAAATACCCCACCCAAGACCCCTACGGGTGCGGCAAACTACCCGCCAAGTACTCGGTAGTTTGTGCACCCCTCCATGGGTCTATCCTAGGAGCAAAAACAGTAAAAAGAATTATACAATGACGGCTACAACCCCGACCCGGTTGTGCGGTCAAACAAATAATAATTATTACATCAATTTACATTTACAATGAATGAAAGAAAAACAAAAGCTCATCTCACATCCACCTCGGCTATTCACCCGCGACAGTCCAACACATTCATATACACATTCCAGCACATTACAGATCATGTATAACCCCGACTAATCGACTTATAGCGATTAGCCGACGTTCAATACATGCAAGCATCACAGATATAACCATCATAGTCAAAGTGCAGTGAAGTTCGGAAAAAATACGGAATTATAGGACCCCAAAAGGAAATTTCTTTTCTGGAAAATCTGGGCACATATAATATATTTTAAAAATCCCAAAACCAACACACAAACACACTGCACGAAAAACGATGCAAAGAAGACACCAAGTCGCGGCGGTTCCGCGGCGTCTAAGAAGGATCACGCGGCGGAAGCGCGGCACTTTAGGCGAATCACTGTATCGTTTTTCTTGGGTGTTCACACAAAACCCTGAGCCGAATTTAGGAGTATAAAGTTTTTCATTTTGAGCAGAAAAAATTTCAACAGAAACTCAGTTTTTGTGATTATCCGGTTTTGTGATTTTTTTCGGTTCCGAACTTCGTTACACTTCACTACCAAGCTAGTTTAAGTTTAGTTAGGCTCTGATACCACTGTAAGTCCACGTTGCGACCCCCGGTTCTTACGGGGAGGCGGAAACGGTATTAAATCAAAATTTTAACGCAAGAGGCAACATGGACTAAGCTAGGTCGGGATCTTTACCTAAACTAAAACTAGCATACTAAGCTAAAGATATTTAGCTACTCGGATAGAGATGGTTATACCTAGCTTGTCTTGAACTCCTTCGTCTTCAAGCTCCGGTGGTGGTCCGATGGCTCCTTCTCGTCGTCTCCGTACGCCGAAGATAGATCCACTTGAAAGCTCCAACCTTTAGCTCCTTCTTCGGTCTTTGAAGAAACTAGTTCACTTGGTTTGCCAAACCTAGTGAACTAGAATGAGTAGAGAGGAAATAGAATGGGATTTTATCTATGGTTCTTGATTCTCAACTCATGAGACAAGAGAACCATAGATCAAGAGAGGGAGCAAGAGGTTGAGGGTGAGAGCAAGAGGAGAGCTCAAGAACAAGAGAGAGAATGAGCAAGAAAGAATGAGGCTCTCTTTTTCCTTTCACCCTCTCATAATCCAAAGTGATCATAACTCATCATATCAAAAAAGTCTTTTGGTAATGGTTAGAAGCAACCATAAGGTTATCATATCATGCACTCATTTTACTCAAAAAGCAAGCAAGAAAAAAGTCTTTGGCATGAAATGATAACCATGGTCATCATGATGGTCAACTAGTCAAGCCTAGTCAACCGGTCAACAAGTCAACAAAAGTCAACAAGTCACCAAAATCAACAAGTCAACAAAAGTCAACAAGTCAACAACCATATCACCATAATACTTAATTAATATAATAGTTAATCACAAATCATATTCTCATTAGGGTTGAGCATAAAGTCAAAAAGTCAACGGTCAACTGTCAACAACCCTAATGAGAATCCACTGCCTCTGCCTCCCTGTCAACTGTGCATACACACCCGCATCCGCGTTCCGAGGAACACGAATGCAAACTGGATAAATCCAATCCCATAAGGTACACTAGGATCTGGCTTAAACCAAAGCCCGCTAGTGTAAACTGTCCGGACACTGTACGTGCACAAGTGCACGGATGTGACCGAACCCTGTCGCAAAACCATGCGACCTGTCGCAATACCATGCGACCTCTACTCTTTTGCCTAAAGGCGAAAAGCTTTCTGTGTGGGACTCTAAAGACTCGACACTACGCTGGCAGTGGGTTTAACCACAGACCGCAAGCGGCACTAGCTGTGCGTAACGGTCCCCAGGTAATGCCGACAAGAAGACCGACGAGGCGAAACCCATCTGAACTCCTACTGAGCCTGAGCGTGACATTCTCCGTACAGTCCGGTCTGTTCGTCTGATACATCGCATGGCGGGCCTAGGGGGCGGTAAACGTCAGTCCCCCAATAGCGGTACAAGTCGTGCCGGAGTGAAGCCCAATACACCCTGAGATAACACTGGAAACCTACCAGTATATCTCGTTTTCCCTGGCCAGGGACTACTCGTGTAATGGCTCTCCTAGACACAGCGCGATGTCAACCCCCAATACCGGGAGAGACGAATCCTGTCTAACCGTCACTGCCTCCAAGTGCTTCGGGACTGCACCCAACTACCACCTGTTTGCACGACTCCTTTGAGCCGTGGTAGGGTAGTGATCAAAGTACAGTGGGAACACACCCGAGGCGAAGTGACAGTGTCAAGTCAGCGGACTAAGCTGTACTCATGTCACCTGGGAACTGATAACTGACGATAGGTATAATACCAACTAGTCAGTTCCCGACGAGTCCTGTCCAGTGTACCCGTAACCTAACGAGCACCCGCATACTATCTCAAGTACGACGTACTGACGGCTGTGGGACAGACCGTCTCCCACACTGGGATGAGAAGCGCATGCGCTGGTCTACTCCGGAGTATCGATGCCCTGTCTCGATAGTCCTGCGACCAGGGACCTGAATAAGGATGTGCTTATAGATTACCCAGCCCCCACTAGTGTGACTGCCATCACAACGCTGGTAATCAAGCAAAGATCCTAAGGGCTCCACTAATGCGTATAAGTGATATACTGAAATAAACACAAGTACACATTGAAGTAGAAACAAACCAAGTAGCATACTACTATTTTGAGCAAGATTGTATATACAAGGTGAATATCCCAAGCATCCATTAAGTAATATACAAACTAGTATGATACAGTAATGGCCTCTAGGGCATATACACTAACACTGTCCAAAATACTGCCCCTCGTCAGAACGAAAACTATAACTCTAACAACCTCCCTGTCGTCCAGGTCACCTTGGAAGCCTGGATTGATAACTGTCTCCTGAATGAGGCTGTCGTTATCGTATCCCTAGAACATCCACTTATGTTCTAAAACTGCTTCCAACTGTTTCTCCAGGATTGGATCAATATCAACTTATTGCATCTAGTGCAAGAACAACATCTGGTGTGGTACTTGACATCTCATGATTGACTCAATTGCCTGAGCAAGTGATCTGCCAATCATGCACATCCCTCTCCCCTTTAGTCTGTAAGACACCTTTAGAGAGGGTGACTCCATCTTCTGCAGGTACATTACCGTGCATGGAGTCGTCCATCCTAAATACTCTTAGAGTGCTGTCAAGTACCCTGATTGGGAAACTACCCAAATCTAGATCTAAGACCATAGATCTAGTAACCAGTATGTCTGATATAAAGTCCATTTTCTTTGTGGAGAAAACACTGTGTGACGATCAAAGTATAACCGATCGTAGTATAGGAGTTTCTTTTCCTACTCTGTGTATGTCATCCAAATACCAGGATATCACACCCTACTACCTTCTCAACAGATCCATCCCCTATTCTGGTGAAGTCAAACCTATGACTGTCACATCAGAAATAGATGATCTATCTCCGCTACATCTGCTTTAGTCTATAAATAGACATAAGCTACCTGTCCACCAATGCTTCCGTTGCTCCCACTGATTACGACAACCCTCTGGCAGAGTCATATAGACGTACACTTCTAAAACTAGTTTAACGACGCTATACTCATCCTCCCACCGGGTCTCGCAGCCTGGAACAATAGCAATGGTAATTGTGGGTAAACAAGAACTTCCCTGTCACCGTCCTTGAGGCTACCGTAGTACCTCTCGGGTGCCTGAAGTTACCCACCTTATCTGCGGAGTGGCCAATGGAATGTCAATCCAGATTGAATCTTTAGGTTCCTTATCAAATCTTCAGTAATCGTTTGTGGTTCTGGAATCACTTCCAGTTCTACCATACTCCCACTACTGTTTTCTGAAAAAAATCCATTTTTATTAAAACTGTGGCGAGTCTAGAACAATATTGCTATTGTTCATCCAGATGGTAGAAAGTCAACCCGCGTCATAGCCTGGGTCAACCTACAAACAGCCATTACAGAAACGTGCCTTGAGTTGTCCAGTGTCTGGTTTTAAGCATAAGCCGGACAACTCCCCGTACCTTAACAATGTCAAGATATGAACTGTACTATATCCCATATAGGACCAGAGGCACTGATTTAATTGAACCAGATTCAAATCATGCAACTGTCTCCAGTGCATGTTAACTAAATGGAAGGAGGCCGATCAGCGTTACTCAACTTAGGAAAGCTTCCAATTATGAGTAACCTGAAAGAGAAGCAATTTCTCTTAATCACTACTATCAACTGAATACCATATACAAGTATCTACATCTTCGATCACTTTGAAGAATCCCGATACTTGCTATACTTGGTTCTCTACTCTATTCAAATATCTATAACTTCTCAAAATTCAGACCCTGTGTTTCCGCGAAACACCTGTCTAAAAACAAGAGAAGTCATAAGTAAACCGAATATAGTACGAGGACCAACCCCTCTGTCCTGATGGACCCTGGACAACATACAATACTCTGTATAAGTCCCTTGAGTCTGATTACTCATTCACTGTGTGTCGTAGGTTGAAAAACTGTACTTATGGTTAAGAAGAATTACACCGTTGTTTAATGCTCCTTACCTAACCATCCACTGATATAGGTAAATGTCGTAGACATAATTTCAAAAAGGTATATCTCACTCTATTCAAATAGACGTACAGATACATCAATTTGAAATTGGTGCATAACAGCGGATATTCAAAACCAAATATTTGCCGACCGGCAAACAAGCCAGGTGACTTCCTCAAATATCACCGATTACAACGAATCCCGATATAATGAGGATGATCACCCAATTCCCAATAACTTACTCCCACTCATTATCTGTAAAACCATACAGATGTGAGAATCAAACCTGGTAAATACATACCCTGGAGTAAGTATCTAATCGGGAAATCAGTTATTCTTTAACAGTACACAGTGAAACTGAAACATTGAAATGTTTCGTTGGGGTATCCTGGTATTCCTAGTAATGCCTCTTCCAGGTTCACGACTGTAACCGTATAATTCTTTGCCACCTCTCCAAATCCCTTCTTATGTCTTTAGTCTTTACCTTCTGTACACCCCTTTAGGCCAAATGGTTTTCTTCCTTCCCTACCGTTCGGCACCAGCCTATGGTTTGGAAGAAGACTATCCAATAAGCATAATGGGTGTACTGTCCCAATCCTAGGAACACTCGCAATGAGAGAGGGTGAAGATAAAAGACAACCGAATAAACCTTATTCCTATTTCTCCTGAACCAGAATCCATCCCCGAACTGGAACAAGTTCCTTTCGAGTTCGTATATAACCATAGGATGGAGTATCCAAATAAACTGTTGATCTTCGTAGTGATACGGAGTGTCCTGGAGAAATACAAAGGTGATGTGGGAGTGGTAACGAAATATTTGGTTTGGTCGTGAATATCTGTTGCAATTTACTTTGCCCTCTTACTAATCCCTTGCTTTGTCTTTACATAATACCTTCTGTATACCATCGTTATGCTAATTGGTTTTCTTCATTCCCTACCGGTCGGCACCTGCCTAAGGTTTGGAAGAAGACAATCCAATTTGCGTAATAGGTGTACTACCCCTAAACCAAGGAGTACTCGTAACCTGAGAGAGGGTAAAAGGAAAAGACAACTGAATAATCCTATCCGTTTTCTCCAGAACCTGAAACCATCCTCGAATAAATTCCTTCGAGTTCGTATCTAACCATACGATGGTTTTGTCCAATGGAAGTGGACGTTCGTAGCAACACGGGGTGTCCTGGAGAAAAGGGTAAAAGTAGGAGTGGCAATGAGGTTTGCAACTCTGACAATCCAAAAGCCAGTGTTAAGAAAGTTCGGTCAACTTGGTCACTGAGTCATAGTCTTAGGGTCGGGTCAAAAGGTCGCTGCCAGAAAGAGAGAGAAAAGAAACACTCAGCGTGCACTCTAACCTAGATCAGAATGGTCACCAATTTATCTAATCTGGAATCCTCCCACTGTACCTCAAATTCTCCTCCAAACCTGAAAGAAGAATTAGTCGGGGTCACCCGAGGAGTAAACTAACTCATCAGTGGGAATCGGGATCCAACTCTCATCGCATGACAACGTGACGGAATCCGCTCACGGTATCACACTCCAGAAGGTATGCGCATATCTGGCAAGTTTCAGTTCTTTTGAAACTCCCGATGTGATTTCTGCCCCATGCTCTTATGACCTTGGCGTGAGGTCAAAATATCATAAGTCACATGTCAAGTTCTGCCCGTCATTATCCAGGTTAATCTGAACCCACCCGTACATACCCTTGACGTAGGCCAAAATAGTAGTACGACTGTCCCAAACCAACGCATCTATCTATGCAACAGATAAATACCCGGCAGCTACCAATCACTATGCCTTGGCGTGAGGTCAAAATACATAGCTTGAATACTACCGAATATTTAACTGAAATGACGGAGGGCTACGAATGGTTTCTGGCGAAAACCTTTAACATAATGAACTTGATATAGTTGAAGGAACGGATAGCTTTTAAAAATATAGTGACGAAAACCGTTGCTAAAGAGGTCACTCCCGGTGAAGGGATCTCGGCTCTTTCCCCGTAGAATGGGGTGCAGGATATTCCAACTGAATACCACGGCGCAAAGCAAAAGTAATCGGCTATAGTGAAGTTAATGCCCTGATGCAAACTTTTTGTCCAAGGGGTCACTCCCGGTGAAGGGATCTCGGCCCTTGCCTCGTCGACTGAGGTGCTGGATATTCATAACCGAATATCACTGTGCAAAACAAAAGTGAACATCCTTGCAATAAAAGCTTTTTGAAAAGTGTTCCAACAACATCAGATTAGGTTGGTTTTTAACTTGCATTGATCCGAATCAATGCAGTCCCATCAATTGATCACACCACAAAGAACGAAAATATACTGATGTACGTATATGCCATCCGCATTTGCCACTGGGTCCCGTCATTACCCGTTAGGTTAGCTAACTAACGACAGAGCGGGGACTGGACTAGCGCGGATGTAAAACATATACAACATCTACTAATATATATACCAATATATTATATTCGCTCAAGGCGTGAATAAAATGCAACATCACAGAAATGTACAGCATCACAGAAACAATACAGATATCTGGGATCCCCGGGTTTCACAGAGCCGCTGAAACCCGACGTTCCCCTGGTCGTGTGGATAGCCTGTGCAATGTAATCCTAGACCCCTACGGGCGCGGCAAGTCACCCGCCAAAACCTAAAGCGAGGCAGCCCCCTTCAGCGCCGTGAATGGACCACCCAGCACTTCACGGAAT
The DNA here is from genome assembly GCA_030015575.1 of Agapanthus africanus. NCBI lineage: Eukaryota > Viridiplantae > Streptophyta > Magnoliopsida > Asparagales > Amaryllidaceae > Agapanthus > Agapanthus africanus. Next base: position 502,549,979 of record CM057345.1, read on the forward strand.
CCGGTAACTTGGGCACCCCTCCTGGGTCAATCCTGTACCCCCTACGAGTGCGGCGAATAGCCCGCCAATCCTAGAGCGAAGCCCCCTCCGTCCCAATGCCATGAGATGCGGGCTTGTTGCCCTCTAGAACCCGGCTATCCGTGCACCCCTCCGCGGGGCAATCCTAGTACAGAAAGTAAAATATACATACAACGGGTACATCGACCGCAACCAGGTCGTGCCCCAAAATAATAATACAATCAGGCGGTGACGGCAGTCCACATGTCGGACGCTCGCCCCGCAATATCAAATGTACATAATACAACCACAACTGTACTAGCATTGCATCCAGGCTATCCCCCACGACCGATCCGTAACAACACAGCAAAAACAGAACATCAACGTGAAAGTCACGTTCGCAAATCCGTCTAACCGGGCTATAGCAGTTAGACCGGATTTACCGATCGAGTGACATTCACGGTCGCAGATATAATGTAAATACTGTGAAAAATGTGTTTAAAATATCCGATCAATCAAAATTTTAACAAGTGGGCCCCAAAGCAATACTGTAGCAGTTAAAGAAATTCTGGGCCCAATGTTATTATTCCAAAACCCCTAAAAACAGCCCAGAAGCCCACTGGAGAAAATTGACACAGTGAGCTCATTATAGTGCGGCGGAACCGCGGCCCAAAGGGGGGTTTGGCCGCGGTTCCGCGCTCCAACTATGGCATCACTCAGTCGAATTTCTACAGTGGCCTTACAATTTCCAGTACATCAATTTTCTGCAACCTGAAAAATTTTTGGAGACTGAAAAATTCTGACAGAAAACTGATGTAAAGACAATACGGGTTTTGGAACATTTTATCGATCGGAACTGAAAAACACATTACACAAAGCTAGACTAAGTTAATGGGGAGGCTCTGATACCACTGTAAGTGCACGGCGGCGCCCCGGCCGTCAATCCGACGGCCAAATGCAGAAACGGTGATAAACTTAAATTTTGCGGACTTAGCAAACCGGCACCACCGCGCACTAAACACCCGGATCGAACCATTAACAAGTCTAAGCTAACTACAAGATAGGGAATAGAGATATACCGACGATCCAAGTCCTCCGGTCTTCTTGTCATCGTCCCGATCTCCTGCGGAATGTCCCGTCTCCTCCTCGTCGCCGGAAGTGCACCACATCGCCTACTTCTTTTACGGGCTCCCACCTCAATGCCGAGGCAACTTGGGCACGAAGCTGGCTAGTCGACGTGCCCAAGGTTTGCTGTAGAATGCGTAGTACTCAAGTCTCACTTTGGGGTTCATGGAGATTGCCATTGGAGGAGGAAATGATATAATCTTTTGGAGGAGGAACTTGTGGGATTTTGCAACATGAAATGAGCTAAAAACCCCACCAAAAAAAAAATGGGACAGCCCCCACTCAAATGTGGCCGGCCATGACATGAAGAGGGAGAGAGAGTGTGTGTGAGAGGGAGTGAATGTATCAAAAGATTATCCATCTCATAATGCAAGAGAGAGAGGGAAAAAGACTATCGTGCAAAAACATGATAACATGCTAAAAACCAACACTCCACCACAACCATCATGATATGCAAAGTCAAGCCATCATGAAAACTATCATGAAGCAAAAGTCAAGTCATGATGAAGACAAGAAGTCAAGGTCAAAGAATGGCTATCATGATGCAACAAAAAGCAAAAGCCCCCTCCACAAATACTTGTTTGCAACAATGCAAATAAGCCCTCCTCCACCAAACTTCGCCCAATGAACGGAACAATGGAAATTGGCCGAAACGGAAAGCAAACTGGCAACTCCAGAAAACTGGTCCCGTAATAAATTACAGGAAAACCTCGATACTGTGCATACACACCCGCATTTGTATTCCGACCGAAATACAAATGCAATGAGACAAAATCTACACTGTACTATACTAGGATCCGGCTTAAACCAAAGCCGGCTAGTAATATCCGTTCGATCCTGATCCGTGCAATACCGCACGTATCTGATCGAACCCTGCCATATAACCATACGGTCTATAGTACAAACTGTCCAATCCTGATCCGTGCAATACCGCACGTATCTGATCGGACCCTGCCATATCTCCATACGGCCTCTACAACCTTTCGCCCGAAAGCTGAGTAACTGAATGTGGGGGACTCTAAAGACTCATCAACACCTTGGTTGTGGATTTAACCACTAGCACGTTAGAGGTGTAAGCCAATACATAACGGGCTACCAGGTATTGACCAAAAGGGACGTCTGTGAGCGAACTCAGCCTGACTCCCTACTGAGCCTGTCAGTGACAATATCCGTACAGTCCGGTCCGTTCGTCTATGAGTATCGCATGGCGGGCCTAGAGGGTTGGTAAAAGTCAGACCCCCAAAAGCGGTACAAGTCGTGTCGGAGTGTAGCCCAGAACACCCTGAGATACTACTGGAATACCTACCAGTAAATCTCCTTGCCTCGGCCGAGGGCTTCGTGTAATGGCTCTCCTAGACACAGCACGACCTCACCCCCAATACCGGGAGAGACGAACCCCTGAAGATACGCTCACTGCCTCCATGTGGCTCGGGACTGTACCCAACTAAAACCTGTTTGCACGACTCCTTTGAGCCGTGGTAGGGTAGTAATCAAAGTACAGTGGGAACTCACACGAGACAAATGACGATCCCCAGGTCGATGAACTAACCTGCACACATGTCACCAGGGAACTGCCATCTGACGTCTGGTATATGACCAACTAGCATGTTCCCGGCGAGTCCTGTCCGGTGTACTCATAACCCAATGAGCACCTGTATACATCTTAGGTGATCCAACTGACACCAGTGGCTTGTGAGACCGGCCACCGCCCCTCGTCGGGGTCTCGACTGTATACACTAGTCTACTATGGAGAATCGATGCCCTGTCTCGAAACTCTCACGACTAGGGACCTTTTAAGGATATGCTTATAGACCCCCAGCTCCCACTTATATGATCGCCCTCATACTGCTGGTGGTCAAGCAAGAATCCTAGGGGCTCTATCAACGTGTAATAGCGACGTGTCAGGTCACTTAAAGCAGTACACGATGATAAAGGTAAACCAGATAGCATACTATCATCTCGAGTAAGACTGTCCTACCGGGATAGGTCCTCCCTCAATCATTGCAATCACGTACCTGTGATCCAATAATTGACTCTGAGGGCACTATCTCCAACAGTCGAGACCCCGATGAAGGGTGGTGGCCGGTCTCACAAGCCATTGGTGTCAGTTGGTTCACCTAAGATGTATACAGGTGCTCATTGGGTTATGAGTACACCGGACAGGACTCGCCAGGAACTTGCTAGTTGGTATTATACCTGATGTCAGATGGCAGTTCCCTGGTGACATGTGTATAGGTTAGTTCATCGATCTGAGATCGTCATTTGTCTCGTGTGAGTTCCCGCTATGCTTTGATTACTACCCTACCACTGCTCAAAGGAGTCGTGCAAACAGGTTTTAGTTGGGTACAGTCCCGAGCCACATGGAGGCAGTAAGCGGATCGGCAGGGGTTTCGTCTCTCCCGGTATTGGGAGTGAGATCGCGCTGTGTCTAGGAGAGCCATTACACGAAGTCCTTGGCCAAGGCAGGAGATTTACTGGTAGGTATTCCAGTAGTATCTCAGGGTGTTCTGTGCTACACTACGACACGACTTGTACCGCTTTTGGGGGTCTGACTTTTACCAACCCCCTAGGCCCGCCATGCGATGATCATAGAAGAACGGACCGAACTGTACGGATATTGTCACTGACAGGCTCAGTAGGGTGTCAGGATGAGTTCGCTATCAACCTCCCTTTTGGTCAATACCTGGTAGCCCGTTACGTACAGCTAGTACCACTGACGAGCTAGTAGTTAAGTCCACAGCCAAAGTATTGACGAGTTTTTAGAGTCCCCCACAGGCAGTTTTCAAGTTTCGGGCGAAACGTTGTAAAGGCCGTATGATATATGGCAGGGTTCAATCATATACATGCGGTAGTGCATGGATCATGATCGGACGGATCATACTAGTAGGCTTTAGTTTAAGCCAGATCCTAGTATTAGATTTGTTGGATTACTTTCGTCTCATCGCATTCGCATTCGGTCGGAATGCGGATGCAGGTATGTATATACAGGTGAGGGGTATCCTTGTGATCCGTCACTAGTTTACTTTAGATGTTGCCTTATCTTTTTATTGTTGTAAACATTTGGGTTAATGTTTACAAATGGAAATAATGAGCTCAAAGTCATGATGGAGTGCATTAAATGTAGCATGTGCAAGGGTAGTGACTCATGGTATTATTCTTTGTGCATGCCATCATTTCATGGTTGATTATTATGTAAGATTGTGATGGGAGGAGAGAGAGGGAAGCCACACTTGGTTAAGGTTAACTCTTGGAATATTTTTCTTGCTCACAACATTATCTCACACAACAATAACAAAAGGCTCTATCATCTTCTTCTCTCTTCTTCTCTTGAGTTCACCATTTCCATTGATGGCTTCACCTTCAACCTCTATCCATGCAATGGATGCAAGAGACAAAGTTGTCACAAATATTCTCTACTTCATCTTGGACACGTCGGCTAGTGAACTTCGTGTCCGAGTTGCTTCAGACGAAGCGGGAGCCCGTAAAAATCCTCGAAGATGTGGTGCCCTTTCCGACGAGGAGATCGAGCTCAGAGATGCCGCGAAGAGCTTGGGATGGTGGCCAAAGACCGAAGGACACAGATCAATCGGTATAGCCTTTCTATCCCTTCTCTAGTTTGCTAGTTGTAGGTTAATGGTTCGATCCGGGTTTATAGTGTACGATAGCGCCGGTTTCAAGTTTAAGAAAAAGTTTTCGTTTCCGCATTTTGGCCTCGGACAGACGGCCGGGGCGCTATCGTAGACTTACATGGTATCAGAGCCACACCATTAACCTTTACTAGCTTGTTCTAACGTGTTTAGAACTTCGATCGAACAAAATTTCCAAAACCGCGATTCCAATTTGTGCAGTTTCTGTCGAAATTTTTGTGCTCTAAAATTTTTTTTGGGTATGTCAGAAAATCAGGCAGGGTTTTTTAAGAGCACTGTAGAAATTTGGTTGGACGATCCTACAGGAACGCCGCGGAACCGCAGCCTTACCTTCTTTTTGGTCACGGTTCCGCCGCCGTTCTGGGGTTTCATCGCACCAACTTTCTTCAGGTGGTCTCTGACTTGGAAATAGGGTTTCTGGTATTTTTTGTTTGGGCCCAGATTTGTTTGAGTACTGGGAATTGTGCTTGGGGCCCACTTCGGGAAATTTTGTCAATCGAAAATTTTAAACATGTTAGTTCACAGTATTTACATTATATCTGCGACCGTGAATGTCATTTGATCGGTAAATCTTGTCTAATTGCTATAGTCCTTTTAGACGGGTTTGCGAACGTGACATTCACGTTGATATTCTGTGTTATGCTGTGATGTTGTGGATTTGTCGTGGTGGATAGCCTGGATGCAATGTTAGTACAGTTTGGTTATATTTGTATATTTGACATTGCGGGGCGAGCGTCCGACATGTGGACTGCCGTCACTGCCTGTTTGTATATTATTCTTTTAGGGCACGACCGGGCTGAGGTCGAGTACCCGTTGTATATATTTTACTTTCTGTACTAGGATTACCCTGCGGAGGGGTGCATGGATAGCCGGGTTCTAGAGGGCAACGGGCCCGCATCTCATGGCTTTGAAACGGAGGGGGCTTCACTCTAGAATTGGCGGGCTATTCGCCGCACTCATAGGGGGTACAGGTTGACCCAAGGAAAGGTGCTCAAGTTACCAGATTCCGTGAAGTGCTGGGTGGTCCATTCACTTTGTTGAAGGAGGCTGCCTCGCTTCAGGTTTTGGCGGGTAACTTGCCGCGCCCGTAAGGGTCTAGGATTTCATTGCACAGGCTATCCACACGACCAGGGGAACGTCGGGTTTCAGTAGCGGCTCTATGAAACCCGGGGATCCCAGATTATCTGTATTGTTCTGTGATGCTTATTACATTTCTGTGATGTTGCATTTTATCACGCCTTGAGCGATTATTATATATTGATATATATACTAGTAGATGTTGTATATGTTTTACACCCGCGCTAGTCCAGTCCCCGCTCTGTCGTTAGTTAAGTAACCTGACGGGTGATGACGGGACCCAGTGGCGAATGCGGATAGCATATACGTACATCGTATTTTCGTTCTTTATTGGTGTGATTAATTGATAGGACTTCATTGATTCGGATCAATGCAAGCTAAACAAACATATTCTGATGTTGTTGGAACATTTTTCAAAAAAAAGCTGTTATTGCAAGGACGTTCTCTTCTGTTTTGCACAGTGGTATTCGGTTATGAATATCCAGCACCTCTGTCGACGAGGCAAGGGCCGAGATCCCTTCACCGGGAGTGACCCCTTGGACAGAAGTTTGCGTTAGGGTAATAATTTAACTATAGCCGATTGCCTTTTTACTTTACATCGTGGTATTCAGTTGAAATATCCTGCACCTCATTCTACGGGGAAAGAGCCGAGATCCCTTCACCGGGAGTGACCTCTTTAGCAAAGGTTTTCGCCACTATATTTTTATAAAAATCTATCCGGTTCCTTCAACGATATCAAGTTCATTACGTTAAAGGTTTTTCGCCAAAAACCATTCGTAGCCCTCCGTCATTTCAGAAAGGTAGCACTTAGTATTCATGCTATGTATGTTGGCCTTCGTCAAGGCATAGTGTATGGTAGCTATTTGTTACTTTTCTGCTGCATAGATAGATGCGTTGGTTTGGGAAAGTCGTACTACTATTTTGGCCTTCGTTAAGGGTATATATGGGTGGGTTCAAATTAACCTGGATAATGACGGGTAGAACTTGACATGTGACTTATGATATGTTGGCCTTCGTCAAGGTCATAAGAGCATGGGGTAAAAATCACATCGAGAGTTTCTAAAGAAACTGAAACTTGCCAGATATGCGCATACCTTCTGGAGTGTGATAACGTGAGTGGATTCCATCACGTTATCATGCGATGATAGTTGGATCTCGATTCCCACTGATGAGTTGGTTTACTCCTCGGGTGATCCCGACTAATTCTTCTTTCAGGTTTGGAGGAGAATTTGACGATACAGTGGGAGGTTTCCTGATTAGATAAATTGATAACCATTCTGATCTCGGTTAGAGTGCAGGCAGAGTGTTTATTTTCTCTCTCTCTCTCTTTTTGGCAGCGATCATGACCCGACCCTTGACTATGACTTAGTGACCAAGTTAACCGAACCTTGTTAAAAACACTGGCTTTTGGATTGTCTGAGTTGCATACCTCATTGCCACTCCTAATTTTACCATTATCTCCAGGACACCCCGTATTACTACGAACATCCACTTCCATTGGATAAAACCATCGTATGGTTATATACGAACTCGAAGGAACTTATTCGAGAACGGTTTCCGGTTCTGGAGAAAACGAATAGGACTATTCAGTTGTCTTTTCCTTTTACCTTCTCTCAGGTTGCGAGTGTTCCTTGGATTAGGACAGTACATCTATTACGCTTATTGGATAGTCTTCATCCAAACCATAGGCAGGTGCCGAACGGTAGGGAATGAAGAAAACCATTTAGCCTAAAAGGTGTACAGATGGTATTAAGTAAAGACAAATAAAGGGATTAGTAAGAGGGCAAAGTAAATTGCGACTGTTATTCGCAACCAAACCAAGTATTTCTTCGCCAATCCTACTTCACCTTTGTATTTCTCCAAAACACTCTGTATCACTACGAAAATCCACAGTTATTTGGATACTCCATCGTATGGTTATATACGAACTCGAAGGAACTTGTTCCAGTTCGGAGATAGATTCTGGTTTAGGAGAAATAGGAATAAGGTTTATTCAGTTGTCTTTTTACCTTCTCTCGGATTGCGAGTGCTCCTAGGATTAGGACAGTACACCTATTACGCTTATTGGATAGTCTTCTTCCAAACCATAGGCTGGTGCCGAACGGTAGGAAAGGAAGAAAACCATTTAGCATAAAGGGGTGTACAGAAGGTAATGACTAAAGACGTATAAAGGGATTTGGAAAGATGGCAAAGAAATATACGGTTACAGTTGTGAATCTGATAATGGAAGAGGCATTACTAGGAATACCTAGATACCCCTTCAAAACATTTACATGTTTCAGTTTCACTGTGTATTGTTAAAGGAAAACTGATTTCCCAATTAGCCTTTGCTCCAGGGTATGTATTTACCAGGTTTGATTATCACATATGTATGGTTTTACAGATGATGAGTGGGAGTAAGTTATTGGGAATTGGGTGATCATCCTTATTATATCGGGATTCGTTGTAATTGGTGATATTTGAGGAAATCGTCTGGGCTGTTTGCCGGACGGCAAATATTTAGTTTTGAATATCCGTTGTTATGCACCAATTTCAAATTGATATATCTGTACGTTTATTTTTATAAAGTGAGATATAACTTTTTGAAATTATGTCTATGACATTTACCTATATCAGTGGATGGTTAGGTAAGGAGCATTAAAAAGCGGTGTAATTCTTCTTAACCATAAATACAGTTTTCAACCTACGACGCACAGGGAGTGAGTTATTAGACTCAGGGACTTATACAGAGTATTGTATGTTGTCCAGTGTCCATGAGGACAGAGGGGTTGGTGCTCGTACTATATTCTGTTTACTTATGACTTCTCTAGTTCTTAGACATGTGTTTCGTAGAAATACAAGATCCAAGTTTTGAGAAGTTACAGGTTTATGAATAAAGTAGAGAACCAGGTGTTGCAAGTATCAGGATTCTTCAAGGTGATCGAAGATGTAGATACTTGTGTATGGTATTCAGTTAATAGTAATGATTAAGAGAACTTGCTTCTCTTTCAGGTTACTCATAATTGGAAGCACTCCTAAGTTGAGTAATGCTGATCGGCTTCTCTCCATTTAGTTGACATGCACTGGAGACAGCTGCATGATTTGAATCCGGTTCTAATTAAATCAGTGCCTCTGTTTCTATATTGGATATAGAATTGTTCATATCTTAACATTGTTAAGATACGGGGAGTTGTCCGGCTTATGCTCAAAACCAGACACTGGATAACTCAAGGCACGTTTCTGTAATGGTAGTTTGTGGGTTGACCCGGGCTATGACGAGGGTTGATTTTCTACCATCGGGAAGATCAATAGTGATATTGTTCTTGACTCGCCACAGTTTTAATAAAAATGGATTTTTCAGAAAACAGTAGTGGGAGTATGGTAGAACTGGAAGTGATTCCAGAACCGCAAACGATTACTGAAAATTTGATAAGAACCTAAAGATTCAATATGGTTTGACATTCCATTGGCCACTCCGCAGATATGGTGGGTAACCTCAGGCACCCGAGAGGTACTCCGGTAGCCTCAAGGATGGTGACAGGGAGGTTCTTGTTTACCCAGACTTGCCATTACTGTTGTTCCAGACTGTGAGACTCGGCAGGAGGATGAGTATAGCGTCATTCTAAACTAGCTTTAGAAGCGCACGTGTATATTATTCTGCCAGAGGGTTGTCGTAGTCAGTGGGAGCAGCGGAAGCATAGTGGACAAGAAGCTTATGTCTATTTATAGACTAAAGCAGATATAGCGGAGATAGATCATCTATTTCTGATGTGACAGTCATAGCTTTGACTTCATCAGAATAGGGGATGGATCTGTTAAGAAAGTAGTAGGGTGTGATGTCCTGGTATTTGGATGACATACACAGAGTAGGAAGTGAAGTTCCTACACTACGATCGGTTATGCTTTGGTTGTCACACAGTGGTTTCTCCACAAAGGATATAGATATAATATCAGACATTCTGGTTACTAGATCTATGGTTTTAGATCTAGATTTGGGTAGTTTCCCAATCTGGGTACTTAGACAGCATTCTAAAAGTATTTAGAATGGACGACTCCTGGCATGGTAGTATACCTGTAGGTGATGGAGTCACCCTCTCTAAAGGTGTCTTACAGACTAAAGGGGAGAGGGATGTGCATGATTGGCATATCACTTGCTCAGGCAATTGAGTTAATCATGAGATGTCAAGTACCACACCAGATGTTGTTTTTGCAGTAGATGCAATAAGTTGATATTAATCCTATCCTGGAGAAACGTTCGGAAGCAGTTTTAGAACATAAGTGGATGTTCTAGGGATATGATAACAACAGCCTCTTTTAGGAGACAGTTATCATTCCAGGCTTCTAAGGTGACCCGGATGACAGAGTGACTGTTAGAGTTATACTTTTCCCTCTGACGAGGGGCAGTAATTTGGACAGGTGGTCCAAGCGGATACTGAGGGAGGCATAGCGCAGGATACTGATTAAGTTCAGTTGACGATACAGTCTAAGAAGTTTGGATTTGGAGTTCATTTATGAACTAGGTCCCATCAGATATCCAAACATACTCTAAGACAGGTATTGCTCATTTCGGGAGATGGCTTTCTCCGCGAACTTGAGATAAAGAGAGACATAGAAAGAAACATTAGGGCGGATCATGTTGGATATGTATGCCCTAGAGGCCATTATTGTATAATACTAGTTTGTATAATACATTTTGGAGGCTAGGGATATATATACGGGTTTACGACATTCTTGCTCGATATAGTAGTATGCTACTTGGTTTGTTTCTATCTTAATATGTATATATGTTTCTTTTAACATATCGCTAAAAACATATTGATGGAGCCCTTAGGATCTTTGCTTGACTACCGGGGTTGTGATGGCAATCACACTAGTGGGGGATGGGTAGTCTATAAGTACATCCTTATTTTTGGTCCCTAGTCGTAGGATTATCGAGACAAGGCATCGATACTCCAGAGTAGACTGGTGCATACGCTTCTCGTCCCAGCAGGGGAGAAGGTCTGTCCCACAGCCATCAGTACGTCGTACTGGAGATAGTATGCAAGTGCTCGTTAGGTTACGAGTACACTGGAAAGGACTCATCGGGAACTGTTGGTTGGTATTATACCTATCGTCAGTTAACAGTTCCCAGGTGACATGAGTACAGCTTAGTCCGTTGACTTGACACTGTCACTTCGCCTCAAGTGTGTTCCCACTGTTCTTAGATTACTACCCTACCACGGCTCTATTGAGTCGTGCAAACAGGTAGTAGTTGGGTGCAGTCCCGAAGCACTTGGAGGCAGTAACGGTTAGACAGGATTCGTCTCTCCCGGTATTGGGAGTTGATATCGCGCTGTGTCTAGGAGAGCCATTACACATAGTCATCCCTGGCCAGGGCAAGCGAGATTTACTGGTAGTGTTTCCAGTAGTTTCTTAGGGTGTTCTGGGCTACACTCCGACACGACTTGTACCGCTATTAGGGGTCTGACGTTTGCCACCCCCCTAGGCCCGACATGCGATACTCTTAGACGAACAGACCGGACTGTACGGAGATTGTCATATTCAGGCTCAGTAGGAGTTCGGATGGGTTCACCTTATCGGTCTTCTTATCGGCATCTACCTGGGGACCGTTATGTACAGCTAGTACCGCTTGCGGCCTATGGTTAAACCCACTGCCAGCGTAGTGTCGAGCCTTTAGAGTCCCACACAGAGGGTTACTCGCCTTTGGGCAAAACAGAGTAGAGGTCGCATGGTTTTGCGACAGGGTTCGTTCACATCCGCGCACTTGTGCACATTTGGTGTCCGGGCAGTTATTGCTAGCGGGCTTTAGTTTAAGCCAGATCCTAGTATTTATTTTGGGATTGGTTTTGTCTCATTGTATTCGTGTTCCTCGGAACACGGATGCGGGTGTGTATGCACAGTTGACAGAGGCAGAGGTAGAGGATTCTCATTAGGGTTGTTGACCGTTGACTTTTTCTAAACCCTAATGAGAATGAGAAATATGATTAATAATATTAATTAAGGATAATTGTGCCATGGTTAGGTTGACTATTTGACTTTTTTTGACTTGTTGACTTTGGTTGACCGGTTGACTATTGTTGACATGTTGACCATCACCATTTCATTTCAAAGATGCTTCTTGTTTCTTGCAAATGCATTAAATGATGAAATGATAATGGTCATTCATAAACTAACCATCACAATTTCTTAATTATTATTATCATTATCATTATTCTTATTATGTGAGCATGGTTGCAAAAAAGAGAGTTCATTCTATCATACTCTTTCTCTCTCTTGAAAAAGCTCTCCCTCTTCCTCTCTCAAAGCTCAAATGTTCTATGTGTTGGAAATCATAAGCTTTTGAGACTAAACCATCAAAGCATCACTCTACTCTTTCTAGGGTTCTTTTTCTAGCAAACCAAGCACTCTAGTTACCTCTTGGTTAAGGTAGGAGCTCAAGTTCGAGGCCCTCGGGTGGATCTATCTTCGGCAAAGAGAAGACGACGAGGAGGAGCCGTCTACGCAACTACAAGGAGCAAGCAAGAAGGAGAACCACAACAAGAAGAGAAGGAGTTCAAGACCTAGGTATAACCATTCTACATAGTAGCTAGAACTTGTAGATAGTATGTTAGTTTTTGTTTAGCAAAGATCCTTCATGGATGGTCCATGTTACCTTGTAAGAAAATTTTGATTTTTACCTATTCCGCCTCCCCGAAAGAACTGGGATGGGTAACGTGGACCTAACAGTGGTATCAGAGCCTAGCTAAACAACAACTAACTGTTAGCAAAGTGTTTAGAACTTCGATCCGGAAAAAATCCCGAAAACATGTCAAAAAAACCATACTTTCTGCCGATTTTTAAAACTGCTCTAAAAATTATTCCACATGCCTTAAAAATCGGTGCAGGGTTTTCTAGGAACAGGCAAGAAAAATGAGCCCACGACTTGGTCAACTCGCCGCGGAAGCGCGGTGAAACCACGCGTTTTGCCGCGGATCCACGGCCGCGACTCCGATTTCTTGCAGATTCGGTTTGGTGTTTTGGGATTTTTAAGATGTTTTGTTTCTGCCCAGTTTTTCCAGAGAACAATGTTGTGTTTTAGGGTAGTTACAAATTGGTATTTTGATCGAAGTTCTACAAACTCTTGCTAAATTGTTATATCTGTAATGTGATATATGCACTGAACGTCGACTAATCGCTATACGTCGATTAGTGGGGGTTGTGCATATCTGTGATCTGTAATGTTGTTGGATTGTGTATATGAACTTGTTGGATCGTCGCGGATGAATAGCCGTGGTTTTGTGAGATGAGAGTTTCTTTATCTTTCATTTGATGTAATATGTAAATTGATGTAATATTATTTTTATGGCCGCACATCCGGGATGAGGTTGTAGCCGCCATTGTATATTTTTTTTTTACTGTTTTTTCTCCTAGGATAGACCCAAGGAGGGGTGCACAAACTACCGGGTACATTGAAGTGCTGAGTGGCCTACTCACGTTGTTGAGAGAGGCTGCTTCACTTCGGGTATTTGGCGGGTAGTTTACCGCACCCGTAAGAGTCTAGGGTGGGGTTTAGCTATTCATCGCGACAGTGTAATCCGTCTTTCGTTGCAGGCTCGAACGAAACGCGGATTCCTAGCATATCCAATGTGTTCATCAGTGATCTGGAATGGCTATCATTGCATCTGACGAATGTATATATCTATATATGATATCTAGTAGGCGTTGCTTATGTTTTGCATCCGCGCTAGTCCAGCCCCCGCTCTGTCGTTAGTTAAGTAACCTAACGGGTGATGGCGGGGCCCCGTGGAGAATGCGGATGGCATAAGCGTACGTCATATTTTCGTTGTTTTCTGCAATGGTAGGATTAACTGATGGGACGCATTATATTAATGCAAAGAAAAACAAACCTAAAAGACGTTGTTGGAACAATTTTCAAAAAGCTGTTATTGCAAGGACGTTCTCTTTTGTTTTGCACAGAGGTATTCGGTTATGAATGCCCAGCACCTCATTCGACGAGGCAAGGGCCGAGATCCCTTCATCGGGAGTGACCCCTTGGACAAAAGTTTGCGTCAGGGTAATAACTTCACTATAGTCGATTATTCTTGCTTTGCATCGAGGTATTCAGTTTGGAATATCCTGCACCTCATTCAACGAGGAAAGAGCCGAGATCCCTTCACAGGGAGTGACCTCTTTAGCAAAAGTTTTCGCTACTATATTTTTAAAAGGGGCAATCAGGTTCCTTCAACGATATCAAGTTCATTACGTTAATGGGTTTTTCGCCAAAAACCCAGCCGTGGCCCTCCGTCATTTCGGATTGGTATTATTTAGTATTCGTGCTGCGTTTGTTGACCTAGTCAAGGCGTAGTGAATGGTAGCTAAGTGATATTTTTCTGTGCATTGCCAATGTGATTGGTTAGGACAGTCGTGCGGCCTTGTTGACCTAGTCAAGGGCACGTACGGATGGGTTTAATGCAATCAAGATAATGACGGGTAGAACTTGACTAGCGGTTTATGGTTCGTTGACCTAGTCAAGGTCATAAACCGTTCGGGGCAAAAAACCACATCGGGAGTTTCTAAAGAAACTGAAACTTGCAGATTCAGCATACCTTCTGGAGTATGGTGACTAGAGTGAATTCCATCTAGGTCATCGCACAATGATAGTTGGATCCCGATCCCACTGATGAGTTGGATTACTCTCGGGAGATTATTTCACTTAACAATCAATACTATAAACCAAGTAGGTGTCTAGAACGGTGTTAGCGGGGCTACGCCTCCAGGGAAAAGAGGTTATATAATTAAGGAACTTCACGAAAGCGTTGGAAAACCTCCCTCGAAGTACCAACACTAGCCTGGCTGAAAGGTTAAGCAAGAATTATGACGTGCGATTAATCCTGACTAGTTCTTCTTTTAGGGTTTGAAGAAGAATTTGAGGAAACAGTGGGAGCCATCCTGGTTAGATAAATTAATAAACCAATCTAATCTTATAAGAGTGCACGCTGAGTGTTTCTTTTCTCTCTCTCCAGGTAGCAACCATTTCACACCCTAATCAAGATAATAAAATGTATTGCTTGACCGATCTGAATTCTTATTCGGGGCTGGGGAACGTTGGTTCGGCTCTAACTTACGACAGCAGTCATAAGTATGAGCAAGGGAAAGAGGATTGTATGGAGTCCAAAAAGACCCAGTTGAAGAAGAAGCATAGTTTTGCATCTACTTCAGGTGTTCTTGTAATTGAGAACTGCTTTACGGTCAGGCCTACCTCCTGGGTACTTGATAACGGATCAGGATCTCATATCTGTAATTTATTGCAGGGACTGAGAAAAAGTAGGAAAGTTGTACCTAGTGATATGTCGCTCAGGGTAGCGAACGGAGCACAAGTTAATGCTGCAGCCGTCGGTGAATATCACCTAGTGTTGCCAAATGGCAATACTATGATCTTGAACGAATGCTACTATGTACCTTCCATGGTTTGCAACATCATATCAGTTTCTTTACTCAATAAAGATGGATATAACTTTGTTCTTGATAGAAATATCATGAACATTTACCCTCATAAGGTACTGGTTGCAGAAGGTACACTGTGTAATGGTATCTACGTTCTAAATCAGAATACAGTTCTCAATATACAAAACACACGCAAGAGGAAGAATTCAGATACGAATGAATCATACTTGTGGCATTGTAGACTTGGTCATATCAGAGAGAAAAGACTAAGTAAGTTGCATAAAGATGGACTCTTGAATACGTTCGAGTTTTCATCTTACGAAACTTGTCAGTCTTGTCTCAAAGGAAAGATGACCAAATCTCCGTTCACCGGACATGGAGAAAGAGCAACAGAGCTCTTGGGACTCATACACAGTGATGTGTGTGGTCCGATGTCTATACATGCAAGGGGTGGATTCTCGTACTTCATCACATTCACTGACGATCTCTCTAGGTTCAGATATATGTATCTGATGAAACACAAATCTGAAGCTTTTGAGAAATTCAAGAAATTCAGAAACGAAGTAGAGAACCAGACTGGCAAAAGTATTAAGATCCTCCAGTCTGATAGAGGAGGGGAGTACTTAAGCACGGAATTCCTAGATTACTTAAAAGAGAATGGTATCCTCTCTCAGCTTACTCCTCCTTATACACCACAGCACAACGGTGTATCGGAGCGGAGGAATCATACCCTACTGGATATGGTTCGCTCCATGATGAGTAGTGCCGAGTTGCCTCTTTCATTTTGGGGACATGCGCTTTTGACAGCGGCATATCTATTGAATGATGTTTCGTCTAAATCAGTGCCTAAGACTCCATTCGAGATATGGAATGGAAAAAGGCCATATCTTAAAAGATTTAAGATATGGGGTTATCCGGCTTATGTTAAAACGCATAAACCAGATAAACTAGAGGCACGGTCAGTTTTATGTAAGTTTGTGGGATATCCGAAGAATGGTTATAGATATCTGTTCTACCACACCGAGGAACAGAAGGTGTTTGTTGCTCAGCATGCCGTTTTCTTAGAAACGGAGTTTCTTGCAAGAGAAATTAGTGGGATCACGGTAGAATTGGAAGAAATTCAGTGACCACAAACTGAAACTGAAGATTTAACAGAACCTCAGGATTCAATAACCCCAGACGAACCTCAGCCACTCCGCAGATCTGGTAGGATTTCTCATCCGCCCGAGAGATACTTCGGTTTTCTCATAGACGGGGATCGAGAGGATTGCATCTTGGAAGAAGATGACCCTACCAATTTCAGGCAGGCCATTATCAGTAGGGACTCTGATGAGTGGCTGGAAGCTATGCAATCCGAAATGGAGTCCATGTACACCAATAAAGTGTGGACCTTGGATATTGCTCCACCTGGGGTAAAACCCGTTGGATGCAAATGGATCTACAAAAGGAAACTTGGTGTAGATGGGCAGGTGGAAACCTATAAAGCTAGACTCGTTGCAAAAGGTTTTCGTCAAAGACCTGGTGTGGACTATGATGAAACTTTTTCTCCAGTGGCTATGCTCAAATCCATTCGGATCCTACTTGCCATTGCTGCCTTCCATGACTATGAAATCTGGCAGATGGACGTAAAAACGGCTTTTCTAAACGGCTGTTTGGAAGAGTGCGTTTACATGGATCAGCCAGAAGGTTTCGTAGACAGTGGGAGCAGCGGGAAGGTGTGCAAGTTGCTTAAATCTATTTATGGATTAAAGCAAACATCGCGGAGCTGGAACATCTGTTTTGATGAGACAATCAAGGAATTTGATTTCATCAAGAACGAATATGAACCTTATATCTATAAGAAGATTGTAGGATGAACTGTCGTGTTCCTAGTCTTGTACGTGGACGACATTCTTTTGATAGGAAATGACATTCCTATGCTAAAATCGGTCAAGCTATTCTTGTCACAATGGTTCTCCATGAAGGACCTGGGTGATGACTCGTACATTCGGGGGATCAAGATCTACAAAGATAGATCCAAGAGATTACTGGGACTTTCGCAGTCCAGATACATAGAGACCGTACTAAAAAGATTTAGTATGGAAGATTCCAAGCGCGGTAATATACCCGCATTGCACGGAATCACCCTCTCCAAGAAGATGTCTCCTAAGATTGACGAGAAGAGGGTTCGCATGAGCACTATACCCTACGCTTCGGCGGTAGGATCTATAATGTATGCGATGCTATGTACAAGACCAGATGTAGCTTACGCACTGAGCGTGGTGAGCCGGTATCAGTCAGACCCAGGTGAGAACCACTGGACAGCAGTGAAGAACATTCTCAAGTACCTGAGAAGGACTAAGGAGATGTTCCTGGTTTACGATAATGGAGACCTCAGGGTCGAGTCCTTTACCGATTCAAGCTTCCAGAGTGACAAAGATGACAGCAAGTCTGTCTCGGGTTTTGTGTTTACCCTCAATGGAGGGGCGGTGTGTTGGAGGAGTTCCAAACAGGATACCGTCGCAGACTCGACGATGGAGGCTGAATACATTGCTGCAAACGATGCTGCAAAAGAGGCGGTCTGGATGAAGAAGTTCATTAGTGAACTTCAGGTGGTTCCGTCCATTGTTGACCCAATACCTTTGTATTGCGATAACAATGGGGCTATAGCTTTAGCGAAGGAACCAAGGTCCCATCAGAAGTCCAGACACATCTTAAGGCGGTATCACCTGATCAGGGAGATCATTGATCGCCAGGAGATCGAGGTACGGAGAGTGGACACAAAAGACAACACGGCGGATCCATTCACAAAGGCCCTCCCTCAAACACAGTTCGAGCGACTTTTTGAGCTATTGGGTATGCGGTACACCAGCAGCTGGCCTTAGTGCAGACGTTGGGTATGCAGTACACCAATTACTGGCCTTTAGTGCAAGTGGGAGATTGTTGGATATGTATGCCCTAGAGGCCATTATTGTATAGTACCAGTTTGTATAATACATTTTGGAGGCTTAGGATATATATACGGGTTTACGACAGTCTTGCTCGATATAGTAGTATGCTACTTGGTTTGTTTCTATCTTAATATGTATATATGTTTCTTTTAACATATCGCTAAAAACATATTGATGGGGCCCTTAGGATCATTGCTTGACTACCGGCGTTGTGATGGCAATCACACTAGTGGGGGCTGGGTAGTCTATAAGCACATCTTTATTTTTGGTCCCTAGTCGTAGGATTATCGAGACAGGGCATCGATACTCCAGAGTAGACTGGTGCATACGCTTCTCGTCCCAGCAGGGGAGATGGTCTGTCCCACAGCCATCAGTACGTCGTACTGGAGATAGTATGCAGGTGCTCGTTAGGTTACGAGTACATTGGACAGGACTCGTCGGGAACTGTTGGTTGGTATTATACCTATCGTCAGTTAACAGTTCCCAGGTGACATGAGTACAGCTTAATCCGTTGACTTGACACTGTCACTTCGCCTCAAGTGTGTTCCCACTGTTCTTAGATACTACCCTACCACGGCTCTATTGAGCCGTGCAAACAGGTAGTGGTTGGATGCAGTCCCGAAGCACTTGGAGGCAGTGACGGTTAGGCAGGATTCATCTCTCCCGGTATTGGGAGTTGATATCGCGCTGTGTCTAGGAGAGCCATTACACATAGTCGTCCCTGGCCAGGGCAAGCGAGATTTACTGGTAGTGTTTCCAGGTGTTTCTCAGGGTGTTCTGGGCTACACTCTGACACAACTTGTACCGCTATTAGGGGTCTGACGTTTGCCACCCCCTAGGCCCGACATGTGATACTCTTAGACAAACAGACCGGACTGTACGGAGATTGTCACATTCAGGCTCAGTAGGAGTTCGGATGGGTTCACCTCATCGGTCTTCTTATCGGCATCTACCTGGGGACCGTTACGTACAGCTGATACCGCTTACGGCCTGTGGTTAAACCCACTGCCAGCGTAGTGTCGAGCCTTTAGAGTCCCACACAGAGGGTTACTCGCCTTTGGGCAAAACAGAGTAGAGGTCGCATGGTTTTGCGACAGGGTTCGTTCACATCCGCGCACTTGTGCACGTTTGGTGTCCGGGCAGTTATTACTAGCGGGCTTTGGTTTAAACCAGATCCTAGTATTTGTTTTGGGATTGGTTTTGTCTCATTGTATTCGTGTTCCTCGGAATACGGATGCAGGTGTGTATGCAAAGTTGACAGAGGCAGAGGTAGAGGATTCTCATTAGGGTTGTTGACCGTTGACTTTTTCTAAACCCTAATAAAAATGAGAAATATGATTAATAATATTAATTAAGGATAATTGTGCCATGGTTAGGTTGACTATTTGACTTTTGTTGACTTGTTGACTTTGGTTGACCGGTTGACTATTGTTGACATGTTGACCATCATCATTTCATTTCAAAGATGCTTCTTGTTTCTTGCAAATGCATTAAATGATGAAATGATAATGGTCATTCATAAACTAACCATCACAATTTCTTAATTATTATTATTATTATCATTATTCTTATTATGTGAGCATGGTTGCAAAAAAGAGAGTTCATTCTATCATACTCTTTCTCTCTCTTGAAAAAGCTCTCCCTCTTCCTCTCTCAAAGCTCAAGCGTTCCATGTGTTGGAAATCATAAGCTTTTGAGACTAAACCATCAAAGCATCACTCTACTCTTTCTAGGGTTCTTTGTCTAGCAAACCAAGCACTCTAGTTACCTCTTGGTTGAGGTAGGAGCTCAAGTTCGAAGCCATCGAGTGGATCTATCTTCGGCAAAGAGAAGACGACGAGGAGGAGCCGTCTACGCAACTACAAGGAGCAAGCAAGAAGGAGAACCACAACAAGAAGAGAAGGAGTTCAAGACCTAGGTATAACCATTCTACATAGTAGCTATAACTTGTACATAGTATGTTAGTTTTTGTTTAGCAAAGATCCATCATGGATGGTCCATGTCACTTTGTGAGAAAAATTTGATTTTTACCTATTCCGCCTCCCCGAAAGAACCGGGGTGGATAACGTGGACCTAACAGATCCACTCACTGAGGCTATTCCTCGAACACAATAGTTTCGCAAACGGGCTTTGTGAGACTGATTAGTAGAGGAGTTGGGTGTTCGGTATTAAACGGGCTGTGAGTATGCGACATCGCAATAATTAGCCTTGAGTGCAAGTGGGAGATTATGTTGGATATATGTATGCCCTAGAGGCCATTATGTGATAGTGGATGTGTTTATACTTGTATATATATATTCAGTGTACATTCTTGCTCGACATGATAATATGCTATCTGGTTCTTCTTTATCTGACATGTTGATTTGATCATGCTTTTACTCATTCATACATGTTGATAAAGCCCTGAGGATATTGGCTTGACTACAGTGATTATGATAGAGATCATACTAGTGGGACATCTGTAGTATATAAGCATATCCTGAAATGTCCCTAGTCGTAGGTGTATTGAGACGGGGCATCGATATACCAGAATAGACTAGCGTATATGATACTAGACCCATATGATGGGCGATGGATGTTCACACATACATCGATGTTTGACATAAAGATCATATATGAGTGCTCAGTGGTGACTGGGTACACTGGACGGACTCACCGAGAACTCCTGTATGGAATTATATCTATCGTCGGATAGCAGTTCTCAGGTGACACTGGTACAGGTTAGTCTGTAGACCCGAGATCATCATAGAGTCTTGTGTGCTCTCCCACTGTACTTTGATTACCATCCTACCATGGCTCTACTGAGTCGTGCAAACAGGTGGCCGTTGGGTACAGTCCCGAGACACACGAAGGCGATGAGCGATAGGAGGGGTTTCGTCTCTCCCGGTATTGGGAGTTGATGCTGTGCTGTGCTCGACTGGTTATATCAGTAAGTCCCTGGCCAGGACTGCTGAGATTTACTGATAAGTGTTATCAGTAGTTTCTCGATCTGTTATAGACCATTCACCGGCACGACTTATTGAGTTATTGGGGTCGACGTTACCATCCCTAGACTCGATATGCAGCATATCTGACGAAGAGACCGAACTGTACGGTAGTGTTGCCGGTTGGCTCGACGGGAGTTGTAGCAGGTTCGCTTGTTTTCTTCTGATCGCTCAATACCCGGGTGGCCGTTACGTTTAGCTGACCGCTTGCGGCTTGGGGGTGCTTGATATGATCATCACCCACTGCCGGCGTATTGACGAGTCTTAGAGTCCCGACCGCTTGCGGCTTGGGGGTGCTTGATATGATCATCACCCACTGCCGGCGTATTGACGAGTCTTAGAGTCCCACAAAGGAGTTAACTAGTCCAGGCAAAACGTTGTGGTGCGCGTATGCGATATGCGCATGGACCCGGTTAAAATGCGCGTATGAGATACCGTATATTAATCGGGCGGCTTGCTTTTGGTTGGGTCGTATGTGATATGGCCGGATTGATAAATCAAGTGTTGATTTATCATTTAACCATTAGTTTCTCACTTGAAATCCTTTGTTGTATTTTTGATGTATGCATGCATGTATGCATTCTTTCTTGATTCATGCACATATGGATGTGCATGCACACATACATACATACATCATCCTTCATGGTTGTTTATACATTGAAAATGGTGGCAATATAAGACTCACACCATGGGTTTTTATATGGATTATTATTGCATTTGTGTTAAAACAAAAAGGAAAAGAAAAAGGGTTAATTCATGGATTGTTTCTACACTCTTCTTCATCTTACCATGCTCACCTAGTTATTAACCCTTGGTTAATTTTTCTTTTGTGTTTTAAACTCAAATACAATAATATCTTTATCATTAACCATGGTTTGAGATGAGAAGTGGAAAATATATATACATATATTTTTCATTTTTCTCATTAGAGTTTATCTTCTCTTCTTCTTAAAAAAGCCATCATCTTCTTCAACCTTGCACATTTTGCTCTCTAGATCTTTCAAGTGAGCAAAATACTCAACAAGATAGGATTTTGAAGTGAGAAAGAGAACCACAACACCATTCTACACAAGTCTTGCCCACTTGTTTAGAGTGTTATCTTCATTTCATTCTCTTGATAAAGTGAAGTTGTAAGCTTGGACAAAGGAGCTTCGGGTGGATCGTCGTGGACGCTAGAAGACCTCAAGCTAACCGTTTTCCAACTCTCAAGTGGCCAAGGAGTCAAGAATAGGGAGCTACAAAGGTTGTACTCTCAAAACCCTAGCCTTTATTACTTGTATTGTTATGAAACCCTAATTTTTCTAGGATAGATCCTTTGTATGCTTACTTAGCACCATAAAAATCTAATCTTTGGTACATGTGATGCTTCCAAACCTTTCATAGGGTGCTAGGTAAACCTAACATTGGTATCAGAGCCGACCTAGAATATTAGGCGATACTTTAGCGAAGTATAAACTCCGATCGAACCGAAATACGGAATTACGGGACACTCTCTGGACATTTTTTGAAAACTGATATTTTCAGAATTAAAAATATGCAAAAAATTCAACAGGTAAATATAAGAAACACTGTTAAAAACGATGCAGTGAACAGTCATTCTTGCCGCGGAAACGCGGCTAAAGCTTGCTTGGGCCGCGGTTCCGCGGCCGTACACAGTAATGCTTATGTCTGCTTGTATATTTTTTGGGGTATTTTTAATCTGAATTTAGTACTATTAGTTCTGGAGATTGTTTTGAGTTCATTGATTCGATCGGAATTTTAACTTCTTGTCTTTCCGGTTAACTAGAAAGTATTGAATTGTTCGAACGAGTGTCGTTTGCTCACTTTTCACGGGGTTTAAATCTTTCGGATATATGTGCAAGTTTTGTGGTGGACCCTCTAGAAGACAACAAACCTTAACTCGATTATGTGACCGTCTTGAACTGCCCTTTGAACCTTAGGGTTTGGGGCAGTACGGCGTGCCACATGTGAGGCGTTGGCTTGACCCTTCTACGGCTGGACCGCTACTACTGTGTCACACTCCGGATTTTTTGAACTCCGCTCAAGTGTTGAACTTTAGGGAATTTTGGGTATTTGATCATTCGGTCGAAAACTTTAATACTGTCTATTTATCTGGAATATGATACAATATGTGGAATTCATATAGTTTAGGCATGAAATACGAAGTATGTGATATTTCGCATTTATGATGTCTAAAGAGAATGTGGATTCCAAATATTGTAGTTTTACACTTTCTTTTCTGTGACCGTAAGTATAGTATGTTCGATATCGCCGGTTTCGTTGCTATACATCAACGACAATTGGGGTACGCATAATTACTTACGTTGATGATATATGATATTATGTGTTGCTGAGATATGATGTGCAGGATTGTCGCGATTGAATAGCCGGGGGGTTTTATGTGAGATGAGAGTTTTATTTTTCATTCATGTAAATTCAAATGTAATATTCTTTTATTTGGGGCACTTCCGGGTTGAGGTTGATGTCACCAGTGTTGTATATTATTTACTTTTCCGCATTAGGATAAACCCAAGGAGGGAGCACAGGTGACCGGGTTCTGGGGTTCAGTGGGAGGCCATCTCGAGGAGTCGAGACCGGGTCTCCTAAACTCCAGGATTGGTAGGGTCGCTTGCCGCTCTCGTAGGGGTCTAGGGGTGTGGGCTTGGCTATTCATCGCGACTGTGGAATCCGTATTTTCTATTATTGGCTAAATACTAAATACGGACGTCCTAGTATATCCCACATTATTTATATGTTTCTACTGCCTGTGTTCTGTGATATCTGAGATGAATGATATATTATATATGAGATATATAGTAGACGTTGCTTATGTTTTGCACCCGCGCTAGTCCTGTCCCGGTATGCCGTTAGTTAAGTAACCTAACGGTGCATAACGGAACATTGTGGCGAATGCGGATGGCATAAGCGTACGTGTTATTTTCGTTTCTTTTCTGTGATTGGCTTAAGGACTTAAATGATGGGATTACATTAATATGATTAATGTAAAGAAAATAAACCTAAAAAGATGTTGTAGAATCGGATTTGAAAACCACTCGGCTCTTTATGAAAAAGCTATATTTCAAAACTGCGGAGCACAAGCCACTCCTTTTGAAAACCATTTGATTCTACGACGATATCAAGTTCAAAGCGTTAAAGATTTTCTTAAAAATCATCCGCAACCCTCCGTCATTTTAGGAAGTAGAGTACTTAGTATTCGTGCTACGTTTGTTGACTTTAGTTAAGGCGTAGTGTACGGTAGCTTAGTGATGTCTTCCTACACTGCATATGATGCAGATTAATTAGGACATTCATGCGACTTTGTTGACCATAGTTAAGGGTCATATGGGTGGGTCTAATTGATCAAGAAATGACGGGTAGAAATTGACTGGTACTTATGATTTGTTGACCATAGTTAAGGTCATAAGTACTAGGGGTAAAAATCACATCGGGAATTTCAAGTGTTGAGATTTGCAATGAGATTGCATACCTTCCATGTGATGGTTGGATCCCGATCCCACTGTGGGCAATAGTTGCTCCTAGGAGAGTTTTGCAGTTTACAATTAGCTAACTCATTAGGTGTCTAGAAAGGTGTTAACGGGGCTACGCCTCTGGGAAAACGAGGTTTACTTTAATTAGGTCCGTGTGAAAGAACGGGGAACCTCCCTCAAGTACCGACACTGGCCTAGCTGAACGGTTAGCGAATTTGTAGACAGTAATTAATCCTGGCTAGTTTTCTTTTTAAGGTTTGAAAGAAAAACTCGATTAAAGCAGTGGGAAACATCGATTAGACAAGATAATAACCAATCTGATCTATGCAAGAGCTTTCGCTGAGTGTATTCTTTTCTCTCTCTTAATGGCAGATACCAATGACTGGACTCAAGCTTCTACTAGATAAAAACAAATTGAATGGGACCAATTATAAAGACTGGCTGAGGAATCTGAAAATAGCCTTGACTTATGATAAAGTATCATATGTCCTCACGGCTTCAGCCCCGCCCACTCCAGGTCCAAAATCCTCAGTTGCGGACATTGAAGTCCGCAAGACATGGGATGCTGACTGTGCCACGGCCAAATGCCTCGCGCTTGCATCGATGGAAAATACACATCAGAAGCAACATGAGAATATGGATATTCAAACCATATTCCTCCATACAAAGGAGTTGTATGGAGAGCAATCCTGCGTATTATAATACGAAGCATTAAAGAAATTGTTTCAGATGCGAATGGCCCCAGGCACACCGGTAGGAGACCATGTTCTGAAGATGATAGCTCTTATAGAAGAGCTTGAGGACCTTGGATGGACAATGGACAATGAACAATATACGGATATTATTCTGCAGTCCCTCCCCTCCACCTTTGCTCAATTCATAGTTAACTTCAACATGCACGGCATGAAGAAGGAACTACCTGAACTCCTTAATATGTTACGGAGTGCAGAGAGCACTATGAAATCATTGAAAACTCCCGTTATGACTATTGGGCAATCTTCCTCTTCTCGCCCAAAGGCTAAGGCCAAGGGAAAGAAAAAGAAGAAGCTCACCAATCCTAAGGGTGGAGTTAAAAAGGTGAAGGGAAAGGAAAAGTCCAAAGCTGGAGACTCGGGAAAAGGTGAATGTTTTCATTGCCACAAGACAGGACATTGGAAGCGCAACTGTACAGAGTACTTGAACCTCAAGAAGAAGCATGGGAATGCTTCCGCTTCAGGTGTGTTTGTGACAGAAAACTGTTTTTCAATAAACTCTGCTTCCTGGGTATTAGATACCGGTTCAGGTTCTCACATTTGCAATTCTATGCAGGGGCTGAGAAATAGCAAAGTTTTGAAAACAGGTGACCATACTCTCCGCGTTGGAAATGGTTCTAATGTACATACAGTCGCAGTGGGAGAGTATCAATTAGGGTTGCCATCTGGGTGTATATTGGTTTTGAACCCAAGTTATTTTGTACCAAGTATGCTATGTAATATAATATCTGTTTCTTTGTTAGACAATGAAGGATATAATTTTGTATTGCAGAACAATGTTATGAACATTCACCTAAATCAAATATTGGTTGGGTATGGTATACTTAATAACGGGATATACGTCCTAAATAAACACACAGTTTTCAGTATACAACACACTAAGATAATAAAACTTTCAGAAATAAATGAAGCTTTTCTCTGTAGACTTGGTCATATTAACGAAACCAGACTAAACAAGTTACACAAAGATGGATATTTAAACCCTTTTGAATATAAATCTTATGCGACTTGCCAGTCTTGTATCAAGGGTAAAATGACCAAAACTCCGTTTACCGGACACGGAGAAAGAGCTACCGAGCTTCTAGGACTCATACATAGTGATGTATGTGGTCCAATGTCTACACAGGCTAGAGGCAGTTTTTCATACTTCATTACGTTCACTGACGATTTCTCAAGATTCGGTCATGTATTTTTATTAAAGCACAAGTCCGAAGCTTTCGAGAAATTCATTGAATATAAACAAGAAGTAGAAAAACAAACCGGCTCGAGTATCAAGATGCTTCGATCAGATCGAGGTGGGGAATACCTTAGTACAAAATTTGCAAACTTCCTAAAAGAGAATGGGATTCTCTCTCAGCTCACTCCTCCTTACACACCACAGCACAACGGTGTGTCTGAACGACGGAATAGGACCCTATTAGATATGGTCTGATCCATGATGAGTGATGCTGAGTTACCCGTCTCATTTTGGGGGCATGCATTGGAGACTGCAGCGTTTCTACTGAACAGGGTTCCAACCAAAACCGTGTCTACCACGCCATATGAGATATGGCATGGGAAGAGACCATCTCTTAAGAGAATTAAGATTTGGGGTTGCCAGGCCTATGTTAAAAAGCAGAATCCGGACAAACTCGAGACACGGTCAGTCATGTGTAATTTTGTAGGGTATCCAAAGAATTCTTATGGATATCTATTCTACCACAAAGAGGAACAAAAGGTGTTTGTTTCTCAGTATGCCACATTCTTAGAAAAAGAGTTTTTCACATATAAAGATGATGGCAAAGTGGTGGATCTAGAAGAGGTTCTAGAGACACAAACTATAAATGACGATTTGGTTGAACCGGCTGTTGCAATAGAAACTGAGGAACCTCGGCCACTCCGAAGGTCTGGTAGGACTTCTCGCCCACCGGAGAGGTACTACGGTTTCCTCATTGATGGTGACGGAGAAGACTGCATCATGGATGATGATGATCCTACCAGTTTTCAGCAAGCTATCACGAGTGGAGACTCTGTGAAGTGGCTGGATGCCATGAGATCCGAAATGGGGTCTATGTACACCAACAAAGTATGGACTTTGGACATTGTACCCCCTGGGGTAAAACCTGTGGGATGCAAACGGATCTTTAAAAGAAAGATTGGTGTAGATGGGCAGGTTGAGACCTATAAGGCAAGATTTGTGGCGAAGGGTTTTCGTCAAAGACCAGGTTTGGACTATGACGAAACTTTTTCGCCCGTAGCCATGCTTAAATCCATTCGGATCCTAATTGCTATTGCTGCTCACTACGACTATGAAATCTGGCAGATAGACGTTAAAACGGCATTTCTAAATGGAGATTTAGAAGAATGCGTTTATATGGATCAGCCAGAGGGCTTCATTGACAGTGGGAGCAGCAGGAAAGCATGTAGATTGCTTAAATCCATATATGGGTTAAAGCAGGCATCTCGGAGTTGGAACATCTGTTTCGATGATGTTATCAAAGAGTTTGATTTCATCAAAAATCCAGATGAACCTTGTGTTTATAAGAAGGTTGTAGGAAGAGCTGTCACATTCCTCGTATTGTACGTGGATGACATTCTTCTGATAGGAAATGATATTCCTATGCTACAGTCGGTCAAATCTTTCTTATCACTAAGGTTCTCCATGAAGGACCTGGGTGATGCCACATACATCCTGGGTATAAGGATCTATAGGGATAGATCCAAAAAGTTATTGGGATTGTCCCAAACCAGGTACATCAACACCATCCTAAAAAGGTTTAGTATGGAAGACTCCAAGCGGGGTGCCTTACCCGCTTGCCATGGGGTCACTCTCTCCAAGGATTCTTGTCCAAAGACCGATGAAGAGAGAGCTCGCATGAGCATTATACCCTATGCTTCGGCAGTAGGATCTATAATGTATATGATGTTATGTACACGCCCAGATGTAGCTTATGCACTTAGTGTTGTAAGCAGGTATCAATCCAACCCAGGGGAGAATCACTGGACAGCTGTGAAGAACATTCTTAAGTACTTACAAAGGACTAAAGAATTGTTCTTGGTGTATGGTAATGCAGATCTCCAAATGGAGGCCTTTATCGATTCGAGCTTCCAGAGCGATAAGGACGACAGCAAATCTATCTCAGGGTTTGTATTTACCCTCAATGGAGGGGCGGTAAGTTGGAAGAGTTCCAAACAGGATACCGCTGCAGACTCTACGATGGAAGCTGAGTACATTGCTGCGAATGATGCCGCCAAGGAAGCCGTCTGGATGAGGAAGTTCGTCTCGGAGCTAGGAGTAGTTCCAACCATTATTGATCCAATACCATTGTATTGTGATAATAATGGGGCTATGGCGTTAGCCAAGGAGCCCAGGTCCCATCAGTGGTCCAGACACATCCTGAGGCGCTTTCATTTGATCCGGGAGATTGTAGATCGCCGCGAGATCGAGATTAAGAGAGTAGACACAAAGAATAACGCCGAGGATCCACTCACCAAGTCCCTCCCTCAACCGCAGCATGAGCGACTTTTTGAGATGTTGGGTATGAGATACGCCAATAACTGGCCTTAGTGCAAGTGGGAGATTGTTGGATATATGTATGCCCTAGAGGCCATTATGTGATAGTGGATGTGTTTATACATGTATATATATATTCAGTGTACATTCTTGCTTGACATGATAGTATGCTATCTGGTTCTTCTTTATCTGACATGTTGATTTGATCATGCTTTTACTCATTCATACATGTTGATAAAGCCCTGAGGATATTGGATTGACTACAGTGATTATGATAGAGATCATACTAGTGGGACATCTGTAGTTTATAAGCATATCCTGAAATGTCCCTAGTCGTAGGTGTATCGAGACGGGGCATCGATATACCAGAGTAGACTAGCGTATATGATACTAGACCCATATGATGGGCGATGGATGTTCCCACATTCATCGATGTTTGACATCAAGATCATATACGGGTGCTCAGTGGTGACTGGGTACACTGGACGGACTCACCGAGAACTCCTATATGGAATTATATCTATCGTCGGATAGCAGTTCTCAGGTGACACTGGTACAGGTTAGTCTGTAGACCCGAGATCGTCATAGAGTCTTGTGTGCTCTCCCACTGTACTTTGATTACCATCCTACCACGGCTCTACTGAGTCGTGCAAACAGGTGGCCGTTGGGTACAGTCCCGAGACACACGAAGGCGATGAGCGATAGGAGAGGTTTCGTCTCTCCCGGTATTGGGAGTTGATGCTGTGCTGTGCTCGACTGGTTATATCAGTAAGTCCCTGGCCAGGGCTGCTGAGATTTACTGATAAGTATTATCAGTAGTTTCTCGATCTGTTATAGACCATTCACCGGCACGACTTATTGAGTTATTGGGGTCGACGTTACCATCCCTAGACTCGATATGCAGCATATCTGACGAAGAGACCAGACTGTACGGTAGTGTTGCCGGTTGGCTCGACGGGAGTTGTAGCAGGTTCGCTTGTTTTCTTCTGATCGCTCAATACCCGGGTGGCCGTTACGTTTAGCTGACCGCTTGCGGCTTGGGGGTGCTTGATATGATCATCACCCACTGCCGGCGTATTGACGAGTCTTAGAGTCCCACAAAGGAGTTAACTAGTCCAGGCGAAACGTTGTGGTGAGCGTATGCGATATGCGCATGGACCCGGTTAAAATGCGCGTATGATATACCGTATATTAATCGGGCGGCTTGCTTTTGGTTGGGTCGTATGTGATATGGCCGGATTGATAAATCAAGTGTTGATTTATCATTTAACCATTAGTTTCTCACTTGAAATCCTTTGTTGTATTTTTGATGTATGCATGCATGTATGCATTCTTTCTTGATTCATGCACATATGGATGTGCATGCACACATACATACATACATCATCCTTCATGGTTGTTTATACATTGAAAATGGTGGCAATATAAGACTCACACCATGGGTTTTTATATGGATTATTATTGCATTTGTGTTAAAAGAAAAAGGAAAAGAAAAAGGGTTAATTCATGGATTGTTTCTACACTCTTCTTCATCTTACCATGCTCACATACTTATTAACCCTTGGTTAATTTTTCTTTTGTGTTTTAAACTCAAATACAATAATATCTTTATCATTAACCATGGTTTGAGATAAGAAGTGGAAAATATATATACATATATTTTTCATTTTTCTCATTAGAGTTTATCTTCTCTTTTTCTTAAAAAAGCCATCATCATCTTCAACCTTGCACATTTTGCTCTCTAGATCTTTCAAGTGAGCAAAATACTCAACAAGATAGGATTTTGAAGTGAGAAAGAGAACCACAACACCATTCTACACAAGTCTTGCCCACTTGTTTAGAGTGTTATCTTCATTTCATTCTCTTGATAAAGTGAAGTTGTAAGCTTGGACAAAGGAGCTTCGGGTGGATCGTCGTGGACGCTAGAAGACCTCAAGCTAACCGTTTTCCAACTCTCAAGTGGCCAAGGAGTCAAGAATAGGGAGCTACTGTAGGGTTCCTAGGCACCCTAATGAGGTCTCACAAGGCATCAACCATGCCAATTTCAAAAATACGGTGCCGAGAAACCCTAGACTACGGATCGTTAGCTAGATGTCTAGGCGAAAATGAAACTAGTTTACATCTAAACTAAAGGAATACGGAAATACAACCTTTGTAGATCCAGTCCTCCACCTCCATGGCTCCGAGATGAGGTCCTCTCCGCTGTCCAAATCAAATCCGGGCTCTAGCGGCGGCTTCATCGGAGAACGAGCGGGCAAGGTCGTCGGCTTCGTGCCGAAGATGATCTACGTCGAGGCATCGCTAGATCAAGCTCCACCTTCACCAAACCATGATAACTTGTGAAAGAAACACATTCTACTACTTGGCAAGAGGTAGAGGATGAAGAAATAGGAAGTGGGTAGACTTTAGAATTGGATTTCTCACTCTTTATCACATTCCACCATTGTTGGTAGAAAGCTTTCTTCAAGGTTGAAGATGAAGAAGAAGTTGATAAAGAATTATGATAAGAATAATAGAATAGAAAATGATTAATCATTTCTTATCATAATTTAACTATGGTAATGTGTAGAGAGTTGACCATAGTTAAATGAATGGTTAGGGTTTGATAGATGAAGACAAAAGGGTTAGATTGGTCAAAGCTTCATGAAGCTTCACTTAGCTTCATGAAAGAAACCCTTTTGTTTTCTTCTTCTCATTTATCTTTTATATCCAAATGAAAAGATAAATGAATTAATAAAAGAAAACCCTAATCATTTACTTAACCTAGGTTTAACTCATTACACAAAACCCTAGCATGCTTGCATCATCAAACATGATACAAACAAGTGCACAAAATCATATCGCATATGCAATGCGCACGTCCGAGTGAGAAAATCCATCTAAAGTGAACCGATACTAGTTAATGCAAAGTAATATATCAAATATATAATTATGCATTAAATCATTAAATCCACACTTGATTCAATGATCCGGTCATGTCACACATAACCGACTGGTATCATCAGTAACAACTTATCGAATCAACACTTGATCCGATAACCCGGCTATACCGCATATAACCGATCAATGTCACATCGTGAGAATCGAATACAGTATCACATACTAGTATTATTCTCGGTCCCGCACATATCTCATATGCGCTCCTATCTCGTTTCGCTTGAGCCAGGAAACCTCTGTGTAGGACTCTAAAGACTCGTCAATACGCCGGCAGCAGGTGATGATCATATCAAACACCCACAGCCGCAAGCGGTCTGCTAAACGTAACGGCCACCCGGGTATTGAGCGATCTGAAGATCGACGAGCAAGCCCGCTCACACTCCAGTGAATCCAACCAGTAACACTACCATACAGTCCGGTCTGATCGCCTGATATGTCGCATATCTCGCCTAGGGGTGGTAAACGTCAGACCCCAATAGCTCGATAAGTCGTGTCGATATGAGGTCTATAACTGTTCGAGAAACTACTGGTAACACTTACCAGTAAATCTCAGCAACCCTGGCCAGGGATTTCCTGTTATAGCCAATCGAACACAGTGCAACATCAACTCCCTATACCGGGAGACACGAATCCCCTCCTATCGCTCATTGCCTCCATGTGACTCGGGACTGTACCCAAAAACCACCGTTTTGCACGCCCTCTTGGACATGGTAAGATGGAAATCAAAGCACAGTGGGAACCACACAAGACTCTATGACGATCTCGGGTCAACAGACTACTCTGTACCAGTGTCACCAGAGAACTGCCATCTGACGTGAGGTATAATACCATCTGGGAGTTCTCGGCGAGTCCGTCCAGTGTACCCAGTCTCTACTGAGCATCCGTATATCATCTCTGATGTCAAACACCAATGGATATGGGATCATCCACCGCCCATCTGTATGGGTCGAGAAGGTACACGCTAGTCTACTCTGGTATATCGATGCCCCGTCTCGATACACCCACGACTAGGGACTTTGAAGGATGTACTTATAGACTACCATGCCCCCACTAGTATGATCCGCATCATAGTCCAGGTAGTCAAGTACAGATCCTAAGGGCTTTACCAACATGTAACAGAGAGACAATCAGTATACACGTTAAGGTAAAGAGTAACCAGATAGCATACTATCATGTCGAGCGAGAAATTCCTCCCTATATATGTCCCAGCATCCACTACAATATACATCCTATGTATAGTAATGGCCTCTAGGGCATACATATAACTAACAATCTCCCACTTGCTCTAGGGCCATCTGTAGCAGTGGTTGCAGTATCTCATACTCAACCATCCCATGAAAGTCTCTCTCTGGGAAAAGGCCTTCGTGAGTGGATCCGCCGTGTTATCCTCTGAGTCTACTCTCCTATCCTCGATCACCCTGGAGATCAACCATCTCCATGATCAGGTGATACTGCCTTAGAATATGTCTGGATCACTGATGAGACGGACGTTCCTTGGCATAAGCCACAACTCCATTGTCACACAATGGAAGGAACTAAGTTCATCTCATGAACAGATATACACCCAGACAGCCTCTTTGGTAGCATCTTTAGTAGCGATGTATCCTGCCTTTATCGTCTAGTATGCCACGGTATCTAGCTTGGAACTCTTCCAACATACCGTCCCTTTACTGAGGGTAAAGACAATGCCTGTGACTGACATTCAGTCATCTTTATCACCCTGGAACCCTTCCAGTGATTCTCGTCAGGATCGTTTGATACCATCTCACTACAACTAGTGAGAATCCTAACAACCAATTAAATCTATCTCATAGATCCAAAACTCAGGATTTAGGAGGTATCACTTTGACCCTATATGGAGAATCATTGTGATAAGCGGAGATTGATCGAGCGTAGCATAGGAAACTCCTTCCCTATCAAGAGTATGTCATCCACGTATTCTACGAGGATCGTCACCATACTCCCTACTACCTTCTTGTTTATACAAGGTTCATCTACCATTTTGATGATGTCAACTTCTTTGACCGCTTCATCAAAACAGATGTTCCAACTCCGCGATGCCTGCTTTATCCTATAAAGCATCTTGCACACGTTTCCGCTGCTCCCACTGTCTATGAAGCCCTCTGGCTGTGTACTTATAGACACTCTCTTCTAAACATCATTTAGAAAAGCTGTCATGATACCCAACCACCAGATATCGTAGTCATGGTATGTAGCCGTGGCAAGTAGGATCTGGATGGACTTAAGCATAGCTACTTAGAAAAGGTTTCATCATCATCCATACCTGGTCAATGATGTAGACCTTTAACAAGTCTAGCTTTGAAAGTCTCAACTCTTCCATTTACACCAAGTAATCTTCTCAAGATATACTTGCTCCTGATGGGGATTTAACCCTTCAGATATAGCAACCAAAGTCCATACTTTGTTGGTGTATATGGATTCCATCTCAGATCACTAAGCATCCAGCCATTCTTACAGAGTCGTCACTCTCGATGGCCTGCTCGAAACTAGTTGGGTCATCATCTCATGATGCAATCCTCATTCCCACTGTCATAGAGAAACCGAAGTATCTCTCAGGTGGGTGAGGAACCCTACTAGATCGGCGGAGAGGCTGAGGTTCGTTGGTAACTATTGAATCCTTTGGTTCCATCAAATCATCTTCTGTAGTTTGCATAGCTGGAACCTTTCCAGTTCTACATAACTAACCTTGTCTCGAGTTTGTCCGGATTTTGCTTTTATACATAGGCCGGACAACCCCAAATCTTAACTAACTTAAGACATGGGCTCTTCCCTTTCCATATCACATATGAAGTGGTAGGCATTGATTTGATTCGAACCTATTCAATAGGTATGCAGCTTCTCAAGCGCATAACTCCCAAAAGGAAACAGGTAACTCAGTATTACTCATCATAGAGCACACCTTATCACATAGGGTGTAATTGCTCCACCCCGATATACCATCGTGCTATGGTGTATACAGAGGAGTAATGCTGAGAGAGAATCTCATTCTCCTTTAGAATAGTCCAGGAATTCCATGCACAAGTATTCTCCTCCCTGATCTCATCATAGGACATAATACTTATACCCGTATTTTGGTTCTCTACTTCTCGCTTATATTCTTTGAATATCTCAAAAGGCTCGGACTCATGTTTCAACAGGAACATATGTCTGAATCTTGAGAGATTATCAGAGAATGTAATGAAGTATAAAGAACCGGTCTTGGCATGTGTAGACAGGGGACCTTACATACATCAACATGTATCATCCCAAGAGTTTACTAACTCTTTCTCTGTTTCCAGTAAACAGAGCTGGTGTCATCTTATCTTTGTGACATGACTGGCAAGTTTCACAAGATGTAACTTCAAACTGATTTAAATATACATCTAAATGTAACTTCAGCCAGTCGGGTCGCATTGATATGACCTAGTCTACAATGCCTCAAGAAGAATTCGTTCATTTCTGAACTCTTCCTCTTGTGTGTGTTCCGTATACTAAGAACTGTAGTTTGATTTAGAACATTAATGCTTTTAGATAACGTGCCTGAACCGATCAACTTTTGATATAGGAAATGTTCAAAACATTATCCAACAATACAAAATTTTATCATTTCTTTACTAATAAAGAGACTGATATGATTTTGTATATCAGGTTCGGTATCTAACAACATTCGTTCAGAATCAATGTATTGGTAATACAGGGTGACAGTGACCAACAGACTTGGCTGCAACACTTGCCCCGTTTTCTGCCTCATGAAACTTATTACCCGTTCTCAGTTCTCTAACTTTCTGTAGCCCTATGTAACAGATTACATATCTGGGATCCTGATCTAGTATCACATACCCAGGACGTAAAGGACACTGAGAAACAGTTCTATATAATGAACACACCCGAAGATGATGCATCATCATGCACTCTCCTCGTTTGGGCGGCACGGGAAATCTGGTATTCCCCAATTTCCTGCTCTGTCTTATAACATTTATAAGTTGGAGCGGGACCAACGTTCCCCAGCTCAGTATAACAAGCGGGTTCGGTCAATAATCCGTTTTATTATCTTGATTAAGGCATGATATGGTCGCTACCAGGAGAGAGAGAGAAGAAAACACTCAGCGTGCGCTCTTGCAAGAAAAGATTGGTTATTATTTTATCTAATCAGGATGGCTCCTACTGCTTTTTATCAAATCTTCCTTCAAACCCTAAAAGGAAAGACTAGCCGGGATTAATTACACACTACAAGTTCGCCAATCTTTCAGCCAGGCCAGTGTCGGTACTTTGAGGGAGGTCCCCCGTGCTTTCGCACGAACCTAATTAATGTAAACCTCGTTTTCCCAGAGGCGTAACCTCGTTAACACCTTTCTAGACACCTACTTGATCGGCTAATTGTAATGAATAAAACTCTCCCAGGAGTAACACTTACTCGCAGCGGGTATCGGGATCCAACTATCTCATAGAAGGTATGCAATCTCATTGCAAATTTCAACACTTGAAATTCCAGATAATCTTTTGCCCCTAACCTCCTATGACCTTGACAAAGGCCAACAAACCATAGGATGCTAGTCAAGTTCAACCCGTCATTTCCTGATTGAATTAAACCCACCCGCACGGCCCTTGACAAAGGCCAACAAGGTCGCACGACTACCCTAACTCAATCTGCATCATATGCATAAGCAGATAAGCACCAGTTAGCTACCGCACACTGCGCCTTGACAAAGGCCAACAAACGCAGCACGAATACTAACTACTACTTATCTGAAATGACGGAGGGCTACGACAGGTTTTTCTGAAAACCTATTGCGTAATGAACTTGATATCGTTGTAGGATCGAATGAATTTTTAAAATGGAGTGCTTTTGAGGCTTTTCTAGTTTTGCTAAAGGAGTCACTCCCGGTGAAGGGATCGTCGGTGCTTTCCTCGTCGAATGAGGTGCTGGATATATCATATATATCACTGTGCAAAGCAAAAACACTTAAAAGCAATCAAAAGACAAACCGAGGGGTGTAGCATCTGCCAGTTATTGCTAAAGGAGTCACTCCCGGTGAAGGGATCTCGGTCCTTTCCTCATCGAATAAGGTGCAGGATATATCGTATATACCGCTATGCAAAGCAAGAACTGTAGCTACCTGTTTAATTTTGAAATTCGATTCTACAATATCTTAGGTTTCTTTTATTTCATTAATCACATTAATGAAGTCCCATCATTTAAGTTACCTAATCATCACAGATAAATACGACGTACACTTATGCCATCCGCATTCGCCTCGATGTCCCCTCGTGCACCGTTAGGTTAGGTAACTAACGGCCGAGCGGGGCAGGGCTAGCGCGGGTGTAAAACATAAGTAACGCCTATATAATATATCATATATACTATATATAGTATCTATCACAGAACATATCACATGATCACATCACAGATATCGCAGCAGAAGAATCATTTGAAATATTGGATATACTAGGACGTCCGTGTTTTCAATACGAGCCAGTATAAAACACGGATTCCACGGTCGTGATGAATAGCCAAACCCACACCCCTAGACCCCTACGAGAGCGGCAAGCAACCCTACCAATTCTAGAGTTAGGAGACCCGGACTCGACTCCTCGAGTTGGTCTCCCACTGGACTCCAGAACCCGGTTACTTGTGCCCTCCTCCTTGGGTCTATCCTAGTGCCGAAAAGTAAATAATATACAAACGGTGATAACTTCCGCAACCTGGAAGCGCCCCAATAAAAGAATATTACATACAAGTTTTTACATGAATGAAAATGAAAAACACTCATCTCACATAAAAACCCCCGGCTATTCAAACACGACGATCCAATATAACATATCCAGCAACACATAACATCACATGTCATCAACGTAAGTAAATATGTCTATCCCAACTGTCGTTGACATATAGCAACGAAACCGGCGATATCATATATTACACTTACGGTCACAGAAAAGAAAGTGTAAAACTACAACAGTTGGAATCCGCAACCACCTCAGACATCGCATGCCTGACCAAATGAATTCCTTAGACATCGCATGCCTAACAATTATAAACCCCGCATTTTAGTCTCATTATCGAAAACACTTTTCAATATCAAGTCGGGCAATTCAACAAGATTCCCGACATCCTGATCGAATGCTCGTCGCAAACTTCAGTAGACGGCCGCACCCCCGTTACCGTCGACGAAGTGCACCAAGGCGGAACACCGCTACCGCGAGCACCCGAACGGATGCTTTCGGCGACGGGGTTCTCCTACAGTCACTTGGTCGGGGCTATGGAGTGAGGCTGTCTATTAAGTTTACCCGGCGAGTATCCGCGTACGCTACGTGATTGCGACGGACTTTTGATCACATCAAAATTCCGTGGCAACCGATCAAGTGAGACTAAATTGCTATGTTTATAACATTCATTCAGTTATCTCATAACTTCTTGTGAATTCCAATTATTGTATCCCATTCCAGATAATTAGAAAATGTTAAACTTTCCGATTGAACATTCGAACACCCAAGATTTCCCGATACAGTTCAACACATGAAATAAGTCTAACAACATTCAGTTCGTGCCTCAGTACCGACGGTCCAGCCGTAGAAGGGTCAAGCCAATGCCTCACATGTGGCACGCCGTACTGCCCTAAACCCGAAGGTTCAAAGGGCAGTTCAAGACGGTCACATAATCGAGTTAAGGTTTGTTGTCTTCTAGAGGGTCCATCGAGTTACTTGCACTACTTAGAACGTCGTTAAACTACGGAAAAATCCAACACTTGGAAATTTCCCGACAGGGGAAAAATTGGGTATTTATATCCGGTCGAACTTTTTAACATATTCTAAAATTTATCCGGAAAGCCACATAGACAAAATTTGATACTCCGATCGAAACACCGAATCCCCAAAAACACAGCAGAAAATTCAACTCTTGAATAAATTTTAAAAATTCCCAGAAAACTCAGCATAATTTATCAGGAATTACTGTGCAAACAAAGTGGGCTGACGTCACCACCTAGCCGCGGAACCGCCGCAGAAGCTGGGCTTCTGCCGCGGTTCCGCGCTTTGTTGGATGAATCATGGGTCCAGTTTTGCGCCGTAACTCATATATTTTCCTGCTGAATTTTTTAGCAATTTTTAATATAGAAAAACTCACTGTTTTCAAAAAAGTACAGAGAGCATGATCGGAATTGGGTTTCGGTTTCGTTCGGACTTCAAATTCCGTCTAGACTTCGCCTAAGGCTCTAGCTAGGCTCTGGTACCACTGTAAGGTTCCTAGGCACCCTAATGAGGTCTCACAAGGCATCAACCATGCCAATTTCAAAAATACGGTGCCGAGAAACCCTAGACTACGGATCGTTAGCTAGATGTCTAGGCGAAAATGAAACTAGTTTACATCTAAACTAAAGGAATACGGAAATACAACCTTTGTAGATCCGGTCCTCCACCTCCACGGCTCCGAGATGAGGTCCTCTCCGCTGTCCAAATCAAATCCGGGCTCTAGCGGCGGCTTCATCGGAGAACGAGCGGGCAAGGTCGTCGGCTTCGTGCCGAAGATGATCTACGTCGAGGCATCGCTAGATCAAGCTCCACCTTCACCAAACCATGATAACTTGTGAAGGAAACACACTCTACTACTTGGCAAGAGGTAGAGGATGAAGAAATAGGAAGTGGGTAGACTTTAGAATTGGATTTCTCACTCTTTATCACATTCCACCATTGTTGGTAGAAAGCTTTCTTCAAGGTTGAAGATGAAGAAGAAGTTGATAAAGAATTATGATAAGAATAATAGAATAGAAAATGAATAATCATTTCTTATCATAATTTAACTATGGTAATGTGTAGAGAGTTGACCATAGTTAAATGAATGGTTAGGGTTTGATAGATGAAGACAAAAGGGTTAGATTGGTCAAAGCTTCATGAAGCTTCACTTAGCTTCATGAAAGAAACCCTTTTGTTTTCTTCTTCTCATTTATCTTTTATATCCAAATGAAAAGATAAATGAATTAATAAAAGAAAACCCTAATCATTTACTTAACCTAGGTTTAACTCATTACACAAAACCCTAGCATGCTTGCATCATCAAACATGATACAAACAAGTGCACAAAATCATATCGCATATGCAATGCGCACGTCCGAGTGAGAAAATCCATCTAAAGTGAACCGATACTAGTTAATGCAAAGTAATATATCAAATATATAATTATTCATTAAATCATTAAATCCACACTTGATTCAATGATCCGGTCATGTCACACATAACAGACTGGTATCATCAGTAACAACTTATCGAATCAACACTTGATCCGATAACCCGGCTATACCGCATATAACCGATCAATGTCACATCGCGAGAATCGAATACAGTATCACATACTAGTATTATTCTCGGTCCCGCACATATCTCATATGCGCTCCTATCTCGTTTCACTTGAACCAGGAAACCTCTGTGTAGGACTCTAAAGACTCGTCAATACGCCGGCAGCAGGTGATGATCTTATCAAACACCCACAAGCCGCAAGCGGTCTGCTAAACGTAACGGCCACCCGGGTATTGAGCGATCTGAAGATCGACGAGCAAGCCCGCTCACACTCCAGTGAATCCAACCAGTAACACTACCGTACAGTCCGGTCTGATCGTCTGATATGTCGCATATCTCGCCTAGGGGTGGTAAACGTCAGACCCCAATAGCTCGATAAGTCGTGTCGATATGAGGTCTATAACTGTTCGAGAAACTACTGGTAACACTTACCAGTAAATCTCAGCAACCCTGGCCAGGGATTTCCTGTTATAGCCAATCGAACACAGTGCAACATCAACTCCCTATACCGGGAGACACGAATCCCCTCCTATCGCTCATTGCCTCCATGTGACTCGGGACTGTACCCAAAAACCACCGTTTTGCACGCCCTCTTGGACGTGGTAAGATGGAAATCAAAGCACAGTAGGAACCACACAAGACTCTATGACGATCTCGGGTCAACAGACTACTCTGTACCAGTGTCACCAGAGAACTGCCATCTGACGTGAGGTATAATACCATCTGGGAGTTCTCGGCGAGTCCGTCCAGTGTACCCAGTCTCTACTGAGCACCCGTATATCATCTCTGATGTCAAACACCAATGGATATGGGATCATCCATCGCCCATCTGTATGGGTCGAGAAGGTACACGCTAGTCTACTCTGGTATATCGATGCCCCGTCTCGATACACCCACGACTAGGGACTTTGAAGGATGTACTTATGGACTACCATGCCCCCACTAGTATGATCCGCATCATAGTTCAGGTAGTCAAGTACAGATCCTAAGGGCTTTACCAACATGTAACAGAGAGACAATTGTTTCGCCCAATCAGAGCAAAGCTCTGTTTGAATTCAAAATTTAAATTTTTGAAGCAACGCTTCAAGTCTCAGGCGCAACGCGCCGCGTGTCTGGCGCTAATACATCAGCGCAGCGCCCAAGAAGGCGCACCCAATCAGAGCAAAGCTCTGTTTAAAGGAAGCAACGCTTCAGATCCTTTGCGCTAGCGCTCTGCGCCACGTGTCCAGCGCAGATACATTAGCGCAGCGCACCCAATCAGAGCAAAGCTCTGTTTAAAGGAAGCAACGCTTCAGATCCTTTGCGCTAGCGCTCTGCGCCACGTGTCCAGCGCAGATACATTAGCGCAGCGCGCCCAATTAGAGCAAGGCTCTGTTAAAGGAAGCGCCGCGCTGCGCTCTGCGCTGTGCGACACGTGGCAACACAGTTGCGCTGCGCGATACGTGTCAGCGCAGATGCGCTAGCGCAGAAAAAGGGGCTAAGTGCCAAAGGCAATTTAGCCATGCAAAATTACATGCACTTGATAACAACAAATTAAAATACGATGCACAAGCACAACAAAGAGTTCAAATAAAAAGAACACTTAACAGATAATAAAATACTTAATCAAAACATTTATTTATTATTAAATTTAAAAAAAAGATCACCGAATACGGGATCAGAGAGACAAGGGTTCACAAAAAGGAAAAGAAAATTATTCAGCTCCCTCTCCGCCTTCTCCATCGCGTCGAAGCGGCGATCTTCCCGAGGGGTAGCCGTCCAACGGTCGACGCCGCATTCCTGGGAGAAAGTGGCGATGACGACTCGACGAGCCCGTATCTGGCTCAGCAAGTGGAAAGAGCAGTCCCTCAAGGGTTTGGTGATCAAGTGCGCTTCGAGAAAGCACTCAATCTTATCTTCGGCGGCATCCAGCATTGCTGAGGACATCTCTGCTGGAGGAGGGGGAATGTCGGCGAGCGCCGAGGCAAGGATCATCCGAAGCCAAATGGAATTCGGAGGGAGAGGAGACCCCACACGAGTCAAAAGCTCGTGCATTGCAGCGTCGCATTGCTCGTCCGAGAGAGAAGGGTCCACCAAACGTGCAGCAAAACGGGGAACGATGTCCCGGATCGGCACCTCCCATGGTTGTCGGCGGGCATGAGGGCGGTTGCAAGCCATGATCGAAGAAGTTCTCTGAAAATGAGAGAAGAAAAGGCTCAGCCTTGAGTTATATATATAGACCCAAGCACAGAAAATTCTGTGCACAATGAAATCATTGCCAAGGCCCGGAAAATCAGAATTTTGGAAATACAAGTTTGACTTGAAAAGAGGAGATGAAGCGGCGCTTCTGATTCTCCAAAATTTAAACTCTAATAAATGAAGCAACGCTTCAGATCCTCTGCGCTGAGCGCAACGCGCCACGTGTCAGGCGCAGATGTATCAGCTCTACGCCCAAGAAGACGCGCCCAATCAGAGCAAAGCTCTGTTTAAAGGAAGCAACGCTTCAGATCATTTGCGCTAGCGCTCTGCGCT
Source organism: Agapanthus africanus (assembly GCA_030015575.1). Taxonomy (NCBI): domain Eukaryota; kingdom Viridiplantae; phylum Streptophyta; class Magnoliopsida; order Asparagales; family Amaryllidaceae; genus Agapanthus; species Agapanthus africanus. Next base: position 502,592,611 of record CM057345.1, read on the forward strand.
CTGCGCTGCGCCACACGTGTCAGCGCAGATGCGCTAGCGCAGTTGCGCTGCGCTCTGCGCTGCGTGACACGTGTCACGCGCTGGGGAATCTGCGCCAAACTAAATTAAGATTTTTAAGAAATCTTTTCTGTTCTTGTTGGAACAAGAAGATTTCCTTCTGCAAAGCAGAAGCCCTTGGATCAAAGATCCAACGGTGGGGAAAATTCCCCAAATCACTCAGAGGATGATCTCTTTAACAAATTTAACTAATTTGTGAGCACTATAAAAAGGACCTTAGGCCTCAATTCAAAGGCATCGAGTTTTTTTTGAGAATTCAAGAACTTTAAACAGAAAGAACTCCGAGAAGATTTCAAGAAAAAGGTAAAGAACCTTCATGGATTAGAAGAAATTCCTTCTAAAAGACCTTTAGTCTAAAAAAAATATAAGATCAATGATCTTTATATGAAAAAAAAAGAAAACAGTGCTTTGCACTTCTTGTGAACCTTCGGTTCTTTAAAAACGATAAAAAAAAAAAAATAAAAGAATAGTGCTTTGCACTTTTATGAATCTCTGTTTCTTCGAATAAAGAAGAAATTTATTTTTCTTTGATCTAATTTAGATCAAGAACTTAAACAGTGCTTTGCACTTCTCTTCTTGAATCTAAAAAGATTTTTAGTGCTTTGCACTTCCAAGTTGCGCCACTGCGCTCTTGAGAGAGCGCCACGTGTCGGCCATAAAACCACTTGCGCTAAGCGCCCTTAAGATAGAGCTTTGCTCTCTGGAATTGGCGCAACTCGCTGAGAGCGCGCCACGTGTCAGCAACGCAATAGCGCAGCGCAACAGCGCATTGCACTGCGCTAGTGCGCTTGCGCTCATCAGAGCACGACACGTGTCATCACCATATGGACTTGCGCTCATTACTTAGCGCAAAGCGCGGATGCATTAAAAAGGGCCAAGCCCAATTAAGAGAAGGCCTAACAGGCTCAACAAAGCGCAAATGCATTATTTTAAGGGACAGAGCCCAAACAAGAACAGATGCTTTGCATCATTTATAAATGGGCAGAGCCCAAATAAAAATATTCAGAATGCTATGCATTTTAAAAAGGGGCAAAGCCCAAACGAAGTAGATACTTTGCAAATGGGCAGAGCCCAAAATAAACTGATATTCTATATCTTTTGTGGGTAGAGCCCAAATAAAAAATGCAATGCAAATAAAGTGTTGAAATGGACTTAGCCCAATCGTGGCCATAAGTCCTTAAATTAAATTGACTGAGCAAAATGGCTCTCCTAAATCAATTCACGTCCGGTTTGAGGGTACATCTCCGAACTCCTTTGACATCCATCGTTGTAATTCCTCAACGACGTCAAAGAGGTGACGGGTCCCAACAACCACAAACTAATATTGGACCGAGACGTCCTTAAACTAATATTGGACCGAGACGTCCTTAAACTAATGATGGACCACTACGTCCCTAAACTGGCATCGGACCGAAATGTCCCTAAACTAATGATGGACCACCACGTCCCTAAACTGGCGATGGACCGAAATGTCCTTAAACTAATAATGGACCACTACGTCCCTAAACTGGCATTGGACCGAAATGTCCATAAACTAATGTTGGACCGAAACGTCCTTAAACTAATAATGGACCGAAACGTCCTTAAACTAATAATGGACCGAAACGTCCTTAAACTAATATCGGACCGAAACGTCCCTAAACTAATATCGGACCACTACGTCCTTAAACTGGCGATGGACCACTACGTCCTTAAACTGGCGATGGACCGAAACGTCCTTAAACTAATGATGGACCACTACGTCCTTAAACTGGCGACGGACCGAAACGTCCCTAAACTAATATTGGACCACCACGTCCTTAAACTGGCGCAATCGAGCCCGAACTCTCTTTTGCCGGATCTAAACGGTCCCGTCTAAGTTGATCTTAGCCCCAAATGTGGTTAATGTGTCCTTAGATATTTAAATAAACAATAAAACTCCAAATCAACTTTGGTTCAAGGGTACATCTCTGAACTCCTCTGACGCTTGTCGTTGTAATCCCTCAACGACGTCAGAAAGGTGACGAGTCCCGACGGCCAGACAATTAAATCAATCGCTACGTCAGGTTGATCTTAGTCCAAAACAGGACTAACGTATCCTTGACGAATGTTTAAGTTGATCTTAGTCGCAACGCGACTAATGTATCCTTAAACTAAAAACACCAAACCCAAATCTAAGTAAATACAGATTTGGACTAATCCACGTCCTACGGGCGACGGTATTACTCAGTCTCCGTATACAATCCACGGGCAACCACAAACAAAACAAACACCCACGACACGAAGTGAAATTCTGGAGAAGGAGAAAGTTGTTACCGCGATGCGGTAGCGTAATTAACTGCAGGGGCTTGCGCCTGCAGGAAAGAGCGTCCCCACAATCAAAAACCCCTCAAGCGAGGGGGAATCTGACAAAGTCTGCTACATCGGCCGCATCCGTCTAAACCTCCGATACACGGTGCCATAAATCAACTTGGCATCTTCGGAGAGGTAGACGGATAAAACCAAATAGCATCTGCCCCGAATCTCAGCGCCAGGACATCGCAGTCCTGTGCGCCGCCGTTCGGAGGGGAACAGATTCTGGCACGCCCGGTGGGACCTTTTCCTCTTTCCACTCCACACTTCGTGTGTCGTCTTCGCGAACCCATCGCGGTTTGTTAAATGGTTGCCTTCGGATTTCAAATTGCTAAGATTTGGTTTCTTGTCTGGCGCAGAACTCAAGCATCCATGGATTCCCACTGCACCAAATGCGCGAAGCACCACTGCAACGGACGCTCCACCTCACCGAGAGGTGTAACATATGGGCCCCAAGCGGCCTCTTTCCTTACTCTGCCAGTAGAGCAGGTGACCCAGGCCACCACCGGCCTATTTTTCGGGACCATGGTCCCCCCCGCAAGCTTCTCTATGCCGATATCCGCACCAGAAGCGAACAAGAAGTCGGTATTCGACCGGCTTACCGCTACCACGACCCCTGTCAACGGGTCGCCCGCTACTGAGCCGACAGCCTCCGTTTTTACCAGGCTAGGTCAGAACTATAAAGTGGCCGTCCCAAAGAGGGCAACGGCTGCTGCTTTGGAGGTCGTTAAAGCGGCTTCTCCCATCAGAGAGTCGGTCTTCACAAGATTGACGGCTCCCAATCCTCCCCAAGCTGGTCAAAAGGCATCAGTCTTCGATAGGCTAACATCGGCAATTACCCCACACTCAAACAGGGGGCAACAAGAAACCATCTCGACTTCCGAGCCAGTCCCAACGGCTCGTCGTGCGCGACGTCGCCATTGGCGACGAGTGAGAAAAGCAGGGGGCAACTCTCCCTCAGGGCTAACCCCACCTGCTCCAGTGGTGGAGGTCAACGCTGTTGTTCCAACTGGGAACAGCTTTGAATTGCTGAGGAAGGTGAGAAAGAACTCTCCAATTGCTACGTTGAAAAGATCTCCTCCACCTGCGGAGAGAGTTCCAGAAACAAAACAAGAACAGCCCCCTCAACGGCTATCCTCAAAAGTTTATAAAGTATGGCGTAGGGTTCAAGACTCTGTGATCGATCCAGACCACTTGCGTCACCAGAAAAGGGCGAAGGTGGAAAATAACAAAAACTGCCCCATTAAACAGCAGGGGGCGACAGTTGCTAGGATGCCCACTACAACGGCTCCTTTAACCTCGATGGCCCACAAAAGAAGGAGGCCAGAGAAAGCTCCCGCAACAGCAGCAAGAGTTAACAATGGTGAACCTAAACGCCCCAAGTCAGGGGGAATAATTGTTCATACGGTTTACATGGCTTCTGGAAAGGAAGAAAGCCGTACTTCTACGGGTCACCGACCGCTCACCCGATCAGTGACCAAGGCTCAGGAGCAGCAACAAAAGCTCCAGGAGATGATGACCACAATGGCTGCACTCACTGGGCCGAAAGAAACCCCGGAAACATCCTCAGAAGAACGTCACGAACAAGAGACGGACGCCGAATTCCTTCGGCGCGTGCTAGAGAAGAAAGATAAAGAGGCTGCGGAACAGGCAGCCAACATAAAGAAAATGGCCCTCCTGTTCCAGGATATGGTGGGTATGATGATTCAACCAGATCCACCTGCTGGAGATCCCCCGATCATTCTTGAAGATGATAGGGGAGAGACATCGAATCCTCCACCGGCTCTATCCGCAGCTAAAGAGGATACCATATCAAAAGCTGATTTGGATGAATATATTGCCCAACAAATACGGGTGCATCAGGCGACTGAAGCAGCCGGTCAGATCGTGAAAACGGGGCGGCCATATCCGGGCTGGTATGACCAAATCAAGTACCCGCCGGGTTACACTATTCCCAAGTTTCATGTTTACAAAGGGACCGGCAATCCCCATCAACATGTTGCCCAGTTCAGGGCGCTTTGCGGTAATACAGGCGGCGACGACAAGTTGTTACTTCGCCAGTTTGTTGGAAGCTTATCAGACACAGCGTTTGAATGGTATTCTGAGCTTCCCAATGACTCTATTAAAACCTTTGCGGAGATGGAACTGCTCTTCACCCAACGTTTTGCAAGTGCCAGTGAGCGTACCCCGATGACGGCACTGATCAATGCCAGAGTAAAACCCGGCGAGACATGGGTTCAGTACGCTATACGGTGGCGAAATCTATGGTCGAAGTGCGAACAGCGCATAGAAGAAGCTCCAGCGGTGGGAATGTTTGTTGGAACACTCGATCCACAAGCAACCATTTCACAGTTTATGATGTTCTTCAAGCCGACCTCCTTCCAGGCTTTGATCGACAAATTAGCGCAGATGGACCAGATGGGCCATAAACCCCCTCTCCCGAAACCGGACCCCCGAAACGATAAAGGAAAGGGAAAAGCGATCATTGTCGCTAATGCCCAACAACAACCGAGCGACTCGAAGCCGGCTGCTCGTCCAAACAATACACGCCCATACGTACCCCTTGAGGACCGGATGGGACGCCCTTACTCTTTCCCCCGCGATAAAACAAGGAGGCTATTCGAGCTGGCGTTGCACAACAGACTCATAAATCTGCCAGATCCAAAACGTCCGTCACAACCGAGTGACGTCAACGAGCCCAATTACTGCCCTTATCATCGAGTGCTAGGCCATCCAATTGAGGATTGCTACGTTTTCAAGAATTGGCTTGAGAACCAGTACCGTCAGGGCAAATTTGCGCTATCTGACAAATGGAAAGTGAATCCTCCGCAGCCCCACACCTCTAAGGGGACGAATACGCCGGGGGCAACATGCTCCGTTATTGAAGAAACCCCCTGGGAGGTTGTATTATCAGCCAAAACGAGGAGAATGCTAAATGATCTCCAGACCTGTCCAGCGGTCAAGTGGAAGAACCCCTTGGAACCGCAGGTTATTGAGGGGATGTTGAAGCCACGACCGATTCCGAAGACCGATGGTGGCAGTTCAAGTGCTCATAGTCAGCCGTCAAAATCTTCGAAAAAGAAGAAGAAGAAATCTAAGAAGTCCGTGAAGCCTGGTGACAAGCGCACGGACTTACAAAAGCAAATCGATGCGCTGGATGAGTACAACCAAAAGGCGCGGACTCCCATTACGCTCCAAGATTTCCTTAATCACGTCTTCCAAAAAGAAGACGAGGGAGAGAGTTCATCAGACGAATCCGAGGAGTATGTGGCGAGCTGTCATATGATCTCTCATTCGGTCACGAATGATGAAAAGACCTCTGGCACTGAAACGCTGGGGGAAAATGCCGAATCAGGAACCCCAGGGTTACCGGTTGAAATGATCAGCGCGTTTCTTAATGAAGCTCGGTTGAAAAGCAAGGCTGATCGAGAACGCGAGACGGCTATATTCGAAAGAGCTAAGCATCAGCGACTTGAGGAAGGAGCTGAAATGATCCCGCTGGAGCAAAATGCCTCCACCGCCGACAAAGGCCAGTTCAAGATAAAAAAGAGGTTTGCTAAGGCCATATCGATGGGCATGAAGCTACCACCCTCTGAAGAAAAAGTTACTGGCGTGGTAGAAATGCACCCCTCTTATTGCTTATACCATCAGAAGGTCTCGCATTCCACCCAAGATTGCAAAGCTTTCAATGGATGGTGGCAAGGATACGTCGCTAATCGACAACGCTTTAAACGGGAAAAGCGTAAAATTCGTCGGGAACAAAGAAACACGACCAAAAAGCTTGAAAGAACTGCCGGCAATTGTCACATGGTTAACACTACCGGGTCACAAGTGCCTACATTCGGGAGCGACTCTGATGAGGAGCTAGAGCTTGGCCCCCTCTTCAAAGAATCCATTTCGGGAAAAGAAGAAGAACTGAAGGCTTGCGAAAATATACAGCTACGCAATCGGACGCTACCTGAAAAGAATCTCGGACCCTTAAACAAGAAAAACAAAGGGAAATAGAAGGTCTCTGAAGACATCGCTTTGGATGACCAGGTCGCAGAAGAGTTAACCGCCAAGAATCCCCCAAAGAGGAATAAAGTAGATTACAATGTCTTGGCGCATCTGAGGAAGCTACCCTCACAACTCAGCATTCTCGATGCCCTATTGCTATCAAAAGAGGCGAGGGATTCTTTGATTAAGGCCCTACAAGATCCGGACCAGTTCCAAGCCTTCCTAGCTGAACAAAAGATGAAGGATGAATTGGAAGAGGTACACACAGCCGACGTCGCTTTTGGTGATGAAGACCTTCTCCTCGGGACGTGTGAACACAATCGCCCCCTTTATGTCTCAGGATACTGCCATGACATAAAGATAGGAAAAATCTTGGTCGATAACGGATCGTCTGTCAATCTACTCAATGTGCGAGTGTTAAAGGAGATTTGCATGAGTGTCCAACACCTCGCCCGGGACAAAATCACCATCTCCGGTTTCGACTCTCAATCCTCAAAGACTCTTGGATCTGTGATATTGACGCTACGCTTCGGGGTGCTCGTCACAGACATCAAATTCCATGTTATAGACGCCAAGACGTGCTACAATGCGCTGCTCGGCCGACCATAGCTACACGAGTACAATATCATCCCTTCTACACAGCATCAGTGCATGAAGTATTCTAGGGACGGCCTCGAGTACACAGTGGCAGGAGAGTTGAATCCGTTTTCCGTGAACGAAGTTCGCAAGTATGAAGATGCCAAATACTTCTTACCGAGTTTCGAAGACACGGAAAGGTGTCACAAACCGGAGAACAAAACTAACGCAACCATCCCTGTCTTCGGCAGTGACACCGAGGAGGAGGAGGATATAATTTATTCAGGTCCATCCCAATCCACCAGGCCAGGACCATCCGTTCCTTCATTGATCTTCGGTAGTGATTCAGAGGATGAAGTTCATGCTGTATTCCCTGCTCGGCCTTCAATACGAGTCTCCGCTGATGAAGGGCGAAGTCTACAGATAACCATGGTGCCGCTTGAACATTACAAAGAACTGGATGCACTCGACACCAACAGCGTAGAAGAATTGCAGATATTCTATATCCCTTCCAGACGAAAAGGCGAGAAGGCAATCCTATTCTACCGCTCTGAAGAAAACAAGGTGGAAAAAGAAGTTTGGCATGGCGCGGATCCCACGCTTGACAGGCTTCAACCTATCCGTCTTCCCAGATATTATACCGAAGGTTTGAAGAAACTACTGAAGCGCCAGGGGATATCCTTCACACAGACCGTTAGAAAAGCCAAATTCTATGACAAGGTCTGGAACGTTCCCGGGACTCAATGCAAACTGCCTAACGGGAGAACGGAAACAAAAGGGCTTGGATACATCCGGCCAAAGAAACGGGAGCTAGTAAACAGCTGTTATGCCATGTATGACTTCGATGAAGAGGCTGACGCTCAATGGGAGAACGCTAAATCAGCAAAAGTTCCTGACACAAAACCGCCCAGTCCATCGTCTAAAGACCAAGTGAGCAAACTTATAAAGGATGCGAGTCAAAAAGCCCGAAATGATCACGATCGTGAAATGGCAATCTATGAGAAAGCCAAGACACAGCGTCTCCTTCAACAGGCAATAAAGAACGAAGGTGCTGCCCCACGTCAGCCTGTTACAAAAAGAGTTCGATGCGAAAGCAAAAACAAGTCGAATGGCCGAAAAGGTGCTCGACAACCACAAGACAGAGCTAAGAAGCCACGCATCCGAGAGTCGAGCGTTATTGACCTAGCCCTTATGAAGAAAATGGGTCGAGCATACTCATTTCCTCGGAACAAAACAAGGAAAATACTTGATCTTGCTCTAAAACATCAAATGCTTTCTCTGCCAGAGTCTAGACACCCTGAGCAAGCAGGCGAAGTCTCCAACCCAAATTATTGCTCTTACCATCGGGTAGCAGGGCATCCGCTTGAAAATTGTTTCACCTTTAAGAATTGGGTTGAGGACCAATATCAGCTTGGCAAATTCGCGTTGTCTGACAGTTGGAGGGTATCGCCGCCGCAAAAGCACGAACCCGAAAACACAAGGATAAAACCAACTCCGCATTGGGATTGGCAGAAAATTCGCACTTGCCATGTGATAACAATATTAAAAGAAGAGTCTGAAGACATAAACAGCCTTCCTCGGTGCTTTGAAAACAGCAGCGATGAGGTAATCTCAGAATTTCCCCCAGCTCCAAAAGAACTGGAGGATGGAATACATACTACCGCAGATAACCTCAGGAAAATCGAGTTGGGGACAGTAAATGATCCGCGACCGACATTCGTCAGCGAGCTGCTGTCTGAAGAGAGGGTGGCTGCGTTAAAAGACGTCCTTGTGCAGCATAAAGATTGCTTCGCATGGAACTATTCCGAGATGCCGGGACTAGATCCAGAAGTTGCTGTACATAGACTAGCAATATCCCCAGACGTCAAGCCGATCAAACAGGTGCCGAGAAGAATACGACTCGAGCTTGAGATGAGCATAAATACCGAAGTCAAAAAGTTAATCGACTCTGGCTTCATCCAAGAAGTTCAGTACCCCGAATGGATCGCCAACATCGTCCCAGTGATGAAGAAAAATGGGACAGTGCGCATATGCGTAGACTTCCGGGATCTTAATAGAGCTTGCCCGAAGGATGATTTCCCAGTGCCAGTCACTGAACTGATGATAGACAATACATCCACTCATGAAGTTTTCTCCTTCATGGACGGCTCATCGGGGTATAATCAGATAAAAATGCATCCAGAAGACCAGAAGCACACAGCCTTCAGGACTCCTCTTGGTATATTTTGTTATAAAGTGATGCCCTTCGGTTTGAAGAACGCCGGTGCTACTTATCAGAGGGCCATGACAAAGATCTTCGACGACCTTATACACGAAATCGTTGAATGCTATATCGACGATCTCGTGGTTAAAAGCAAATCATACGAGGAACATCTTGAGCATCTGAGGACTGTATTTCAACGCCTCCGGCAATACAACTTGAAGATGAATCCTCTTAAATGTGCGTTCGGGGTTTCCTCGGGCAAATTCCTGGGATTCGTTGTTCGACACCGAGGTATTGAAATAGATCCGTCAAAGATTAAAGCGATCATGGAAATGCCTCCGCCGAGGACTCTCAAACAGCTTCGGTCTCTCCAAGGGAAACTCGCATACGTACGGCGATTTATAGCCAACCTTTCAGGAAAGTGCCGTCCCTATAGTCATTTGATGAAGAAGGGAACCCCATTCGTTTGGGATCAAAAATGCCAAGGCGCACTGGATGAGATCAAGCAATACCTGCAGAACCCGCCGGTGTTGGCTGCTCCGGTTAAGGGGAAACCTCTTATTCTTTATACAACCGCCCTTGAAGGTTCCTTAGGCGCATTATGGGCACAAGAGAACGATCAAGGGAAAGAAAGAGCACTCTACTACTTAAGTCGAGTTCTGCTGGGGGCAGAAAGCAACTACTCCCCTATTGAAAAACGCTGCCTGGCGTTGATCTTCGCAATAACAAAGCTTAGGCACTATGCGTTGGCGCACGAGGTCCGTCTGATTTCAAAAGTGGACCCTCTCAAATATCTAATGTCAAAAGCCATATTGACAGGACGACTCGCTAAATGGGCCCTGCTCTTGATGGAATTTTCGATAACATATCAACCTCTCAGGGCAGTAAAAGGCCAGGCCATCGCCGACTTCCTTACCGAGCATCCCATACCTGCCGATTCTCCTTTAAATTGTGATTTGCCAGACAGACATGCGTTTGACGCAATCGACAGTGGTGATACCCGTTGGGAGCTTTATTTCGATGGAGCATCTTCCATGAAAAAGCACAAACAAAGTACGCCAATGATCAAATCGGGGGTAGGACTCATCTTCGTGACTCCACAAGGAGGAATAATGCGCTACGCATTCTCCCTGACGGAGCCGAGAACAAACAATGAAGCCGAATACGAAGCTTTGATAGCGGGCCTCGAGATCGCCATTGATATGGGAATTGAAAGCCTCCTCATATATGGGGATTCCCAACTGGTCGTCAGTCAAGTGAACGGCGACTATCAAACGTGCAAACCGGAGTTGGTGAAATACGGTGAAAAAGTGCAACAACTGCTGACCCAAATTCCCTCCTACACTTTGGAGAGCATACCGCGAGCGGAAAACAGCAAAGCGGACGCACTAGCCAAACTTGCTAAAGAACTGGCTGACAAGAACCTCGACGACGTTAGAATCGTAGTACAAAGCCGTCGAGTGCTTGCCCCAGCAGAAGTATCTCCAGAATCGTCTGAAGAAAAAGGAGCGAACGAGGAGACGACCCTACAAATAAAAGACCATGAGAAGATCGAAGACTGGAGAGAAGTCTTCATAGATTACTTCAAGTTCCACCGAATGCCTGAAGAAGCGTCCATAAGACACCAGCTCGTCAAACGAGCTCTGTCTTTCGCCTTCGTCAACGATACTCTATATAAGAGGACATTCGATTCTCTGTGGCTGAGATGCCTAGGACCTAACGAAGCGAGAAGGGTCGTCCAAGAGGTTCACGACGGACTTTGCGGTTCTCACCAAGCAGGTCCAAAGATGAAGTTGAAGATCAAACGGATGGGCTATTATTGGCCCACGATGATTCAAGACTGCATCGAATATGCGAAGCAATGCCACTCATGCCAAATTCATGGGGACTTCATCCATCAACATCCAAATCCATTACATCCAACGGTGGCCAGTTGGCCATTCGAAATGTGGGGAACTGACATAGTCGGCCCTATCGAACCAGCATCGTCCAAGGGACATCGTTTCATCTTGGCGACGACTGATTACTTCTCCAAATGGGCAGAAGCGGTACCATTGAGGGAAGTGAAGACGGAGAATATTCTCCATTTCTTCAAAACGCATGTCATATACCGGTTCGGAACCCCAAGAAGGATCATCTCTGATAATGGGCCAGCCTACCGAAGTCATAAAATTAGCCGCTTCGCACAGCAGCACAATATAGACTGGAGATACTCCTCAGTTTATAATCCGCGAGCCAATGGATTAGCTGAGGCCTTCAACAAGACATTGACGAAAATCATAAAGAAAACAGTGTCCCGAAATAAGAAAGACTGGCACGAGAGACTGCAAGAAGCTCTTTGGGCGTATCGGACCACGTTCAAGACAGCCACAAACACAACGCCATACGCGTTGGTGTTTGGGACAGAAGCAGTACTCCCTCTTGAAATAGAATTACCCTCTCTACGAGTGGCAGTCCACTACGAGCTGACAGACGAAGAAAATACTCATCTTCGATTTGAAGAGCTTGACGCTCTTGATGAAATCCGGCTTCTAGCACAACAAAATCTGGAAGCTTATAAAGCAAAGATGACGCGCTCATACGAAAGACTAACCCGACCGAGGACATTTCGTCAAGGCGAACTCGTGCTAGTGGTCAAAAGGCCTATGATCCCCAATCGCGCCAAGCGAGGAAAATTCGAGCCAAACTATGAAGGCCCGTACATCATTGATAAGGTCTACCAGGGTGGGGCCTATCTACTCATCGACATGCACGGTGAAAGGCCTTTTAGACCAATAAACGGTCGCTTCTTAAAGAAATACTACGCTTAATGAGCTACGGCCTAGATGACGACAACTATGTCCGCTCGCTATCTTCTTAAGCCTGAACTCTATAAGCAGCAAGTGGCCTTCCTTAACGCCGGACCGAAATGTCCTTAAACTAATAGCAGACCGAAACGTCTTTAAAACTACTGCCGCAGCATCTTTAGGCTGACGAGATAAAAAAAAAAAACGGTATGTCCATAAGCAAGGTGGGCACGGATGAAAACCCGAAAGGGCTCCGTGAGTAAAAACAGCAGGACTACCGGCGAATGTTTGTGAAAACCCGAAAGGGCGCAACTTCGTTAGAGAACACTTATAGGGTCCTCTCGACCTTGTAAGGAGAAACCACCCGCGTGAGATCCTTACGACTCACAAGGGAGCAACACACTTAGGGATCCTCACGATTCCTAGGGAGAAAATACACTCACGAGATCCTCACGACTCGTGAGGAGAACTCTCTTATGGGACCCTCACGGCTCATAGGATTTGAAAGTCTTAAGTCACAGAGACCTAAACCTGTGCTTAAGCAAACCCCCACAAACTTCCAATGTTGCCCTACAAGTGGTTCAATATTGACCCTTGTATACAATCCACGGGCGCGAATAAACGTTTCCCTAACCAAGGCCCATCCGTGACTGGGGATACGTTCGCATAACCTTTGTAAGTCCTCTCGATTTACAAGAAGAAAACCCCCCTGTAGGATCCTTACGACTTACAGAGGAACAAAACACTTAGGAACCCTCACGATTCCTAAGGAGAAAATACATCTACAAGATCCTCACGACTTGTAGGGAGAAATACCTTCACGAGACCCTTACGGCTCATGAAGTCAAAAGCCTTAGTCGACAGGACCCTAATCCTGGTCGCTAAGCCACCTTTGTTCGACAACGACAGAGGCAGATGATGATTCGCTCCTGGCAACATCCCAGTTGTAGCGGTGCTGATGCCGAAATCGGTGTCCAATTTCAGGTTCACGGCGAAAAGTCAATAGACCGTACATGCATACGAAATAGCCGAAATGATGGGGCAACTTGCAATAAAAAAAAGGGGGGGACAGCAAGTAAAAATATATGCATGAAGAAATAACCGAAATGATTGGGCAACTCGCAATAAAAAGCAGCGAGTAAAAATAAAATAAACAGCCGAAATGATTGGGCACCGCGAAAAATAGCCGAAATGATTGGGCAATCGCGACCTTCGCGATATAAAAGCTGAAATGATAGAGCATCGCGGAAATAAAATAAAATAAAATAAAAAAGAAATGATAAAACTTTAGCCCTACAGTTGAGATCACATCGATCCCTGTATACAATCCAAGGGCGTAAACAAAGAAGGAACCATACTTCCCCAGCGGATTCCGTCAAACGACGAAGCCAAACCTCAACGGTTCATTTCAACCGAAGAAGCCCATGACTTCAACAAAAACTTCTCAACTCACGGATACAAACACTCCTTGACGAGAGCCTCCTGATCCGCGTCGACTCGCAGAGCCACCCGCGCCTCCGTGGGAACCCTCGACTCGTTTCAAACCCCAAGGACACAAATAATCCTTGGCGCTTGGGAAACAAATAATCCCTCGCAAAACTTCTCAACTCACGGATACAAACACTCCTTGACGAGAGCCTTCTGATCCGCGTCGACCCGCAGAGCCACCAGTGCCTCCGTAGGAACCCTCGACTCGTTTCAAACCCCAAGGACACAAATAATCCTTGGCGCTTGGGAAACAAATAATCCCTCGCAAAACTTCTCAACTCACGGATACAAACACTCCTTGACGAGAGCCTCCTGATCCGCGTCGACTCGCAGAGCCACCAGCGCCTCTGTGGGAACCCTCGACTCGTTTCAACCCCCAAGGACACAAATAATCCTTGGCGCTTGGGAAACAAATAATCCCTCGCAAAACTTCTCAACTCACGAATACAAACACTCCTTGACGAGAGCCTTCTGATCCGCGTTGACCCGCAGAGCCACCAGTGCCTCCGTAGGAACCCTCGACTCGTTTCAAACCCCAAGGACACAAATAATCCTTGGCGCTTGGGAAACAAATAATCCCTCGCAAAACTTCTCAACTCACGGATACAAACACTCCTTGACGAGAGCCTCCTGATCCGCGTCGACTCGCAGAGCCACCAGCGCCTCCGTGGAAACCCTCGACTCGTTTCAAACCCCAAGGACACAAATAATCCTTGGCGCTTGGGAAACAAATAATCCCTAGCAAAATACTCAACTCACGGATACAAACACTCCGTGACGAGAGCTTCTTTGACTCACCTCTCGGGCAGTAAGGATTCAAAAACTTACTTCCTGAACAAAGGGACCCTGCAAGTCAATCCTAAATGGTCTCTTGCATACTATTCACGGGTCTCACTCTCCAAAGTCGAATTTCGATGAGGAGGGAAACAACCGCTTGTGGGTCCTCTCGACCCGTAAGAGGGAAAAACTCTCTTGTAGGATCCTTACGACTTATAAGAGAAAACCACACTTAGGAATCCTCACGATTCCTAAGGAGAAAACCCACCTACGAGATCCTCTCGATCCGTAGGGAGAAAATTCTCTATGAGACCCTCACGGCTTATGGAGTTGAAAAGTCTTAGGCAGCAGATCTGAACCTGCGACCTAAGCCATCGCTGATTATTAGGAAAGTCAAGATGCATGCCCTACTATCCGTCAACCATGTTCGCGAAGATGATGTGCTGATAATAAAAGAAAGAAAAGACGGAGAAATGACACAAGGCATTACAAAAATATGCATCCTTCATTCATAAAATTTGATTGAGTTTAGGATACATCGTACTAAAGAATACAAGATATACATATATGTTACAAATACCAACGATACAAGGAAAATTACTGAGAAGGAAGCGTCTTGCACAGATCCAGCAATTGCTCGCACACTTCCTTCCATGCCTTTTCCCGATTGGCCACCACTGCCAACTCCGCCTCCACTTGGGCCCGTTGCTGTGCGACGGAGGCAAGCTGGTCCCTGACGGCCTGATGAGCAGCCTCACGGCCTGCGATGTCACGCTCGGCAATATCGAGTGCCCGCTTCAGTCTCAGCCCATTTGAGATGCGCTCCAGAAGGCCCTCGAAGACGGCCTTTACCTCAGCGGCGTTCGTCTCAACTTCAGCTCGCAGGCGAGCAGCGTTGCTTGAAGATTCTTGGCACTCCTTCAGCCTCAAAACCACTTCTTGTTCCAGATGATGGAAATGAGAAGCGCTTTGCTCGAGCCACGCTCCCCGTTGAGTGCTCGAGGCCAAAGTCTCAGGGGACAGGCGCATTGACTCTAGCTGATGAAGGCAAGCCTCGATTTCCCGACAATAGTTAACCCAAGAGGCGACAGCACCCTCGTCATGGAAGGTAGCAAATATTGCCAACATCAGGTTAACCGTCGTGGCGAAATCCTCAGCAGACACCGGAGCCTCGATGTCGAACTCCTCGATGTAGTCGCTCAGCATGCGCAAACTATTTGCGGCACCTTTCGAAGACGGACGTCGCTGGGAAGGGCCGCCCGGTATTGTAATACGAGACTCAAAAGGCACTGAGACTGAAACGACAGCTAAAAAAGACAAAATGTGATTAGATGACGATCCAATAGATATGGAGAAAATCATTGACAAGATAATTACTATACCGGTGGGAGTAGGTGGCAAGGACGGAAGGGCCGGTAGCGCAACCGATCTTTCTTCTCCCCCTTCGATTTGTAACACTGCAGTCAAGACAAGAGAGAGTTAGAAATAATTCTACCACTGGAAAAACAAAGATATCAATCAGGAACAGTACTCACCGGCGCCACCAGAGGGAGAGGCGAGTTCGGATGAAAAGGAGAAGTGTGGGACCAACACTTGATACAAATGGTCAAAAAGAACTCCTGAAAGACACAACAATGTGAATATAGTATATGGATTATACGTTGGAAAGATGGGTTTAGTAAGTTGCAAACTCATACCTTCCAACATCTTTGACGGTGTAAGAGAGGGCTGAGGGGTAACCATCGCCAAGGCAGTCGTGGAAGGAGCTCCCTCAAGTAGTGGGGCATCAACACTGGCTGCACCTGCATTACGAAAAATGAACTTGTCAGAAAAGATTATAAAGCAAATAAAAACAACAACTTAAGGTGTACCTGAGGAGCTCCCGGCGGAAACAGAGACGACTCCCTCCTCTATCGACATGAGACCACCGCCTGTGGCCTCATCGCCCGATTCAATGGGGACCGTCGTCGTGCTCGCAAGACCGGGAGACGGCGGAGGACCGTATACGGGAAGAGCTATGACTGGAGTATTGCCAGATTCCAGAGAAGGAGCGGTTGGCTCGTCTTCAGGAATCGTGGCCACCTCGCCCACTACCATCTCAGGCTCAATAGTGGCGGTTGTATCGTCCACCATCGCCGGGGGATCACCGGTCTCGAGCGCCTCATTCGCCGCCACTCTGGGCTCAGTTATAATGATCACATCATCTGCCACCACTTCGGGTTCGGCATCCATGACCTTATCGGCTGCAGGTCCCTCAACCTCTACCCCAAGCTCCAAAGCCACAACGACGTTGCTCACCGTCGGCTCGAGTTCGGCAGGTACTGCCCCTTCTGTCCCTTCGAGATTGACGGTTTCCGCCTCCCCCTCGATCGGACTTGGTCCTGCAAGATGAGAGATGTAAGGACAAACGACATTAAGATACTTATAACAAAAACTCCAAGAGAAACATTACCTGAGGCGGATTTACCGTTCGCGCTCCGAGATGCACGTGCCACCTCTCTGCGGGCAGTGGACAGGGCGACAGGGGCCTCTTCAGAAGGAGTATCAGCTCGAGGAACGGTGCTAGGGCCCGCTCCCATAGCCAAGGCAGCCCTGCGCGCCTTCGCCTCACGCCTCAACCGTTTCCTCTCCTCCCGAGCGGTCATGAGGGACCTCCGTGATGCCTCCTTCAAGGCATCATCGTCTTCATTCAGGGATGCCTCCAGAGCCTTTAAGGCATCTCTCATCGGCTCTCCGAGATGAGCCTCCTGCGGTGTCCCAGAGGAAACAGGAACATCGGCCGCTGGTAGAACATCTGCGTCGCTAGGAGGGAGCGGCATTGAGGTCCCTGCAATTAAAATGGAAAGGTTAGATCGACCATAACGCAAGGAAAATGAAAAATTCGATTAGTCGAAACTTACTAAGGCCCACAGATGCCCTGGCACGTTCCTCCTCCTGAAAGGTCTTCAGAGAAGCGGCAATGGCTTCTTCATCGGTGATGCCTGTTGAAAGAAAAGAAAGAAAAGCGTTAGTCAAAAATAATGAAATAACGAAGAAAATACGTTGCAATAAAGAAAAAGTGACTAGTAGTTACCTGATTACGCAACCTTAGCCAGCCACGCGTCACGCTTCACCAGCCATGCCGAAGCTCTGAGAGCAGCCTCCAAGTCTGTATCGTCCGGCGGCGGCATCACCAATCCGGCGTTAGTCCCATATTCGAGCAGACCCTCGGAATAGGGAGCATGAGGTTCCTGGCCGAACGCAACGTCCGCAGCAAAGAGTGACTTCTTTTTCTTTTGCCCTCCAACCCTAGGCTCGCGGGGGATCGACTTCCGTTTAGCAGCCGCTTTGGGGCGACGAGTCCCGATGTCCGCACCCACGCCAGACTCTGGCGAGGGTACAACCACTGCCTCCACTGAAGCACGGGGTGCGGTAGGTGCGTCTGTGATATCAGGGAGCGGCAGCTCACGTGGAGGACTTTGCGCACGTAATGGTCTGCCCCCAGCATCTTTTAGAGGAGGGACCACCAGGATCCTTGGTGCCAAGGGAGCGTTACGATTGGTACCGGGGGGTACTTCTTTACGGTCAATCAACACTCGCCTCTCTTCCTTTATAACAGCCCCCGTCGCATGATTGTACCAGTCTTTATATACATTAAGGAGTCGTGGAGCACAGACCGGCGGGCTAATGAAAAAACGAGAACCCGTGTTCAGTCGCATGAAGTGGTGTAACGCGTTCTCCATCCCTTCTTCATTTACAGCAGGTTCCAATAAGAAAGCCTCTAAGGGTACCCCTTGATCGTAACCCAGTTGTCGGGCAAAACGATGCGGGTTATATCTCATAAAGACTGCTGCACCGCCCTGCCTGAAGACTAGGAAACCCGGTCTAATAGAATACAAATGGAGGATCTCCCGGGCCGTCAACACTGAAGCTCCATCCTTGAAGGAGTCCTGTAATGGTCGCACCGCAGTGGTGGACGCCTTCCCAATGGTTAATACCTTATCAATAAAGGACATCCCGACTCCAACGGTGTGAGGACGAAGCAGTAAACCCCTGGCGTCCCGTGGTGAAGGGGTCACGATTGATGAGCCAATCAGATGTAAAACGCGAGGGAAACCGCACTTGTCAAAGAATGAAGGCCTTTTATGCATACCAAAGACACCCGCCGTGTGTAACTCGAGCCACGATGCAAAGTAGTGCATCGGGAAGACCACGTGCAGTGCCCCGGGCTCATTGGCATCCGCTGCTCGGCTGAGGCCATGATATAGGTGCGCCAGGCCGGCAATCCCCACGGCCACTTTTACCCCAATGACCATGCGATGGGCTGGATAAAAGACAGAGGGCCGCATGCGATGAGAATGCATTGGGATCGCGAACCAACTCAGCCACAGCCCGAGAAATCCCAAGAAAAAGGCCTCCTCATCCATCCCAGGGACTGCAATCTCCGCGAAAGATATGGTAGGAAAGTCTGGGAGGAAGAAAGCCTTTTGGTCTATTTCCTTCGTCGGCAGGTTAGCCAAACCTAGACCAAAAGGATCATCCAGAATAGCAGATTTGACGGCTCCTGGCGAAATGACGCTAGGACGGAGGAAGCGAGCAATGAAGTCCTCAAAATTAACTCCTCGGCTCCCGTGTTCGATGAAAAGGGACTCGTAGATGTTCAACACCTTGATCAGGCTTGGGAATTGGTGTTGAACGGCATTTTCCGACGTAATCCCCCTTACCATCGGCTTAGCACCGAAGACGTAGTCATCTGTCGGGAGCAGCTCTTCATAGTGTTCCCCCATGACTGGTAGGCCGGATACCTCCGCGAATTCCTCCAAGGAAATGGACACTTCCCGATCCATGGCAAGGAAAGTGTGGGTCGGAATATTCCATTGCTCCAAGAAAGCCTTGAACCACCAAGTGGGGAGCGTAGGATATTGAAAAAGAGAGACGTAGACCGCGGTATACAGTCCTAGTCTTATCAACTGCGACTTCCTCGTCGACAGGATGTACCGGGCCCACGGCAGATATCCAATTGGGTGGCGGGGAATCAAACCAAGGTAATATGATTGCCCCCAGGGTCGTGCTTCTCCCTGACAAATACGGCGTCCTAGGATATCCAAAACCATAGGACGCTGGACCGGGACCGCATCCATAGCGGGATGAAGAAAGCTGTTCGCAGTCCAGTCTATCATCTCCACGGCATACTGCACTGGAGGTGGGTTAGCATAATGAATTGCCATGATAGGTTCTGACGGCACCGCGCAAGTGAAGCTGCGTCGACCCATAATAATCTGGTTATACCAAGACCCCCAAAGGTGGAGTTTCTTGTACTCAGGGTCGTACTCTCTAATCATGGTTAGGACCTCACGGTCCAAAGGCGCCTCTGGAAATCCCTCCTCCGAGCGGACAAACGGGAATGAAGTGTCTTCAGACATGATCGCTGCAAAAAGAGCAATGTAGCCGTCAGTGTTGTAATCCCAACGTTTGACATTGAAAGAAGAAAATGCATTAATTAAATTAAAATCAAAATTAATTAATTACACCGCACCACAGTGCAGTGAGTAGGGGACCAAAGAGGGACCCACAAAATCTAAATGACAATACGGCAATTAAGAAGACAAACTCATCATTGGATGAGATTGTCAGTTGGTCCTTGGGGGGAACATTCCCATAATAAAAAAGGGGGGAAAGAATCCCTAGAGACAAGGAGAAAATCTCCTCTTTCAGAGCAAAGCTCTGTCACAGAATGACACTTGTCAAATTCTGGTCTCAAAAGAATTAAAATTCCTTAAGAAAGAGCTTAGCTCTATAATATCCCATCAAAAAGAAAGTTTTTGAAAAGAAATTTAAAATTAAAATTTCTGGAATCCTAAAAAAAAAAAAAAAAAAGATCCATGAAAGCTTATAGAAAAATTCTCCATTTGTTTCAGATCTAAAAGATCTACATTTGATTCAAAGAGCAAAGCTCTGTTCATGGGTTAGAACCCATGAATAAGATCTCTGTAGATCTATGGCTTTGTGAGAGCAAAGCTCTGTTAATGAAACCCCAAAAGGATTTCTTCAGATCAAAAGATCCATGAGAGCAAAGCTCTATTGGTTAAAATTGATTTAAATTAACTTAACTTAATTTTAAAATTAATTATTACCTAAAGTTTTCTAAACCTTGGGAAATAAGAGCAAAGCTCTAGAGTTCTGAAAACAAGAGCAAAGCTCTGAAATTCTTAAGCAAAGAGCAGAGCTCTGAAAATCTAAATCTAAGAAAATGGTGAGATTTTCTAAGGGTTAAAAGGCCCTATTTATAAAGCGCTTGCGCCTCTTGGAATTCCCCCTCAATCCAACGGTCAGGAGGGGTTGCCACCGTTGCATTCACATGTGCGCCACGTGAGCGCAACGGTGGGGGGGCATTTGTTTCGCCCAATCAGAGCAAAGCTCTGTTTGAATTCAAAATTTAAATTTTTGAAGCAACGCTTCAAGTCTCAGGCGCAACGCGCCGCGTGTCTGGCGCTAATACATCAGCGCAGCGCCCAAGAAGGCGCACCCAATCAGAGCAAAGCTCTGTTTAAAGGAAGCAACGCTTCAGATCCTTTGCGCTAGCGCTCTGCGCCACGTGTCCAGCGCAGATACATTAGCGCAGCGCACCCAATCAGAGCAAAGCTCTGTTTAAAGGAAGCAACGCTTCAGATCCTTTGCGCTAGCGCTCTGCGCCACGTGTCCAGCGCAGATACATTAGCGCAGCGCGCCCAATTAGAGCAAGGCTCTGTTAAAGGAAGCGCCGCGCTGCGCTCTGCGCTGTGCGACACGTGGCAACACGGTTGCGCTGCGCGACACGTGTCAGCGCAGATGCGCTAGCGCAGAAAAAGGGGCTAAGTGCCAAAGGCAATTTAGCCATGCAAAATTACATGCACTTGATAACAACAAATTAAAATACGATGCACAAGCACAACAAAGAGTTCAAATAAAAAGAACACTTAACAGATAATAAAATACTTAATCAAAACATTTATTTATTATTAAATTTAAAAAAAAGATCACCGAATACGGGATCAGAGAGACAAGGGTTCACAAAAAGGAAAAGAAAATTATTCAGCTCCCTCTCCGCCTTCTCCATCGCGTCGAAGCGGCGATCTTCCCGAGGGGTAGCCGTCCAACGGTCGACGCCGCATTCCTGGGAGAAAGTGGCGATGACGACTCGACGAGCCCGTATCTGGCTCAGCAAGTGGAAAGAGCAGTCCCTCAAGGGTTTGGTGATCAAGTGCGCTTCGAGAAAGCACTCAATCTTATCTTCGGCGGCATCCAGCATTGCTGAGGACATCTCTGCTGGAGGAGGGGGAATGTCGGCGAGCGCCGAGGCAAGGATCATCCGAAGCCAAATGGAATTCGGAGGGAGAGGAGACCCCATACGAGTCAAAAGCTCGTGCATTGCAGCGTCGCATTGCTCGTCCGAGAGAGAAGGGTCCACCAAACGTGCAGCAAAACGGGGAACGATGTCCCGGATCGGCACCTCCCATGGTTGTCGGCGGGCATGAGGGCGGTTGCAAGCCATGATCGAAGAAGTTCTCTGAAAATGAGAGAAGAAAAGGCTCAGCCTTGAGTTATATATATAGACCCAAGCACAGAAAATTCTGTGCACAATGAAATCATTGCCAAGGCCCGGAAAATCAGAATTTTGGAAATACAAGTTTGACTTGAAAAGAGGAGATGAAGCGGCGCTTCTGATTCTCCAAAATTTAAACTCTAATAAATGAAGCAACGCTTCAGATCCTCTGCGCTGAGCGCAACGCGCCACGTGTCAGGCGCAGATGTATCAGCTCTGCGCCCAAGAAGACGCGCCCAATCAGAGCAAAGGTCTGTTTAAAGGAAGCAACGCTTCAGATCATTTGCGCTAGCGCTCTGCGCTCTGCGCTGCGCCACACGTGTCAGCGCAGATGCGCTAGCGCAGTTGCGCTGCGCTCTGCGCTGCGTGACACGTGTCACGCGCTGGGGAATCTGCGCCAAACTAAATTAAGATTTTTAAGAAATCTTTTCTGTTCTTGTTGGAACAAGAAGATTTCCTTCTGCAAAGCAGAAGCCCTTGGATCAAAGATCCAACGGTCGGGAAAATTCCCCAAATCACTCAGAGGATGATCTCTTTAACAAATTTAACTAATTTGTGAGCACTATAAAAAGGACCTTAGGCCTCAATTCAAAGGCATCGAGTTTTTTTTGAGAATTCAAGAACTTTAAACAGAAAGAACTCCGAGAAGATTTCAAGAAAAAGGTAAAGAACCTTCATGGATTAGAAGAAATTCCTTCTAAAAGACCATTAGTCTAAAAAAAATATAAGATCAATGATCTTTATATAAAAAAAAAGAAAAAAGTGCTTTGCACTTCTTGTGAACCTTCGGTTCTTTAAAAACGATAAAAAAAAAAATAAAAGAATAGTGCTTTGCACTTTTATGAACCTCTGTTTCTTCGAATAAAGAAGAAATTTATTTTTCTTTGATCTAATTTAGATCAAGAACTTAAACAGTGCTTTGCACTTCTCTTCTTGAATCTAAAAAGATTTTTAGTGCTTTGCACTTCCAAGTTGCGCCGCTGCGCTCTTGAGAGAGCGCCACGTGTCGGCCATAAAACCACTTGCGCTAAGCGCCCTTAAGATAGAGCTTTGCTCTCTGGAATTGGCGCAACTCGCTGAGAGCGCGCCACGTGTCAGCAACGCAATAGCGCAGCGCAACAGCGCATTGCACTGCGCTAGTGCGCTTGCGCTCATCAGAGCACGACACGTGTCATCACCATATGGACTTGCGCTCATTACTTAGCGCAAAGCGCAGATGCATTAAAAAGGGCCAAGCCCAATTAAGAGAAGGCCTAACAAGCTTAACAAAGCGCAAATGCATTATTTTAAGGGACAGAGCCCAAACAAGAACAGATGCTTTGCATCATTTATAAATGGGCAGAGCCCAAATAAAAATATTCAGAATGCTATGCATTTTAAAAAGGGGCAAAGCCCAAACGAAGTAGATACTTTGCAAATGGGCAGAGCCCAAAATAAACTGATATTCTATATCTTTTGTGGGTAGAGCCCAAATAAAAAATGCAATGCAAATAAAGTGTTGAAATGGACTTAGCCCAATCGTGGCCATAAGTCCTTAAATTAAATTGACTGAGCAAAATGGCTCTCCTAAATCAATTCACGTCCGGTTTGAGGGTACATCTCCGAACTCCTTTGACATCCATCGTTGTAATTTCTCAACGACGTCAAAGAGGTGACGGGTCCCAACAACCACAAACTAATATTGGACCGAGACGTCCTTAAACTAATATTGGACCGAGACGTCCTTAAACTAATGATGGACCACTATGTCCCTAAACTGGCATCGGACCGAAATGTCCCTAAACTAATGATGGACCACCACGTCCCTAAACTGGCGATGGACCGAAATGTCCTTAAACTAATAATGGACCACTACGTCCCTAAACTGGCATTGGACCGAAACTAATGTTGGACCGAAACGTCCATAAACTAATGTTGGACCGAAACGTCCTTAAACTAATAATGGACCGAAACGTCCTTAAACTAATATCGGACCGAAACGTCCCTAAACTAATATCGGACCACTACGTCCTTAAACTGGCGATGGACCACTACGTCCTTAAACTGGCGATGGACCGAAACGTCCTTAAACTAATGATGGACCACTACGTCCTTAAACTGGCGACGGACCGAAACGTCCCTAAACTAATATTGGACCACCACGTCCTTAAACTGGCGCAATCGAGCCCGAACTCTCTTTTGCCGGATCTAAACGGTCCCGTCTAAGTTGATCTTAGCCCCAAATGTGGTTAATGTGTCCTTAGATATTTAAATAAACAATAAAACTCCAAATCAACTTTGGTTCAAGGGTACATCTCTGAACTCCTCTGACGCTTGTCGTTGTAATCCCTCAACGACGTCAGAAAGGTGACGAGTCCCGACGGCCAGACAATTAAATCAATCACTACGTCAGGTTGATCTTAGTCCAAAACAGGACTAACGTATCCTTGACGAATGTTTAAGTTGATCTTAGTCGCAACGCGACTAATGTATCCTTAAACTAAAAACACCAAACCCAAATCTAAGTAAATACGGATTTGGACTAATCCACGTCCTACGGGCGACGGTATTACTCAGTCTCCGTATACAATCCACGGGCAACCACAAACAAAACAAACACCCACGACACGAAGTGAAATTCTGGAGAAGGAAAAAGTTGTTACCGCGATGCGGTAGCGTAATTAACTGCAGGGGCTTGCGCCTGCAGGGAAGAGCGTCCCCACAATCAAAAACCCCTCAAGCGAGGGGGAATCTGACAAAGTCTGCTACATCGGCCGCATCCGTCTAAACCTCCGATACACGGTGCCATAAATCAACTTGGCATCTTCGGAGAGGTAGACGGATAAAACCAAATAGCATCTGCCCCGAATCTCAGCGCCAGGACATCGCAGTCCTGTGCGCCGCCGTTCGGAGGGGAACAACAATCAGTGTACACGTTAAGGTAAAGAGTAACCAGATAGCATACTATCATGTCGAGCGAGAAAGTCCTCCCTATATATGTCCCAGCATCCACTACAATATACATCCTATGTATAGTAATGGCCTCTAGGGCATACATATAACTAACAGCTACAAAGGTTGTACTCTCAAAACCCTAGCCTTTGTTACTTGTATTGTTATGAAACCCTAATTTTTCTAGGATAGATCCTTTGTATGCTTACTTAGCACCATAAAAATCTAATCTTTGGTACATGTGATGCTTCCAAACCTTTCATAGGGTGCTAGGTAAACCTAACAGATTGTTCGATATAGTGCCCTCAAAGTCAATTATTGGATCGCAGGCACGTGATTGCAATGATTAAGGGAGGACCTATGCCGGTAGGACAGTCTTACTCAAGATGATAGTATGCTAACTGGTTTATCTTTATCATCATGTACTGCTTTAGGTGACCTTACAGGTCGCTATTACACGTTGATAGAGCCCTTAGGATTCTTGCTTGACTGCCAGCAGTATGATGGAGATCATAAACGTGGAAGCTGGGGTCTATAAGCACATCCTTAAAGTGGTCCCTAGTCATGGGAGTTTCGAGACTGGGCATCGATACTCCATTAGTAGACTAGTGTATACAGTCGAGACCCTGACGAGGGGCGGTGGCCGGTCTTACAAGCCATTGGTGTCAGTTGGTTCACCTAAGATGTATACAGGTGCTCATTGGGTTATGAGTACACCGAACAGGACTCGCCGGGAACTTGCTAGTTGGTATTATACCTGATGTCCGATGGCAGTTCCCTGGTGACATGTGTATAGGTTAGTTCATCGACCTGAGATCGTCATTTGTCTCGTGTGAGTTCCCACTGTGCTTTGATTACTACCTTACCATGGCTCAAAGGAGTCGAGCAAACAGGTTTTAGTTGGGTACAGTCCCGAGCCATATGGAGGCAGTGAGCGGATCGGCAGGGGTTTCGTCTCTCCCGGTATTGGGGGTGAGATCGCGCTGTGTCTAGGAGAGCCATTACACGAAGTCCTTGGCCAAGGCAGGAGATTTACTGGTAGGTATTCCAGTAGTATCTCAGGGTGTTCTGGGCTACACTCCGACACGACTTGTACCGCTTTTGGGGGTCTGACTTTTACCAACCCCTTAGGCCCGTCATGCGATGCTCATAAACGAACGGACCGAACTGTACGGATATTGTCACTGATAGGCTCAGTAGGGTGTCAAGATGAGTTCGCTCATCGACCTCCCTTTTGGTCAATACCTGGTAGCCCGTTACGTACAGCTAGTACCACTGACGAGCTAATGGTTAAATCCATAGCCAAAGTATTGACGAGTCTTTAGAGTCCCCCACAGATAGTTTTCAAGTTTCGGGCGAAACGTTGTAGAGGCCGTATGATATATGGCAGGGTTCGATCATATACGTGCGGTAGTGCACGGATTATGATCGGACGGATCATACTAGTGGGCTTTGGTTTAAGCCGGATCCTAGTATTAGATTTGTTGGATTACTTTCGTCTTATCGCATTCGCATTCGGTCGGAATGCGGATGCAGGTATGTATATACAGGTGAGGGGTATCCTTGTGATCCGTCACGAGTTTACTTTAGATGTTGCCGTATCTTTTTATTGTTGTAAACATTTGGGTTAATGTTTACAAATGGAAATAATGAGCTCAAAGTCATGATGGAGTGCATTAAATGTAGCATGTGCAAGGGTAGTGACTCATGGTATTATTCTTTGTGCATGCCATCATTTCATGGTTGATTATTGTGTGAGATTGTGATGGGAGGAGAGAGAGGGCAGCCATACTTGGTTAAGGTTAGCTCTTGGATTATTTTTCTAGCTCACAACATTATCTCACACAACAATAACAAAAGGCTCCATCATCTTCTTCTCACTTCTTCTCTTGAGTTCACCATTTCCATTGATGGCTTCACCTTCAACCTCCATCCATGCAATGGATGCAAGAGACAAAGTTGTCACAAACATTCTCTACTTCACCTTGGACACGTTGGCTAGCGAACTTCGTGTCCGAGTTGCTTCGGACGAAACGGGAGCCCGTAAAAAGACTCGAAGATGTGGTGCCCTTTGCGATGAGGAGATCGAGCTCGGAGATGCCGCGAAGAGCTTGGGATGGTGGCCAAAGACCGAAGGACACGGATCGATCGGTATAGCCTTTCTATCCCTTCTCTAGTTTGCTAGTTGTAGGTTACTGGTTCGATCCGGGTTTATAGTGTACGATAGCACCGGTTTCAAGTTTAAGAAAAAGTTTTCGTTTCCGCATTTTGGCCTCGGACAGATGGCCGGGGCGCTACCGTAGACTTACATGAGGTAGAGGAAGATTTCGAAGGCGTCGTGGAGTCGCATCGTTGCCGGATTTGTCCTGAATCATTGCCGGAACTTTGACCTTGGCTAACTCCACTTGTACAACTTTTGGACTTAGGAATTTTAGAGAGTTTTAGCAATGGATTTTTGAATGAGGAGGGCTAGGGTATAGGGTTGTATTTATAGGAGAAATTTGGGTTTTGTGAGTGAAGATGGAATTAAAATATGCACTAAAATAGATTAAAGAAGTGAATTATCACTCTCTGGATAAACGCAGAGAAATCAAACAGCATGGGATAGTGGGGGAGTCCAAGGGGTTAGGGTTTAAAATTTGGAAGCAATAGGGATAGGGGGGCCCGGCGGCGCCGGCCCTATAAAGAATCTTGTCGATCCAAGAACGGGGTAGGGTGCTTGGATGAATGCCACGTGTTTGTGTCTGTTTAAATATCATTTTCTATATGTTTGATTTTAGTGTGACTTTTCATTTTTACGTGTTTTGCACGTGTATACTTTTGGGTTTCCAAAAAGTTTAAAAGAAAAATCAATAAAAATATTATGTGGCTGAGGGGATTTGAACACAGGGGTTACGTCACAGCAGTGCAAGGCTTTACCAATAAGCTACAAGATGTTTCTTGCTGTTCTAAAGCAATTTAAATTTATAACTTGTGCTCAGGCTAAGGTATTCCTTTCTGTACTTTACAAAAAAATTTGTACAGAAGTTTAGGGTTGTTCCATTCTACCCTCTTTATAAAAATTTCGTTGTCGAAATTTATAGAAGGAAGTTGTAACAGATTCAAGAAAAATTTGATGACGGTGATGGTGGTGAAAGAAATACTCGTAGTGCATGAAAAGTAACGAAATGATGCAGGGGTTTCAAAAGATTGAAGAGAATTACCAGTATTACCTTGGTCGATAGCCTCGGCTTCCACGGCCGCTAATGTGTAAGCCTGACGCCTGGGTACGTTCCTTCTAGCTGGAGGCACATTCCTCTGTCCTTGGGGCATATTTCTCTGCCCTCGAGGCATGTTCCTCATTGCCTGATGGAATTGACGAGGAGGCTGTGCAGGAAGTCCATATGGAGGTGGAACTGGGAGAGCAAGACGAGGTGCAGGAGCCTGGATAGCTGGCTGCTGCGGATAAGTGTTGTGAGTTGGAACTGGGTTGCGTCTATAAGGACATGTTCTAATTCCATGAGTGGATACGCCACAAACTAAGCACAGGCATTTTGCGCGCCTACAGTCCTTCCACATGTGTCCATCCCTCTTGCAGTAGAACAAAAATCTGGACTTGGCCGGTTATTTGTTACTTCCGGTGTCCTGGGTTCAAAAGTTGGTATTGAAGAGGCTCCTCCTGCCATCGGCAGGGCGCTTCACACCAGCAGATTGAGGTCTGCTCTTCTTCTTCACTACTGCCTCATATCTTCGGGCAGCTTTCAGAGCGAGGTCGTGGGTTGGGAAATCCCCTGTAGCTAAGGCAGCTTGAATTTTCTGGTCTAACCCTTGCTGAAATCGTCTAGCTCTGATCTCAGTAGTCGGAATATGGTGTGCCGCGAACCTGCTCAACATGGTGAACTCGGTATCATACTCATCCACTGATTTGCTCCACATAGAGCCTTGTTGTAAGTGAATGAATTGTTGTTCCATGTCGAATTAGGCAGTCTCCGGAAAATACTTCATGTCAAATATGTCGCGAAATGTCTTCCATTCGATCGGCTGGGCAAGATGGCTTTCTTCTGCCTTCCACCATACTCGGGCGTTATCGGTAAGTTGCAGCTTTGCAACCCGTACCCAAGCGATCTCTGGCACTTGTGCTACTACCAGATCATCCTCAATGCTCTGAGCCCATTCATCAGCTTCTAAAAGGCTCTCTTTCCCAGAAAATTGCTTCGGGTGCATTACCCAGAATTGCATCACTCCGGGTGCTTCCGCTTCTGGGCGATTCAATAATATAGCAGTATACTGCTGCTGTCCCTCCAAGAGGCTCTTAATTTCCTCGAGCAGTACCGTCTGCTCGTTGATCGGAGCTACAACGGTGGGCGTAAGTGGAAGAGGTGGTGGTGGTGTGTTGTTGACGTTTGTACTCGTGTTGTTGGGAGAATCCATAACCTTGAAAGAAAAATAGGGTTAGAATAGATTCAAACAATATGAAATTGTAAGATTCAAGGAATATGAAATGTAAAGAATGTTTTTAGTTGCTGATTCTTGTGTTATATTGCTTAGGACTTCATACAGAATTGACCTGCATGTCCATGCAGAACTGACCTGCATGGGCCGCCAACAAAACCTGTCACGCTCTGCTTCCCGGTGTACGGACAAGGGGACGTGGTGGGTCACGCGACGTATTTACTCAGAAGTAAATACGCTAAGCGTTAATAAGAAATATAATGTAAATGTACACAAGAAAGACAACAGATATAAATGAACAGCAACTTTTATTTATTAAATATTTCTTTACAATACAACTGAAAATGTAAATACAAGAATGGAAAGCAATGCCTAAACAATGGCATGAACTAAAAGAAAAGTGGCTACAAGTGAAGCCTAGTGGTCGTGCAGCTCAGTGGTCTTCTCCAATTGCTCCTGGCTGGTCTCGAACTCCTCAGAATCGGGTCCTCCTGACAACATTCCAAAGAAAGAAGAGAAATAGGAATGTCGCCAGTGAACAATCGCTCGGTAAGTCCCAAAGAGAGATAAAAATAGAATAGACAGATAAGAGGATATAACTGGTATAATATTTGATTGTTATGCTAACACAGTTGTTTGTAGCTTGGTACAGAATATGCCAGTGTATACGAGAGGAGTCCAACTTACACCGTTGACTATGGTAACCCGTAGTACAAGGCTCCGTCGATAAAACCACGGAACAACGGCAATGGATGTATAGTTACGTCTTTTAATGACCATCTCGTGCCACTTTTAACACATTCCATGCCAGTCTACCCCTTTAAAACCCCGTAATGTTTTTTGTATTGATGTATATTATTTTGTTTAATAGATGTACGACTTGCCAAAACCATGATATCAATAGTTCATGTAAACGGAAGGATATAGACGGATAGTCATGTAAATAGAGTATATCCATGGTTCGGTCGAGTCATATTGATTAGATTGTATTCTGGTATTAATGGATTCATGTTGTATCGCAGTTATATTTGAATCGTATTCAAGGATGGATTGATTGATTTCAGATTAGACTGAGACTCTGTCTGAGTCAAACACTTTAAAACGAATTGAAGTCTTGAATTAGTTTTGGAGTTATCGGTAACTGCTGCACATGGACGACAGGATTTGTGTCTTTTTTCAAGACAATTACCATGTTGATAACACCGTTTTTAGTTTGTCTACCTTAAATAGGTAAGCACCCATATTCTCCGGCTCTCTGAGGCTCAAGAGAACTGATCCCGCTTAATCCTATATTTACTAGGGTCCTTATTGTAATTTAATATAACTTGATGGGGGTTTATGAAAAATAGTTTTGATATATTTTCAAAATACACCTCAAGTATTTATTCATCATCTTTAGGGTTTTCATAGATGTAATTTTTAATAGTGATGAGATAGTCTAGTGGATATAAATCTAACTTGAATAGTATATGGTATTTTCATGTAATTTGGCTTGTATTGATTCTTGATGGTATTTTCATGAACTTTTGTGATTCTTTTCTTTTGATTAGAAAACATGGAATATATTATATATTTAAAATAGATATTTTGGTAATATTTATATATATATAATTATTAAAAATAGAATTTATTTATTAAATAGAAATCACATTTTCTTAAAAATTGTAATAAAAATTCCATCAAGATCGTATGCTCCGTGAGAAGATCTGTATCTCGCTCTACTAGTCCTGAGAACATGCGATAACCCGCTCCATCCCAATCGAGTTCCCCAAAATGGGTTGTAGAGATTTATTTGCAAGGAATTAATTAAAACAATTTAGAGAATAAGGGTTTTGATAGTTTAAGGTATTTTAATGTAAAATATTGTATTTTGTCCCACATAAATTGTTACAAAAGCCATCGTGCTATGTCAAGATGAGTGTTGTGATGAGGTAAGTGATTACCTTGTGAGTTTTCTAAAGTTAATATGAGCATCACGATAAAATAATGTCGTATGTAAACTTAATGGTATTTTACCGAAAAAGTGAAATAGAATTTGTTTAACATTAAATTTTGAATTGAAACTTAGTCAAATTGTTGTTTTATGGTTGCTAAATAATATATGAATAGATGGTTAATTTGTTGTTTAAGAAAAGTTGATTTTTTAAAGAAATGAGAATTGGAAGTCGGAATAACTCCGCTTCCGACGAGTTTTGAGAAGAGAGTGTTTTAGATTAGAAATGTAGGAGAGGAGAGGGGACATACTAATTGATTATAGAGGGGAGAGGTAGAGTAAGATTTCGAAGGCGTCATAGAGTCGTGTCGTCGCCGGATTTGTCCCGAATCATCACCAGAATTTTGACCTTGGCTAACTCCACTTGTACAACTTTTGGACTTAGGAATTTTAGAGAGTTTTGGCAATGGATTTTTGAATGAGGAGGGCTAGGGTGTAGGTTTGTATTTATAGGAGAAATTAGGATTTTGTGAGTGAAGGGGGAATTAAAATATGCATTAAAATGGATTAAAGAGGTGAATTATCACTCTCTGGATAAATGCAGGGAAATCAAACAATATGGGGGCAGTGGGGGAGTCCTAAGGGTTAGGGTTTAAAATTTAGAGGCAATAGGGACGGGGGGCACGGCGGTGCCGGCCCATGGCGAATCTCGCCGGTCCAAGAAGGGGGTTGGGTGGTTGGATGAATGCCACGTGTTTGTTTCTGTTTAAATATCATTTTCCACATGTTTGATTTTAGTGTGACTTTTCATTTTTACGTGTTTTGCACGTGTAAACTTTTGGGCTTCCAAAATGTTTAAAAGAAAAATCAATAAAAATATTATGTGGCTGAGGGAATTTGAACACAGGGGTTACATCACAGCAGTGTAAGACTTTACCAATGAGCTACAACTTGTTTCTTGCTGTTCTAAAGCAATTTAAATTTATAACTTGTGCTCAGGCTAAGATATTCCTTTCTGTACTTTACAAAAAATTTTGTACAGAAGTTTAGGGTTGTTACACCAGGTATTGAGCGAATAGAAAATCAACAAGCAAACTTGTCCAAACTCCCATGAAGCCTATAAGTAACATTTACCGTACAGTTTGGTCTCTTCGCCTGATATGTCGCATATCGAGTCTGGGGGTGGAAACGTCAGACCCAAGTAACTTGATAAGTCATGCCGATGTATAGCCTATAACGGTTCGAGAAACTACTGATAACATTTATCAGTAAATCTCATCAGCCCTGGTCAGGGACTTGCTGTTATAGCCAATCGAGCATAGCGCAACATCAACTCCCAATACCGGGAGAGACGAAACCCCTCCTATCGCTCGGTGCCTCCATGTGACTCGGGACCGTACCCAAAATCCACCTGTTTGCATGACTCCTTTGAGCCGTAATAGGGAGGAAATCAAAGCACAGTGGGAACCATACAAGACATTATGACGATCTCGGGTCTACAGACTAACATATACCAGTGTCACCAGAGAACTGCTATCTGACGATAGGTATAGTACCATCTAGGAGTTCTCGGCGAGTCATGTTCGGTGTACCCATTCTCTAATGAGCACATGTGTACAATCTCTGATGTCAAACACCAATAGTTATGGGATCAACCATTGCCCCATACAGGGTCAAGAAACATACACACTAGTCTACTCTGGAATATCGATGCCCTGTCTCGATACTCCCTCGACTAGGAACTATTAAAGGATGTGCTTGTGGACTATCAAGGCCCCACTAGTATGATCTGCATCATAGTCCTGATAGTCAAGTCCACATCCTTAGAGCTTTATCAATATGTATTAGAAAGACAGTATAATAATACAAGTGTACATATTAAGATAAAGAGCAACCAGATAGCATACTATCATGTCGAGCAAGAAAGTCCTGTGTGTGTGTGTGTCTCAGCATCCATTATAATATACAATAATAGCCTCTAGGGCATACATATTCCTAACAATTATTAAGTCAGGTATTGACTTAATATCCATATATGATATGATTACTAGTATTGTGTATATAATACACACACACTCTCTCTCTCTCTCTCTCTCTCTTCTCCTTATGTATATGATACATATGTATTAATATGTATATGATACATATGTATTAATATGTATATGATACATATACTAGTTTTGTTAGTGTATATGCCCTAGAGGCCATTACTGTATCATACTAGTTTGTATATTACTTAATGGAAGCTTGGGATATTCACCTTGTATAGACAATCTTGCTCAAAATGGTAGTATGCTACTTGGTTTGTTTCTACTTTAATATGTGCATGTGTTTTTTTTAGCATATTGCTTATACATATTAGTAGAGCCCTTAGGATCTTTGCTTGATTACCAGCGTTGTGATGGCAGTCACACTCGTGGGGGCTGGGTAATCCACAAGCACATCCTTATACAGGTCCCTAGTCGTAGGACTATCGAGACAGGGCATCGATACTCCGGAGTATACTAGCGTATGCGCTTCTCATCCCAGCACGGGAGACGGTCTGTCCCACAGCCGTCAGTACGTCGTACTTGAGATAGTATGCGGGTGCTCGTTAGGTTACGAGTACACTGGACAGGACTCTTCGGGAACTGTTGGTTGGTATTATACATATCGTCAGTTATCAGTTCCCAGGTGACATGAGTACAGCTTAGTCCGTTGACTTGACACTGTCACTTCGCCTCGAGTGTGTTCCCACAGTACTTTGATCACTACCCTACCACGGCTCAAAGGAGTCGTGCAAACAGGTAGTTTTTGGGTGCAGTCCCAAAGAACTTGGAGGCAGTGACGGTTAGACAGGATTCGTCTCTCCCGGTATTGGGGGTTGACATCGCGCTGTGTCTAGGAGAGCCATTACACGAGTAGTCCCTGGCCAGGGCAAGCGAGATATACTGGTAGGTTTCCAGTGTTATCTCAGGGTGTTCTGGGCTACACTCCGACACGACTTGTACCGCTATTAGGGGATTGATGTTCACCACCCCCTAGGCCCGCCATGCGATGTATCAGACGAACAGACCGGACTGTACGGAGATCGTCACATTCAGGCTCAGTAGGAGTTCAGATGGGTTTCACCTCGTCCGTCTTCTTATCGGCATCTACCTGGGGGCCGTTACATACAGCTAGTGCCGCTTACGGTCTGTGGTTAAACCCACTG
Source organism: Agapanthus africanus (assembly GCA_030015575.1). Lineage (NCBI taxonomy): Eukaryota > Viridiplantae > Streptophyta > Magnoliopsida > Asparagales > Amaryllidaceae > Agapanthus > Agapanthus africanus. The sequence goes on from CM057345.1 coordinate 502,626,874, forward strand.
CCAGCGTAGTGTCGAGTCTTTAAAGTCCCACACAGAGAGTTATTCGCCTTTGGGCAAAAGAGTAGAGGTCGCATGGTTTTGCGACAGGTCGTATGGTTTTGCGACAGGGTTCGGTCGCATCCGTGCACTTGTGCACGTTTAGTGTCCGGACAGTTAACACTAGCGGGCTTTGGTTTAAGCCAGATCCTAGTGTACGTTTTGGGATTGGTTTTATCTCGTTTGTATTCGTGTTCCTCGGAACGCGGATGCGGGTGTGTATGCACAGTTGACAGAGAGACAGAGGCAGAGGATTCTCATTAGGGTTGTTGACTGTTGACTTTTGCTAAACCCTAATGAGAACAAGAAATATGATTAATGATAATATTAATTAAGTATTATTGTGTCATAGTTGGGATGAAGGTTGACTTTGTTGACTTGTTGACTTGGTTGACCGGTTGACTAGGTTGGACTAGTTGACCATCATCATTACAATGGTTGTCATTTCATGCAAAGACTTTTGCTTGCTTGTTGTGCTTTGCAAAATGAGTGCATGAAATGATAATGCCACTTGATATGATTTGAACCATCACATAATACTCAATTATTATTATTATTATTATTCTTTTTGGATTATGAGAGAGGGTGAGAAAAGTCTTGCTCATTCTTGGATTTACTTTCTCTCTCTTGAGCTCTCTCGTCCTCAAGCTCTCTCCCTCTTCCTCTTGCTCTCTCTCTAGTTCATGGTTCACTTGTCTCATGTGTTGAGAAACAAGAACCATTGAGATAAAACCCAACACACTCCTCTACTCATCCTAGTTCACAAGGTTTAGCAAACTAAGTGTTCTAGTTTCTTCAAGTTTGAAGAGAAGCCAAAAGGTAGAAGCTTTAGGGTGGATCCATCTTCGGCGCGAGAAGACGACGAGGGAAGGACGGTCCGTACACCACAAGAGTTGAAGACGAAGGAGTTCAAGAAAGGTATAACCCCCTAACCGAGTAGGTAAAACTCTTGTTAGGTTTGTTAGTTAGTTGTTTAACAAAGATCCGTATTTTGAGTCCATGTTACCACCTCTTGAAAAATCGTTTTTCATCATTTCCACAAGCCCGTAAGTACCGGGAGAGGTAACGTGGACTTATAGTGGTATCAGAGCCTAGTTAAACACTATCTAACATGTTAGCAAAATAAGTAGAAGTTCGATCGGAGAAAAAGTCACGAAAAACACCCGGGAAATCAAGTTTCTGTCGATTCTGTATTCTGTTCAAAAAAGGATAAATCATACTCCAAAAATCGACTCAGGCTTTTTAAAACACACTCAAGAAATTTGATCCACAGAACCGTTCAAAGCGCCGTGGAACCGCAGCGGGAGCACGCTCCCACCGCGGATCCGCGGCCGAGTTGAGTCGGTCGTGGCTCAGTTTTCTTGCAGTGTGTTTCTGGGGGTGTTTTAGGATTTTTACAATATGTTTTTCTGCCCAGGTTTTCCAGAAAGAAAAATTTGTTTTTGGGGCTTGAAAATCCGTATTTTTATCGAACTACTAAAGACTTAAGCTAACGGGTTTATTTCTGTGATGTGATATATGTATTGAACGTCTGCTAATCGCTATACGTCGATTAGTGGGGGTTATACATATCTGTGATCTGTAATGATGATGGTATGTGTATATGAATTCATTGGATTGTCGCGGTTGAATAGCCGGGGGTTATGAGATGAGAGTTTTCTTTTCTTTCAATTCATGTAAATTTGTAAATTGATGTAATATTATTTGTATGGCCGCACAACCGGGTCGGGGTTATAGCCGTCATTGTATAATTTCTTTTTACTGTTTTTGCTCCTAGGATAGACCCAAGGTGGGGTGCATAAACTACCGGGTATCTCGAAGTGCCGAGTGGCCTACTCACGAGTTGAGGGAGGTTGCTTCGCTTCGGGTACTTGGCGGGTAGTTTGCCGCACCTGTAGGGGTCTAGGGTAGGGTTTGGCTATTCACCGCGACTGTGTAATCCGCTTTTCGTTACAGGCTCGTACGAATTACGGATTCCTAGTATATCCAATGTGTTCATCTGTGATCTGAAATGGCTATCATTGCAATATATCTATATATGATATTACTTAGGCGTTGCTTATATTTTGCATCCACGCTAGTCCAGCCCCTGCTCTGTCGTTAGTTAAGTAACCTAACGGGTAATGACGGGGCCCCGTGGCGAATGCGGATGGCATAAGCGTACGTCATATTTTGGTTGTTTTCTGCAATGGTAGGATTAAATGATGGGACGCATTAAAAAGAATTAATGCAAGAAAAATAAACCAAGTAAAAGTCGTTGGAACAATTTCAAAAACCACTCGGTTTCTTTTCAAAAATAACTTTTAAAACGCGGAGCTTAAGCCACTCCTTTTAAAAGCTATCAAGGTTCCTTCGATTATATCAAGTTCACTACGTTCAAGGTTTCACCAAAACCATTCGTAGCCCTCTGTCGTTTCGTATGAATATTCAATAGTATTCAAGCTATGTTTGTTGACCTTCGTCAAGGTATAGTGATTGGTAGCTGTTGGATGTTCATATGTAGCATAGATAGATGCGTTGGTTTGGGACAGTCGTATTACCTTGTTGACCTTCGTCAAGGGTATATACGGGTGGGTTCAAATTAACCTGGACAATAACGGGTAGAACTTGATATGTGACTTATGATTTGTTGACCTTCGTCAAGGTCATAAGAGCATGGGGCAAAAATCCACATCGGGAGTTTCAAAAGAACTGAAACTTGCTAGCGCTGCCATTTGGAGTGTGATGATTCTGGTAGGATTCCTTCAGTTTTGTCACGCGATGATATTTGGATCCCGATCCTACTGTGAGTATATGCTACTCCTCGGGAAATTTCTCACTTAACGATCAATGCTATAAACCAAGTAGGTGTCTAGAAAGGTGTTAGCGGGGCTACGCCCCCAGGGAAAAGAGGTTCTTAAATTAAGGAACTTCGCGAAAGCGTTGGAAAACCTCCCTCGAAGTACCGACACTAGCCTGGCTGAACGGTTAAGCAAGTATTGTACGGTGAGATTGATCCTGACTAATTCTTCCTTTATGGTTTGAGGAGGGATTCGAGAGACAGTAGGAGCCATCCTGTTTAGATAAATTAAAAACCAATCTAAACTTGCAAGAGCATCATGCTGAGTGTTTTCTTCTCTCTCTCTTTTAATTGCAGCGACCCAGTAACCACACATAGGTTACATCTAGATAATAAAATGACTGAACCTGACTGTTATGATTGGCAAAGGTCTGTCCAGATGTCCATTACCCATGACAAGCTGGGACACCTCTTAACTAATCAAACCCCTGCCGTCTCAAGACCAGTTTCCCCTGTCACGGATAATGACATCCGTAAGACATCGGAAAAAGACTGTGCGAAAGCCAAGTGCCTCGTGTTAGCCTCAGTTGATGGTGCAAACCAGAGGCAGCACGAGAAGATGGACTCAGTTTCTATCTTCCTCCATAACAAAGATTTATATGGAAAGCAATCCCGTATCGCAAGATATGAGACCTCGAACGAATTGCTTCAAGCGAGGTTGGCTGTCGGGTCATCTGTAGGGGGCAACGTCCTTACAGAGACCAGCTATTCTGAGCTCACGGACCTGGAGACCACGTTGGAGAATTGGTCAAGTTCTGACTTGATTCTACAGTCCCTGCCCTCTGCTTATACCCTGAAGGAAACCAGGGAAGAAGAAGGAAAGGGACGGGCAAAAGTTTCGGGACTGGATGTAGTAAAAGAGGGACATTCCTATTGTAACGGGAATGAACATTGGCAGAAGGATTGCAGGGCTAGCAAAGCCAGTAGCCAGAATTCGAAGCATGTTGTGGCTTCGGCTTCGAGTGTGTTTGTAATAGAGAACTGTATGTCAGTTAACCCTACTTCCTGGGTATTGGATACCGGATCAGGATCTCACATCTGTAATTCATTACAGGCTCTGAGAAACCGTAGGGTTATCAGGAAAGGTGATATGACTCTCAGGGTTGCTAACGAAATGAGCATGGATGTTGAATCCGTAGGGGAATATCATCTTGGACTAACAACTGGGCAGATATTGATTTTGCGTAACTGTTTGTATGTACCATATGCGACTTGTAATATCATATCTGTATCCTTACTTTCTAAGGAAGGATATGAATTTACTTTTGTAAGCGATGTAGTACACATCCACCTAAATCAAGTTCTGATTGGGTCAGGTACATTAAATAACGGGATATACGTATTGAATCAAGCTCAGATTTTCAGTGTCCAGAACACACTTAAAAGAAAGTCTCCGGAAACAAACCAGGCTTTCTTATGGCATTGTAGACTGGGTCACATTAATGAAACACGATTAACTAAGTTACATAAAGAAGGATACTTGAATCCGTTCGAGTATCAGTCTTATGCCACTTGTGAATCTTGTCTCATGGGAAAGATGACAAAGCCTCTGTTCACTGGACACGGAGTAAGAGCGAGCGAGCTCTTGGCACTCATACACAGTGATGTGTGTGGTCCAATGTCTACACATGCGCGAAGTGGTTATTCATACTTCATTACTTTCACAGATGATTTCTCTAGGTATGGACATGTCTTCTTAATGAAGCACAAATCCGAGGCCTTTGAGAAATTTCGGGAATACAAGAATGAAGTTGAAAAACAAACAGGCAAAAGTATAAAGACACTGAGATCTGATCGAGGTGGTGAATACTTGAGTGCCGAGTTTCTGGACTACTTAAAAGAGAATGGAATTCTCTCTCAGCGTACTCCTCCATACACACCACAACACAACGGTGTATCTGAAAGACGGAATCGAACCCTATTGAATATGGTTCGTTCCATGATGAGTAAGGCTGAGTTACCACAATCTTTCTGGGGTTATGCACTAAAAACAGCTACATATCTCTTGAACAAGGCTCCAACCAAGACTGTGCCTACCACCCCATATCAGATGTAGAGTGGGAAGAAACCCTGTCTTAAGTATCTTAAGACATGGAGATGTCCAGCTTTTGTAAAAAAAGCAGCATGCGGACAAGCTCGAGGCACGCTCAGTACTGTGTAAGTTTGTGGGATACCCAAAGAACTCCAGGGGGTATCTTTTCTATTCCGCAGAAGAACAAAAAGTTTTTGTTTCTCCGCATGCCCACTTCTTGGAAACTGAATTTTTGGAAAATCAGATAAGTGGGAGCGCAATAGAACTGGAAGAAATTCCAGAACCACAAGCTATTACTGAAAGCTTGGAAGAACCAGAAGTTTCAGAGGAACCGGACATTCCTGCGCCGCTCTGCAGGAGTAGTAGGCAGTCTCATCCGCCCGAGAGATACTACGGTTTTCTCATAGACGGGGATAGAGAGGATTGCACTATTGATTATGATGAGCCTACTAGCTTCCAGCAAGCCATTCAGAGCAGTGACTCGGTAAAATGGCTGGATGTAATGCGGGCCGAAATGGAGTCCATGTACACCAACAAAGTATGGACGTTGGACGTTACTCCAGATGGGGTAAAACCCGTAGGATGCAAGTGGATCTTCAAAAGGAAGATTGGTGTAGATGGACAGGTTGAGACCTATAAGGATAGACTTGTTGCAAAGGGTTCGTCAAAGACCTGGTTTGGACTATGACGAAACCTTTTTCTCCAGTGGCTATGCTGAAATCCATTCGGATCCTTCTTGCCATTGTTGCCTTCCACGATTATGAAATCTGGCGGATGGACGTAAAGACGGCTTTCCTAAATGGATATTTGGAAGAGTGCGTCTATATGGATCAGCCAAAGTGATTCATTCAGAGTGGGAGCAGCGGTAAAGTGTGCAAGTTGCTCAAGTCCATCTATGGACTCAAGCAGGCATCGTGGAGTTGGAACATCTGCTTTGATGATACTGTCAAAGAATTCGACTTTGTCAAAAACCCAGATGAACCATGCATTTACAGTAAGATTGTAGGGAGAAATGTGGTATTCCTCGTCTTGTACGTCGATGACATTCTCCTAATAGGAAATGATATTCCTATACTACAGTCAGTCAAAAAATTCTTGTCACAAAGGTTCTCCATGAAGGACCTGGGCGATGCCAACTACATTCTGGGGATCTAGATCTATCGTGATAGATCTAAAAGGATGTTGGGACTTTCACAGTCAAGGTACATCGACACCATACTGAAACAATTCAGTATGGAAGATTCCAAGCGCGGTAACCTACCGGCTTGTCACGGAATCACCCTCTCCAAAGAGATATCTCTCAAGACTGATTTGGAAAGGGCTCGCATGTCATCAATACCCTACGCATCTGCGGTAGGCTCTATTATGTATGCGATGTTGTGTACCAGAACAGATGTAGCATATGCATTGAGCATTGTAAGCCGGTATCAGTCGAACCCAGGGGAGAAACACTGGATAGCAGTAAAGAACATTCTCAAGTACCAGAGAAGGACTAAGGAGATGTTCTTGGTGTATGGCGGAAAAGACCTCCAGATCGAGGCCTTTGCTGACTCCAGCTTCCAGAGTGATAAGGATGACTCCAAGTCCATGTTGGGTTATGTCTTTACCCTCAATGGAGGGGCGGTTTGCTGGAAGAGCTCCAAGCAGGAAACCGTTGCTGACTCAACTATGGAAGCGGAGTACATAGCTGCTTGCGATGCCGCAAAGGAAGCTATCTGGATGAAGAAGTTCCTCACAGAGCTTCAGGTGGTTCCTACCAGTGTTGATCCAATACCGCTGTATTGTGACAACAACGGAGCTATAGCTTTAGCGAAGGAACCCAGGTCCCATCAGAAGTCCAGGCACATTTTGAGGCGGTACCACCTGATCAGGGAGATCGTTGATCGCCAGGAGATCGAGGTGAAGAGAGTAAATACAGAAGATAACACTGCTGATCCACTCACGAAGGCCTTACCCCAGACTCAGTTCGAGCGGCTGATCAAGATGATAGGTCTTCGATACGCCAGTACATGGCCTTAGTGCAAGTGGGAGATTGTTAGTGTATATTCCCTAGAGGCCATTACTGTATCATACTAGTTTGTATATTACTTAATGGAAGCTTGGGATATTCACCTTGTATAGACAATCTTGCTCAAAATGGTAGTATGCTACTTGGCTTGTTTCTACTTTAATATATGCATGTGTTTCTTTTAGCATATTGCTTATACATATTAGTAGAGCCCTTAGGATCTTTGCTTGATTACCAGCGTTGTGATGGCAGTCACACTCATGGGGGCTGGGTAATCTACAAGCACATCCTTATACAGGTCCCTAGTCGTAGGACTATCGAGACAGGGCATCGATACTCCGGAGTAGACTAGCGTATGCGCTTCTCATCCCAGCACGGGAGACGGTCTGTCCCACAGCCGTCAGTACGTCGTACTTGAGATAGTATGCGGGTGCTCGTTAGGTTACGAGTACACTGGACAGGACTCGTCGGGAACTGTTGGTTGGTATTATACCTATCGTCAGTTATCAGTTCCCAGGTGACATGAGTACAGCTTAGTCCGTTGACTTGACACTGTCACTTCGCCTCGAGTGTGTTCCCACTGTACTTTGATCACTACCCTATCATGGCTCAAAGGAGTCGTGCAAACAGGTAGTTTTTGGGTGCAGTCCCGAAGCACTTGGAGGCAGTGACGGTTAGACAGGATTCATCTCTCCCGGTATTGGGGGTTAACATCGCGTTGTGTCTAGGAGAGCCATTACACGAGTAGTCCCTGGCCAGGGCAAGCGAGATATACTGGTAGGTTTTCAGTGTTATCTCAGGGTGTTCTGGGCTACACTCCGACACGACTTGTACCGCTATTAGGGGACTGACATTCACCATCCCTTAGGCCCGCCATACGATGTATCAGACAAACAGACCGGACTGTACGGAGAATGTCACATTCAGGCTCAGTAGGAGTTCAGATGGGTTTCACCTCGTCCGTCTTCTTATCGGTATCTACCTGGGGGCCGTTACGCACAGCTAGTGCCGCTTGCGGTCTGTGGTTAAACCCACTGCCAGCGTAGTGTCGAGTTTTTAGAGTCTCACACAGAGAGCTATTCGTCTTTGGGTAAAAGAGTATAGGTCGCATGGTTTTGCGACAGGTCGCATGGTTTTGCGACAGGGTTCGGTCGCATCCGTGCACTTGTGCACGTTTAGTGTCCGGACAGTTAACACTAGCGGGCTTTGGTTTAAGCCAGATCCTAGTGTATGTTTTGGGATTGGTTTTATCTCGTTTGTATTCATGTTCCTCGGAACGCGGATGCGGGTGTGTATGCACAGTTGACAGAGAGACAGAGGCAGAGGATTCTCATTAGAGTTGTTGACTGTTGACTTTTGCTAAACCCTAATGAGAATAAGAAATATGATTAATGATAATATTAATTAAGTATTATTGTGTCATGGTTGGGATGAAGGTTGACTTTGTTGACTTATTGACTTGGTTGACCGGTTGACTAGGTTGGACTAGTTGACCATCATCATTACAATGGTTGTCATTTCATGCAAAGACTTTTGCTTGCTTGTTGTGCTTTGCAAAATGAGTGCATGAAATGATAATTCCACTTGATATGATTTGAACCATCACATAATACTCAATTATTATTATTATTATTATTATTATTATTATTATTATTATTCTTATTCTTATTCTTTTTGGATTATGAGAGAGAGGTTGAGAAAAGTCTTGCTCATTCTTGGATTTACTTTCTCTCTCTTGAGCTCTCTCATCCTCAAGCTCTCTCCCTCTTCCTCTTGCTCTCTCTCTAGTTCATGGTTCACTTGTCTCATGTGTTGAGAAATAAGAACCATTGAGATAAAACCCAACACACTCCTCTACTCATCCTAGTTCACAAGGTTTAGCAAACCAAGTGTTCTAGTTTCTTCAAGTTTGAAAAGAAGCCAAAAGGTAGAAGCTTTTGGGTGGATCCATCTTCGGCGCGAGAAGACGACGAGGGAAGGCCAGTCCGTACACCACAATAGTTGAAGACGAAGGAGTTCAAGAAAGGTATAACCCCCTAACCGAGCAGGTAAAACTCTTGTTAGGTTTGTTAGTTAGTTGTTTAACAAAGATCCGTATTTTGAGTCCATGTTACCACCTCTTGAAAAATCGTTTTTCATCATTTCCGCAAGCCCGTAAGTACCGGGAGAGGTAACTTGGACTTACCGTTGTTTATCATTTAATGGAAAGCATGCATGTGGATAGTAGGGATCACTTGAGAAGATATTTTCTCAAGACCTCTCATGACATATATGTTGGATGAGAGAGAAAAAGAAATGAAGATTATCATTATCATTTCCATCTCCCTCTTCACTCTCATGTGATGAGAATAATAGTGAGGAACTTAAGAGAGAAAAAGAGAGATTTTTCACTTCATCTTCTACCTCTTGCTTACTGGCAATTTATGAGAGCTGGTAGCTTCATAAAGAAGTTTTCTTTTGTGGAGTTGGAGCTTGAGTGGGTTGTTTTCAAGACGGATCGTCTTCATAAAAAGGGGTAGTAGATCAAGCTCGATCCATACACCCGGAATAAAAGCTTGGGTCTTCCACTAGAGAGTGGACATGCTACAAAGGTTACAGCCCCCAAAAACCCTTACAATAGCTTGTGTTTGCTCTCTTTTCTTGTTACAATTGCTAGTATTTGGATGATCTTTGTTTTAGACTATAGTGCTATTGTTTATAAATTTTTGTTTTATATTTCCACCGCGGTCCGCGAGTGTTGCAACCCTAGCACCGTACTCTTACATTATCAATGAAGATCCGATCGATCCGCTTTCCTTCCAGTATAGCCATAATGTACAGCGGCTTTAGGTGATTGGGCGTTTCTTCTTCCAGTCTTGTGAAGGGGTTTTCATCACCAACGGCCTCATTGGCCTATAAGATCATCGAATCCATTTCATCCCCTTCCGAATCCTTGGATAGATAATTGGGTTAGTCAATAGTCGCTAGAATGATTCTGGGAAGGTGAGTATAGCATTTACCTCCATCTCACCGGTTGAGACATCTGGTTTAGGACCATCCTTCTTCGGTACCCATCACTGATTGGTTGGGGTCGATGTCTCGATATCAGTACCTTCGGCCTTTGCGACGACCGAGCCCAGCTTTTGTATTGGCTTCTTCGGATGGTTGATGTCGCCTCCAACCGGCCTTGTTCTTTTCTCCTGGTCCAATGCTACTTGGTGAATGGCTTCCCGTTCCTCTTTTACTAAGCCTGCCACATTCATTTCTGTGTCTTGGTCAAGATATAGGATTCGGAAGAACGTATGTACTGGGCTGAGCTAACGTGTCGTTCAATTCTAGTTCATACCCTTATGACTACCTGTGGAGGTTTCACCATCCGTAGGGGCCTTGTGGCGGCTACGCCTTCCCCTTGATGATCATGACTGACTTCTATTCGTAGATTTCCTCCTTCTCGAGTGATCTTCTTGGATTTTCTAGCGTTGTCATGAAGATAATCTCACAGGTCGGTTGTATGGTCGATCATGCCCCTCAGGAAATTTTTCCCTAGTGGTCCCTTCCCTCCATCGGTATCTTGAATGATCAGTGCCCCTCTGTCTGGGCCTCACCGTGCAACAGGAGCTATTGGGTGAGGGTGAGGTCCATACTTCTGCAATCTGGCACTGAAAGGCTTATTCTGATTGAACGCTTCGAAAACCCAATGTGGTGCACCTAAGTTCGTCTCGCGGGTTTCAGAACCATTTGGTCCATCCTCTCATAGGGAGATTCACTTTTTTGACTCCCTCGACAATTCCGGATCCAATGCTTACAAATGCGTCAAACGCACTTGATTTCAATTTCTCCGCTTCTCCGGTTTCAATTTTACCGAAAAGTATTTCAGTGCCGCCGGAAGAGGTACACTCCTTGCATCAATACACCATACAGGAGTTGCAGAAATTTTATTTTACTTCGTAATCCCCCGTCTTACTCCCATGCACTGATTTCACAAGATTCCATGTGATCGAACCTCCCAGTTCAGCTAACTACATTTGAACATTGCCAATATTTAGATGTCTAGTGATTCTGACGGATCCTACAGGATCCATTTCATGATCGGTCGATTCTTCATCAGTTTCCGAAGAGGGTGCAGCCTCGCTAGTCCCCTTTCCTAAATCGTCATTAACGATGTTCACCGATGTCATCTTAGGTAAAGGATTTTTTTCGACCTCTGATGTTGCTTTTTTGAATTTGATTCGCCCTTCCTCGAAAGATTTCTGTAGAGTATTACGGAGAACTACGCAATTAATAGTCGAATGGGACATTGAATTATGCCACTTAGAATAATCTTTCTTCTTTGTGATTTCTTCGGCACTCGGGATTCGATGGGACACCTTGAGTTGTTTGTCTTTGAAGAGCATGTCGAAAATTATCTCAACTTTTGTTATGTCATAATCATAATCTCGGTTTCTTTCAAAATAATTTCTTTTGACAGGTTCCTTCTTAGGTGTCGAATTTGTAGACTCTTTGGGCATGGTGCAGATGTAGGTCTTTCCTGGAAGAAACTCCGTGATACTGACATTATCCTCGATCTTGGGGTTAAGATCGGCTTCTTCTCCTTCTTGGATCTTAACGATGGTCACGCCGAACTTGTTTTTGAACCCGAAATTCTTGGAGGAATTTCTCTTCGTCTCTTCATCACAAGCCATCATTCGTATGGTGCCACATGATTCACCAAATCACTCATATTTTCAAATTTCATACCCGTGAAGTGCTTCCTGCTATCGTGGAGCAAGTTTCTTTATGCCATCTTCACGTATTCCTTGTCGTGTAAGGCCGCTCGGCACTTGTTCTTAGCCGTCAACATCCGGGCCACGAATTCCTCCACTGGATCGTTGTTCTTCTGGTATATTCTAGTGATATCCGCTATGGACATATCGAAAATAACCATGATTAACTAGGATCTAAAACTCTGCTCCATAGCCAGCCAGTCTTGGATAGAAGCTGGCGTCAAATTCCGATACCATTCGACAGCTACCTCGGTGAGGGATCCACTAAACAATCAGAGTTTTTACATACCAAAACTGCCAACCTCCTTACACTGGATGGTGAATCTAGCGATGTGCTCGTCGATCGATTGGCCATTTTCACCCGAGAATAGCATGAAATCGGAGACTTTGTAACCCCTTGGATACTCATACGTCTGACCATAGTGATCTCGATAGGTCTTTCTATGACATTCCCTCGGTTCTCTATCTCGCAGCTGAGGTGAATTGGGGAAAGCTTGACGGTTCGGCTGAGGGAGATACATTGGCTCTTCATTAAGATCATAGTTGTTACCAAACCACCCAAACTCGATGGCCGGTGCGTTAACCGATCCTCGATTTGGAGTATTACGGTCTTGTCGGCCGAAATTCTGGCCACCTGCAGGAGTGTATCAGGTCTGCCCCTATGAGGTAGTCCGTATCCATCGTCCGGCCTTGCTCCAGTCTGGTTTGGCACATTACGTTGGAACACGGGAGGGGGAACGGTATTGGCCCCATGATTTTGATTCAGGTAAGCGTGGTTTGGTTCTTGGAACAGGGGGTTTCCCGGTGTGGTGGTGTTATGTTGCGCATGCTGTTAGTTATATGTATGCCCTAGAGGCCATTACTGTACATAGGATGTATATTGTAGTGGATGCTGGGACATATATAGGGAGGACTTTCTTGCTCGACATGATAGTATGCTATCTGGTTGAACTTTACCTTAACGTGTATGCTGATTGTCTCTCTGTTACATGTTGGTAAAGCCCTTAGGATCTGTACTTGACTACCTGGACTATGATGCGGATCATACTAGTGGGGACATGGTAGTCCATAAGTACATCCTTCAAAGTCCCTAGTCGTGGGTGTATCGAGACGGGGCATCGATATACCAGAGTAGACTAGCGTGTACCTTCTCGACCCATACAGATGGGCGATGGATGATCCCATATCCATCGGTGTTTGACATCAGAGGAGATATACGGGTGCTCAGTAGAGACTGGGTACACTGGACGGAGTCGCCGAGAACTCCCAGATGGTATTATACCTCACGTCAGATGGCAGTTCTCTGGTGACACTGGTACAGAGTAGTCTGTTGACCCGAGATCGTCATAGAGTCTTGTGTGGTTCCCACTGTGCTTTGATTTTCATCTTACCACGTCCAAGAGGGCGTGCAAAACGGTGGTTTTTGGGTACAGTCCCGAGTCACATGAAGGCAATGAGCGATAGGAGGGGATTCGTCTCTCCCGGTATAGGGGGTTGATGTTGCGCTGTGTTCGATTGGCTATAACAGGAAATCCCTGGCCAGGGTTGCTGAGATTTACTGGTAAGTGTTACCAGTAGTTTCTCGAACAGTTATAGACCTCATATCGACACGACTTATTGAGCTATTGGGGTCTGACGTCTACCACCCCTAGGCGAGATATGCGACATATCAGACGATCAGACCGGACTGTACGGTAGTGTTACTGGTCGGATTCACTGGAGTGTGAGCGGGCTTGCTCGTCGATCTTCAGATCGCTCAATACCCGGGTGGCCGTTACGTTTAGCAGACCGCTTGCGGCTTGTGGGTGTTTGATATGATCATCGCCTGCTGCCGGCGTATTGACGAGTCTTTAAAGTCCTACACAGAGGTTTCCTGGCTCAAGCGAAACGAAATAGGAGCGCATATGAGATATGTGCGGGACCGAGAATAATACGAGTATGTGATACTGTATTCGATTCTCGCGATGTGACATTGATCGGTTATATGCGATATAGCCGGGTTATCGGATCAAGTGTTGATTCGATAAGATGTTACTAATGATACCAGTCGGTTGTGTGCGCATGACCGGATCATTGAATCAAGTGTTGATTTAATGATTTAATGTATAATTATATATTTGATATATTACTTTGCATTAACTAGTATCGGTTCACTTTAGACGGATTTTCTCACTTGGTTCGTGCGCATTGCATATGCGATATGTTTTTGTGCACTTGTATGTATCATGTTTGATGATGCATGCTAACTTGAGTTTGTGTAAAGATTAAACCATGGTTATTCAAATGGTTAGGGTTTTGTTTTTCATATCTATTTATTTATTTATTTATTTATTTTCTTTTTGGAAAATGAAATGAGAAGAATAGTGGCTTTCTTTGTTTTGTAGTTGAAGATTCATGAACCTTTGACTTTGTCCACCATTCTTATCTCATGCTTAACCTAACCATTTGTTTTAACCCTAGTTCAATCTCTACACTTTACCATGGTTTAGTTATGATAAGTTTTGATTATTCTTTTCTTTTTCTAATTAACTTATCATAAGCTTCTTCTTCTTCTTCCTTGACTTCAAGAAGAAAAGCTTCACCTCCATCAATGGTGAATTGAGCAAACAAGTGAGAAATCCAATTCTAAAGTTAACCCAACTCCTATTTCTTCATCCTCTACCTCTTGCCAAGTAGTAGAGTGTGTTTACTTCACAAGTTTCATGACTTGGTGAAGTTGTGAGCTTGATCTAGCGATGCCTCGACGTAGATCATCTTCGGCATGGACATCGACGACCTAGCTTGCCCATTCTCCGACGAAGCCGATCCTAGAGCCCGGATTTGACTTGGACAGCGGAGAGGACCTCGTTGCGGAGCTATGGAGGTGGAGCACCGGATCTACAAAGGTTGTATTTCCGTTTTCTCATTAGTTAAGTGTTAACTAGTTCTTTGTTCGCCTAGACATCTAGTTATCGATCCGTAGTTTAGGGTTTGTAGGCACCATAATTTTTGAAATTGCCATGGTTGATGGCTTGGGAGACCTCACTAGCGTGCCTAGGAACCCTACAGTGGTATCAGAGCCTAGCTAGAGCCTTAGGCGAAGTCCAGACAGAATTTGAAGTCCGAACGAATCCGAAATCCCAAACCAAACTTGCTCTCTGGACGATTTTGAAAAACAGGGATTTTTCCATATTAAAAATATTCAGAGAACTCAGTAAAATAATATAAGAATTACTGTTTAAATTTGAGGGGTTAATTCATTATTCTAGGCGCGGATCCGCGGCCTTCCTGTTGTCTCAGGCCGCGGATGAGCGGCCGTACGACCTCCAATTTTAAAAATTTTTATACAGTAATTCTTAGTTTTATGTACTGGATTTTCTGGGAATTTTTAAAACTTATTCCAGAGTTGAAATTTCTGCAGTTGTTTTGGGGATTCGGTGTTTCGATCGGGGTATCAAATTTTGTCTGTGTGTCTTTCCGGATAAATCTAAGAATATGTTAAAAAGTTCGACCGGATATAAATACCCAATTTTTCCCCTGTCGGGAAATTTCCAAGTGTTGGATTTTTCCATAGTTTAACGACGTTCTAAGTAGTGCAAGTAACGCGATGGTCCCTCTAGAAGACACAAACCTTAACTCGATTATGTGACCGTCTTGAACTGCCCTTTGAACCTTCGGGTTTGGGGCAGTACGGCGTGCCACATGTGAGGCGTTGGCTTGACCCTTCTACGGCTGGACCGTTGGTACTGAGGTACGAACTGAATGTTGTTAGACTTATTTCATGTGTTGATCTGTATCGGGAAAACTTGGGTGTTAGAATGTTCGATCGGAAAGTTTAACATTTTCTATTTATCCGGAATGGGATACAATAATTGGAATTCACAATAAGTTATATGATAACTGAATGAATGTTGTAAATCTAGCAATTTAGTCTCACTTGATCGGTTGCCACGGAATTCTGATGTGGTCCGTCGCAATCACGTAGCGTACGCGGATACTCGCCGGGTAAACTTAATAGACAGCTTCACTCCATAGCCCCGACCAAGTGACTGTAGGAGAACCCCGTCGCCGAAAGCATCCGTTCGGGTGCTCGCGGTAGCGGTGTTCCGCCTTGGTGCACTTCGTCGCCGGTATTGGGGGTGTGGCCGCCTACTGAAGTTTGCGACGAGTATTCGATCAGGATGTCGGGAATCTTGTTGAATTGCCCGACTTGATATTGAAAAGTGTTTTCGATAATGAGACTAAAATGCGGGGTTTATAATTGTTAGGCATGCGATGTCTAAGGTATTCATTTGATTAGGCATGCGATGTCTATGCAGATTGCGGATTCCAACTGTTGTAGTTTTACAAATTTTTTTTCTGTGACCGTAAGTGTAATATGTGATATCGCCGGTTTCGTTGCTATATGTCAACGACAATTGGGATGCGCATAGTTACTTACGTTGATGACATGAGATGTTATGTGTTGCTGGATATGTTATATTGGATCGTCGTGTTTGAATAGCCGGGGGTTTTTATGTGAGATGAGTGTTTTTCATTTTCATTCATGTAAAAACTTGTATGTAATATTCTTTTATTGGGGCGCTTCCTGGTTGCGGGAGTTGTCACCTGTTGTATATTATTTACTTTTCCGCACTAGGATAGACCCAAGGAGGAGGGCACAAGTAACCGGGTTCTGGAGTCCAGTGGGAGACCAACTCGAGGAGTCGAGTCCGGGTCTCCTAACTCTAGAATTGGTAGGGTTGCTTGCCGCTCTCGTAGGGGTCTAGGGGTGTGGGTTTGGCTATTCATCACGACCGTGGAATCCGTGTTTTATACTGGCTCGTATTGAAAACACGGACGTCCTAGTATATCCAATATTTCATATGATTCTTCTGCTGCGATATCTGTGATGTGATCATGTGATGTTCTGTGATAGATACATATATAGTATATATGATATATTATATAGACGTTACTTATATTTTACACCCGCGCTAGCCCTGCCCCGCTCTGCCGTTAGTTACCTAACCTAACGGTGCACGAGGGGACATCGAGGCGAATGCGGATGGCATAAGCGTACGTCGTATTTATCTGTGATGTTTAGGTAATTAAATGATGGGACTTCATTAATGCGATTAATGAAATAAAAGAAACCTAAGATGTTGTAGAATCAAATTTCAAAATAAAACAGGTAGCTACAGTTCTTGCTTTGCACAGCGGTATATGTGATATATCCTGCACCTTATTCGATAAGGAAAGGACCGAGATCCCTTCACCGGGAGTGACTCCTTTAGCAATAACTGGCAGATGCTATACACTCGGTTTGTCTTTTGATTGCTTTTAAGAGTTTTTGCTTTGCACAGTGATATATATGATATATCCCGTACCTCATTCGACGAGGAAAGGACCGACGATCCCTTCACCGGGAGTGACTCCTTTAGCAAAACTAGAAAAGCCTCAAAAACACTCCATTTCAAAATTCATTTGATCCTACAACGATATCAAGTTCATTACGCAATAGGTTTTCAGAAAAACCTGTCGTAGCCCTCCGTCATTTCAGATAAGTACTAGTTAGTATTCGTGCTACGTTTGTTGACTATGTTAAGGCGTAGTGTGCGGTAGCTAACTATTGGTTATCTGTATTTGCATATGATGCGATTGGATTAGGGTAGTCGTGCGACTTTGTTGACTATGTTAAGGGTCGTGCGGGTGGGTTTAATTCAATCGGGAAATGACGGGTTGAACTTGACTAGCACTTATGATTTGTTGACTATGTTAAGGTCATATAGCTGCTAGGGGCAAAATATTATCGGGAATTTCAAGTGTTGAAATTTGCAATGAGATTGCATACCTTCTATGAGATAGTTGGATCCCGATACCCGCTGCGAGTAAGAGTTACTCCTGGGAGAGTTTTATACATTACAGTTAGCCGATCAAGTAGGTGTCTAGAAAGGTGTTAACGAGGTTACGCCTCTGGGAAAACGAGGTTTACATTAATTAGGTTCGTGCGAAAGCACGGGGGACCTCCCTCAAAGTACCGACACTGGCCTGGCTGAAAGATTGGCGAACTTGTAGTGTGTAATTAATCCCGGCTAGTCTTTCCTTTTAGGGTTTGAAGGAAGATTTGATAAAAAGCAGTGGGAGCCATCCTGATTAGATAAAATAATAACCAATCTATTCTTACAGAGCGCACGCTGAGTGTTTTCTTCTCTCTCTCTCCAGGTAGCGACCATATCACGCCTTAATCAAGATAATAATACGGATTATTGACCGAACCCGCTTGTTATACTGAGCTGGGGAACGTTGGTCCCGCTCCAACTTATAATTGTTATAAGACAGAGCAGGAAATTGGGGAATACCAGAATTCCCGTGCCGCCCAAACGAAGAGAGTACATGCTGATGCATCATCTTCGGGTGTGTTCATTATACAGAACCGTTTCTCAGTATCCTCCGCGTCCTGGGTATGTGATACCAGATCAGGATCCCAGATATGTAATCTGTTACATAGGGCTACAGAAAGGTAGAGAACTGAGAACGGGTGATAAGTTTCATGAGGCAGAAAACGGGGCAAGTGTTGCAGCCAAGTCTGTTGGTCACTGTCACCCTGTATTACAATACATTGATTCTGAACGAATGTTATTAGATACCGAACCTGATATACAAAATCATATCAGTCTCTTTATTTGTAAAGAAATGATAAAATTTTGTATAGATGGATAATGTTTTGAACATTTCCTATATCAAAAGTTGATCGGTTCAGGCACGTTATCTAAAAGCGTTGATGTTCTAAATCAAACTACAGTTCTTAGTATACGGAACACACACAAGAGAAAGAGTTCAGATATGAACGAATTCTTCTTGAGGCATTGTAGACTAGGTCAGATCAATGTGACCCGACTAGCTAGAGTTACATATAGATGCATATTTAAATTAGTTTGAATTTACATCTTGTGAAACTCGCCAGTCATGTCACAAAGATAAGATGACCATAGCTCCGTTTACTGGAAACAGAGAAAAAGTTACTGAACTCTTGGGATGATACATGTTGATGTATGTAGGTCCCCAGTCTACACATGCCAAGACAGGTTCTTTGTACTTCATTACATTCTCTGATAATCTCTCAAGATTCAGACATATGTTCCTGTTGAAACACAAGTCTGAACCTTTTGAGATATTCACAGAATATATGTTAGAAGTAGAGAACCAATACGGGTATAAGTATTATGTCCTTTGATGAGATCAAGGAGGAGAATACTTGAGCACGGAATTCCTGGACTTTTCTAAAGGAGAATGAGATTCTCTCTCAGCATTACTCCTCCGTATACACCATAGCACGATGGTATATCGGGACGGAGCAATCTCACCCTATATGATAAGGTGTGCTCTATGATGAGTACTACTGAGTTTCCCATTTCCTTTTTGGGAGTTATGCACTTGAGAAGCTGCATACCTATTGAGTAGAGTTCGAATCAAATCAGTTGCCTACCGCTTCATATGTGATATGGAAAGGGAAGAGCCCATATCTTAAGTTAGTTAAGATTTGGGGTTGCCCGGCCTATGTCTAAAAACAAAATCCGGACAAGTTCGAGGCAAGGACTGTAATGTAGAACTGGAAAGGTTCCAGCTATACAAACTACAGCTGATGATTTGATAGAACCAAAGTATTCAGTAGATACCAACGAACCTCAGCCTCTCCGCCGATCTAGTAGGGTTCCTCACCCACCTGAGAGATACTTCAGTTTCTCTATGACAGTGGGAGCGAGGATTGCATCATGAGATGATGACCCAACTAGTTTCGAGCTGGCCATCAGGAGTGGGACTCTGTAAGAATGGCTGGATGCTTAGCGATCTGAGATGGAATCCTTATACGCCAACAAAGTATGGACTTTGGTTGCTATATCTGAAGGGTTAAATCCCCATCAGGAGCAAGTATATCTTGAGAAGATTACTTGGTGTAGATGGAAAAGTTGAGACTTTCAAAGCTAGACTTGTTAAAGGTTTGCATAATTGACCAGATATGGATCATAATAAAACCTTTTTCTAAGGAGCTATGCTTAAGTCCATCCAGATCCTACTTGCCACGGCTACATACCATAACTACGATCTCTGGTGGTTAGGTGTCTTGACTGCTTTTCTAAATGATAATTTAGAAGAAAGCGTCTATAAGTACACAGCCAGAGGTCCTCGTAGACAGTGGGAGCAGCGGAAACGTGTGCAAGATGTTTTATATGATAAAGCAGGCATCGCGGAGTTGGAACATCTGTTTTGATGAATTAGTCAAAGAAGTTGACATCATCAAAATGGTAGATGAACCTTGTATAAACAAAAAGGTAGTAGGGAGTATGGTGACAATCCTCGTAGAGTACGTGGATGACATACTCTTGATAAGAAAAGAGTTTCTTATGCTACGCTCGGTCAATCTCCGCTTATCACTAGGATTCTCCATATAGAATCAAAATGATACCTACTAAATCCTGGATTTTGGATCTATGAGATAGATCTAAATGGATGTTAGGATTCTCACTAGTTGTAGTGAGATGGTATCAATCGATCTTGGGGAGAATCACTGGAAGGGTTCCAGGGTGATAAAGACGACTGAGTGTCAGTCACAGGCATTGTCTTTACCCTCAGTAAAGGGACGGTATGTTGGAAGAGTTCCAAGCTAGATACCGTGACATACTAGACGATAAAGGCAGGATACATCGCTACTTAAGATGCTACCAAAGAGGAAGTCTGGGTGTATATTGGTTCATGAGATGAACTATGTTCCTACCATTGTGAGACAATGGAGTTGTGGCTTATGCCAAGGAACGCCGGTCCCATCAGTGATCCAGACATATTCTAAGGCAGTGTCACTTGATCATGGAGATGGTTGATCTCCAGGGAGATCGAGGTTAGGAGAGTAGACTCAGAGGACAACACAGCGGATCCACTCACAAAGGCCTGTTCCCAGAGAAAGACTTTTATGGGATGGTTGAGTATGAGATACTGCAACCACTGCTACAGATGGCCCTAGTGCAAGTGGGAGATTGTTAGTTATATGTATGCCCTAGAGGCCATTACTGTACATAGGATGTATATTGTAGTGGATGCTGGGACATATATAGGGAGGACTTTCTTGCTCGACATGATAGTATGCTATCTGGTTGAACTTTACCTTAACGTGTATGCTGATTGTCTCTCTGTTACATGTTGGTAAAGCCCTTAGGATCTGTACTTGACTACCTGGACTATGATGCGGATCATACTAGTGGGGACATGGTAGTCCATAAGTACATCCTTCAAAGTCCCTAGTCGTGGGTGTATCGAGATGGGGCATCGATATACCAGAGTAGACTAGCGTGTACCTTCTCGACCCATACAGATGGGCGATGGATGATCCCATATCCATCGGTGTTTGACATCAGAGGAGATATACGGGTGCTCAGTAGAGACTGGGTACACTGGACGGACTCGCCGAGAACTCCCAGATGGTATTATACCTCACGTCAGATGGCAGTTCTCTGGTGACACTGGTACAGAGTAGTCTGTTGACCCGAGATCGTCATAGAGTCTTGTGTGGTTCCCACTGTGCTTTGATTTCCATCTTACCACGTCCAAGAGGGCGTGCAAAACGGTGGTTTTTGGGTACAGTCCCGAGTCACATGAAGGCAATGAGCGATAGGAGGGGATTCGTCTCTCCCGGTATAGGGGGTTGATGTTGCGCTGTGTTCGATTGGCTATAACAGGAAATCCCTGGCCAGGGTTGCTGAGATTTACTGGTAAGTGTTACCAGTAGTTTCTCGAACAGTTATAGACCTCATATCGACACGACTTATTGAGCTATTGGGGTCTGACGTCTACCATCCCTAGGCGAGATATGCGACATATCAGACGATCAGACCGGACTGTACGGTAGTGTTACTGGTCGGATTCACTGGAGTGTGAGCGGGCTTGCTCGTCGATCTTCAGATCGCTCAATACCCGGATGGCCGTTACGTTTAGCAGACCGCTTGCGGCTTGTGGGTGTTTGATATGATCATCGCCTGCTGCCGGCGTATTGACGAGTCTTTAAAGTCCTACACAGAGGTTTCCTGGCTCAAGCGAAACGAAATAGGAGCGCATATGAGATATGTGCGGGACCGAGAATAATACGAGTATGTGATACTGTATTCGATTCTCGCGATGTGACATTGATCGGTTATATGCGATATAGCCGGGTTATCGGATCAAGTGTTGATTCGATAAGATGTTACTAATGATACCAGTCGGTTGTGTGCGCATGACCGGATCATTGAATCAAGTGTTGATTTAATGATTTAATGTATAATTATATATTTGATATATTACTTTGCATTAACTAGTATCGGTTCACTTTAGACGGATTTTCTCACTTGGTTCGTGCGCATTGCATATGCGATATGTTTTTGTGCACTTGTATGTATCATGTTTGATGATGCATGCTAACTTGAGTTTGTGTAAAGATTAAACCATGGTTATTCAAATGGTTAGGGTTTTGTTTTTCATATCTATTTATTTATTTATTTATTTATTTTCTTTTTGGAAAATGAAATGAGAAGAATGGTGGCTTTCTTTGTTTTGTAGTTGAAGATTCATGAACCTTTGACTTTGTCCACCATTCTTATCTCATGCTTAACCTAACCATTTGTTTTAACCCTAGTTCAATCTCTACACTTTACCATGGTTTAGTTATGATAAGTTTTGATTATTCTTTTCTTTTTCTAATTAACTTATCATAAGCTTCTTCTTCTTCTTCCTTGACTTCAAGAAGAAAAGCTTCACCTCCATCAATGGTGAATTGAGCAAACAAGTGAGAAATCCAATTCTAAAGTTAACCCAACTCCTATTTCTTCATCCTCTACCTCTTGCCAAGTAGTAGAGTGTGTTTACTTCACAAGTTTCATGACTTGGTGAAGTTGTGAGCTTGATCTAGCGATGCCTCGACGTAGATCATCTCGGCATGGACATCGACGATCTAGCTTGCCCATTCTCCGACGAAGCCGATCCTAGAGCCCGGATTTGACTTGGACAGCGGAGAGGACCTCGTTGCGGAGCTATGGAGGTGGAGCACCGGATCTACAAAGGTTGTATTTCCGTTTTCTCATTAGTTAAGTGTTAACTAGTTCTTTGTTCGCCTAGACATCTAGTTATCGATCCGTAGTTTAGGGTTTGTAGGCACCATAATTTTTGAAATTGCCATGGTTGATGGCTTGGGAGACCTCACTAGCGTGCCTAGGAACCCTACACATGCCCACCGAGGTTGTTATTCGGGGCATTTCGAGCCAACCGGTAGTAGGAGCCGCCGGATTCGGGACGCCGAAATACTGTAGATTTTTCCCCCATGATCCAGCAGCTACCGCTAATCTTTCTATAGCTGCGACCATTTGATTAGAACTTCTGCTAGTCGCGTTCATTACTTCCTGCAAGGGTTGTTGCGGTTGGATCAATATTGCTGGTAAAGCCTGGAAGACTTGCTGGTTCACTTCCATCATCTGGCGACCAAAAGCCGCCGCCATCTGGTCAATTTGCTAATTGATCCCCTTAAGCAGTTCTCTATTGGTAAGATTCTCCGGCGGGTCATTGTTGTTCGGTGGAAGGTTCGCCAAACTTTAAGCCCTCTTCGACGCAGCGGAGTCACCTTCATTCGGAGGTGCTTCGTTTGGATTTTAGTTGTCATTGCCATCACTCATCTTTTCTGACCACTTAGTTTTTCGCCATATAGTCTTCTCTGCTAATAACAAGTCATGAAAATCAGGATTTTTGCTGGTACCGGATTAGGTTGGTACCATACAACAGAGGGGTCCCATCAGGCGTGCTAAAAAAGTGTTCGGTCTAGAATTAGATCAGAAGTAAAGAAAAAAATAATAACTAGCGCGGCACTGTCTCCTTCGACGGATGGGTCGTCATTAAAGGAAGGGAAGAGCATTCTTCTTTAATAAAATAGAAATAGACCCCTTGGTTGCATGGACATAATTTACAAATAACTTAGCAAAGATAATAGTCATCTAGCAATCATATTATTCATAGAATTTAGGTTACGGTTAAATGTGATTTTATGATAATAATAAACTCTCAAACCCTTGGATCATGATCTCGTTTTAAAGAACGAGTGTAAGAGCAAGGATGGACATCTAAATTTCCTACACAGTGAGCCTCAAGTCGAATCATGATTCATCGGCCACACCGCTAGGCTTGCTCTCAATACCCGAGCATAGGAATAGACGTCTAAATCACTCGGTCGTTTATTACCAGACCGAGCAAAGGGTTGATCGCCTTGCCTAGACCAAGACCAATTCCGGAACCACAACGCAAAAGCAGGAATGGACATCTAAATTTTCTGTATTGTGACCACCAAGCTTGATACGATCGAAGGCCGAGATCGGTTCTATTATCATGTTACAAGAGTAGGGATGGACGTCTAAACCCCCAGTAGACATAATAACAGCCTCGATCCAACCATCGACGCCCTCGACCATACCCCAATCGGCGCTATATGAGTGCTGGCGTGCCAAAAGAAGGGCCGAGGGGCGTTCCTTCATCTTCATGCTTTATTTTCTGTGGATCTAAAGAAATGTGGAGGCATACCTAATTAAGGAGGGTTGGTTGTCTCAAATCTCGACAGGGCCTTGATGGAGATGGCGTTAGTAGCCGGAATCTAGGTTATATTAACTACGATAGGGTAGCTGAAAATCCTTAGAACTAGGAAAATCGATAATTGGTTGATTGATTAAGAGATATCCCCTTTCATCTTGAACTTTTGTTTTTATAGAACTATGGTTTGTTAAGAAGTAGTCTGAAACCTTAGATTTTCCTTGATTCAGGTATCAATTACACTCTTGCTTGGTGCTTAAGTTTCGCAACCACTGGCTTCTTATTAATTGCGAATCTCTCATGAGATCCCATTCTAATCTATCGTATCTTCCTTGACCGTCTCAGGTCGGTCCCTTAAGTAACCGATTCAGCCCCAAGTGGTTTGGGCCGGACTATCATTCTCTATCCTGTCTCATTTGGCCCGTCCGACCGGATGCCACTTTTTTGTGCAAACACTAATATTGATTGCATTAATGAAACCAAAGATTTTTTTAAGAGTACTTTTGAGATTAAAGATATGGGTCCGGTGGATGTGATTTTGGGTGTTTAAGTAATTAAAAAGGATGGAGCATTTATTTTGACCTAATCACATTATGTTGAAAGGATACTAAGAAAGTTTGGTTATTTTGATTATGGACCTAGTATTACACCTATTGATCCACATCCTCATTTGGTACCCTATAAGGATGAACCGGAAAGACAAGGTGAATATGCTAAAATAGTCGGTATATCTCATGAATTTTACTAGACCTGACATTACATATACGGTTGATACTTTATGTAGATTTACAAGTAATTCTAGTAATGATCATTGGAAAGAAATTACTAAAATTATGAGATATCTAAAACATACTTTGAACTATGGTTTACATTTATATGTAGTTCACATGTTTTAGAATGTTATAGCGATGCTAATTGGGAGACAGATAAAACTAATTCTAAATCTACTAGTAGATGGTTGTTTTCTTTAGGTGGTGGTATTACTATTTCGTCATCTAGAAAACAATCATGTGTCACTTTGTCTTCTATGGAGACTGAATATATTGCTATGTCCGAAGCGGGAAAAGAAATTATTTGGTTAAGAAGATTTTTACGTTATATTCCTTTTATTGATATGCTTAATTAAACGATTATCATGTATTGTGATAATCAAGAGGTAATATATATCTCTAAAAATAAAAGGCTTAGGGGTGCAAGTAAGCACATAGCTATGAAATATAATCATGTGAGAAAACTTATGAAGAAAAGTAAAGCAATGATCAAGTATTTATCTACTTCACAAATGTTAGTGGATCTTTTGACAAAACCATTGTCGAGAAAGAGGATTGCTAAGACTTGGAAAAATATAGGACTATTCCCGAGTTGTATTCTCGACTGTAGCCTACTTTATTTATGTGAGATCACAAGTTGATAATCACATGCATAGTGTTCAAGGGAAATTTAGTCTGAGATCTATCAGGGAATATTAACGAGCAAGGTTATAATTCAAGTGCACTAATATTTGAAATAGTGGGGATCAACACTATTTTTATTAAAATCTCATAATTAGTTCGTGCGCTGTATCCACAACATAAAGGTTGGACTTAATCCTTAACATGACTCATAGCATATATGTGAAGCAATAAATTGGTTGTGGATGTTCTTGATGAGTCTGCCTTTGCGAATATGGAAGACATGGCCGCTTCCTACGGGTTTTCGGTAAGACTCCGAGTGTGCTCGCTAAGCCGGGATCAGCGCATGGCCTATAATATGCTGCCTTAAAAGGAACAATTATATCCAAACATATGTATGGGTTTATTTTAATTATTCTCTATGATTTGAGATCAAGGTTTAATCCTCTCAACCATTTTATATAATTGTTATATGCACAATTGAAGATTCAAGGGTCATCCATCTATCTATCAATATACACGGTGTATATACCTAAGATTTATTTTTTTTATTATTATTATTATTATTATTATTATTATATTTAAATAGTTTATTATTATTATTTGAGTGGTGAATTGTTAGGATATTCCAAATAATTAATAATTTATGTTCTATTAAATTTTATATATATTATATTTATATGGTTAAATAATTCGTTGATTAAGAGAAGATACTCTCTGTTTGGATTTGTAAAGAAGTGGGCCTATTTCTTTTAGCAGTTGTGAGAGGGAAATTGCAACAATTAGTGGCCGGTATTTCTTCTAAAGATCGTGTCTTTTCAAATTAACGGTGTTTTGTTTTGAACTCCTTTGTCCCTTCATCTTCTATTTAATGGCTGCATATCCGACTGAGAAAGAAAAAGAAAAATCTCTCTTCTTCTCATCTTATAACAATTGTCTGGTTTCTATTATTCTATTTTCTCAAATCTTCGGTTTCAATTATTTGGTTCCCAAATCGACTAGAAAGTGCAATTCTAATCGATTTCGAATGTGTTGGGCATTGTATACTGAAGGTAGAAATTCCACGAGTCCATTTGTATCTATAGTGGGGAATTTACTATCTTAAATAAAGTGTTTTTATGCGTCTTGCCCGATCAATAGTTTTCTTTCTTCACAAACCATTTTTTCCATTTCAATTATATATATTTTTATATATATCTCCAATAAATACAACACATGATGTAGAAAAAAATTAAGATGAAATTTTGTTTCCTGTGTAAATGTTTGTTGACGATAACGGAGAAAATAAGCCACAGAAGGGAATTTTCTCCTATGACGTCAAAAAAATACACCATTATGATTGTTTTCGACGATTGGCACACATCATCATCTTCTTTATCATCTAAGATGTGCATACACAAAATTTCATGTGACATTTTTTCACCGTTGATTTAGTGGGTGTAAAATTAACGGTTACCTACAGTAGAACTTTTTACTTTATTGATTCAACAGAGAAAAAGTGGTGGAATCATATGAATTTGGTGTATCAACATTTTTCATAATAAAGATGATGATGATGAGTGTCGTTCGTCGAAAAAAATCATGGAGTATATAGATTTTTGACACTGCCTAATGAAAAAGCCTCTTAGAGTCTCTTTTCTTCATTATTCTCTTACAATAATGGGTTCATGTTGTAAATATTATTACTTTTAAAATATTACAGCATTATAAAATCATCGAACCAGACACATTGTTTTTCTGGGCACCACGATAGATCTCTAATGAGGCATAAGATCTCACGTACCTCAGGCACACCAATGAATTTATAACGGGGGTGCAGGGGCACGGCTAAAAATCTTGATCGTTGACCTGCAAAACAAAGAACTTCCGAAGATATTCCATGGGTCCTCCTTCGAATTCCTAAGTCGGTCGTCTTTTTATAATGTTAGGGCCTTTTAGGGTGAAATAAAGTGCACACCTTCGACTTCAAGTAAATGGATTTTTTTGGATATAGTCAAGGTAATTATTGCAATTGCAGCAAGGCAATTATGGTAATTGAAGGAGGACCTATATAGGTGGAACAATCTTGTTCGAGATGATAGTATGCTATCTGGTTTTTTTATTATTCAAATGTATATGTTTTACTTGCTATTACGTGTCGCTAATACATAATGATAAAACCCGTAGAATTCTTGCTTGACTACCAGCGTTATGATACCAATTATATTTGTGAGAGCTGGGTAGTCCAAAAGCTCATTCTTAAATGTTCCTAGTAGTGAAAGTATCGAGACCGATTTTAGAGTATGCTAGATGTAATACTCAGCCCCTCTTATACCGAAATATGCATTTTGTTACTCTAGAATCATATTTACTCTTATTTATAATTTTAATGATTTTATTTATGATTTTATCTATTCTTATATAATTAATTATTTATGTTAAAGTCCCCTTTTATTTTTATTTGGAAAATTTTTCCCCTCCAACCATTTCCTTTATCTACTTAAAACTAAACCCTAAAACCAAATAAAAATTCCTTAAGCCCACTCCTTTTTATTATCATCTAAACTTTTCTTTAATTCCCATAACCCAAGCCCTGGCCCGTTTCTATTTTTTGCCCAATGATTTTTCTTCAAAATTCCCTCGGCCCGGCCCTCACTCTAATTCCCTTCACAATTCCCTTATTATTTCTCTGACCCGGCCCACGCTTTTCCCCAGCAGCCCGCTTCGCCCACGACCCGACCCGCCTCTACACCCCCTTCTTCCTCCAACGGCTCTTTTTCCCCCTCTCGCGCGCTCGATCCACTTCCTGCGCCTCCGCCCGCGCCCACGTCGCCGCTCATCACGCGCGACGCCCGCGAGCGTTACAACCGCGTTGCTCACCCCCTCGTCTCCCCATTCTTTCCCCTCACTTCCCACTCTCTCACCCTCACACTCTCGAGTCCCTGCACCCCATTTTTCCCTCGACGACGACGACGACGACGACACCCCACCGAGCTCAATCCCCTCGCCCAACCTCGTCTCCTCACCACCTTCGCTCTCTCTTCTCTGCCACCATCACCCAGCATCCATCGCCGCCGGCACCTCACAGAGCCACTACTCCCGAGCTCCACCCCTGCCACCTCGCGACGTCGACCCCATCGTCATCATCATCGTCACCGACGCCACCATCCTCGACTCCCTCTCCCTCTTGATCACTTCACCCTCTCCCCCCCCCCCCGCTCACCCGAGCCTTCATCCCACTCCCATCTCAGATCTCTCTCTCTCTCTCAATTCTCTATCTCTCTCACTCTGTTTCTCTTTCTCTCTCTCTCTCTCAATTCTCTATCTCTCTCACTCTGTTTCTCTCTCTCTCTCTCTCTCAATTCTCTATATCTCTCACTCATCTCTATCTCTGCCTCCACATACTCTCTCCCCCTGCAAATCCCTCACCCTCGGCCTCGACAACATCAGCAATCCCTAGCCCCGACACCGCCTGAGCTCGCAACAACCCCCTCTAGTTCGAACCAAGCCCGTGCCAACCAGTTCAAGCCGAGGCCAAACCTTAACGTCGTCACTCGCGCGTGTGTCATTGCCGTGCCGTACGTGTGTCGTTGCCGCTGCCGTGTGCCCCAACGTCTCCAGGCAAGTCCCCACTTGCTACATGCTATTTATTATTAGTTTACAAATTTAAATCGTATATATATCCCATGTTTTTCCTTATGTTAAATATGACAACAAAACTGTTCGATGCTTGTCCTCTTAGAAAATCATTATCACATTTGACGGAACTGGATATATAGCATTGGCCCTTGTAGGGATGGATAACGTGTGCAAATTTCGCTGGAAAATAGGACCGTTAACGACTAAAACAACTACCCCCAAAGTTTGATCGTAAAACTGTAATTCTATTGTACCTGAAAACCGTTAAATTCACCATAAATCATATACATAATAGAATGGTGCGTTCGAGGGCTCAAATCGAAGATGACTCGACGCACTTTAACCCTATACTGGTTTCCTGATATTCCTGTACTTAAATTGTGATGATATTCGTATCGGAGTGCGACTCTGGACTGCAGTCCAGAGCGACTCCAGTCGTTGCTTGCTGTTCCATATTGGGTACCACAGGATTTCCTTAACTCGTAGGTTGCGGAACTCTGCTGTTTATTATAGGTAAATCTGTTATCTAGACAACACAATTGGTTTCATTCTGTTTCGTTACCGTTTGATACTTAATCTGTAATTTAGAAGATCGGGACGCATAACAGTCCCAACAGAATCAGGATTGACATATTAATAGTAAACAGTGTATAACTCCTGACGTACAGATGCGATTGAAGATCCTTCTATTGCGTTGAAAACCTTACTGAAAACCCTAGATTTCATCCAACTGTAGCGTCGCCAAAATCCGATCCCAACTGGGATTAAAATGCATTGCGAAACGGATTTCTGATTCTGAAACCAGATATTCAGCCGTGAACGCTTAAAATGAAATGGCTATAATTAGTAATCCTGGAATCCGATTGGCATGAAACTGAATTCGATGGATGGAAAACTGAATATACTAAATACTACCTGTTTATCGTTTCGCTAAACTATATATGTACGTTTCATGATAAATCGTGCAAGTGATAAAATACTGTTTTTGTGACACCTTAATCGTGCTTATATACTGTTCATGCATCATATCATACCCATATCATTGTAGTGATAACCTAGTGATATCGTGCATTTACCCAGTGTTAGATTCTAGTGATGATTGTGGCAAGTACGTCAGTGTTCGTGTATCCGTGATTAAGTGAAAGTGATACGTACTTGTACACAATCAGTGACCCTATTATTCTATTGCATTGTCGACATCTGTGGGATGCGTGTACGTGTGACTATAAGTGGTATGGGACACTTATGGAAGCACTTGCACGGGTGTCACAGATAAGGCATCCGACACTGCTATTTATCTTAGATATTAGTCGGGACGTGCTTGATGGAGGTCCTGCCTCCAGTTCTCGTGCAGACTTGTCACGGATCGATTAGTATTTAGGGTTATGGTTAGCGTTTGATGTAGACCACGGGGTGTAGGGTAGTTTAAGTGTGAATTCAACAGAATCTCGGGAGTCCCATGCCGGCTTATATATTTAGGGAGATATATGGAGATTTACAGGGTATGTGATATACACCGTGATATACATGTTACATGTTGGGCCCGTGGTCCCTTGCCCTTGGGTTCTACCCTTGGGTGGAGGACACTCACGAGTGGTTGACTCTCACACTTGGACTGACGATAGGCTTAGTGACCTGTACAGTGAGACTTAGAGACTGATAGGGATACTGGCATTTATATACCTTATTTACTGTGATTGACATACGTGACATATCGTTCTACTGCCTTACTGTTCCGCTGCATTGATTACTGCACATTCATATTCATGATGTCATTAATTTACTGCTTCACATATCTATTATCACTGTTAGAACTGTCACTTAAATTTATACATATTATATTGCTATTGTGTCGCTCTAACGACCTGAGTGTGCATGCTCAGTGTGAGGAGAAGATTTAGCCTGGACCAGAACTAAACGTGCATCACAGACTTTTTGACTTGCCATTCCGAATTACATTCGTTTGTTTCCCATCAGGTCAGTTTATATTATTGTTTCTTTCAGTTACTGCATTTCTCATTACCTGCGCATCATTTACTGTTTATCATGAAAAACTAGAAGCCGAAGTGTGACTACGGCAGGACATTTCCTTGACCGTAGGAGCATGGCTGGCCTTGTCTATCCCTCGTATTCCGTATTTTGGGAAGCGGGGCGTGACACTAGTGTATGCGTTTCTTGACCTCGACGAGGAGCGATGGCCGGTCTCACAGCCATTGGTGTTTGACACCAAAGATTGTATATGGGTGCTCATTAGAGAAAGTATACCGAATGGTGCTCATTAGAGAATGAGTATACTGAACGGAGTCGCCGAAAACTCCTAAATGGTATTATACCTATCGTCAGAAAGCAATTCTCTGGTGACATGAGTACAGAGTACTCCGTAGACCTGAGAACGTCATTTAACTCGTATGAGATCCCATTGCACTTTGATTACTACCTTACTACGGCTCTACTGATTCGTACAAACAGGTTTTGGTTGGATACAGTACGGAACCACATGGAGGCAGTGAGCGATCGGAAGGGATTCATTTCTCCCAGTATAAGGAGTTGATATCGCGCTGTATTCGGTTGGCCATCACCATAAGTCATTGGGTAGGGTGAATGAGATTTACTGATATGAGATAAGTAATTTCTCGATTGGTTGTGAGCTTGGCATCGACAAGACTTATCGGGTTATTAAAGGTCTGAAGGTTTCCACCCCTAGATCCGGTATGCGACACTCTTAGACGAAAAGACCGAAATGTACGAAGATTGTCACTTATAGGCTCAAGAGGGTACAGACGGACTTGCTTGTCGACCTCCCTTTTGACACATACCTGGGTAGCCGTTACGTACAGCTAGTGCCACTGACATGTTTGTGGTTATGGATTTTATCCAGTAACCCACTGCCGGCGTATTGTCAAGTCTTTAGAGTCTCACACAACGGTTTTCCCGGTTCAGACGAAATAATGTAGAGGTCGTATGTTGATAGGTGCTGAAGTCCGATTAAATACGTGTACTAGATAAACGGATTTTAATCGGATGTTTGATAATACTAGCCGGCTTATGTTTAAACCGGATAGTTAAATCGAATATTGATTTAAATATATATATATATATATATATATATATATATATATATTCTAGGATTCTGTTCAATTTCTATTCTCTCTTTCTTGGTTATTCGTATTTTTATACGGATTCGTGTATATGTATACAATACATATTTATAAAAAATACTTTTAGAAGGTGGACACCTCATATATGTCATTTTCTTTTTAGAAAATGAATAATGAGATGGAAGGATGAGATGTAAAGAGAGTACGGTGAGAGGAATGAACATGCAATATTTTATTTAGAAATTGGTTTGTTAAAACTATTCATACATGCTTATTTTTTTCACACTAAGCTCATTCTCATCTCTTCGTTCTCTCTCCTTTCCTCCTCCTCCTTTTCCTTCCTATTGAGTTTATGAGCTCTCTTGAGTTTGAAAAGAGAAAGAAAAAGATTGTGAAAATTCCTGCATCCCTAACACTCTATTCCTATCAAGTTTAGATGGTTAGTTGCTTCCTCAAAATTCATTTTGGAGTGAAGCTGAAGTTTGGATCAGTTTCTCTCGGGTGGATTACTTCGGTAAGGACGAATGGCTTTCAAGTTTGTTCCCGGCGGTCTAGGAGCCTAGAAGGGATCTTCCACGATTGAGTGAACACACTATAAAGATTGTATGCTCTCAACTCAGTAACTAGCTCTCTTGTTTGTGTTGCTAGTTTAGTGTTTGGGCGATTTCTAGGGTTGTAGTTTATAGTGCTTACTTAAAATTTAAAGTTTTTGCTTCCTCCTTGGCCGCGTGTTTAGCGGCGCGAGCACCAGAAACTCTTTCAGATTTATATAGAGGTTTTTTCCTACCGTTGTGATATGATTGAGGAGCATATTTTCGGTTATTTCGGATCCCGCTAATAGACTTGGATAGGGTCCTAGTTGGTTCATGGGCCCATCGTTCATTAATGGGCCCACATGAATAATAGAGGCCCGTGCCATATAGCTGCATTGAGGAGACAAAAGATCCCCTGCTCTTGGCGTGCATTACTTTTCATTCTGAAACATTATCTTTTATCTTTTCTTTGTACAACAGAGACAATCCAGTTTCATTGTATATGAGGCTTTACTGGAAAATTGTTTTCAGGCCCCATTTGGAAAGATAATTTATTTTTAAGCCTATGAAGTTCTAAATTTGTATAATAAAAAAAACCCAAAAATATACTTGACATTATTTTAAACCCAAACCGTCATTTGTATAAGTATTTATGTATTGACTATAATACCCTTTTAATATTTTAAAGATATCAGATCGTTGGATTTTTTGGATTTCCCAAGATATTAATACATGAGATTTTTTATTATGTAGCTACGGTTATTTATGGCTTCTTTATTATTTCCTGGTTGTTATTACATGAGTTGAATATCAAATAGACTAACATCGTTGGTCTCCATACTGCATATCATGAACTTACAATATTTATATGCCATGTTTTGAGTCCAAATATGGATGGTTAACACTGTTAATGTCACAGAAAAAAAACTCACATGAGATGAATATCAAATCGAACAACGTACATTATTCCTCATCATACTGCATACACTTGAGCTATATGTATACCAGATTTCAAACTTCAAATATTTACCTGCTAAGGTCATGAAACTTCGGGTATGTAATGTCATTTAGCGCCGCCACACAAGCACTTTTCTTGTGGAAGGTATTTCGTGAAAGGCGAAAACTTAACTTAACGACGCAAGCTACAATCATGTGAACCAGCAGTGGACAAAGCCATTTATTTAGGGCACCATTTCTTTGATCATTTGATGCTTTCAAAAATGTCTCTTCTCTCTTTTTCTTCTTCTGTTGCTACGCAGAAGTCCTCGGAATTTGTCAGTTGAAGCATGTGAGAGCAAGCAGTGATTCATCCGTGACTTGCTCCTCTAATTATCACCCATTGATGCATGCAAAAGAGACTAGATAGCACAAGAGAACAAGAGGAAAGTCCAATTAATCGAGACCCTCAAATTTCTTGGATTTGGTTTAAGTCTTAACTCTAATCTTAGCCATAAATTTCGGGAGTAACTCTGTCCATAATAGCGGGTTTAAATTATGTGGCAATGTCTACGAGGAGTAGAAATTTTAGCTTTCAATGAGCATTTATACTCTTCTTTAGTCAAAAGCTTTTGATTATAGGCTATAAAAGAGAATTAATCTATAATGGGTTTTCCACCAAGAGGAAAAAATTCCTCAATCTTTATCATGATTTCGGAATACTATATTTTAGAATATTATTTCGGAGTTCTAAAGATGTTAAAGAAACATTTCGGATGAAATCAGAACAACCAAGGTTCTAATCCCAATGGATGGATATTAAATACGGATGAATCTAAATCAAAAATGCCGCGGTACAAAGAACTCTGGTTTCGACCCAAATGGCACTCAATCTACGGAAAAGCCCAATTGGTTAATATAGTGGTTGTTGCGCCCCTAAATCAACTTGCACGTACAACTTGAATAGTTAAAACATGTTGCGAAATTACGACTATTCTTATACATTATTTCTTAGAAAAGACGGCGCAAGAATAGCTAGTTACCGTATAGAGTGTCTCAGACATTAAAGGATTGTTTTGAAGACATAATAATGGGAACAACAGCCGTGCGTGGGTTTAATGTGTAGCGGTGTATCTCCTCCTTAAAGAAGATGGTCGAGTGCCTCGCTCCATTCCATTTAACATATCCGTCAAGTCAAGATCCAGCACATTTTGCTCATATGATGATAATGTAATGAATGAAAGAACTAATTCATGTATTGTGCGGGTAGTTTTCATCTTCACAGACATGTCTATTTCATCGAGACAAGAACCTAAAACCAATCTTTTGTTGTCATAGGATGGTTTTCACAAATTTATTGTAGGCCGGGACCAAGACCAATTGCTTTTTGGACCCAGGAGCATAATCCATTTTTCACTTCTTTTTATTTTCTTACTTTGGATTCTCTTTTTTCATCATTTATTCTTTGTTTTCTTTAATCAATTCCATGAAAAGGGAGGCATAATTTTAATTTGCCTTCTTTTGTATTTTCTGTGCTTTGGATTCTGGTTTATTTTTATTTATTTTGTTCGGTAATCTAAAACTAAGGTGTATAAGGAGCTGTATAAAAAGTTGGACACTAAGGAGACTGAAAATAATATATATAAGATTATCCGGATGTGGAATAGAAAGACTAGAGACTTATATACGGTGAAGTGTGTCAAAAATGAAAATCAGAAGGTTTTAGTTCAAAATGAAAATCAGAAGATTTTTTAAGATCATAACTTTCCGTTTAGGTTAAAAATGAAGTTTTATTATAATGTTATTCGAAATGCATTATTATATGGTACAGAATACTGGGATCCTAAGAAGTATCATACACAGAAGATGCACGTAGCGGAAATGCGCATACTTCGTTGGATGTATGATAACACTAGAAAGATAAGATGCGAAATGAGAATATTCGTACAAAAGTTGATATAACACCTGTGGAGGAGAATATGCGGAAAAACCGGCAAGAAGCACCAGTTTGACGAGTGGAGATATAGGCAATGTCAAAAGGACGAAAAGAAGACCGAAAAAAACATGGATGGAGGTGATACGAAAAGATATGGTTACCGAAGACCTCAATGAAAGTATATTGTTCGATATGAGTGAGCGGAGATGGAGGATTCATGTGCCAGACCCGACATGATTCTTATGTTGATTCATGTAGCCTATCCATATGCTTGGGATAAAAGGCTCAGTTTTTGTTGTTGTTGTTAAATTCTGGTAAATTTTTAATCTTTTCTTGGTTTTTTTACTACTATATCATTGAAGAAGGGTTTGTGATCCCTTTTTTGTGAAATGTTATGATGCCATATGATTGCAACAGTTGCATTAATTTCAATTTTGTAGAGCAGATGACTTAGACTAAGATATCTTATCATATTAATATTTGTTTGCTATCATTTTCTCTTGAACTTATGCTCAAGTCATTGTAACGAACAGATAATCATCGTTATTATATATATTACATAAATACATATTATCATCACCGGTATCAAATCATAGAAATACTCTCATCCAAGGAAACAACAATTCTCCATGTAGTCTTTCTAGATAATCCAAATTAGGGTTTTTGCATCTATGATGCACATGTAAATGTTAGATATATTATGTGGAGAAAAAACTTATACTCTAAACATTTAAAATGGTAGGCCCTCGGAAGTTGTTATTTTGTCCTCAATTAGAAAATGAAGAGAGAGACGGGAAGAGAAAGAGAGAAGAGGAAAAATTATAATAAAATTATTTTCTTAATTTTTGATTATGCAGATCATTTGAGATGGTGGAAATAATTTTCTTAATTTTTCTGTCTGCCGATAAGCTCCATATGGACTACCGGTTAATTGGTAATTGGTTAAACAATAAGTTATGATTTCAAGTACTAAATGTACCCGATAACGAAACCGGTAAGCTATGTAAACTCTATGAAGTTGGTAGGTTACCGGTTTTTATTATTCCATCCTTTCCTTTCATACAATCTTTTTGGTTTTTCTCTAAATTAATCTCGTGACACTCATGACTCAAAACACTAAAAACTCACACTAAAATTTTCTTCTCTTTTTTTTCAACAAAAACTTCCAACGACCCACTTTCACTTCCTCCCTCCAAAATTTCCCTATAAATCTCCGACTAACTCCATCCCTTCAACTCAAACGACTCATATTCTATCCATCCCTTTTTCCATTTCTCTATCACCATCACTCATATATTACATAAAATGATGAGCTATAAAATGTGGTTCTTTCTATTTTTGTTCTTCTTCATGCTCTCATCTTCATTTGCCTCTACAATAAACTACGCAGACGCTCTCGAGAAGTCCATCCTCTTCTTCGAGGCTCAACAGTCCGGAAAACTCCCGCAGGATCAGCGAGTTACGTGGAGGGGCGATTCTGGCCTTTCTGATGGCTCTCAACACAACGTCTGTGCTCTGATACCATGTTGATTAAACATGGTACATTAAGCTGCTGACTGTATAAAGATTTAGAGAAGCTTATGTTCGTCACGATAATTTTCAGGTGGATTTGAGTGGCGGATACTACGATGCTGGCGACAATGTGAAGTTTGGGTTGCCGATGGCTTTCACAACGACGATGTTGGCTTGGAGCGTCATCGAATTTGGTGACAAGATGAAGGGTGAAATCGAGAATGCCAGGGCTGCGGTTCGTTGGACCGCCGATTATCTCCTCAAGGCTGCGACGGCCTCGCCTAACACTCTCTATGTGCAGGTGAGTTCAGATAGGCGGAAATTAATTGTACTAAAATGAGCGGAGTTTTCTGTGTTTTATATAAGTACCACAATCTTTATGAATTATGGTAAAAATGCCATGAACCCTTTTGATTGTAATAGGAAGTACCATCCTTCAATATTTTTGCAAATTTTTTTTATATAAAAAAAAAAGAACACGTAGAAAATTGGAAATATATTGGTCACTTGACTTGTACAGTAATATTCTGAAAAAGATAACCAACCTATTTTAGTGCAGCAAGCAAGAAAGTTAATGGTATTTTAATGCAATCTATTATTTATAATTTGCCCTTCAAATTGCTAAACATGCCAACAACAAGCACAAACATTTCATCTGCTATAATATTACTAAACTCTTATGTGCTATGTTTTCTTCCATCATTAACAACATTACAGGTCGCGGATCCGAACGCCGATCACCACTGCTGGGAGAGGCCTGAAGACATGGACACGCCTCGAAACGTTTACAGCGTCACGCCCCAAAACCCAGGATCCGATGTCGCTGCCGAAACAGCGGCAGCATTGGCCGCAGCTTCGATTGTATTCAAAAATTCGGACGCTGCCTACTCTACAAAACTGCTCAAAACCGCTATGAAAGTAATTAACTCACCCTGCCTTGTATATAATTAATATATTTCAAATAAGAAAAGATTTATGAAAGATATTTTCTTAATTTCTTCAGGTATTTGATTTCGCTGATAAGCACAGAGGGAGCTACAGCGACTCGCTTGGCTCTGTCGTGTGCCCATTTTACTGCTCATATTCTGGCTACAATGTATGATGGTCTCTTATAAATTACACTAAAATACCCTAAACAATAGTTGTTTCTTAGGTGAGTTTATTGAATAGAAGAGCATAGTTAAGGGTAGTTTAGCGTATTAGCCAAGGAAAGATAACAAATGAATAAATTGATAATTCGGATGCAAAATGTAGGACGAGCTTCTCTGGGGAGCGTCGTGGCTTCACCAGGCCACAGAGAACACGTCGTATATGTCGTACATCCAATCGAACGGTGACATCATGGGCGCCCAAGACGACGACTACTCCTTTAGCTGGGATGATAAGCGTGTCGGCACCAAAATTCTTCTTTCCAAGGTTTGCGATTTACATGGCGATCGATGATTTTGATGATTGATTTTGGATTTCTGCAAGGATATAAATAATATATATTGATGCTGGTTTTGATCAAATATTTTACAGGGATACTTGCAGAATAGGGTACAAGGCTTGGAGTTGTATAAAGCACATGCAGACAATTATATTTGTTCTTTGGTCCCTGGAACCAGCAGCTTTCAAGCCCAGTACACACCAGGTCAATTCTCTCATCCCCATTTTCACTTTATCCTCCACTAAAATTCAGTAATTTAAATCATGTGAGTGATATAAAAGAAATGCAACATTTGATGTAAAAAAAAAAGAAGAAGCTAATTGTAAGTGACACAGAAGTATATATATATATCTGTCTCTCTATATTTAAGAAAATCTAATGATAACAGGAGGGCTTCTCTACAAAGGAAGTGAGAGCAACCTGCAATATGTGACCTCCACTGCTTTCCTTCTCCTCAATTACGCCAAATACCTCACCTCAAATGGCGGATCCGCCGCTTGCGGATCCGCAACTGTTACGGCTGAAAACCTCGTCTCTCTTGCTAAGAAACAGGTATCCACCAATTAATTCTTAAAGTCCCCTTATGCCAAAACTCTGAAGCTGCGGTGAAGCTTGAGCAATATATATAAATATAACTGTATGTTTAGTATCTCAATTATTATGGCATAAAACTCGGTCCGGTGTATTTTTTTATTTTTTATTGGTCCTATCGGATTTGAATCTTGGTTTCCCTGTTGCGAAATCCAGGTAGATTACATATTGGGCCGAAATCCAGCAAAAATGTCCTACATGGTAGGGTTCGGGGACCGATACCCGCTCCATGTCCACCATCGAGGCTCATCGCTCCCATCGGTGCATGCCCATCCCGATCGCATTTCGTGCAACGACGGGTTCGGATACTTGTATTCCGGTTCGCTCAACCCGAATGTGCTTGTGGGCGCGGTATTAGGCGGACCCGATAACAATGACAGGTTCTCCGATGACAGGAACAACTACCAGCAATCGGAGCCGGCTACATACATCAATGCACCATTTGTCGGTGCTCTCGCTTTCTTCGCGGCGACGGCTCAGTGATTAAGATAGGAATATATGTAGTTTTATTTTCCGTATGGCCGGTTTGGTTGCTTGAGTCCAAAAAATTGGGTTGAGTCAAGTCAAAAGTTAAAGAGGAATGTTGTCTCTCATATTCTCAACTGCCATGTTCGTTTGTTAAAATAGAATAGAAAGCTTGACTAGTTGAGAGCATTTATGTTCTTTATTTGTTTTGGATAATACCCATGGTCTTGACTAGCAAATTATGAGTTAGGGTGTGCATAAGACAAGTTATTATGTGACGCCGAAGGGAGCCATTCTGAGAAAGAAGCCTTCGATTTTTATTGATAATATGTATTGAGTGCCACATTTAAGTCGTGAGAGAATTGTCCAACTGATGGAGGCGTAGATCTCCTTCAGATGTTCCCCTCCATTGATATGCTAACGGCTGCGATGGGTGGCTGAGATTGGATCTGGAGGCAGGCTCCTGAAGCGTGTGGATCTTAATGGGTTTGAGATTGGTTGTTGCCGAGCTACCTGCAAGGAAGTCCCGGGATGGTTGTACCACCGAGGACCCTCCGACGATCAAGTTAGAGAGGAAGTCCGAGCAGAGTAACGGCTTAGTGGAGTCAAAATGGCTTACTTGAACCGTCTGAAGAAGGAGTTTATATAGCGGTGGCAGCAGGCAGGGCAAGCGCGAGAATCATGCCGGCCGTTACGCTTCCGACGTCACGCCCGCGTGATGAGCGGGATCTCCCATTAATGGCGAGACAGGCTCGTTAATGGGGGATCGTGATGGCGTAGAACGTGGGATGTGACCGGCAGATATCTCGCGCATAGAGAAATTCGTGGGATGGCGGTTACGCCTGTGAGCGGTGCCGTTGGTCGGTCGATAAGATCGAGGAAGATGACCTCGACGGGAGAGCTCGCGGACGAGCGAGAGAGATGAGATATCTTGGTTCTGCTGTAGCCCGGAGACGAGCTGTGAGGCCGAGGAGGCCGGTTATGCAGGGGGCTCGTAGGTGAGCCAGCGTTTGCTGGGTAGGACAGGCATAGGTGTGGTCTGGTCGGCCACTGTAGGCCCTTTCTTACATGCTCTGGGACACGTCATCTGCCACGTGCCATGATCTGGGAGATCACCGATATCGAGCATCATCATTAGCCCCCCACTCTTGTCCCGACCAGCTGATGGGTCGGGTCGAGAATGGTCTGCCGGGTCACCCGAGGTGAGCTCCTCTTCGAAGATATCGCCGGGCGTGTCCCCGGGTAATCTATTGTATTTCTGGATGACGCCAGCGAATCAGGGCGAGATCTTTTGCACTAAAGAGGGTGCGCCGGATCGTGCGCACTTTTGCTGAAGCGACAGCCCACGCGTCGGGCGTTAGTTAGCTGATGTGACGGGCCGCAGACTTCTGGCGTCTGATGGGGTTCGGCCAATGTGTGTGCAGCAGGTGGAGCAATCGCGGACGTTGAATTCGAAGAGTTGTTTTTGGCGGGAGCCTACCGTCGCCGTTGGATGAGGACGCCGGCAGTATAAATCGAGGGGAGGCTTGATTCGGGATCTCTCTCACTTCACATTTTCCTCATTCTGAGTCTTGTTGGCTCGGCGCTCTCCCCTTTTAGGTCGGATTTTGCGTTTTCTCTTCTCGAAGACTTCTTCCCATCAGGTTAGATGTCTTGTTTTGAGGAGTTTGTATATGTCGTAGGGGTAGATACTGTGGATTCTTCCCTTGGGTTGAAGCCCCTTCGGGAAGTTGGGGTCAGATCCTCTTCCCGGGGTCGCGCGTCTGGGGCGGTTCCCGGAGCGGTGGCGGCGGACGTCCCTGGTGCGTCGTCCTCAGTGAGATATGAGGACGAGCTTGTCACCGCTCGGGCTCGTTTCCATATTCCTTCCGGCTACACGCTACGATTGGCCGAGGAAGGAAAGAGGGCAGATCAGGTGCGGGGTAGAGAGATCGCCTTGTACCTGGAAGCCCTTTGGGCCGGAATGCGCCTGCCTTTCTCTCCCGAGGTTTTAGCTGCGCTAAATTACTTTGGGCTAGCCCTGGGCCAGCTAGTGCCGAACTCCTGAAGGATTCTCCTAGGGTTTCTGGTCCGGCTGAAGCTGCAGATGATCTCCTTTAGTCTATCCATCCTTGCCTCCTCTTTCATTTACAAAAGTCACTCCGGAACTCGCACGGGCGACCCGAGGTGGGTTTACCTCTCCTTTAGGAAGCAACGGGGGAGTGTAGCCGGGTCAGGAATTGTCGTCTTGCCTTCTTCCATCCATGATTGGAAGAAGAAGTTTTTCTTCGTCGGGCCGCCAGAGGGTGAGGACTGGCCCGTACCCATCCAGTGGTCTAGGGATAGGTGCTTGCAGGGAAATTTGTCCAATGACCCCAATGTGGTGAGGGTGGCGGGATGGAAGCCTATTCCCCGGGCGGACGTGCTGCTTTCTGAGCGGACCCTTAGTTGGGCCGGGCTCATCCCCGCCCAGTTCGTCGGTAAGTTAGGCTTGTGTTTGTTTCTGTTTCTGTTTGTGTCGCTGATTCCACTATATCTTGTCTTGTGCAGAAACCATGGACGTGGACCTCCTCCGAGCAGCCATGCGCAAGTCGAAGAAAGGGTCGAAGGCTGGAGGGGAAAGCTCTTCTCGTCAGACGTCGATCCCGGCTCCCCCCGCAGCCGTCCCGCCCCAGTGCTCGAGTGTGGGTCGCGCCACGGAGCCCAGCCAGGCGCCGAGCAGAAAAAGGGCTCGGGGAAAGGATGCCCAGGCTTCGGAGGTAGAGACGAGCTCCCCGCCGTCGTCTCTCAAGAGGTTCCCCCGAACAGTTCCGCGGACCCCGGCCTCTCCGGTCTTGGTGGACGAGGGGGAGCTCCACTTTGTGGTGCCCTCGGAGCTCTCCGTTGCTGACAGCTTGCTGCATGACATGGAGAGGTCGGCCGGGGGCCGGGGTCTATGGGGGACGCTGAAGGCACAAATGGCTCCCATCGCCCAAGAGGTCGTGCAGGTTAGTGCCCGTACATCGTCTCATTGCTTGCGAGATTTGGTGCCCCCTTTTCTTCCTGACCCCCTTCTAATTTCCTCAGGTCCTCCAGCAAGTCACTATCGTCGCCCATATGGAGGAGGAGGAGATAGCCCCGGCGATGCGAGCCGTGGGCGAGCTCTCCTCGCTGGGGGAGAGCTCGAAACGGGAGCTGGAGGCAGCGATGGCGAGGGTCGCTGCCTTTGAGGGCGAGGCGGCGGCCGCGAGGCAGGAAGCGGCGGCCGTGAAGCAGGAGGTTGCCAGGTTCCGTGAGGCCGACCAGGCTGCCGAGGCCGAGCTTCGGGATTCCAGGGTGCTCGTCGGCACCATGAGGAAGTCCGTGAGCACCCTCCGGAAGGAGTTGGAGGCTGCAGGAGAGGCGGCGAAGCGCGCCGATCTCAAAGCGGCGAAGGCGGTGGAGAACTTCCAGAAATCGGAACAGTTCTACACTTTCCTAGCCTCGGCCACCACCGCCATCTGGCATGAGGCCCTCGACGCCGTCAAGGCCCGGATGCCGGAGTTCGCTGACGAAGAGCTCCGAGCCGAATATCCCCGACGGGATGAGGAGTAGGAGGATGGCCCCGGGGAGATACCCGACGAGGGCGGCGCCGAGGCTCCTATG
Source organism: Agapanthus africanus (assembly GCA_030015575.1). Classification (NCBI taxonomy): domain Eukaryota; kingdom Viridiplantae; phylum Streptophyta; class Magnoliopsida; order Asparagales; family Amaryllidaceae; genus Agapanthus; species Agapanthus africanus. The sequence continues at coordinate 502,670,195 of CM057345.1, forward strand.
GTGGGTGCTGGGCTTCCCGAGGTTGCGCCCGGCCATGAGGCCTGAAGCCCCTTGTCTTCATGCTTTTTTATTCTTTTTGTTGCCTCGGGTATTTTGTAGGCCTTCGGGCATTTTTGTAAGGCTGGGGAACCCACGGTACCCTTGTAAAAGATTTGACTTTGTGAATAAAGACTTTTGTTTTTGCAGTAGTGTTTGTGCTTGTGTTTTCCTTTGTCGGCAAACACTCGTATTTGCGCAGTATTGCCTTCGTTTTATGTCGGTTCTCTGTCTAGCGATCGCACATCGAGTTGAATCTGTTCGCTTGACGAATGTGCAATGATCGGTGCGAAGACGGTATCTCCATGGCCCCGAAGTCGAGGTGGAGATTGCTGAGATGTAGAACCGGATGCCTCATGGTGAGGTCATGTTCCTTAGCGTGGGAAGCTTGGAGAGGCATGCTGGTGATCGGCCGAGAAGAGTAGCTGCTCGGTGCCTCTTGGCGAGGGCTTTAATCCTTAGCGTGGGAGGGGCCTTGAGTGGCCTACTAAGGATGGGACCGAGCGGGTTAGCTGCTCGGTGCCTCTTGGCGAGGGTTGTGATCCTTAGCGCGGGAGGGGCCGTGAGTGGCCTATTAAGGATGGGGCCGAGCAGGGTAGCTGCTCGGTGCCTCTTAGCGAGGGCTTTGATCCTTAGCGCGGGAGGAGGCCGTGAGTGGCCTACTAAGGATGGGGCCGAGCAAGGTAGCTGCTCGGTGCCTCTTGGCGAGGGCTTTGATCCTTAAGGACGGGCCAGACAGGGTTACTGTCCGGTGCCTCTAAGGATGGGGCCGAGCAGGGTAGCTGCTCGGTGCCTCTTGACGAGGGCTTTGATCCTTAGCGCGGGAGGTGCCGTGAGTAGCCTACTAAAGATGGGGCCGAGCAGGGTAGCTGCTCGGTGCCTCTTGGCGAGGGCTTTGATCCTTAGCGCGGGAGAGGCCGTGAGTGGCTTACTAAAGATGGGGCCGAGCAGGGTAGCTGCTCGGTGCCTCTTAGCGAGAGCTTTGATCCTTAAGGACGGGTCGAACAGGGTTATTGTCCGGGGCCTCTTGGCGAGGGCTTTAATCCCTGATTTGGTAGGGAGCTACCAGCCAGGGATAACCGAGCAAGGGCGGGCCCGGTTGTCTCTTGGCGAGGGCTTTGATCCCTGGTTTGTTCGGGTAGGGAGCTACCAGCCAGGGATAACAGAGCAAGGGCGGGCCCGGTTGCCTCTTTCGAGGACTTTTCATCCTTAGCGCGGGAGGGCCCGTAAGTGGCCTACTAAGGATGGCCGAGCAGGGTTGCTGCCCGGTGCCTCTTGGTGAGGGCTTTTTGTCCTTAAGGATGGCCGAGCAGGGTTGCTGCCCGATTCCTCTTGGCGAGGGCTTTGATTCTTGGCGTTGTGGGGATAGGGAAGCTACCAGCCAGAGATAGCCGAGCAGGGTTGCTGCTGGGGGCTTCGATCCTTGGCGCTAGAGGGGTCGTGGGAGGCCTGCCGAGGATGAACCAAGCAGTGAAGCTGCTCGGTCGCCTCTTAGTGAGGGCTTAGATCCCTGGCGTTGTGCGATAGGGAAGCTACCAGCCAGGGATAGCCGAGCAGGTTAGCCGCTCGGCTGCCTCTTGTTGAGGGCTTAGATCCCTGGCGTTGTGGGGTAGGGAAGCTACCAGCCAGGGATAGCCGAGCAGGGTAGCTGCTGGGCTACCTCTTATTGAGGGCTTAGATCCCTGGCGTTGTTGGGTAGGCGAGCTACCGGCCAGGGATAGCCGAGCAGGGTGGCTGTTGGGCTGCCTCTTGTTGAGGGCTTAGATCCTTGGCGTTGTTGGGTAGGTAAGCTACCGGCCAGGGATAGCCAAGCGGGGTAGCCGCTCGGCTGCCTCTTAGTGAGGGCTTAGATCCCTGGTGTTGTGGGGTAGGGAAGCTACCGGCCAAGAATAGCCGAGCAGGTTAGCCGCTCGGCTGCCTCATGTTGAAGGCTTAGATCCCTGGCGTTGTTTGGTAGGCAAGCTACCGGCCAGGGATAGCCGAGCGGGGTAACCGCTTGGCTGCCTCTTAGTGAGGGCTTAGCTCCATGATGAAGGACCGAGCAGTGAAGCTGCTCGATTGCCTCTTGGCGAGGCTCTGTCTGCTCTTCCCAAGGTGGGCACCGAGGAGTTGGACAGTCGCGGGAGACACGTGTCACGAGGGCGTGGTGAAGGCAAAGCGCCGGAGCTGCGTCGTTTCGGTTTCGCATTGGGAGGCACGACGTTTGTCGCGTGGCGCCTGTATTGCGGGTGAAACGGGCGGGCGACTGTTGGACTCCCAGGCGTTGTGGGTTATAAAATGGAGGGAGTGTTGATTACTCCTTTCCTCACCCCGAAACGCCAGAATGGAGGATTTCCCTTTCACCATCCCCGATATCATAAACTTCGAGGATGTGTACCTCTACGACCAGTACTGCACAGATGACATGGTGCAGTTGGTAATAGGCCGCATCGACGATCATTTCGGCCGATTGCTCCCCCGGCGCTCCCCCCTCCTTCAGCTGTTCATGTACTCCATCTGGAGGGCGTCGCCAGGGCTCTACAACCCCTTGTCCGAACAGCTGAAAGACGAGGCCGTTGGAAAGCTGAGGTCTCTGAGGCGTTTCGGCCTGATTTCTGCGAGTCGGCTAAATCGCTCGGTGGCACTCGTCCTTGAGTGTTATCAGTTGAGGCACGATGCCGACGCTCGCGGGGGGAGTCGGAGGCAGAGGTTAGACGCCGCGAGGGCTCGGCTGGAGGAAATATGCTCAGAGTACCACGAGCAGTGCTCTCTGCACCTCATTCCCCTGCTGTTGTAATTATTCCGCTCCCTTTTTTTTATACGGCTGAGGAGCTTATAGTACCCTTTGAATGAATAAGATTCTTTTTCTTTTGTTGCAATGCATTATTGACCCCTTTCATTATATAAACAAAAAGATCTCAAGAAAGGCGTACATCGCTTTGGAAAGAAAATACATGCTAGTAGATGATCTTATTCACGCAGCTTGAGCCCCTCGGATGTCTGTTGGCATCTATGCCCGGCATAGGGCACCGAGCTTCGTGGGTACCAGGCGTATCCTCCGCTGACACTACCATGATCTGGCCAATGGTCAACTAGGCGGGAGGGGGACGCTGCTCTTGCTCGCGGTTAGCTTGCCGCTTATCCCTTAGGTACGCTGCGAGGTGCCCCGAACGGATGAGCTCCTCAATATAGTCTCAGGATTGTTTGCAGCTCTCCGTGGAGTAGCCTAGCGACCTATGGAAACCGCGGTAGGGGCTCCGGATTCGCTTTGAGGCCATGCGCGGGATCGGAGGAAGCTTGAAGAACCCCTCGCCCTTGGTCTCATCTAGTAGCACCGCCTAGAAGACGTTGAGCGGGGTGTACTCCTGGAATTTTGGGAGATAGGGTTTTTGCCGCTCAGGTCCCCTTCTCTCTTCTCTTGCCCTTTTTTTTGGTCGGTTTGCTCTGCCCTGGGGAGATTTGCGTTCACCTCGGATTCAAGCTGGACCTCGCGCTCGGCCCAGGCCTTTACCTCGGCCATGGTCTTAGGTTGCTCCAATGCAAAGGAGCGTAGCCACTCCTTGTGTCTAAAACCAGACCTCGGTGCCGTGATGACCGTTTCGTCCCGGTGCTCTGGGACCTCGAGAAGGGCGTTGTAGAAGCGGGTGACGTGTGCTTTGAACGTCTCCTTATCCCCGCTCTTGATCGTGAAGAGATAGTCAACTGTGCGTTTTTGCCGCCTGTTCCCGACGAAGTGGCCGAGGAATTGGGTGGCCAGCTCGTCGAAGGTTGAGATCGAGCGTGGCTCGAGTCCTTGGAACCAGTCTCGTCCCGATTGGATGAGAGTGGTCAGGAAGGCTCGGTACTGGACGGCATCGGAGTTGTCTTGGAAGCTCATTCCCGCGGTGAATGCATCCAAGTGGTCCTTCGGGTCAGATTTGCCGTCGAAGAGGGAGACCTTTAGGGCTTGTTGCGAGAGGAGACGTGTACGGCAAGCAGCTCCTCGGTGAACGGTTTGGTGAGCGAGTCGGCGGCGTACTTAGCCCCGTCGCTCGAGCGGTGACCTTCTCGATGCATACCCTCGATCTTCTTCTCGAGGGCGTCGAGTCGGTCGTGGTACCCCGACGATTCGGCGCATTCCGATCCTAGGCCTCTGCTGTTGGAGGCCTACGTCTGGTCGCAGCTCCGGTTCCTCTCAATGAGGTTCCTTAGATCCCCCGGCGAGGTGGCCTTCGAGCCGCCGCGGCCAATCCCGTCCGTGCGACCCCGTCAAGGGAAGGGGTGTCGGTCATGCCTGGTAATATGCGAGCTAACAGACATCTCCTCGAGAGGGACATGTGGGTGGAGGACCTCGGGGCGAGGTGCTCTGGCGACGGACCTCGGCGTGGAACTGTGGGGCGCCCAGCGAGTCTCAGAACGTATTGGCCTGAGAGATCCGCGGCCGCGGGAGGTAGGGAGGCAGTGGTCGGCAGCGCCGATGCGAACAAAGTCTTCTATCTCCCGGTAGGGGTCCTGGTCCCGAGGCGGGGGAGCGGCGACTTGGTGATCTTGCCCCACCGTTTGGACGCGGATCAGCGCCTCCACAACAGACGCGAGTCGGTCTATGCGGCAGGCGAGGGCGTTGATGGCATTCGGCGGAGGAGGTTCGTCCGCGCCTCCGTTGAGGGGGAGGCGGCGGCTGGTGCTTAGATCGTCGTGATGATCGCTCGCCATTAGGTTGAGATCGGAAGGCGAACTTTTGTTTTTATGGAATCAAAGGTTTCCCACAGACGGCGCCGGCTGATGGAGGCGTAGATCTCCTTCAGATGTTGCCCTCCGTTGATCTGCTAACGGCTGCGATGGGTGACTGAGATTGGCTCTGGAGGCAGGCTCCTGAAGCGTGTGGATCTCAATGGGTTTGAGGTTGGTTGTTGCCGTGCTACCTGCAAGGAAGTCCCGGGGTGTTTGTACCACCGAGGACCCTCCGACAATCAAGTTAGAGAGGAAGTCCGAGCAGAGTAACGGCTTAGTGGAGTCAAAATGGCTTACTTGAACCGTCTGAAGAAGGGGTTTATAGAGCAGTGGCAGCAGGCAGGGCAGGCGCGAGAATCACGCCGGCCGTTACGCTCCCGACGTCACGCCCGCGTGATGAGCGGGATCTCCCATTAATGGCGAGACAGGCTCGTTAATGGGGGATCGTGATGGCGTGGAACGTGGGATGTGGCCGGCGGATATCTCGTGCATAGCGAAATTCGCGGGATGGCGGTTGCGCCTGTGAGCGGTGCCGTTGGTCGGTCGATAAGACCGAGGAAGAAGACCTCGGGGGGAGAGCTCGCGAACGAGCGGGAGAGCCGAGATATCTTGGTTCTGCTGTAGCCCGAAGACGAGCTGTGAGGCCGAGGAGGCCGGTTATGCAGGGGGCTCGTAGGTGAGCCAGCGTTTGCTCGGCCACTGTAGACCCTTTCTTGCATGCTCTGGGACACGTTATCTGCCACGTGCCATGATCTGGGAGATCACCGATATCGAGCATCATCACCAACTGATAATGTTTGATGCATCCCGATATATATGATTTGCCGAGTAGGTAGAGTTTAAGCATGATTCGATTGCTTCATGAAATTTATAAGCTTCAGCTGTCTTGAGAGCTGTATAGGAATCGACCCGATGCAATAAATAAGACCAATCCATTTTGATGAAGCCGGATGGCGTAAACCCAACTCCATGTCTCCTGCTTCGGCCCGAAACAAACAACAAACGACTATCGAGTTCGGCCTTCTTACCCGACAGGCTACAGGACTTGTCCCACCAAGTCGGACGAGCCAAGACCAAAGCCGACGAAACTAGCAGTCCCTTGGCTGTTCCAGCGAAAACTTGACAAAATGTGGACTTAAAGAAAGGATTAGTTGCTCAAAGTCCCCATGTAGTTTAATCCCATGCGGCACTTTACACCCTTTCATGTGATTTATTAATGCAAACACCCCTCCATTTCACTAAATTATACTAAAATACCTTTTACTATTCTTGGTTTTTCACTAAACTGCCTTAAATTAACTAAATTACTAAAAATTTCACTAAAATACCCATAACTATTGATGTTTTTCAGTAAACTACCTTAAAAATTAAACTAAACAATTTATCTTAGTAAATTAACTAAATTATTATAAATTTCACTAAAATACCCTTAACGTTTGTTGTTTTCACTGAACTATCATTAAATTTTTTAATAAAAAACTCTTGTCTGCTCAATGTTACTTATTTACACTAAAATACCCTTAACTATTGTTCTTTTTCAACGGAAATACCCTTAACTATTATTGTTTTTTACTAAATCACCTACAAAAATTCGCTAAATTACCCTAACGCCAACCCTAACCATAATCCTAAACTATCCCTAACCCTATCCCCTAACCCTAATTAACCCTAACCCTAACCAAATCCCCAACCCTAACCCTAATCCCTAACCCAACCCAAACCCTAACTCTACCCGAACACCAACAATATCACCATCAACATCAATAACAGCAGCAGCAGCAGCAACAGTAGTAGTCAATAAAAAATAAAAAAATAGGTATTCTGCAAAAAAAAAAAAATAAACAAAATAAAATTTACCTTTTGACGACGGCGGCGGCGACCTAGGGCTTTGATCAGATTCGACAACGGTTTAAAGCAAAATTTAAAATTAAACAAAAAAAATTAAAATCATCGTAATCCTAATCAATTTTACTTACCTCTAGACGACGACAGCGAGATTCGACGACGACGACGACCTAGCTTCGACGACGGCGATGACGAGCTTCGACGATGAGCTCGATCGGGACTGGACCTTCAACAACGAGCTCGACCAAGGAGGCAAGGGCTTCGAAGTTGACGGCCACTGCGGCGGCGGCGGGCAGCTCCAACGGCAGGAGAGGTTACGGTGACGAGAGGATTTTTGGCGCTGGGTGAAAATTTGGGAGGGATGGGATGGGCTTTTATCTTCTATGCATTGTTGGACCCACCATTTATTTTATTAGTAGCGGTTAGAACCGTGACCAAATCTTTTATAACCGTGACCATAAATTGATCACACTTATAACCATGACCAAATACACATTACTAGTGTAAACACCAACAAGCAAGTTCTAGAGTAATATTAACAATTTTAAAAGTGGAAATTGAGTATTTTAAAGAGCTTTGGTCGATGAGAAAAACAGGTCTTTGCACTAATAAAGCACTAATAAATCGGCTTTATGCAATCAGCCTCTAATAAAAACAGCGACAACTCTTGACCATCACATCACAGCATTAGAGGAAGCTCAAATACAGAGCTGTATCTTACTCAGAAATCAGAATGTAAAACTCGCAAAAGAGCCACATAAACAATGTCTGGCTCCATCACAATAAATCTATAACGAAACCTGAGAAGAAAAGAAAATAAACGTCGGAATCTAACAGTAATATTTCCCGATTCAGAGCATAAATAGATTAAAATCTATATCCGTAGCAGCCACTCACAATCTGATGCTTGTTTTAATTATGTCGAAGGACAAATGTTACAACTCCTCTACAGCTCTGATCTATTTTAGCTGAAGATCGAGATAATTCTGAACTGAAAATAAAACAACACTAGGATACAGAGACCCCTAGTCCTTGTGACAAGCAGATTTAATAAGGACGGTATCGACGCCCATGGTTCCTATCACTGCCCCGCCCCCTGCTTTCACTCGAGCCACCACGATGCTCGCTTCTTCTAGAAGGTGGTGGAGCCTGTGCACCAGGCTGTTGTCTGAAAAATATCAGACGTGAAAAATATAAATCTTAGCAATGGTTGATCATAGAATTTGCATGATAATAATGAATTAAGAAATTAAATCGGTGCTTACAGAACATAACCAATGCGACCATCAGGTAAAACCATAGGAACCATTCTCATCCCTGATGGCGTCGGCCCTCTACCATATATTACAGGCTGTAAAAATTTCACAAACCCACCAAATTTTCTAGTAAGCCAAAAAAGGAAAAGGGCAGGGTTATTGATTTGAAGCCTAATTTCACTTGAAAAGAGAACGCAACAAAACCTGGCCGAGTCCTGCAGCGCCATAAGCCCCATATGGATCTCCTCCTCCTCCAGGGAAACCACCATACGAAGGGTATTGAGGGTAATTTGGTAATTTTCCATGAGCAGGCTTTTTGTCTGTCTGAGGCTTAGCGAGGACGACCTCGATCGGTTGTCCTGAATCCAAATGAGTGATAATTAGCAACAGAATGGTGCAATCACACTTGCACATTCTGTACAAAGGGTTGCTTGGAATTTTTCTTTTCTTTTCTTGTTAGAATGGAAAATACAATATTTATTATAAGTAAATGATTTAAAAACAATCATCTTGATAATTTCAACTTGCTTTGATTTCAAATCCAAAGCACATCTTGTGTTTGATTGAACAAAAAACAATGGAAATGCAACATTTGCTTATATGCTACAAGATTGCAGTGATTAAATGAGGGATGATGTGACGCCCCTAAGTTATAATCGCATTTCTCAAGCTGTAACATTTGTTCCAAATATTGGCTGCAAAAAGTTGTTGCATTTTACATGTTCAATTTTGAAATCTAGGTAAATATTTCTTACGAAACATAGGCAATGAATTATTTTGTACAAATGCTGCATACAGCAATGTTTCCTAACAAGCAAATAGCTCCCAAGATGGTACTACTCTAAATTTTCTTAAATCTGTTGCTATTAATTTGTGCTTAATTGCCTTTTAAAAAATCGTCACAATATTTTCTCAAGCAATTTAACAAATGCATACCTAATTATCTGTTCACCAAGCGGTAAAGCAAACCAACCTTTCACCTTCATCAACAGACAAATTCATGTGACCATGTTGTCACATTTAGATTGTTTAGTCAAAATGGGTCACTATAGAGCAAGACTCATGAAAGATTTGCCAAAGACTTAATTTTGACCAAGGAACAATGGTCAAAACAGGACATCGAACTTGTCTAAATTAGTTTCAAAATTTTGACGAAGCAACTACTGTCAAGAATGGAGTATTCCAGAATCAATATTAACAGTTTTCATCCTCCAAATTCTCCATAAGTCATGTCCTCCAAGTTCCTAGGCTGGAGAGAAAAATAGATAAAAGGGAAGGAATATTTGCTGTGGTAAATTACATTGTACTCTTAGGCCATGAGGCCCAAAAAAAAACAATTGTCCAAAAATGACCCTCTCATCAATGTTTTAAGAAAAAGGGTAAATTTTATTAAACCGATACACCTTTTGAGGTTTTTGAGATAACCCCACTGAACATTAAAAATGCTATAAAACCCTATTGAAGGGTATTTTCGTAAAAAATTGAAAGGTATTTTTGTATAAAAAAATCATATTCCGTTCATTTTGAGTCTATTCAATCTATCCACAAGACATTTTGGGGTTATTCGGTCCAATTGTGGCTCACACGAGTTAACCAAACTAACAATTTCATACAAACCGATAATTCAGTGGGGTTTTATAATATTTTTAAAGTTCAATGGGGTTATCTCAAAACCCCCAAAAGGTGGATGGGGTTTAGTAAAATTTAACCTAAACAAATGAATTATTGATATAATTAGAAGTAAGACAGCCTTACCAACCAAAGCATAATATTATCCATATCCATCAGAAATTACTATATTATTATATAAACAAATAACCATCAGATGCCGATATGAGGGAAAAAAGATTTTAAGTGTGTAATGCATATTTAGTAACAAAATTTCCAAACAACTGTTTGAATAGGCGATGCGAGAGCAGAAGAACATTACCGTCGATTTCATATTTCTCAGATCCTTCAACTGCCTTTAAAGCACTAGATCTCTCTTTAAAATAGACGAACCCAAAGTTCCGCTTACTTTGCCCTGTTTTGGACGGTGGCATAACAACTTTGGTGACTTCTCCATGATGCTCGAATAGAGCTTTCAACTTTTCGGACGTAATGCCCTCTGGCAAATTCTTTATATAGATGGTCTTCACCTGTATATATCCAGCAATTTGATATTATAATGCAAAATAATGTTGAAAGGTTATTCCAGTGGATTAGCAATTCCTGAAGCATAAGCTCATTTGGTTAAAGGTTTACGGCCAAAGCAAAAAAGGACCTCAACAATATAGCAAAATGTAATATACAAGTTTTAAAATTTCAGTTTAACGATCCCACAATTAGTAACCTCAAATAGCAGATAAACCCCAAAAACTGTGAGCTCGTGAGATGTAGCTTAGAAAGTAAGTTGGAATATTGTTGGAAAGGCCTTGCAGAAAACAAGGCTTGTAAACAATGATGCATACAAAGTACAAATCCACTGAAAGCAGACTTTAACCACCATACCTCCATTGTCAATTGTTACAATGAAATAAACTTAAAATCTGTGGGTAGGCAGCACAGAACAGCGAGGTGAGACTAAGGAACTTCGCTAACAAAGCCAAAGGTTAGCTGTGGTTACAAAAGCTAAGCAAAGCTTCATCACGGAAACTATGCAGCATATAAGATATATAAGGAACCAGCTACCTAAGAAGCAAAGACAATGAACATGGCACAGTATGACATGCTGACAATAAAAAATATCCTCAAAAGTAGTTAAAGAACGGAAATGGCACAGCAAAATGTGTCATGCTCTCCTTCCAACATAGATATGGATCACGACTAGAAGTGTCATTGCCCGCTAGAGATAGAGGTCATGTATGAAGGAAATGCTTTTTCCCAATGAAAATAGTCCTAACTGATAAGTGCCTGTTTGGATTTGGAGTTAGGAATACCGGAGTTAAAATATAAGGTGAAGGTATAGGTAATGCTTCTCGAGCTTGCAAGGCCCTAGCTCCGCTTAAAATTTAACTTTGATGGGCTGTTTACCTTTGGAGTTGTGTAAACTCCAGAGTGAGTGTTTTCTTCTTAATTTTTGGAGACTAGAGAAAAGAGGTGGATTGTCCTAACATTGGAGTTTAGTTACCTCCGGTTATCTAAATTCCAAACTAAAAGCGGAATAGTGCATATTGCATAGTTAGAAAACTGCAGTTAAGTTTAGACAACTTCATAAAACTTCCGGATATCGTAACTCAACTCCAAAAAGCCAATCCGGCCCTAAATTCATACTAAATGCCAATAAACAAAACGTGGCATAGAAGGTTGATTTATTTAAATATATGATGTATATGAACTAATTAGTTGCAACCAAACAAGTACATTAACCAAGTTATACAGGATGGTGATCATAGGGCTGAAAAGCATGTGTGTGGATGTCAAATGAATAGAGGCAGGCAGGCAGGCAGGCAGGCAGGCAAGTGATGTGTGCAAACAATAACAGGAAAATTCTAAAATGAATGCAATGCAAACAAACAAGATGCAAATCCAAAACTAAATGCATGCACACACAAAGATATCTATAATGGATAAAAATTGCAATTGAACCCATAAATTGAAAATTCGAGTTGATCTACCAAAAATAATAAATTGCCTCACCAATCTTGTACAGATCCAATATTATAGTTTCAGAAAGACAGGGTCAAAATGGCCTAGATCTAGTATTGCACAAAAATGTGCCATCACTGAACCCAAACCAGTTAAGTCAAATTATTTTCTTAACTAATATCCAAAAGAAGCAACTGAACCACATTACCTCTCGGGACCTTGCTGTATGAAGCAGAGCTGATCCATTGGGATTGCTGATGGTGTTGGCTGCTTAAAGCTTGCAGCAAATAAAAAGGTAGCTGATCCGTTTGGATTCCTGATGGTTTTGGCAGCGGGATTGGAGTGGTGTCGACGACGTGGAGTAAACCCTAAATAGGGCTCTCCGGTGGTGGTTCTTTTCCTCTCTGATTTCTTTTCTTTTCTTTTCTATTGATTTTTTCTTGGTTGCGACTGCTAGGACTGAAGTGGCAATGTTGTAATTATTTCAAACTTCACTTTTAGAATGTGTAGTAGGGGTTTGTTTGGATGAGTTTTGGATGGTTGGGATTTAGTTTGAAGGGAAATGGAAAGTTAGAATTTAAGTGGAGCTAGGGAAGTTTTAGGACGAGAAGAAAGAGGAATAAAAATTCAATTCACACCCTCAATTAGGATTCACACCTGATGAAGATAAGAACCAAATTGCAAAAAATCAGCAACTAACTCAATTCATTCTTTACAGAGAAAACACAAAGGGTCTACGCTCCTTCATACGAGGAACACCTGCGCTCAGTTTTGCTGAAAACTCTGACTAAATTTGCAAAAAATTAAAATTTTTTTTAAAAAATAATTTTTTTTAAAAAAAACACACATAAACTAGAAAATCTATACAATTTACTGAAACCAAATAATCAGCAAACCACTTGGATCCCGCATGAGCATGTAGTTAGAGCAACATATATTTATTTGCTCCATTATGATCCTGTTTTACTATTACTTATTGAATAATGTTACACTAGGATTCATTCAAAGAGAAAACTGAGATTTTGATTTAAGTGGATTGATGGGCTCAACAAGGAGAACAGATTTTTAGAGGGTGCAGTGCATTTTGAGTTAAGATGGGAAATTTAATAGATCGATATGATGGTTCAAGTGTACTACTATTAAATTTTGATGGGCTGTACTTGTATGTGTTTTTTGTATGACTATATGGCTATTTCACTGTAGCTTCAAGGAATACTTGAATGTGCATGTATAGAGAGAGAGGGTGGGGGATCAAGGGAAGCTAGCGATAAAAGAAGCACAAAGCCTTTGAGTCATGAAGTTAACTGAGTAAGCTCCAAATTTAAACCTGAATCAATAAACACAATCTTGAAGAGCTGAAACCCTAAACTGTAAAAAAAAAAATCAAGGTAGTCTACACATGTATGAAAACCTAAGACAGTGAAGAAGTCAGAATAGCGAAATGAATGCATCCATAATTAGGGTGTGCGAATTGAGAGTCTAATCAATTCATGCGATCCCAACATTTTTAGAACCAAGCACACCAAATTCTAATGTCTGGACACTTCAAGAGCCTAGATCTAAAGCGTGTCATTGAAATCTGTCTGTTTTTGTTGTTATCTGAGCAAGCTCATGATCCAATATTTTTTCTAAAGCCAATTTTTTTCTAAAGCCAATCAAACTTTATGCCCCTCGATCTGAACTATTCGATACTGAGACCATAAGCTTTGTGAAAATTTGAAGCAACACAAAAAATTTAAAAACTTGTATTTGTTTCGTTGGGTATTTAAAAGTAGAGATAAGGTATAGATCACACACAATGCATTTTCCCCTTCCAATATTGTTTCATTTAACAATGATAGTTACAATTTTATAGCATTGGTTAGTCAATAAGAAATTAATTTGGCAGATAATATATGTTCTTTATATAGTGTATAAGGTGATGACATTTGTAGCACAACCATACCAAATAGCCAATCAAATGCAATCACTTGTCGGATGAGGTGTTATACCTGAGAAGTCGCAGAAGCTTCAGCTGCATTTTTGGGTTCAGCCCAGGTGATGGTGGGATTGCTCCCATCAATCTTAAATTGAGAGCTCGACATTTTCTGCCTTGCGTACTCGGCACAAGCATGGTTGTAATACCCAACAAAAAGGAAGCCACGATTCCGGTTTGGATTTTCTAGATCCTGAAATTATAATCGAATATAACTAAAGAATACAAGTTGATGTAATGGGTACACAAGCTCATATTTCATCAGGAAAAGTAGTACCATGAAGAATTCGATATTTGCTACTCCAGGACCAGTCTCGTGAAGTATTTTCGTCAACTCTTCCTTTGTCAAATCCTTTGGAAGATTTCCAACAAACAATCTATTTTTGACTTGAGAAAGAGAACATCTCAAGGTTTTCCCCTATAATGCATAACAAAAAGGCATAACATTAAAACCTAGCAATAAGGTGCAATTTAATAAACAAGTATATCACCTTGAATTCTTTATCTTGCATCTCTTCAATGGCCTTCTGTGCAGCATCTTTTGTTGTAAATGTGACAAAAGCAAACCCCTTGCTTTCCCTTTTTACCTTATCCTTCACCAATTTAACCTGTCAAGGATAGGCAATTAACAAGCATTGTACAATATTCTATTACGTAATTAGAAGATGACGAGAATCATAAGGTAACTGATAAGTATGTTGATCAAGGTTCGAGGTTTCAGCCGAAACCACCGACACGTGGTGGTTTCGTATCGGTTTTGGTGGAGACTGATACGAAACCAACCGAGACCGATACGAAACCAACCATACAATATCATTTCAGCCAAAACCTTTAAAAACTAATTTTTTACACCATTTTTACTGTCATTGTGATCACTGTAGGCCTTCGTTGTTAAAAAACCGCAAAAAAGTGAACCCAAACCAATATTAATACTTATCTAAGTACACTTTTCAATATATTTTGCATCATGGCTGGATTTTTAAATACTGAGATCATTCTCTTGTAATATAGAAGCATAAATTTAAGTATTTAATATATCAACACTTATGTATATTTTGTATTACCGTCGAAACCGAAACCCGAGCCGAGATTAGCGAAACTAGCCGAGATTAGCGAAACTAATAAAATTATGAGCGACCGAAACCGAAACTGAGTTCTCGAACCTTGATGTTGATGCAAAATGGCAAACACAATCAAGCAGATGATGCATGCAATAACAGAAAACCATACTGATGCGATGTCAATGTCCATGGGATGCAGGTTAAACAAGCAAAAGATCCAATAATTGATAGCCAACTGGTCATGAACAAATAAAAAAGGATTTACCCTAGAATACCCTTAACTATCACTATTTTTACTAAACTACCATCAAGTTTTCAATAACAAGTTTCCTTAAAACACCACATTTAATGGTATTTTAGTGGGGGGAAACTCCCTTAAACCAAAGTTTGTGGAGCTTTACTATAACTTTTTTTTTAAAAAACTTAATGGTGGTTTAGTGGAAAAACATCGATGGTTAAGGGTATTTTAGTGTAATTTTGGCAACCAATAATATAATATCTTTAAGTGAGATGGCCACCTCAAAAATTTCACCAAATTGTTCACAATGCTCTCGAAGGTCCTCCTCTATGGTGTCACGAGAAAGGCCACCAATGAAAACTTCCGAACCATGAGGTGGAAGAGAGAGCAATTCAGCATGCTTCTCGTTGTCGACTTCATCTTTCGAATTGACTGGTATTCCCTCGTGTTTCATGGAGCCAGAAGCACCCACGGCTTCGTCAGGCTCAGAAACTTCGTCATGATCCTCATCTTCAAAGTCATGGTCTTGCTCTTGCTCTCTGTGTTCATCTATGGTTCTCCTGTAACCATCATCATCTGAACGATCTTGCTCTTTGTATTCATCTCTTGTTCTATTATAACTATCATCATCTGAATGGTCTTGCTCTTTGTATTCATCTCTTGTTCTTCTATAGCCATCATCTTCTGCAGGATCTTCATCATCCATCATATCTTCAATGTCATTGTCTCCCTCAAGATCAATTTGTTCCTCAGCTTCTACTGATTCATACTGACCAGCCATAATTTACCTATTATAGTTCTATCTTATCGCATCACGCCGTCATGTTTCCAGATTCAAATTGAAAAACCAACACAACACTAAGAATCTGCAAAAAAGACAATTCAGGAAATTGGTGCATCTTCATTAATAAATGCAATGTTCACAGAATATTAAAGGTTGCAGGTAACACCCTTCTTTTATCTTCATCCAGAAATTATACAAACCCTCAACCCACTTATTGGCTCTTTGAACCCCTAAGATTAGCATTGGTCTGATTCTAAAATATCAAATATGATATGACTGCTGACTAATAAAGGGGTGCCATGTGCTAATAAATTAGTTGAAGGTTACAAGTGTTGGATGAGGTATAGATGATGGGTGTTATATGCAGTCATCTCAGTATTAAACAACTAGCAGGATTGCACAACATATAAATTTCAGTACTCTAATAAACTATAAGAACAATAATCTGTCCATATTTAAGGACTCGTTCTACTTCTTTCTATATTGTTGACAAAAAAAGGATTTTTTCCCCCAATACCCATGAGTCTAGGTGCTGTCAAAATATAATATTGACAGTCTACTAAGCAAACAATTTATACCTAAATGATAAATGCCTTTTTCCTGTTTTAATGATAGCTAAACATGTGCATTAGTATCTAACTTGTTTTGCTCAGGTTTCGTTTACAGGCAATACTGTAGAAAGGTTTATCATGTTGTGTATCTTAAAGTGTTCATCATACTTCTGCCTCATGGTCAATTACAATATATAGAATGAAGATCCTGTTCATGGTTCAACTGTTGCTGGTGAACACATATACTACAATGAGACATGATTGATCAGTTTCTTTAGTTGATTTAGGAAGTCATGTGATTTCTATATGAACATGTATGTCTTTTGCTGTTCTCAATAACAACAATTGTAACGAGGAAGAAGAAGAACCAAAACTAAAAAATTAAATATGTATGGAGGACTACCAAATGAAACCAATAATAATGAAATTTTCTGATGCGCGACAGGAAATATATACATCTATTGAAATAGAGACAATCAAACGTGAAAATCAGAAGAGATAAAAAATTAAGTAATTCCAATGATAAACCACAGTAATGTGGTTACATACTAGATATGAACTGCATCGGTTTTCATCATTGTTTAGATGTCTTTCTACCAGTTTGTGTCCGTTAAAATCCAGAAATAAAATTTTGACATAGATTTCCCAACATACAGAAAATCCTTGCACCAAACCTCAATTCCTTATAGAGCTTCCGCAAGTATATCCAGCATCCTTTTTTATGTTAGGGAATCGAACCAGCGACCCCTCGATTTGGAGAGGAAATTCTTACACCATGAGCTATGCCCAATTGGTTGTACCCAGCATCCTTGTTATAGCTTAATCATGACTCCCATTTTTATGTATTTATAGGTAGCATATCAGTCTCAAATCCCTTCAATATAACAGATGTGGCTCGCAAAGATGCTTATTAACAATCTTGATCTTAAAAACGAGTAAGATTCTGTTAGCATCTTCTACATCGTTCTTTTGTGGGTATAAAATGCTTCTTTTTAACATTATCTTCATTATAGATTTAATTTTCTTAAGCTATTTGTAAGATAGGAGTTTTGTTATGCCTACATATTTAAATGAAAGTTCATTCCAGTTCACAAAAAAAAAAAAAAAATTGCATTAGGAACTGCTATCATGCGATATCATGGTTCCAATGTGTGCACATGATAACATAAAACGACGACTTCTTAAGAAAAGAAAGGTTGTAACCAAAATTCAAGGGGTGCCCTCTTCTCTTTTTTCCAAGAAAAATTCAAACAATATAAATGAAAACAAGTCTTTATCCCAAGAAGTTCTGAGGTCAGCTACATGAATCATCTTCTCTGATTCTACTCTGTTAAGGGTTGCATCAACAATTCAAGTGACAATTAATATATCTTTGTTAACCCCTTCATCCATGTTCTATCCCTTATTGCATCATTAACTGTAATTTTGTCACCGCTCCTAGTTCACGTATTCACTGGCCCTTTGTAGCACCTTTAGCCATAAATTGGTCACTCCTCCAAACTAGCATATTTATCTTCCCTTATAATGTTCTAAACGTCGGATGTAAGCCTTTTATTCTAAAATGCCAGATGTAAGCTAATACTGTCGAAAATCGTGAGGAAATGCCGTGATTTATCAAACTAATATCATGGTGCCGTTTTGGAGAAATGTTGGCCGATATGTCGAGGACATTGATATCTGGTCAAAAATCATGATTTTTCTATTATTTTTTAAATTGGGTTTTCAAATACTAATTTAAACACCCATGATTTACCAAATCCAATAGTTAAGAAAACCTCAAAGTAGTAGACTTGATTCTTTACTCTTAAAACCATTCATTTGATAAATCCTCAACAAAACCCTACATCCAAGCGTATCTCCTCTCGTCCTCAACAACTCCTCCACAAAACCTACATCCAAACATCTTTGACAAACCTTTCGACTTTCAGAGGCTCGCCTTTCTTTTTTGACAAAGCAAAAAGTCGAATTATCTTGGGGATTTTGTGATTTTATCGGTATATTGATTAAATTTATAATTTTGCTAATAGTTTTTCTAAATTGTTCTTCTATTCTTGCAATTAAGATATTTAGTGGATGTAAATTTTGTTAAGGCTAAACCGCATAACAATACCTCCAACTCCAACTATCACGATTTTTTTATCTAACTACATTAATCTAGTTTTATTAGAAAAAACTACCAGAAACTACCATCCCCGATAGCAAAAATAAGGGATTGAAGAAATGTGTCGTGTTGGGGATATACCCTGGCGTTATTGAACATTTGCAAACGTTAACTTAAGTTACCACGTCATCAAATTAGTACATGATCTCTCCATTTTACCCATGTTGCTGCTTTTGAAAGCTTTTCTGTCACTTCATTATTCTTTCCTCTTTTTCTTTTTTTCTAGATCTAGAACAAAAATCACAGTCTTCTTCTTCAAAACACCACCACCATGGAAAACTTTGTAATTGTGGGCCTTTTTAACTCCTTAATCATGAAAAGGGGTTGGATGCTTTGCAATTGTGGACTTCACAATCATCTTCCTCTTCTTCAAAACCCCTATTCACATGAAATCCTTAACCCCAAACCACATTTCAAACTATAAACAAAAACCCTAATCACATTGAAGCAATAAATAATCCTAATCACAAGGTTAACGGTAAAATAAACTTAGTCCTAACCCTAAAATAGCAATTAGGTTACAAAAATTGAGATCACAAAACTCCTATTTCAAGGGATCATCAACTTTCTACAAGAAAAATGCTCGATCCTTTTGATTGAGGAAAATTGCTACGCTAAAGTTAATGGGTTAGGGTAAAAATCAATGGGTAGGGTAATTGAGGGGCACAACGGTCAATATATAAATGATTTTGACGCCGTAGGATAGCTATTTGCCAGACGAAAAGATCGAGAGTGTTTCCTCTAATTTGCTTAATCTACGGTATTTATCGCAAAGATCATGATAGTTGTAGGTATTTTTATGCAGTTTAGCCTGTTGTTGATGTCTAAATTAGAACACAAAAATTTAAGAAAACGTCACCAGCATATCCCGACATCTGCCATCACATGAACCAAAATCTAAAATTTTGAACATTGTCTTAGCTGCACATGTTTAAACCATCTCAATCGATTCTCCATTATCTTATTGTGTATGGTTGCTAACCCACCTACTTGCAAATACATTCTTATTATGTCGTTTGGCATCTTATCACTCATCCATCTCAACATTCTAATTTAAGCTACACGTCTTATGGACATGATGTTTCTTAATCGCCCAACATTATGATTCATAAAACCATACCATTTTTATAGCCACTTCATATAATATTTCCCTTAATTTTCATGAGTATTCTTCGATCACATAATACTCATAAAGCAATTATACACTTCAAAATCCTGTCTTGAAAAGACAGATCCTCCTGAATCTCGTCATTGTGATTACAAAAAAATTAAAATACTTAATGAAAACATCGTTATTTATTGTAAAATCATCTCTCACTCAGATATTTCTTGAGTTCGGTTTGCTTAAAACCATAATTCTTCCTAGAAAAATCTATTTCTAGATTCTTCATTAGCATTTTTCCACTAATTTCACAAAAAAGGAACTCAATCAACAAGCTATCACAAATCAATTGAAGATAAAATTAGGGGGGTTTTAAAAAAAATGGATTAAGTTAATAAATCCTAAGTCAAAAGGGCGCGATTATGTGAAGCGGATCTGAGAGCAATAAATGATGAGAACGAAAATTACTAAATTATTCAGAAAAAAATCGAAGAAATTATGAGCTTTGGATTTTTGAGGGGATCGAAATAAATCGAGAAAATCTTACAGTAGATCGAGAGGGAGAGGAAGATGGGGTTTGGCTGCAGATGCAGAGCTTAACCTATATTCCTCGATGGTCGTCTTATACAGTGGGGGACAGCTTGCTGGTGGATTGGGCTGGGTTAAGACACTACACGGCCCATTTAACTCTGGGAATCATAATCAAGGTTTAAAATCAATTTTGGGATCAGAATCGACCGTTGACTTTTAGGATCCAGAATATCGGATTTTATATCGTTTGAGAAATGTAGATTTAAGAATTAAGTTAAGGGTTATGTGCTGTTTACCCCCCTAATTTATAGCTAATTATGTTACCCCCACCCCAATTTTATGCTATTTACTTCATACCCCCAATTCTAAGTTGTTATTTTTTACCCACCTAACCAGTCTGCCATCCAAAATTAACGTCGCCGTTGTCGATGTTTCATAACCCCAAATTAACCCACTGTCTCCATACCTCTCTTCAATAACGTCTTCTGTGTGTGTGTGTGTGTGTGTGTCGATTTGATGATCTAGGGATTGGATGCAGCGAAGGAGCGGTCATCCTTTACAGTGACGAGCAAGAACTTGTAAATTAAACTACAAAAGGCACTCCACAATTTCGTGGCTTGAGTGAGCTGGCGTAAAAAAACCTGACCCCGTGACTAATTTAAGATTTTCCGAGCTCGAGAGCAAACCCTGGCGTTTGATTTGGGGTTAATTTGGAAGATTTGGGCAGAGTGTTGTGGGGGGTGGGGGGAGGAGTTTGGGGGGCTTTAAAACCCTAGTCCAATAGTCTCTGTTAACCCCTCAACATGGTTCTCAAAATATTCTATTTTGCAAGAGCTAAGGGGTAATTAGTGGAACTTAAAGAAATTAGGTAGGTGTGTGTGTGGAGTAAATAGCCAAACTTTGGAGGTATGACATAATTAGTTATAAATTTGGGAGGTAAACAGTAAATAACCCTTAAGATAAATATAATTTTTAAGAATTAAGATATTTCTGAATAGGAAACTAAAGTACAATGTTTAATTATGTCAATAATAACCTACTAACCAATAGTAAAAGTCGATCAAACCATTAACATTAATAACCTTAATATTATGGTAAATCCAATATTATTCGCTATTGGAGGTAACGATCTCAGAACTCGGATGGCCGTTTTTAGGATCGGAATTGCCATCACGAATCGGGATCGACCGAGATTTCAAACCTTAATCATAGTTATAAAATGTTTTTCCATGATAATAAATGCAAGGCTTGATTTCCAAAAACTACCAAAAACGTATTGTGTTTGAGGATAATCTACCCAAAACTCTTATAAAAAACTACAATGGGTGATCGTCAACTCTTATATAGTGTTAATTTGAATAATACATAACATGTTTGCCTTTTAGTTAATTAATTTAATGGAGGCAATGGTAAGGCAGGTCGACGGGAAGAGGTGGCCGACAGGAGTGGTGGGATGGTGGACGGGAAGAGGTGGCCGACAGGAGTGGTGGGATGGTGGCCGGAGGTGGCAATGGAAAGAAAGGAGGAGTGGTGAGGTGGCAGCCAGAGATGGCAACTGCAAGAAGGGAGGCGGCGACAAAAGGATCAAGTCTAAGACAAGGATTTGAGAGAAGGAAAGGGGATGAAGATGAAGAGGAGGATGAGGGCACGACTCTAAGGATGGCTTGGTGACAAGCTTGGATGCGGCATTGTATGAGAAGGTTAGGTTAGGGTTAAAGATAAAGAAAGAGGGAGATGAAGAGGAGGACAAGGGCGGTGACTATATGAACACGTGCATCGTATGTGCAAGATACAAGTGACAACTAAACTAGAAGAGGATGAGGCATTGGCGTTCTCAAATTTAATTTGAATTAAACATTTAGAAAACCAAGAAAAATCCTTAGTTTTGCAATGGTCCTATAGAGTGTTTTTCGTCACCCATTGAGATGAATGCGTTCGCTTGTCAGACGCTGTACAGATTCTCCATCCGATAGCAGGCAGGGGGTTTATTTATTGTGGGGATCTTAATCTCCGGCAGCCATGTACAAAGCTGTCATTAATTACCCCTCATTTTGAGACGAGAGAACCCCCGATCAACGGGTCGTGATGGTCATGCGAACTCAGTGTTAAAATGTGTGTTTGAAAAGAATGCAAGTTTGTTTCATTTCATATTTTTTATTTATATTTTTTATTTTATTATTTATTTTTTTTATTTTATTTTATTTTAACAAGATGGTCTGAGTGCCATGTGGAGGGGAATTCGGGCTCGGGTATCCCGGGGCACCCGAGGGATGGCCTTTCCTCCGGAGGGGGGCCGAGGTCGACTCCCCCTTAGTGGGTCGACTCCCTCCACCTGGGGGGTCGGCTCCCCCCTGGGGGGGCCTCCCCTGAGGGATTGGCTTTCCCTTTTAGGGTTCCTATAGGAGACTCAAAGTAGGATTTTGGGGGGAGGCCCGGTTTCGGGAGCTCCTTTTGGGGCATCCGGCGTCGCTGTTAATGGGGGTTGTCCGGGTCGGGCGCCCCGGCAGGCTTTTTTCACTTTATATATATATATATATATATATATATATATATATATCTTTGGTTTTCTATTCTAAATTTATATTCTAGAAAAGACAAAGTGTGCGGATTTCAATAAAATTTCGGCGGCATAAGTATTAGATTTCTTCAGTTTTTGTTTAGAGGAAACATAGACCGATGATTGGTGCAATTTATTGTACATTTTTCTAACAAGTTTATCATTTTATTGTCATATATTATATTGTTTTGGGTCCTCTTGTCAATTTATACAGGTTACAGGGCGTGGATGCAAAAAGACGTAAAATTGTCCTAAAAGCCGGATAACGTGCGTGCAATGTGGACTTCATGGAGCTATATCAAAATCATGGAAGCAATTATCACAATGGAAACAAACTTTGGGAATCTAGACGCAAAACAACAGAAGACGTAACAAATCAAAGATGGATCTGCCTCAAATTTTCGGCCGAAATCATCAATGAGGGCAAATCAGCAGAAATTTAGTAGAGGTTTGAGTTGAGATTTTTAGGGTAGTTTAGTATGCTCTATTTATCTTTAGAAGTTTGTTCCAAGTCTCACAAAAGACTATAAAATGCTATGTATGATCTAGAGTTTAAATCATCTCTCTTTAGGTAATAACTTTTTCAAGTTTCTTAGAGAGATCAATTGTAAGTCTTTCCTTTTCTTTAATAAAATATTCTTTTTATTTTTTATTGTCTTGCTTTTTAATATGCGCAACTAATTTATTAATCTAAGTTTTTGTTTTGCATCTAATATGGTTGATGTTCTTATTACTTTATTCTCTTACCTTAAAAAAAGAATAACTTATATTCCATAGAGTTCTCTTAGTTTCTAATCTAAAAAAAATAACTCTTACATTTACAAAGTTGACGCCTTTAGTAAAAATTATGGATAGATTAGGATACCTACAAACTAATTAAGTTTATGATAGTTGACGCCTAGATACTTAATTAGGGACGGTAAGAATAAAACATGGATCATAGGTATTCTAACATATTTAATTAAATTAATCTAGACTAAACCTAGAACATTGTATTGGTAGATTGTTATGACCCGAATATGTGGAACGTGACTGGCACTTAAATTACGGAACGTTTCAAGGCGCAACGTAATCTAAGTAAGCCAAAACCCAGAAAACTAAACCGTTTAACAATTTGAGTGAAGGAAAACTTGTTTTAAAGCAAGTGGTTTTAACGAAATATGTGGCATTAAACATTTAAAAGCAACATCAGATTTTTCCGAAAATTTCGGCAGAGTCTCCTCTGTAAATACTGGCCCCCAAATGGGTACAACACATAAAAATACATATAAATGATTAAATAAGGTATCCCCAAGCGGGATCTAGCTCTTCGCCCATAGCGGAATCACAACCACATGCAATATGCATATCAAAAGTGCACAATAAGTATCAGAAAGCAAGAAACAAGCAAATACCACGTCGGCTCAAGTGAGCATCGACACCAAACACCACAAATACAAGTCTCACGAGTCTCATTGTCTAGTCAAATATATAAGGGTAGATGGAGTATACTAGATAAAATATCATGTACATGATGGAATAAAACTATCCTCGCAACCCACCTACGAGCAATGCTGCAAATCAAGCAAATGAAGCCAAAAGAGGAACAACGCCCGCCGCTACTGCGCTGACGGGTCAACCTGCATGATACTGTGGCACAACGGGGGTGAGTTGCCAACTCGTAAGTAGTAAATAATATCTAATAAGGCTATCGTAAGTATGCACGCAAATGCGTTTCAACCTACACATGTTGATATAATACGATGTACTAATATGAATGCAACATGAATGCTGTTCATACCATAATATTGCATTATTATATTCCCCATTCTTATTCTTTTTATAAATAAACAGGTGCTTTTGACGCATGTCTGCTACATGTTACAGGTTACAGATTCTTGGAGTGAAAACAGTGAAAAACACAAAAGACGACACAAAAGAAGGACTTTTGACCAACAAATAGGAAGATCTTAGTAAAGCCTAGAAGAAGAACGGTTCACCATCAACAAGGCAACGCAAGATCCATAAATACAAAGTATACGGTTAAAAGATCCATTGCAAAGTATTCACTGAAGATCTGGAGCTAATATAGAAGCCCAATTGATAAAAGAACCAAAGAACCAGAAGGACAAAAAGACCCAAAGCAAGCCACCAAAATTTCAGGATCCAAGCTCACCATTGGGCCGCGGTTCCGCGGCCCAAGCGCGCCCATGCCGCGGTTCCGCGGTCATATTGTGCCCGTGCGCGGAGAACTTTTTACCAAAATGTTTAGCGGCGCTGAAAAGTTGACCTAGGGCTATTTTTGTAAATTTAGACATGCGGATCAAAATGTAACCTAGGGTTTCCTATTCTCTATAAATAGGAACTCTAAAGAATGTATTTTCTTATGCCTCCCTTTAATAATAAAATTTAGAAATTCTTTTGGAGAGCATCGGTGTTTCTTTTCCATTCAGAAATTCAGATCTGACAAACCTGCATGGATGATTGGAGGGATGCATCTGTAGGTAGATTTAATTTCATGCCCTAGGAACTTGTTTAGGGTTTAGCTTTGGGGAAGGATTTTAAGAGATGAGATCCCTCATCCCTTTCTTACCCACCAAATATTTACAATAGGACTCCATGCATACACGCACATATCGCGCCCTACGGCATCCTACCCCTCGAGGTAACGATGACACCGTAGTGTAAAAGCTCGGTTGCGCGCGTTTTCCATGAAGGTTAGGGTAAGGATCTCTAAAGGAAGGACAAGAACCTAAAGGAAGGAACACCTTCCCGAATAGATCTAATCCCCTTTATTGATAATTACCATAACTCCTTACAAATCTTCATTCGGGTATAGAAAGCGTTGAGATTTAATTGCATTTCCAAACCATCCCTAAACCTAACCCTAGCAAGAATAGATCTAGATAATTGCCCTAGGTTAATTAGATTTTTAGATTTAATAATCAACCGAACGCCCTTCGGAATTAACTCGTAAGAACGAATCGGAAATTCACAACATCCCTGTGGACCGACCCGTACTCACCGGCTAGCTGCAAAGCGACGCCGTTCTTGATTGCGGTTACAAATATTTTTGATCTATCTTTTAGAAAGCGCAAGCACGCTAAAACACTCAAATCAAATGGCGCCGTTGCCGGGGATGGCGTAGAATTTTCTTTTCGCGATTTCGGGTTAATCATAAAATTAAAAAAATCATAAAAATCTGAAAAATAAAAAAAAATATAAAAATATATATATTTTGTTATTTTTTGAAGGGATACTTTATTGTTTTAATTTTGCAGGATATACAAAGACGATCGGGAAATTTCCAGAAGGCGAAAAAGAAATCAGAAGATCGAAACAGAAGGGGAATTAAATAACAGTACAGAGCAATTTTTCTGCAGACCTAATTCCACCACAAAGCCGCGTTTCCGCGGCCAAAACCCACCTTAGGCAGCGGAAACGCGGCCGTTTTGTCGAATCATCGCACTAAAATTTTTTTGGGGATCTGAGCCATCAAGAAGACCGTGGAACCGCGGTGTTAGAGCTAAATTGCCGCGGAAGGGCGACGATCTGGTGGCATTTTCTTCTGAAAAATTTTCTGTAAGATTTTCTGTTCCTCCTCTACAATTTTTGAAATATATTTTCTGGAAATTCCTGCAAGATTCTGTGAGCTATAAAATATATTGCCTTCCATATAACAATTTTGTGCAGGATTTTTGGGCCCCGCTTGAAATGAAATTAGATTGCAAGTAATATTTTGTTGTTGCATATCTTTTCTATAAAATATTTTGCTGTTGCATATCTTTTCTCTAAAAATCTTTTTGCAACAAAATTTTTCCAATTAAAGAGAAAAAGAATGAAAATAAAAAGGACAAATATTTTATAGAAACTTGCAAAAATTTTTTAGCCGCAAATAAATCCTTGCACCATCCAACCTTCCTTCTTGTCACCTTTCTTCTTCTAACATGGGTACCCCACATAAAAAATCATTAGCCGAACTTTGGTATCCCGAACCTAATTTTGCGTCATATGTCAATGTGTTCGGTCAATTTAAAGACGATCCTTCCATGCCTAAAAAATCTTTGAAAGATCACATAGAGAAGTCTAGGAGAAACAGTTTGACTTTTCCACCCACTTTGTGTCAACCAAGTCAACCTTCACCACTTCCATATGTTGATACCACTCTTTCGAGTCCTTCTGACACTCCTAGGCCGATGTCCATTGCTGAGCATATGGCTCAATTTCGCAGCCGATCTTTCACCCCTCTTCACACATCTAGTTCTAGGGATCCACAAGATTATTCACATTTTTATCCACATGTAGACCCTACCCCTGTCCTACCACCCACTTCCTACCAGTCCTACCCGACCTTACCACCTTCACTAGACATTGATTCTACACAGTCTGTTGGGAGTTTTGCATATCCACACAATTTCGAATCTTTTCCCGAAACCCCCTTACCACCAAAGTCTAGTTTGGAAGAGGCGTTGGAGGCGTATATCGCAGCAACAAACAAAATGGTTAGGAATGTGGAAGCGTCCATGGCCGCCCTTATGCAACCTAGTGAACCGGTAGCTAGTGTCCCGCTAGCTCCAAATTTTTCAATGTATGAGGCGGCAAGTGGACAGAGTGAGAATGAGAGAGGATTTTCAAATCAAACCTACCCTTACCCAATTGAAGCCCACAACTCCTGTTTTCCATCGATTGCCCTAAATAGTTCACCTGTTGAAAATAAAAACGAGTTGTGTGATTTCGTAGTGTTTGATTTGCCAAATTGTGAAGAACCCCTTTCGAGTGAAATCGCACCTAATCCTTTCGATCTTTACACCTCCCATCTAGAACCTAAATCGATAGATATCCATGCTTTTGATGAGGTGTCTAAAGAAATTGATTTTCACTTGATTGAGGATATAGACGCCGGGAATATTTCGGATGATGAACCTGTCGATTTAATTGAAATTTTATGTTCAAATCATCATCCCGAGTTATTAAATGTTTCTCCCGAACCTCATATGCGTCTAGATTTTGATGATAATGGCATGGATGAGTTGAATATTGAGGATAGTATTGAGGAGAGTCTTGAGGATAATATTGAGGTTGAATCATTTTTGTTTGATGTGTCTGATTTTCCAATTCATCATCCTAAACCTTTGACTGCTATATCACCCTCCCTCCTTCCCATCGTTCCGACCCCGCTTGAAGACTGTGAGCTTGAAACCTTTTCCTTTGAATTTGACACAATTCTCACAGACGATAACACCTACGAGTGTTTCACCTTTTCGGACGATGTTGATGACTCACCGCCCGAGTTTGAGCCCTTTACATTTTCAGATGAGCCATCAGACTCGGTTGATTATACTAGTTTCGAACCATTAATGGAATCTTTCAAGTTCGAAACAGTTTACTACGGTGAGAAAGATACTATCCCTAATTCACTCCCTTTCGTCTTTCCTATTGTTCCGACCGAACAAGTGAACGTTACGCTTTCATTTACTATACCAAGTTCGGCGTACCCATGTTTTCTTGTGAATCTTGAGGGATTTGACCCCATTGCACGACGAGTTGATAGGTTAGCGCAATCGCTTTTAACATATCGGTCATCACATATTGCGCTAATTTATTCACTCAATTTACGCCCTCAAGATCGTACTCCACTTCCTTCTTCTTTTTGCCATTCTTCTCCCCCACCGAGACCATATTCTACCATTCTTCTTTCCACACGGTCTCGCGTGCTTCTCATTTTCTTGCACCAACTATACCATTTCCACGATAAGATTTTTGAATGGTTGGTGCTAACTTTTGGCTTGTGCAAGGCCAAGCTTAAGTTTGGGGGGAATCTTGTGTATATGTAAATATTTTTGTTTTCTTTTTCTATAAAAAAAAATTCAAAAAAAATTCAAAACATTAAAAAAAAATGTAAATAAATAAACAGGGGAGTGCCGACATTTTGACCCTCTTGGTTTAGCATGACAGTGAGGACACTGTCAAGTTCAAGTTTGGGGGTATGCTCGGTACGTCTTCTTCCTTCGCATTCATTTGTATATATTTTTGCATTTGCATATTTATTTGAAAACCCATAAAAAATTGAAAAATTTCAAAAATTATAAAAATATTTGTATTCAATTTTGGCTAATTGACTTGAGTTTGACGAATAGGTTAACTGGCTAGGAACAACTAGATCTTAGATTTAGTAAATTAAAAACCCTAAAAATAACCTTTCTTAAAGTTTAACGGTAGAAAGTATATGCCTTGTAGTTTATTTAGAAATAGGCAAATTTTGGGTTGACTTCTTGGGCTAAGTCGAAACAAGGGAAAAGTATTGATGTTCTTATTAGAGTATAAGTTTGAAAAATAGTTCCTAGCTTAAGTCTAGATTCTGAAAACGTATACCCTACAATTTGCACAATCACGCACCTTGAAACTTGGAATAGTAGAAGAGACCTTGAAATGCTCTTGTCTAAATTTCTTAGTACAATGAAAATAAAAGGAAAAAAAAAGTGAATAAACCAAAAAAAATGGATACTGGATTTTGTGATTACTTAAGGCTGTAAAAAATAGAAAAATATTTAGCGAGGGTGCTTCATCATCTAGTGCCTTAGACCAACTGGTTTGGGAGTCACTGCTAAAAGCCTTGGGTGTTGCAAAACTAGGAAGTACGCTTTAAAGTGCAAACACATCTTGTAATCGGTTGTTGGTACCTCAAGAAGTATTAACAGTCGCATGAATGATGTGTAAGCAAAATTCAATTAAAAATTCACTAATCAATACGTGCTTTGGACAATGGACGAGAGTACGATTGCTTGATTTGAATTTCCAAGTGTAGGGGTGATATTTACACACACGTGGGGATATATGATTAGAGTTTAGATGAGAGAAAGGAATGAAGAATAAAACTTGTATCTTTAGTAAGTTTGATAGAAATTCCTGAGTGGAGATGTAACCCTAGAAGGAAAACTTAAGAGATGCCGAAAGCTAAGTAGGTCTACATAACATATATAATCTTAAGTTAAATGATGAGGAAGTGTGAAGAATATGGGTGGATAATTTACAAGTAAAAGATAATAGAATTCCTTGTTAGAAAACCTAATTGGAGAACAAAAGTCAATGGGCCGAGTTGATAGGATTTTGTGGGTGTAATCCGCTGAAAACCCTCAGGAGACAACACTCCTCCTACTAGGGACACCTAGAGGTTCAACGGCTTGTTGCACGAGCTCAGTGCAATCGCGTTTCCCTGCGAAAGTGTGGTTAGGATTTTAGTGAATAAAAATAAGTTTGCTCGAGGACGAGCAAAAGATAAGTTTGGAGGTATTTGTTCATACCATAATATTGCATTATTATATTCTCCATTCTTATTCTTTTTATAAATAAACAGGTGCTTTTGACGCATGTCTGCTACATGTTACAGGTTACAGGTTCTTGGAGCGAAAACAGTGAAAAACACAAAAGACGACACAAAAGAAGGACTTTTGACCAACAAATAGGAAGATCTTAGTAAAGCCTAGAAGAAGAACGGTTCACCATCAACAAGGCAACGCAAGATCCATAAATACAAAGCATACGGTTAAAAGATCCATTGCAAAGTGTTCACTGAAGATCTGGAGCTAATATAGAAGCCCAATTGATAAAAGAACCAAAGAACCAGAAGGACAAAAAGACCCAAAGCAAGCCACCAAAATTTCAGGATCCAAGCTCACCATTGGGCCGCAGAACCGCGGCCCAAGCGCGCCCATGCCGCGGTTCCGCGGCCATATTGTGCCCGTGCGCGGAGAACTTTTTACCAAAATGTTTAGCGGCGCTGAAAAGTTGACCTAGGGCTATTTTTGTAAATTTAGACATGCGGATCAAAATGTAACCTAGGGTTTCCTATTCTCTATAAATAGGAACTCTAAAGAATGTATTTTCTTATGCCTCCCTTTAATAATAAAATTCAGAAATTCTTTTGGAGAGCATCGGTGTTTCTTTTCCATTCAGAAATTCAGATCTGACAAACCTGTATGGATGATTGGAGGGATGCATCTGTAGGTAGATTTAATTTCATGCCCTAGGAACTTGTTTAGGGTTTGCTTTGGGGAAGGATTTTGAGAGATGAGATCCCTCATCCCTTTCTTACCCACCAAATATTTACAATAGGACTCCATGCATACACGCACATACCGCGCCCTACGGCATCCTATCCCTCGAGGTAACGATGACACCGTAGTGTAAAAGCCCGGTTGCGCGCGTTTTCCATGAAGGTTAGGGTAAGGATCTCTAAAGGAAGGACAAGAACCTAGAGGAAGGAACACCTTCCCGAATAGATCTAATCCCCTTTATTGATAATTACCATAACTCCTCACAGATCTTCATTTGGGTATAGAAAATGTTGAGATTTAATTGCATTTCCAAACCATCCCTAAACCTAACCCTAGCAAGAATAGATCTAGATAATTGCCCTAGGTTAATTAGATTTTTAGATTTAATAATCAACCGAACGCCCTTCGGAATTAACTCGTAAGAACGAATCGGAAATTCACAACATCCCTGTGGACCGATCCGTACTCACCGGCTAGCTGCAAAGCGACGCCGTTCTTGATTGCGGTTACAAATATTTTTGATCTATCTTTTAGAAAGTGCAAGCACGCTAAAACACTCAATCAAATGATTTAGCGTGCTTGCGCTTTCTAAGAGATAGATCAAAAATATTTGTAACCGCAATCAAGAACGGCGTCGCTTTGCAGCTAGCCGGTGAGTACGGGTCGGTCCACAGGGATTTTGTGAGTTTCCGATTCGCGCTTACGAGTTAATTCCGAAGGGAGTTCGGATTAATTATTAAATCTAAAAACCTAATTAACCTAGGGCAATTATCTAGATCTACTCTTGCTAGGGCTAGGTTTAGGGATGGTTTGGAAATGTAATTAAATCTCACCACTTTCAATACCCTCAGTGAGGAGTTATGGTAATTATCAATAAAGTGGATTAGATCCGTTCGGGAATGTGTTCCTTCCTCTAGGTTCTTGTCCTTCCTTTAGAGATCCTTACCCTAAACTCCATGGAAAACATCACACCCGGGCCTTTATACTACGGTATCACCGCTACCTCGAGGGATAGAGTGCCGTAGGGAGCGGTATGTGCATGTATGCATGGAGTCCTATTGTAAATATTTGGTGGGTAAGAAAGGATGAGAGATCTCATCTCTCAAAATCCTTCCTAAAAGCTAAACCCTAAACAAGTTCCTACGGCATGAAATTAAATCTACCTAGGGCAAGGAATTTAAATCTACACTAAGGCAAGAAATTAAATCACTATCCCTCCAATCATCCATGCAGGGTTGTCAGATCTGAATTTCTTAATGGAGAAGAAACACCGATGCTCTCCAAAAGATTTCTAAATTTTATTCATTAAAGGGAGGCATAAGAAAATACATTCTTTAGAGTTCCTATTTATAGAGAATAGGAAACCCTAGGTTACATTTTGATCCGCATGTCTAAATTTACAAAAATAGCCCTACGTCAACTTTTCAGCGCCGCTAAACATTTTGGTAAAAAGTTCTCCGCGCACGGGCACAATATGGCCGCGGAACCGCGGCATGGGCGCGCTTGGGCCGCGGTTCCGCGGCCCAATGGTGAGCTTGGATCCTGAAATTTTGGTGGCTTGCTTTGGGTCTTTTTGTCCTTCTGGTTCTTTGGTTCTTTTATCAATTGGGCTTCTATATTAGCTCCAGATCTTCAGTGAACACTTTGCAATGGATCTTTTAACCGTATGCTTTGTATTTATGGATCTTGCGTTGCCTTGTTGATGGTGAACCGTTCTTCTTCTAGGCTTTACTAAGATCTTCCTATTTGTTGGTCAAAAGTTCTTCTTTTGTGTCGTCTTTTGTGTTTTTCACTGTTTTCGCTCCAAAAACCTGTAACCTGTAACATGTAGCAGACATGCGTCAAAAGCACCTGTTTATTTATAAAAAGAATAAGAATGGGGAATATAATAATGCAATATTATGGTATGAACAAATGCGTAATCAACACGAGATCTGAATATGTTTAGTACGAGAAAATCTGTATTCTTATCTTAGTAAACTTCTGTAATTTGACTGTAGTATCATCAATGAAATCAATAGAAATCCGTGTCAAGCATCGACACAAAATATGAATATCTCAATGTCTCGATGTATCAATATCTCAATCTCTCGGGCTCCGGCAATCCGTACTGGCCCATATCATCTAATCTCGGGCTCCGGCAATCCGGACTGGCTCATATCATCAAATCTCGAGACTACGTCGGTATCCTCCGGATATCCGCCGCGTCACAAAAAACCGGTCGGTAGTGCTCCCCTGCCGGGCTCAACGCCATCATCTGCGACCATCTCGTCCCGGGGTACCGCGCTGGGTCCACCATGCACCCACAGACGGTTCCTCCTCCTTCTCGAATTGGGTGTATAATACCGCTCAAGAACCAAGAAATCTCATGGTGGACGACCCATACAACATATCACGAGAAAACCGCAACTTACATTTTTAAAATGGTAATATGTTCTTAAATCCTTGCGGTTTCTTCAAATCTATAAATCTCATAAATACTGAAATTCTCGAGAAGAATCACAATATATGAACATGTAGAAATTGATGAATGTCTGTGATATCAACAATATGATATGCGATGCGTGACTAGAAAACCATGTATGGATGAAAATGAAATAAGGCATATATATACGACTAGCAATCCTTCCTATAAATCTTGATGAGATGAAGAATACAACTACTAGTTTAAGTATCATGTGTGATGCAAATGTCTTAGGTATCATATATGTTGCAATGATTTGATATTCTGATTTAAACAAGGTCTAAAGTGTTCGTGGCATAGCAATTACCAGGGCGTGTGTGTCCATATGAATAGTGCCCGTGCAGCATAAACCAATGGTAATGGTGCAAGTGTCCTATGAGATGATATCACATATGTATATATAAAAGATGATGCGATGCAACAAGATGAATAACTAGGGACTACGCATATAAATGCAAATATTAATTATAAATTCTAACTAACGGGCGTCTTGCGCCATCCAGACGATTCCCCTATAGATGTGTACATCTACTCACCGGGACGCCTCGGCTAATCTGATCCGATCACCGCCTTTACTTTCCATGCCGCGTCCGACGTCTCTTCGACCGATCCTAGAATCACACGATGCAACACATAAGGCTAATATTCTGCAAAACGCGATATCAAGACCATACGAGAAAACTAGCGCCCACAAGCTAAACGCGTGTGCACTTGAAGCACCAAAACGTGTGTTCCAACATCTGAAACCACCCCAATTGGCCATGATACACAGCAAACACCAAACCTAGACTCGGAACGTACGTGTCGCGCAAGTCACAATACTAAAAATATAGGTAATAGGTCCCAGATTTTAGCTGGAGCGGAAACAAGAAAAACAAGCAAGACCAAACCTCATGAAATACCTACAGACAACTACCTGCAAAATTTCAACGTCAAACTCAAAAAAGGGCCGGCCACATCGGGAAAATGGGGATTGTCACCGGGTCAATTCGGGTAAAATTGGTCCGGATTTCAGCACTACACTCCTAACACAAGGTATAGTCTACTGTATATGTTTGTTTGTTCTAAAAACTACCATAGTAATAGCAGATTCTCAGTGTCTAAAAACTAGGTAAAAAAAACCGTATTAAAACACTAATTTGTGACATTAAGGCATTTTAATGTAAACTTAGAGAATGAATTGGATTATTAGACATTAACTACACTTAATTACCCTAATTAAGCCATAAAACCCTAACTTAACCTAATCTTCACTTTAAATCTCAAAACTTGCATTAAATTACCATTTAACCAACAAATTAAGCTTAATAAACCAAAAGTTTAGCAAATGAATACTTAAGTTAGGCTTTATACCTCAAGGGGAGATGGAAATGATTCAAACTTGAGATTCTTGCCTTCAAAACTGAAATCTTGCCTCAAGAATCAATAAAAGATTTGATTTTAAGTATTTAGGTTTGATTTTGTGAAGTTTTTGAGGGATTTGTGTGTGAGGTAGAGAGGTTAACCATGGGAGAATGAAGGAGGAGGAGATGATGGCTGACATGGGGGGGGGGAGAGAGTTCAAGAGTGAAGAGAGAGAGAGAAGTGAGCCATACCATGCATTTAATGCCCCCATGCCTCAATTTTTCATTTCTTTTCCATTTTCTTTTTCGACAAATTCTAGAACCATCTCCATTTTTTCTCTAAAAAAAGTGTTACACATTGTGATTAAGTAGCCATGGTTGTATAAACAAGTATTATCCTATACTAATCTATGATTAACACTAGATGTGTGTGTGCGTGTTTTTGAAATTTAGTTTAGTAAATAGTAAATAAGTAAAATAAATAATCAAGTGAACAATAATTTAAATTTTAACTAATAAAGCACAATTATACACATATTCACATCAACAAACAGATATATTCTTGTTTATATGGAATATATTTATTAACTAGGTTTTTACGAAAAACACGTATATTCGCTAATTAACACGAAATTAACCTATACTAATTTTCAAAGCGTTACAATCTTCCCCCCTTAAAGAAATTCCCGAATTTAAAATCTAACTACGCGTACACTCGAAAAGATGGGAATATTTCTTCCACATCTCGTCCTCGGCTTCCCACGTGACCCTTTTTCGCCGTTTGGCCACGTCAAAGAACTTATACGGACGGTCTGACCTCGGACCTCAGTTTCTTCACCTGCCGATCTAGAATGACTATGAGCTGCTCGGTGAAAGAAAGATTGCACTCCAGCTGGATCGTCTGATGTTGTATCACACGAGAAGGGTCATGAAGGTACTTGCGGAGTATCAATACATGAAACACGGGGTGAATATCTGGGAAGCTGGGTGGAAGAGCCAAACGATAAGCAACTGCACCGACTCGCTCGAGAATCTCAAAGGGACCCATATATCTGGAACTAAGCTTCTTTTTCTTTCCGCATTTCAACATGCCCTTCATCGGAAAAACCTTCAAGAAAACATGATCTACAACGACGAACTCAAGTCTGCACCGACGTTGATCTGCATAAGATTTCTGCCTGCACTGGGCCATTCTCATCCTATCCCAAATCATCTAAATCTTTTCGGTCAATTCCTGCACAATCTGGGGGCCCAAAATACTGCTCTCACCGAGCTCTGTCCAACAAACTGGTGATCGACATTTCCTCCTATATAATATCTCGAAGGGTGCCATCTGAATCGTTCTCCTGGAAGCTGTTATTATAAGAAAACTCTATCAAGGGAAAGTGGCGGTCCCACTGCCACCGAAATCTAGAACGCAAGCTCGGAGCATGTCCTCAAGAATCTGAATGGTCTACTCTGGCTGACCGTCGGTCTGCGGATAGAAAACTGCACTGAAACTCAAACTGGTGCCCAAAGTCTCTTAATATTTTTACAATAGTCGGCTGGTGAACTGAGTGCCTCTGTCGGATACAATACAAGTCGGAACTCCATGTAGTCGCACAATCTCATCAACATATATCTGAGCATACTGAACGAATCCGAAAATGGTCGTGACTGGCAGAAAATGAGCCGCTTCCGTCAATCGGTCTACGATCACTCAAATAAAGCCATACTCTCGACTGGTCCTAGGTAGACCCACAATAAATTCCATAGAAATCTGTTCTTATTTCTACTCCAGAATGGATAAAGGTTGTAACTCTCCAGCTGGCCTCTGATACTCGGCCTTGACTTGCAGACAAGTCAGCATCCCGAAACAAAATCTGTGACATCTATCTTCATCCCTTCATACTAGTAGATTTCTCTCAAATCACAATTCATATATGCTGACTAATGCACCTCCTCTAAGATCTCACGTCTCAGTCCCTCAGAATCTGGCGCACATAGTCGAATCCTAAATCTTAGTACTCCCCGATCATAAATCAGGAACTCGGAATCTCTGCCCTGTCGAACCTGCTCCATGATCTCTGACAAACGAACGTCATCGGACTGTGTCTCACGGATACGATCAAATAACTGTGGATGTGTACGGACACGGACAAGTTGTCCCCCGGTCGACGTAAACTCGAACTGTACTCGGCTGTTATATAGTATCTGCCAATCTGCCATCGACAGTCTCTGAACTGTGCTCAACAAGAAAAGCTATCTCCGGGCCTCCGATTCAAACATCTGCCAAAACATTTGCCTTGCCCGGACGACAAGGAATCTCGCAGTCATAATCTTTCACTAGCTCCGCCCAACGGCACTGTCTCAAATTTAGATCTCGCTGCTGGAAAAATGTACTTTAAACTCTTGAAGTCCGTGAATATCTGGCACGACTCACCGTAAAAATAGTGTTTCCCGATCTTAAGTGAAAAGACCACCACAACCATCTCTAGGTCATGAGTGGAATAATTATGTTCATGCTTCTTCATCTTCTCAGAAGCATCGCAATAACCAACAAAACCGCCTGATCCTAAAGGCAAAGATAATACTGGTGTCGTAATCAAAAAGTCTTCAACTGCTGAAAGCTCTGCTCGCACGCTGTTAGAGATAGTGCCCTCAGAGTCAATTATTGGATCACAGGCACATGATTGCAATGATTGATGGAGGACCCATCCCGATAGGACAGTCTTACTCAAGATGATAGTATGCTATCTGGTTTATCTTTATCATCGTGTATTACTTTAGGTGACCTTACAGGTTACTATTGCGCGTTGATAGAGCCCCTAGGATTCTTGCTTGACTGCCAGCAGTATGAGGGCGATCATATACGTGGGAGCTAGTAGTCTATACGTACATCCTTAAAAGGTCTCTAGTCGTGGGAGTTTCGAGACAGGGCATCGATACTCCAGAGTAGACTAGTGTATACAGTCGAGACCCCGACGAGGGGCGGTAGCCGGTCTCACAAGCCATTGGTGTCAGTTGGTTCACCTAAGATGTATACATGTGCTCATTGGGTTATGAGTACACCGGACAGGACTCGCCGGGAACATGCTAGTTGGTCTTATACCTGACGTCAGATAGCAGTTCCCTGGTGACATGTGTACAGGTTAGTTCATCGACCTGAGATCGTCATTTGTCTCGTGTGAGTTCCCACTGTACTTTGATTACTACCCTACCACGCTCAAATGAGACGTGCAAACAGGTTTTAGTTGGGTACAGTCCCGAGCCACATGGAGGCAGTGAGCGGATCTGCAGGGGTTCGTCTCTCCCGGTATTGGGGGTGAGGTCGCGTAGTGTCTAGGAGAGCCATTACACGAAGTCCTTGGCCAAGGCAGGAGATTTACTGGTAGGTATTCCAGTAGTATCTCAGGGTGTTCTGGGCTACACTCTGACACGACTTGTACTGCTTTTGGGGGTCTGACTTTTACCAACCCCCTAGGCCCGCCATGCGATGCTCATAGATGAACGGACCGGACTGTACGGATATTGTCACTGACAGGATCGGTAGGGTGTCAGGATGAGTTCGCTCATCGACGTCCCTTTTGGTCAATACCTGGTAGCCCGTTACGTATAGGCTAATAGCTCTGACGTGCTAGTGGTTAAATCCACAACCAAAGTGTTGACGAGTCTTTAGAGTCCCCTACAGACCAGTTTCTCCAGTTTCGGGCGAAACGCTGGAGAGGCCGTATGGAGATATGGCAGGGTTCGATCAGATACGTGCGGTATTGCACGGATCATGATCGGACGGATAATACTAGCGGGCTTTGGTTTAAGCCGGATCCTAGTATTGT
This sequence comes from Agapanthus africanus, assembly GCA_030015575.1. NCBI lineage: Eukaryota > Viridiplantae > Streptophyta > Magnoliopsida > Asparagales > Amaryllidaceae > Agapanthus > Agapanthus africanus. The sequence continues at coordinate 502,708,203 of CM057345.1, forward strand.
ACAGTGTAGATTTTGTCTCATTGCATTTGTATTCGGTCGGAATACAAATGCGGATATGTATATACTGTAGCGGGGTTTTCCTGTAATTTATTACGGGATCAGTTTTTTGGAGTTGCCAGTTTGCTTTCCGTTTCGGCCATTTTCCTTTGTTTTTTTCCCTGGCTGAAAATTGGTGGAGGAGGGCTTATTTGCAAATGTGCAAATTAGCATTGTGGAGGGTGGTCTTTATATATGGTTGCTTCATGATGGTCCTTGCTTCCTTTGATTTCATTAGTCTATGATTGCTTGACTTTTGGAGTAATCATGGTTGTTGATGAGATGGTTGTTGAAGAAGTGACTTTTGTTGTGACCATTATTTTTTTCTCATGATCACTCATCATTCTCTTTTGCATTATTTTCACACACCTCCCCCTTCTTCTCTTTTGGTGAGGCCGGCCACATTTTTGTGGGGTGGGGATTCATTTTGTGTGTGAAAATTTGATCTTTTTTGGCTCTCACAAAATTATATAGCTATCTCCAAAAAGTTCATCTCATTCCTCCACTAAAAAGGGCAACTTCATACAACCCCATGAGACATAAGTTCTACAGATTTCCTACAGCATTCTTGGACACGTCGACTCGCCAACTTCGTGCCCGAGTTGCCTCGGTCCAGAGGTGGGAGCCCGTAAAAGAACCCGGCGATGTGGTGCCCTTCCGACGAGGAGATGAAGACCGGAGATTCCGCGGGGAGATCGGGACGACGACGAGAAGACCGGAGGACATGGATCGCTCGGTATATCTCTCTACCCCTTCTCTAGTTTGCTAGGATTAGATTAATGGCCCGATCCGGGATTTTAGTGCGCGGTGGTGCCGGTTTCAAAGTTAAAGAAAAGTATCGTTTCCGGATTTTGGCCTCGTTCAGACGGCCGGGGCGCCGCCGTGCACCAACATGGTATCAGAGCCACGCCATTAACCTAGTCTAGCTTGCTCTAACGTGTTTACAAGTTCGATCGATCGGATTTTCAAAAACCGCATTTTCAAAAGCATCAGTTTCTGTCGAAATATTTTTGGCTCGAAATTTTTTTCAGTGTGTTGCAGAAATACATGCAGGGAATTATAAGCATTCTGTGAAAATTTGGTTGCATGTTCTTGCTATTCCACCGCGGAACCGTGGCCAAACCCATGCTTGGGCCGCGGTTCCGCCGCCACTTTGGATGTTCTATGCACCAATTTTTTAAAGAGGCCTTCTGACTTGAAAATGGGGTTTTTGGTATATTATTTTTGGGTCCAGATTTTCTTTGAGTGCTGCAGTAGTGCTTGGGGTCCACTCGGGAAAATTTGATCGATCGAAAATTTTAAACATGTTAGTTCACAGTATTTACATTATATCTGCGACCGTGAATATCATTTGATCGGTAAATCCTGTCTAACTGCTATAGCCCTTTTAGACGGATTTGCGAACGTGATATTCACGTTGATGTTCTGTGTTGTGCTGTGATGTTGCGGATTGGTCGTGGGGGATAGCCTGAAAGCAATGGTAGTACAGTTTTGTTTTATATGTACATTTGATATTGCGGGGTGAGCGTCCGACATGTGGACTGCCGTCACTGCCCGTTTGTATATTATTCTTTTGGGGCATGACCGGACTGAGGTCGATGTACCCGTTGTATGTATATTTTACTTTCTGTACTAGGATTACCCAGCGGCGGGGTGCACGGATAGCCGGGTTCTAGAGGGCAACGGGCCCGCATCTCATGGCATTGAGACGGAGGGGGCTTTACTCTAGAATTGGCGGGCTATTCGCCGCACTCGTAGGGGGTACAGGTTGACCCAGGAGGGGTGCCCAAGTTACCGGATTCCGTGAAGTGCTGGGTGGTCCATTCACGTTGCTGAAGGGGGCTGCCTCGCTTCAGGTTTTGGCGGGTAACTTGCCTCGCCCGTAGGGGTCTAGGATTTCATTGCACAGGCTATCCACACGACCAGAGGAACGTCGGGTTTCAGTAGCGGCTCTATGAAATCCGGGGATCCCAGATATCTGTATTGTTCTGTGATACTTATTACATTTCTGTGATGTTGTATTTTATCACGCCTTGAGCGAATATTATATATTGATATATATACTAGTGGATGTTGTATATGTTTTGCATCCGCGCTAGTCCAGTCCCCGCTCTGTCGTTAGTTAAGTAACCTAACGGGTAATGACGGGACCCAGTGGCGAATGCGGATGGCATATACGTACATCATTATTTTCGTTCTTTATTGGTGTGATCAATTGATGGGACTGCATTGATTCGGATCAATGCAAGCTAAACAAACCTAATCTGATGTTGTTGGAACAATTTTTCAAAAAGCTGTTATTGCAAAGACGTTCTCTTTTGTTTTGCACAGTGGTATTCGGTTATGAATATCTAGCACCTCAATCGACGAGGCAAGGGCCGAGATCCCTTCACCGGGAGTGACCCCTTGGACAAAAGTTTGCGTCAGGGCAATAACTTCACTATAGTCAATTACTTTTTGCTTTGCATCGTGGTATTCAGTTGGAATATCCTGCACCTCATTCTACGGGGAAAGAGCCGAGATCCCTTCACCGGGAGTGACCTCTTTAGCAAAGGTTTTCGTCACTATATTTTTATAAAAAGCTATGCAGTTCCTTCAACAATATCAAGTTCATTACGTCAAAGGTTTTTCGCCAAAAACCAGCCGTAGCCCTCCGTCATTTCTTACGGGTATTATTTAGTATTCGTGCTGCATTTGTTGACCTAGTCAAGACGTAGTGTTCGGTAGCTAAGTGGTACTTGTTTGTTGCATAAGTGGGATTGGTTAGGACAGTCGTGCGGCTTTGTTGACCTAGTCAAGGGCACGTACGGGTGTGTTTAATACAATCCAGAATAATGACGGATTGAACTTGACTGCGGTTTATGGTTTGTTGACCTAGTCAATGTCATAAGCCGCTTGGGGTAAAAATCACATCGGGGGTTTCTAAAGAAACTGAAACTTGCCAGATATGCGCATACCTTCTGGAGTGTGATAACGTGAGCGGATTTCGTCACGTTATCATGCGATGATAGTTGGATCCCGATTCCTACTGATGAGTTGGTTTACTCCTCGGGTGATCCCGACTAATTCTTCTTTCAGGTTTGGAGGAGAATTTGACGGTACAGTGGGAGGTTTCCTGATTAGATAAAGTGACAACCATTCTGATTTAGGTTAGAGTGCACGCTGAGTGTTTCTTTTCTTTCTCTCTTCGGCAGCGACCATGACCCGACCCTAAGACTTTGACTCAGTGACCAAGTTGACCGAACCTTCTTAAACACTGGCTTTTGGATTGTCTCAGTTGCAAACCTCATTGCCACTCCTACTTTTACCCTTTTCTCCAGAGCACCCCGTATTGCTACAAACGTCTATTTCCATTGGAAAAAACCATCGTATGGTTATATACAAACTCGAAGGAATTTATTCGAGGATGGTTTTCGGTTCTGGAGAAAACGAATAGGACTATTCAGTTGTCTTTTCCTTTTACCTTCTCTCAGGTTGCGAGTACTCCTTGGTTTAAGAGATAGTACACCTATTACGCAAATTGGATAGTCTTCTTCCAAACCATAGGCAGGTGCCGACCGGTAGGGAATGAAGAAAACCAATTAGCCTAACGATGATGTACAGAAGGTATTATGTAAAGACAAACAAAGGGATTAGAAGAAGGGCAAAGTAAACTGCGACTGCTATTCACGACCAAACCAAGTATTTCATTACCACTCCCACTTCAGCTTTGTATTTCTCCAGGACACTCCGTATCACTATGAAAATCCACAGTTTATTGGATACTCCATCGTATGGTTATATACGAACTCGAAAGGAACTTGTTCCAGTTCGGGGATGGATTCTGGTTCAGGAGAAATAGGAATAAGGTTTATTCAGGTGTCTTTTATCTTCACCTTCTCTCGCGTTGCAAGTGCCCCTAGAATTGGGACAGTACACCCATTACGCTTATTGGATAGTCTTCTTCCAAACCATAGGCTGGTGCCGAACGGTAGGGAAGGAAGAAAACCATTTGGCCTAAAGGGGTGTGCAGAAGGTAATGACTAAAGACATATGAAGGGATTTGGAGAGATGACAAAGAAATACACGGTTACAGTTATGAATCTTGATAATGGAAGAGGCGTTACTAGGAATACCAGGATACCTCTACGAAACATTTCAATGTTTCAGTTTCACTGTGTACTGTTAAAAGAAAACTGATTTCCCAATTAGTCCTTACTCCAGGGTATGTATTTACCAGGTATGATTCTCACATCTGTATGGTTTTACAGATGATGAGTGGGAGTAAGTTATTGGGAATTAGGTGATCATCCTAATTATATCGGAATTCGTTGTAATTGGTGATATTTGAGGAAGTCACCTGGGTTGTTTGCCGGACGACAAATATTTGGTTTTGAATATCCGCTGTTATGCACCAATTTCAAATTGATACATCTGTACGTCTATTTTTATAGAGTGAGATATACCTTTTTGAAATTATGCCCATGAAATTTACCTATATTAGTGGATGGTTAGGTAAGGAGCATTAAACAGCGGTGTAATTCTTCTTGACCATAGGTACAGTTTTCAACCTACGACACATAGGGAATGAGTTATCAGACTCAAGGGACTTATACAGAGTATTGCATGTTGTCCAGTGTCCATTAGGACAGAGGGGTTGGTCCTCGTACTATATTCGGTTTACTTATGACTTCTCTAATTCTTAGACAAGTGTTTCGTAGAAACACAAGATCTGAGTTTTGAGAAGTTATAGGTATATGAATAAAGTACAGAACCAGGTGTTGCAAGTATCGGGATTCTTCAAGGTGATCGAAGATCGAAGATACTTGTGTAGGGTATTCAGTTGATAGTAATGATTAAGAGAACTTACTTCTCTTTCAGCTTACTCATAATTGGAAGCATTCCTAAGTTGAGTAACGCTGATCGGCCTATTTCCATTTAGTTAACATGCACTGGAGACAGCTGCATGATTTGAATCTGGTTCAATTAATTCAGTGTCTCTGTTTCTATATTGGATATAGAACAGTTCATATCTTAACGATGTTAAGGTACGGGGAGTTGTCCGGCTTATGCTTAAACCAGACTCTGGATAACTCAAGGCACGTTTCTGTAATGGCTGTTTGTGGGTTGACCCACGCTATGACGAGGGTTGACTTTCTACCATCTGGAAGATCAATAGTGATATTGTTCTAGACTAGCCACAGTTTTAATAAAAATGGATTTTTTCAGAAAACCGTAGTGGGAGTATGGTAGAACTGGAAGTGATTCCAGAACCGCAAACGATTACTGAAAATTTGATAAGAACCTAAAGATTCAATTTGGTTTGACATTCCATTGGCCACTCCGCAGATAAGGTGGGTAACCTCAGGCACCCGAGAGGCACTCCGGTAGCCTCAAGGACGGTGACAGGGATGTTCTTGTTTACCCAGACTTGCCATTGCTGTTGTTCCAGACTGTGAGACCCGGCAGGAGGATGAATATAGCGACGTTCTGAACTAGCTTTAGAAGTGTACGTTTATATGACTCTGCCAGAGGGTTATCGTAGTCAGTGGGAGCAGCGAAAGCATGGTGCACAAGAGGCTTATGTCTATTTATAGACTAAAGCAGATATAGCGGAGATAGATCATCTAATTCTGATATGACAGTCATAGGTTTGACTTCATCAGAATAGGGGATGGATCTGTTAAGAAGGTAGTAGGGTGTGATGTCCTGGTATTTGGATGACATACATCGAGTAGGAAGTGACATTCCTATACTACGATCGGTTATACTTTGGTTGTCACACAGTGGTTTCTCCACATGGGACTTGGATATAATATCAAGACATTCTGGTTACTGGATCTATGGTTTTAGATCTAGATTTGGGTGGTTTCCCAATCTGGGTATTTAGACAGCATTCTAAAGGTGTTTTAGAATGGACGACTCCTGGCGCGGTAGTGTACCTGCAGGTGATGGAGTCACCCTTTCTAAAGGTGTCTCACAGACTAAAGGGGAGAGGGATGTGCATGATTGGCAGGTCACTTGCTTAGGCAATTGAGTCAATCATGAAATGTCAAGTACCACACCAGATGTTGTTTTTGCAGTAGATACAATAAGTTGATATTGATCCTATCCTGGAGAAACAATCGGAAGCAGTTTTAGAACATAAGTGGATGTTCTAGGGATATGATAAAGACAGCCTCATTCGGGAGACAGTTATCATTCCAGGCTTCCAAGGTGACCTGGACGACAGGGTGGCCGTCAGAGTTATAGTTTTCCCTCTGACGAGGGGCAGTGTTTTGGACAAGTGATCCAAGCGGACACTGAGGGAGGTATTACACGGGATACTGATTAAGTTCAGTTGACGATACAGTCTAAGAAGTTTGGATTTGGAGTTTATTTATGAGCTAGGTCCCATCAGACATCCAGACACATTCTAAGACAGGTATTGCTCATTTCGGGAGATGGGTTTCTCCGCGAACTTGAGATAATGAGAGACATAGAAAGAAACATCAAAGAGGATCCACTCACTGAGGCTATTCCTCGAACGTAATAGTTTCGCAAACGGGTTTTGTGAGACTGACTAGTAGAGAAGTTGGGTGTTCGGTATCACACGAGCTGTGAGTATGCGACATCGCAATAATTAGCCTTGAGTGCAAGTGGGAGATTGTTGGAGATAGTGTCCTCAGAGTCAATTATTGGATCACAGGCACGTGATTGCAATGATTGATGGAGGACCTATCCCGATAGGACAGTCTTACTCAAGATGATAGTATGCTATCTGGTTTATCTTTATCATCGTGTACTGCTTTAGGTGACCTTACAGGTCACTATTGCGCGTTGATAGAGCCCCTAGGATTCTTGCTTGACTGCCAACAGTATGAGGGCGATCATATACGTGGGAGCTGGTAGTCTATAAGCACATCCTTAAAAGGTCCCTAGTCGTGGGAGTTTCGAGACAGGGCATCGATACTCCAGAGTAGACTAGTATATACAGTCGAGACCCCGACGAGGGGCGGTGGCCGGTCTCACAAGCCATTGGTGTCAGTTGGTTCACCTAAGATGTATACAGGTGCTCATTGGGTTATGAGTACACCGGACAGGACTCACCGGGAACATGCTAGTTGGTCTTATACCTGACGTCAGATAGCAGTTCCCTGGTGACATGTGTACATGTTAGTTCATCGACCTGAGATCGTCATTTGTCTCGTGTGAGTTCCCACCGTACTTTGATTACTACCCTACCACACTCAAATGAGACGTGCAAACAGGTTTTAGTTGGGTACAGTTCCGAGCCATATGGAGGCAGTGAGCGGATCTGCAGGGGTTCGTCTCTCCCGGTATTGGGGGTGAGGTCGCGCAGTGTCTAGGAGAGCCATTACACGAAATCCTTGGCCAAGGCAGGAGATTTACTGGTAGGTATTCCAGTAGTATCTCAGAGTGTTCTAGGCTACACTCCGACACGACTTGTACCGCTTTTAGGGGTCTGACTTTTACCAACCCCCTAGGCCCGCCATGAGATGCTCATAGACGAACGGACCGGACTGTACGGATATTGTCACTGACAGGCTCAGTAGGGTGTCAGGATGAGTTCGCTCATCGACGTCCCTTTTGGTCAATACCTGGTAGCCCGTTACGTATAGGCTAATAGCTCTGACGTGCTAGTGGTTAAATCCACAACCAAAGTGTTGACGAGTCTTTAGAGTCCCCCACAGACCAGTTTCTCCAGTTTCGGACGAAACGCTGTAGAGGCCGTATGGAGATATGGCAGGGTTCGATCAGATACGTGCGGTATTGCACGGATCATGATCGGACGGATAATACTAGCAGGCTTTGGTTTAAGCCGGATCCTAGTATTGTACAGTGTAGATTTTGTCTCATTGCATTTGTATTCGGTCGGAATACAAATGCGGGTATGTATATACAGTAGCGGGGTTTTCCTGCAATTTATTACGGGATCAGTTTTTTGGAGTTGCCAGTTTGCTTTCCGTTTCAGCCATTTTCCTTTGTTTCTTTCCTTGGTTGAAAATTGGTGGAGGAGGACTTATTTGCAAATGTGCAAATTAGCATTGTGGAGGGTGGTCTTTGTATATGGTTGCTTCATGATGGTCCTTGCTTCCTTTGACTTCATTAGTCCATGATTGCTTGACTTTTGGAGTAATCATGGTTGTTGATGAGATGGTTGTTGAAGAAGTGACTTTTGTTGTGATCATTATTTTTTTCTCATGATCATTCATCATTCTCTTTTGCATTATTTTCACACACCTCCCCCCTCTTCTCTTTTGGTGAGGCCGGCCACATTTTTGTGGGGTGGGGATTCATTTTGTGTGTGAAAATTTGATCTCTTTTTGGCTCTTACAAAATTATATAGCTATCTCCAAAAAGTTCATCTCATTCCTCCACTAAAAAGGGCAACTTCATACAACCTCATGAGACATAAGTTCTACAGATTTCCTACAGCATTCTTGGACACGTCGACTCGCCAACTTCGTGTCCGAGTTGCCTCGGTCCAGAGGTGGGAGCCCGTAAAAGAACCCGGCGATGTGGTGCCCTTCCGACGAGGAGATGAAGACCGGAGATTCCGCGGGGAGATCGGGACGACGACGAGAAGACCGAAGGACACGGATCGCTCGGTATATCTCTCTACCCCTTCTCTAGTTTACTAGGATTAGATTAATGGCCCGATCCTGGATTTTAGTGCGCGGTGGTGCCGGTTTCAAAGTTAAAGAAAAGTATCGTTTCCGCATTTTGGTCTCGTTCAGACGGCCGGGGCGCCGCCGTGCACCAACACACGCTTCGGTCCAAAGAAAAGGAATTCCCTTCCGGGTCAACCCGGTCAACGTTGCAGCTATCTGCGAAAAATTCTGTACGAAATATCAATAGCATTCGTCCAAACCCAAAATGCTGCAAACCTCCATCACTGATACAGGTCTGGGCCAGTGTTGAACGACCTCGATCTTTTTCGGTTCCATATTTATCATCTCTCGTAACTACGTAACCCAAGAAGTCAACATCATCCAATCAGAAAACACACTTGGATAATTTAGCGAACAGCCGATGCTCACTCAAAATCTGCAACGAAATCCTCAATTGCTGTCTAGGCTCTACTCGGCTCCAACAGTATACTAGGATGTTCTCAATGAACACGATGATAGAATGATCAAGAAACATACTGAATGTACGGTTCATCGAATCCATAAACGCTGCTGGGGCATTGGTGAGCTTGAACGACATCACCAAAACTCATTACGCCCGTAACGTGTGAAAAGAAGTCTTCGGAATATCACCCTCTCGAAACCGCAACTAATGGTCACCTGATCGCAAATCAATTTCCGAGAAATGTCCCGCACCCTGGAGCTAATCAAATAAATCGTCGATACAAGTTAAGGGATATTTGTTCCGCACAGTAACCCGATTTAACTGACAAAAATCGAAGCACAAACACAACTGCCGTCTTTCTTCTTGACGAACAGAACAGGAGTTCCCCAAAGTGACGCACTCGGACGAACAAGCCCTTTATCCAACAAATCTTGCAACTGATCCTTTAGTTCTTTAAGCTCCGCCGGATCCATCCGATATTGCGGTATATAAAAAAAAACTTCGTGCCGGAAATCAAGTCAAAGCAGAACTCAATATCGTGCTCTGGTGACAAACCAAGCAACTCGTCAGGAAAACATCTGGAAACTCTCTTCCAATCAGGACTTGGTCCAACGGGACCTCTGCGGCTCTAACATCACAAACATATGCCAAGAATTCATGACATCCTTTTCTCAAAAGCTGACTAGCGCGAAAAGAAGAAATCAAACAGGGAAAGGTGACACTACGGTCTCCCCGAAAACAAACAAGAACTGGTTTATCCGGAAACTAAATCTGACTGTCTTCTAACGACAGTCCACGGATGAATAGCACGTGGCTAACCAATCCATGCTCAGAAGAACTTCGAAGTCAAACATATCAAGAAAATCGAATTGACAGAAGAATCCCTATCTCCGATACGAACAAAATAAACACGAACGAAAAACATTTCGAGCGACAAAAGACTCGCCTACTGGAATAATAACAATCAGCGGCAGATCAAACAAGGACAACTCTCAGTCCAAACTCGGTACAAAGTGCATAGATACATGTTCAAACAACAAAAGAAATATGCGCATCGAAAGAAAACACTGAAGTAACACCAGAAAGAAATACAGATCGGAAGAAACACCGAAGGAATAACTGTCACAACAGCGTCTATCTAACTGCCTCTGAGCTGGCATACTGGTACAATTTCGGTTCGGTCCAGAAACGACTGAAGTCTTAGAAATGCGCTCCTCCAAAAGTAAGGTTGCGTTCATAGCAGCGACGTAAGTGTCAAAATGCTGGGCACCAACAGTAAGAAATAACTGCATGTCCAATCTCCACACGAACCTCTTTATCCGTTTCTCTTCAGTGTCCACCAGGTACGGAGCATATCGGACCGCTGAGTAAACTAAATGTCATACTCGGACACTGTCATCCCTGGAGTCTTGCGCAAAGGCTCGAAACTATGAGCTCGGACATCTCGAACGCCCTCCGGAAGGATACGAGCAAGAAATATATCCATAAACTCATCCCAAGTCATAGGAAGTAGATCTGCAGCTCTGCCGCTCTCAATTGACTCGCACCACGTCTGAGAAAGACCTCTCTAGACGAAAAATCGTAAGCTCAATCCATATCTCGTTAGAACATCTCTGTGAACGACAATTCCTAGCCATCCTGTCGAGAATTGTCTACGTATCCTCCGCTGCATCTGTGTCGGTAACAACAAACTGGAGGCCTCAGCTTCGAAAACTCTTATAAGGATACGAAAATAAACTTGGTAATAACAGAAACAGCTGCCTGTGCAGTAGGTACAATCACAGTCCCTGCAGCAGGAGGGACATCATCGGCTCTCGGAGCTCGGCTAGCCTCAACTAACGATCCAACCCTCTGTCATACGTCCTGAATACTCGATCCCAGCCTAGCCATCCTTCCTGGAGAAGTCGGATCACTCTGTCCCTGAAGGATAGGCGTACCGCCCTGATCGGTCATCGTCTTAAACTAGCCTGCTCTAATCTCATCCCCGGCAGCAGCCCTTTGGCCCTCGTAGTCTCCGGCGACATAGTGTCTGGAGCAAGAACAGGATTGATAGGAACACTGCGATCAAATCAAAGGGTTTCCGGAATCAAGAAAGGAGATACAAGAAAATATATATCCTAAGATTACTTAGGCGGAGTACCGTATCATAAGTATGCCGCGGATCATACGCACGTTACGTCACTCTGCTTAAGTCACCTACTCCATCTACCAAAGGTCATCCTACACTCAGAAAGGTAAAACCTAACGCTTTGATACCAACTTTGTCATGACCCGAATATGCGGAATGTGACTGGCACTTAAATTATGGAACGTCTCAAGGCGCAACGTAATCTAAGTAAGCCAAAGTCCAGAAAACTAAACCGTTTAACAATTTGAGTGAAGGAAAACTTGTTTTAAAGCAAGTGGTTTTAACGAAATATGTGGCATTAAACATTTAAAAGCAGCATCAGATTTTCCCGAAAATTTCGGCAGAGTCTCCTTTGTAAATACTGGCCCCCAAATGGGTACAACACATAAAAATACATATAAATGATTAAATAAGGCATCCCCAAGCGGGAGCTAGCTCTTCGTCCATGGCGGAATCACAACCACATGCAATATGTATATCAAAAGTACACAATAAGCATCAGAAAGCAAGAAACAAGCAAATACCATGTCGGCTCAAGTGAGCATCGACACTAAACACCACAAATACAAGTCTCACGAGTCTCACTGTCTAGTCAAATATACAAGGGTAGATGGAGTATACTAGATACAATATCATGTACATGATGGAATAAAACTATCCCCGCAACCTACCTACGAGCAATGCTGCAAATCAAGCAAATAAAGCCAAAAGAGGAAGAACGCCCGCCGCTACTGCGCTGACGGGTCAACCTGCATGATACTGTGGCACAACGGGGGTGAGTTGCCAACTCGTGAGTAGTAAATAACATCTAATAAGGCTATCGTAAGCATGCACGCAAATGCGTCTCAACCTACACATGTCGATATAATACGATGTACTAACATGAATGAAACATGAATGCGTAATCAACACGAGATCTGAATATGTTTAGTACGAGAAAATATGTATTCTTATCTTAGTAAACTTCTGTAATTTGACTGTAGTATTATCAATGAAATCAATAGAAATCTGTATCAAGTATCGACACAAAATATGAATATCTCAATGTCTCGATGTATCTGTAGGGTGTTTTTCGTCACCCCATTGAGATGGGAATATGTGCGCGCTTGTCAGGCATATTACAGATTCCCCCTGCCTAGGGTAGGCTGGAGTTTATTGATTGTGGGGATCCGAATCTCCGGCAGCCGCGGACTAAGCTGCCGTTAATTACCTCTCGCCTTTGGAGTGAGGGAACCTCCGATTAACAGGTTAAACTGGTCATGCGAACTCAATGTGCAGTGTGCGTGTGTTGTGTTTTAAAAGGGGTTTTGGATATATCAGGGGCCCCGCAGAGTTTTTACGGGGTTCCCGCTACCCGGATAGCGGGCTGGGGGTCAAGGGGGCTAGCAGCCCCCTTGCGGGATGCGGGGCAGTGCCCCGGCCCAATTTTTTTCTGAGAGGGACAATGTTCTAGAGTATGTGTGTGTGTATATGTACACACACACACACACATAAGGGAAAAGGGCATCCAAAGGATGCGTGGGGGGAAGCGCTCGGGCGCTAGCGCAAGAGTGCAAGAGCGCTAACGCTTTGAGTGCTAGCGCCCCACGTGTCGGACACGTGGGCGCTCGGGCGCTAGCGCCCCACGTGTCAGGCACGTGGGCGCTCGGGCGCTAGCGCTCTGGGCACTAGCGCTCTGAGCGCAAGGGCGCTAGCGCTTTGAATGCTAGGGAGGCAAAAGGGACTTGGTCCCTGCAATGAGAGTTGTACTCCCAGAAAGGAACACTTATTATTTTGTATGTATGTATATATATATATATATATATATATATATATATATATATATATGAGGAGTTAAACTCTTAGGGTATTTTGAAGCTGATGAAGGGGCTTCTCCCCTTGAGCCCTAGTTCTTCCCCAAAGTGGGGTTTCTGGAGATGGGTCTCCTTCTTCCTCCTCTGTTGGCAGGATCTTGAAGATCAAGAGATATGAGATTTTAAAAATCTCTTCTTTTTGAGATCTGATGGGAGATCTAAGCTCCCTTTTGTGGATTTTGTGGTGAAAAACTATTTAGTTTTGGAAAAGGAAGAGTAAAACTCTTGATTTAATTCAAAAGAATGAAGATGGTTTAGAACCTTCAGAAAGGGGAAAGAGGCACAAACCCTAGATTTTGAGGGGAATGAAAAAAGTATTATTTTATTCATCATCATGTTGCCTCTTATAGGCTTACACATTTACACATAGCCCCTTGGGCTTTACAAAATGGCATTTTGCCCATCCCATGGCTCATGTGCCATTTCTTTTTGCACATAAGCCATGGGCTTTACAAAATTTTGGCTTTATGCCCATTCATACATAAAAAATTAAATAAAAATTATTAATTACATGATTTTATTGTTGGCATGGGAAGGCTGGCCGCGGGCTTAACTTGGGCATGGGCCCGCTTGACCTGGGCTTGGGCCCACCTGGCTTGCGATTGACCTTGATTTTGACTTGGTCACTGGGGTGCAAATTTTGACCCCAACAGTATCAATATCTTAATCTCTCGGGCTCCGCCAATCCGTACTGGCCCATATCATCAAATCTCGGGCTCCGGTAATCCGGACTGGCCCATATCATCAAATCTCGAGACTACGTTGGTATCCTCCGGATATCCGCCGCGTCACAAATAACCAATCGGTAGTGCTCCTTTGCCGGGCTCAACGCCATCATCTGTGCCCATCTTGCCCCAGGGTACCGCGCCGGGTCCACCATGCACCTACAGACGGTTCCTCCTCCTCCTCTAACCGGGTGTATGATACTGCTCAAGAACCGAGAAATCTCATGGTGGACAGCCCATACAACATATCACGAGAAAACCGCAACTTACATTTTTAAAATGGTAATACGTTCTTAAAACCTTACGGTTTCTCCAAATCCATAAATCTCATAAATACTGAAATTCTCGAGAAGAATCACAATACATGAACATGTAGAAATTGATGAATGTCTGTGATATCAACAATATGAAATGCGATGCAAGACTAGAAAACCATGTATGGATGAAAATGAAATAAGGCATATATATACGACTAGCAATCCTTCCTATAAATCTTGATGAGATGAAGAATGCAACTACTAGTTTAAGTATCATGTGTGATGCAAATGTCTTGGGTATCATATATGTTCCAATGATTTTATATTCTGATTTAAACAAGTTCTAAAGTGTTCGTGGCATATGTTCTTCGCCGAAAGACGCGACCGGGACGTTGGGACGTCAGAGCCTGAATTTCGAGGGCAGATGCTATTTGGTGCTATCCGTCCACCTCTCCGAAGATGCCAAGTTGATTTATGGCACCGTGTATCAAAGGTTTAGACGGATGCGGCCGTTGTAGCAGACTTCGTCAGATTCTCCCTCGTTTGAGGGTTTTTTGATTGTGGGGACGCTCTTCCCTGCAGGCGCAAGCTCCTAGAGTTAATTACGCTACCAAATCGCGGTAACCACTTTCTCCTTCTCCAGATAGTCACTTCGTATTGTGTGTGTTTGTTTTGTTTTTGGTTGCCCGTGGATTGTATACGGAGACTAATTTATGTTGTCGCCCGTAGGGCGTGGATTAGTCCAAATCTGTACTTTCTTAGATTTGGGTTTGGTTTGGGTTTAAGGATACATTAATCTCATTTGAGATTAAGATCGACTTAAACGTTTGTTAATGATACGTTAGTCTAATTTTAGACTAAGATCAACTTAACATGATCATTTAGATCCAACAAAAGAGCATTTGGACTCTATTGTTTTAGTTTAGGGACTTTGCGGTCCATTATTAGTCTAAGGACATCTCGGTCCAAGGTTAAGGATATCATAGTCCGTGGGTTTAAGGACCCCACGGTCCGAGGTTAAGGACATCATAGTCTATGGGCTTAAGGACCCCACAGTCCGAGGTTAAGGATATCACAGTCCATGGGTTTAAGGACCCCACAGTCTATGAAATGTCTGATTGTCGGGACCCGTCATCTCTCTGAAGACGTTGAAGGATTATAACGACACATATCAGAGGAATGCAGAGATGTACCCTTGAACCAATTTTGGTTGGTAGATCTGTAGTCCAATTGGGACTAAGATCTGAGATTTATGAGCATATGGGCTCAATTAATCTGAATGAGAGGTTTATGGCCAACTTGGGCTCGGCCCACTCAGTTAAAATGTTAAACATTTGACAATGCTGGGCATTAATTTGGATTCTGACAGCCTTTCTGTCTTTTATTGAATACTGAGCATTCATCATAGCTCTAGGGCTTTATTTATAGAACAATTTATGTTCTATCAGCGCACACGTGAGGAGCACGTGGTGCGCTTGGCGCTAGCACCAGTTAATGAACGCAAAGCGCTTCTGTGATATAGCGCATACGTAAGGAGCACGTGGCGCGCTTGGCGCTGAGCGCCAGTTTATGAGCACAAAGCGCCAGTTTATGAGCGCAAAGCGCAATTTGTTCAGTGGCGCACACGTGAGGAGCACGTGGTGTGCTTGACGCTGAGCGCCAGTCCTTGAGCACAAAGCGCTATTTGTTAAGTGGCACACACGTGAAGAGCACGTGATGCGCTTGGCGCTGTGCGCCAGTCAAAGAGTGCAGAAGCGCTTCTGATCAGTTTTATGATCTGAGAAATAAATTCTCGTTTATAAGAGACTTCGTCTTAAGATTCTAAGAATAAAAGTTCTTATTTTATAGGAGATGTTTCAATCTCTTATTTTGGTGGAAGGCTTTGCCTTTATGGATCTGTGATCCTAAGAGAATTGAATTATTCTCCCCCTTTTTTTTATAATTAGATGTTCATGATCTCTTTTTGTAAAAGACCTTAGTCTTATAGATCTATGATCTGTGAGAAGAATTATGTTCTTCTTCTTTAATGAGATTTTTCTTATCTCTGTTTTTTTACCTTGAAGAAATGTTCTTCTTCTACCGAGAGCTTGCTTTTCTTTCTGAGATTTCTCAAAGTTTATAGGGGGTTCCTCTCTTTCTCTCTGTATATGAGACTTGAAGTCTTGGGGCCTTTATATAGTGAAGGATGATTTGTTCAATCGGTTAAAGAGATTTTTTCTCTAATTGATTTGGGGATGTTTCCCCCGTTGGATCTTTGATCCAAGGGCTTCTGATTTACAGAAGGCAATTTTCTTGTTTTTAACAAGATTGAGAAATCTTTTCCCATACAGAATTTATTCTGTATCTTGGTGATTTTTAATCACCATTGGATCATTGATCCAACGGTGCTCTGATTTTCAGAGCACAATCTTTCCTGTTTGGAAAGATTCTGAGGAATGTTTCCTCAACAGAATTTTATTCTAGTCAATTGATGATTTTTAATCATGTTCGTTGGACTTTTGATCCAACGGTGGAGAATATTTAGTTCTAGCGCTGGCGCACTCGTGGTTTGCACGTGGTGTGCTGCTTAGAGTGCAGCGCACTTAGCGTCAGCGCACACGTGCTTTGCACGTGGTGCGCTGCTTAGAGTGCAGCGCATACGTGCTTTGCACGTGGTGCGCTGCTTAGAGTGCAGCACGCTTAGCGCTGCTATGAAGCGCTGCTTCATTTCAAATTTTAAAATTTGAACAGAGCTTTGCTCTGATTGGGGGAAACAAATTCCCCCCCACCGTTGCGCTCACATGGTTTACACGTGAGTGCAGCGGTGACAGCATCTCTGCTATTAGATCAACTTAGAAGTTGAAACGGCTCCCAGTGCCTATAAATAGGACCCTTGGCCCTTGAGATGATATCTGTTCATCTTCTTACCTTTTTTCCTGAGAATTATTTCTCCTTCAGAGCATAGCTCTTCATCTTAAGAATTTTCTTAGGGACAGAACTCTGTCAGATTTTTAGGTAAAGATTAATCTTTGAAGGGATTAGTTAATAATCTAGGGTCTCACCCATTAACAGAGCTTTTGCTCTACTTAGATCATAGATCTTTAAGAAAACCTTTTTAGGGTTTCTCAACAGAGCTTTGCTCTTGTTAGATCTTAGATTTTTCTTAGGGTTTCCTAACCCATTAACAGAGTTTTGCTCTTTTCAAATCATATAGATTTATTAATCTTTCATAAAAAAACTCTTAAGAGTTTGTTCATGGATCTTGAAGATCATGGAATTTTAATTCATTTAAAAACTTTACTTTAAGTTTTCTGATGGGTTATTCCATCATTCTTACAGAGCATGGCTCTTCAGGATATTTCTTGAGGAATTTTATTCCTTTCATCATCAGAGCTGACAGATGTCACTCTGTTGTAGAGCGCTGCTCTCAATAGGAGATTTACTCCTTGGCCCGAGGGGTTCTCATTAAATGAGAATCCTTTGAGGATTTCCTCATTTAATGACAATCTCATCAAATGATGAGACTGTTTTATTAATAATGAGAATCATCTAGATTGTGTGGGTCCCCTTTGGCCCCTTTTTATTGCATTGCAGTGTGGTACGGATTTAAAGTACCTGGTGATAGAACTTAAACTGTAGCATTGGCGGCTGAAAATTTGTTCTTTTCCACGCAGGTACTATATCTTTCGATACTTCCTTCCCGTTTGTCCGTTCGGAAGGCGGATTCCCCGAAGCCCCCGTGGATATGGAAGTCTTTGCACTGATCAAGGATCACGACCCAGAGCAGAAGAATCTCCATTTGTGGGGAACATGGTACAACCAAATCATCAAAGATCGTCGGAGTTTTTCTTGCGCGACACCTGTCACGCCCCGCTTCCCAGTATACGGCGAAGTGGACGCGACGAGGTCCGCTACGTATGTACTTATAAGTACATACGCTAAGCGTATCTAAGCAATATAAAAGTAAATCACAAGAGACAAGAGATATAGAAATAACAGCAACTTTATTAATAACATTCTTTTGTACAATGCATGAAAAGTAAATACAACTGGAATGAAAAGCGATGCCTAAACAATGGCATAATAGGAAATGAAAATACTGAATAGAACAAGGTACAATATCTAGAGCTCGGGGTCTTCGTGAAACTGATCCAAGTCTTCACCGGTGGGCTCGATTTCTGCTGGGTCCAAAGCACCTGACGACATTCAAAGAAGAAAGAAATAGAATGTCGTCAGCGAACAGGTTGCTCGGTAAGTCCCAAAGATAAGGAAGAATTAGAAAAGACAGAATAAGAGGTATCTTCTAAAGAATAATATTGTAGAGTATTGTGTTCACGCTGTTGTTTGTAGCTTGGTACGGAAGGATGCCAGTGTATACGAGAGGGGTCTCAGTATGCTAGAGACCAGGGCAAATGGAAGTACAAGGCTTCGTTATACAACCAGGAACAACGGCAATTGGATTCATGTTAGATGTCTTAATCTTACCGCCTCGTGCCACCTTTAACACCTTCCGTACCAATCTACCCCTTAAATCCCGTAGTGTTTTGATTGTAGTGTTGTATTGTAATGTATAAGTTGGATGACTGACCAAAACCATGATATCAGTAATCAGATTGTAACTGCATAATCAGGTAAATGGAATAACGGAAATAATGGATGTATATCCATGGTCTGATTCAGTCAAGTTGTATAGATTGTTAACTGGATTTTGGGATTCATGTGTTCATATTGAGTTGGAATATTAAAGAATATAAATTGACTTGAATCATATTTAAGTCAGAAATAATCAGACTCAAACCCGAGTCAGACTAAAAGAAATGTAAATCAAAGTTCTATAATTGTTAGGGTCCTTATTGTAATTTATAAAACTTGAGGGGGTCTTATGTAAAAATACTTTTGTATAGTTTTCAAGATACATCTCAAGTATTTATTATTCGTCTTTATAGTTATAATGAGTTTGATTTTTATATTGTGATATTTCTAGTGAAAATATCCTAATTACATAAATAAAGGTATTAATTTGTAATATTGATTTATTTGAAATTCATGGTATTTTAATGTAACTTTTAATCTTGTAATTTTTTTAGGAAAAGGTGGAAACTTTATCTTATAATAAAATAGGTGTTTAAATGATAAATATACATATGTTTATACAAGAATAATTTTTAATAAATATTTTGTTTTCCAAAAATCTCATTTTTCTTAAATGTCGTATTTTTAACCTTTCGAGACCGAATGCTCCTTGTGGAGGTCTGAATCTCGCACTACTAAGCCGAGGGTGCACGATAAACCGTACTATCTCTAACGGGTTCCCCAAAGGTGGGTTGTAGTGGCGCTTTGCAAAGATTTATAAATACTACACCTTTAGAAAATGGTTTTATTAAAGTAAAAGGTATTTATTTGTAAAAGTCATTTTTCCGTATTTTAGGTTTTAGGGTTTCATATTTCAACTAGACTAATTTTAAATGATCTAAACAACAAGTTGTTAGAAGCCTCAAATCGCCTCTTCACCGCCAATTGTGGCCAGGTAAGTACAAATGAGAAAAGGAAGGATCCGTGAGACGGGCCTTTTAAAATTACCTTTTCTCAATTGCCTAGCCTAGACACCACAAAGTCAAGTTTAGATAAACGATCGATGTCTACAACTTATCGTATTTCCTATTAAAAGATATTTGTTTTGAAAGTGTAGCAAACCTAAAACTTTTAGAAAATGTTTTATTAAGAAAATGGTATTTTAATGTAAAATCTTGTTTTATCGTATTCTAAGTTTTCAAGGTAGCGTGTTATGATTGCATATGAGTGTGTGAGGAGGTAGGTCATTACCTCGTGATCTATTTTAAGGTATAGCAATGTTAAAGGGTTAAATGTGATAAACTAAACATGGTGGTATTTAAGTGAAAGAATACGATATATTGCAAAAGCTATCATTTCATGTGTGAAAACTTGTTCAAATTAACTTTTAAGTGATTAGCAGTCAACATGAAGATGTTTAAGTATTATGGAATTAGTGATAAGTGAGATTTGATAGAAAACCGAATCGGAAATCGGTTTGTTCCGATTTCCATCGGGTTTATAAAGTCGTATTTTTATGGAAGAAAAGAAAGGTAGAAAAGAGAGACTTACGGGTTTGGACAACGCTAGAGAGTGAGAGGAAGGTAGTGGGTTTGCCGGTGCGTCGAATCGTCGTTGAGAGGTCCTAGCACGATCGCCGGGATTTCGCCGTCGATTTCGTCAGCGCTTCGCCTTTCGCTCGTTTTCTAACGTACCAAGTTCTCTTGAGATTTTGAGAGAGTGGACTTAGAGATTTAGGATGAGAGGGTAGAGGGTATGGGGGGTATATATAAGGTTAGGCTAGGGTTAGGGTTTTCAATTAAAAATGTAAAAAATATATAAAAAATCATTAAAAATCATTAAACTTTGGAGTAAAAGAGATTTATTGGGCTTTCTGTAACCGGTCAAGGAATTTAGTGTATTCAGGTGAGAAGACCAGGTCAACACGGAATTTTTCCGTGTTGACGACTCGGCCGTCGGGCCGAGTCCTGCCGGTCCGCCGGCCGACTCGGGTGTCGTTGGGTGGGGGTCTCCTGGGGGGATTTTTGGTGCATCTAACTTTTTACGTTCAGTTCAAGTTTTGTGAGTTATGGCTTTTTGACTGTTGACTTCCAAAAGAATTTAAAACAAAATAAATACAAAAATAATGTGGGGCATGGGATTTGAACTCTGGTGGCTTAGTTCAGCAGTGCAAGGTATTACCAATGAGCTACAAGCTCCTTCTTGTAATTATTGTGGGAAAATAACTACTTAAAGTGGTTACAGCAACATTAAATACCCCAAGCATTACTTTAATTTTAAAACAATTTTTTGTACACTAAAAATGGAGTTATTTGAAAACAAAATAATTACTTATATATATTGTGCTCAGGTTAAAATACTCCTTTATGGATTTAAAAATTTTTAAAAAACTTTGTATAGAAAAGGGTATAGGAAAATTAGGGTTGTTACAACACCTTCGGATCCTATTTCGGTGATCCCTTATGCAGATGCACCCCCGATAAACTATGCTGTGGAGGAGCTGAATTAGACTTCAGAGGGTCTCCTTCGGTCTTCTATGGCCGCAATACCCGTACAGCCGCCGGTGGCTTTGGACACTCTAGGGCGGCGCATATGTCAGGACGAGTCGCGCCCTTGGGGACAGCCATACAACACAGGACTAACTCCCCGTCACCCAGCCGGATATCTGCTGTGGGCCTGATACATCTTATCGGCGAAGATGTCACAGCTGCTAAGGCTCGGATTGTACCTTGCGATCTATGCTTCTTTGTTCCAGTATTCCACACTTCCTACATGGTGGGTCAAGGTATTTCTGGAGCAATAGAACATTCCGACCCACACCTTTCTTTTATTGGATCGAGAAGTCTCCATTTCTTTAGAGAAATTTGCTGAGGTCTCTGGTTTACCCGTTAGGGAAGAACATTACGAGGAGCTGCTTCCTTCGGATGAGTACATTTTTGCCACCAAATCAGTGGTAATGGGTCTTACCCCGGATAACGCTATTCAACACCAATTCCCGAGTTTGATAAAGGTGCTGAATATCTATGAGAACCTTTTTCTCGAATCCGGAGGTCGTGGGGTTAATTTCACAGATTTCATCGCCCGTTTTCTCCGCTCGGAAGTCCTGTCGAAGGAAGCCGCAAAATTTGCCAAACTCGACGATCCTTTTGGTTTCGGTTTGGACAACCAGCCGGCAGCGGAGGCGGATCAGAGAAATTTCTTTCTCCCCAACACCCCGGTCGTCCCTTTCACAGAACTTGCAACTCCTGGAATCGACAAAGAAATATTCTTTTTGGGGTTCCTCGGGCTATGGCTAAGTTGGTTTGCGCTTCCGATGCACCCTCGCCATATCTGGCCGTCCGTTTTTTATCCAGCTCACCGAATGGTTGCTGGGCTGCAAGTGGCCGTCGAGATCGCTGGGTTAGCCCATTTGTACCACAACCTCAGCTTGGCAGCAGACACTACTGAACCAGGGATGCAGCCTGTAAACTTCTCGATGCATTATTTCACCCCGTGGCTCGAGTTGCATGTGCTTGGCGTCTTCGGTATCCACAGAAGGCCTTGCTTTTATGACAAGTGTAAGTTCCCTCGGATCATGTGGTTAGTCGACGCATCCATTGTAAACCCGACACCGTAGGAAGCTAGGGGTTTGCTCCTTCGTCCGCGCACGGTTGGAGATATCATGACCTTCACCGATAAAATTCTGACCATCGGCTAGGAATCTGCGAAAACGGTGCAGCCATTGCAGGACATCTTTAAAGACGAGGCCTATGTCTTGAAAGCTCGGGAGATTCTTCATTTATACTCCATCAGGTCGGGCTTTCTCGTATTTAGGCAGAATAATTCAGCGTTGTTTATGAGATACAACCCGCATCATTTCGCCCAGCAGTTAAGCTATAATCAGGGCGTCCCGCTTGAGGCCTTCTTGGCAGAACCGACTGCTACTGAAGAGGGTATCCGGAGCGCGTTGCATCATTTTATGCGGTTGAACACCGGCACCAATTTCTTTATTAGTGAGCCGGGTTGCGTTCCAAAGCCCTAAATGTATATGTGGCGTGGTACCAGCATTCGATGGGCGCCGTTATTAGAGAGTAAAAGAGACTACTGCTTGATCGTAAGGGTGCAGCGCCAGCTGGTAATCCAAATGTTCCTCTAAAGAGACGGACCATTGTCCGTCCTTCTTTGAGAGAAGCTGCAGTGGCTGTGGTTCCACATGCTATACGTGAGCTACCCCTACCCAGTGTGCCTGAAAAAGAGGTAGCTGCCGCGTCTCCCGAGTCGGGTGTGGGTACGGAAATCGGGACTCGTCGCCCAAAGGTGCCCACCAAGCATAAACTTGTGCTAGCGGCAACCGACACTCGCTCGCAGAAGAAAAAGAAGTCAATAATTTCTGCGGACGTCATATTTGGCCAGGAGTCCCATGCTCCTTACATCGAGGGCTTGAGCGAGTATGGGACCAATGAAGGCTTATTCATGGCACCGGATGATACTGATCAGGAGGCTGCCATCACAGCTTCCGAGCAACTAGCTAGCAACAAAGCAGGACTGATCGCCCTTGCACAGTCAGGTAGACTTCAGTTGTATTTTTATGCTGTTATGTTTTTACTATCATGCTTTAACTAACACTTCTTCTTCAACAGGCATCTCCACTGAAGAGGCTCTCGCAGTTTCCCTCAAAACTTTTGAAGAGGAAGAGAGGGTTCGCGCTTCCTTGGGTATTGGTACATTTCGGCTCACTGTGCCTTCATTCCCCTTTATGGATAACCTAACTCTTCTTTTTCATCTTATTGCAGGGACCACCTTGACTTAGGTTATCCCAAGTGTAGTGCCGATTGCGAGTGGTGATGCTGTAGCATCGTTAGTGCCGGTCACTACAGCCGCGATTAACCCTAAGTTGCCACTAGGGGTCTCACAGAAGCAGCCGATCATGGACATCGTAATGGTGCCGGAGGCAGAACTTGGTTCAGATGAAGGCCTATCTTTATCATAAGTCATGAGGAGGTCAGCTCTTGTGGTTCAGGCCGAAAGGAAGCGCAAGAGGCGTGCAGCGAGAGAAGGTGATGCCGTCTTGGCTGTAGGTGCAGGCTCGAGCACTGCTCCCCCTATCCCTATTTCTCCAAAGGGTGCTCCGGCTGCCCTGTCTACTACTCATAGACAGGCGGTACGCGCGGCTCGGGAAGTAATTGAAAAGCCGTCCCAAGGTAACGTAACACTGGGTCCTTTTATTAGAGTTTGATCTTCAGATTCTCATATATCATACCCTGCAGGGCCAAGTCCTAGCGAAGAGGTGGCGGGTGAGATGACGGCAACCACCGAGCCCGAAGCGGCTACTCTTTCCCAGGAGTCCGGGACTGCTCCAATTGCCGCTCTTTCCACCTGCAGTTCCCTGCCATCGCCTGGCATTGCGAATGTCACGACGGCTCTCGTAGAATCAGGGGATGAAGACACAGGCGGCGAAACCCTTCGAATGGAGGAGAGCGAGGCAGTCGCTGCGCCTAGTGATGCTCTTGTAGCGTTTTCGATTGGCGACTCATCAAGTAAATTTTGGGTCATTGTTTTCCTTTTTTATTCCGCAATCCCTTTCAATTCCTTCTGACGACATTTCCTTTGTTTCTAATGCAGGCGTGGTGAGCGTCGAGGTCGTGCCACCCGAAGAAGCGTCGCCGGTTGCCGCTCTGACGGTTGCCGACCCTTCGCCTTCTCTCGTGTCCTCTCAAATGCTGGAAGGTATTGGTTTGTGATTTGTCGAATTTAAATTGTGAATGTCATCTCCCTTGTAATGACCATATATCATCGTAACCTTGCAGGAGTTCTCTTCAATCATTTGTATCAAGCGCTGAACCCGCACTTCTCCTTCCAGTCGGAAGTTAGTCTGCCTGCTGGTGCCGGTGAGTATCTTTTCTAACCAACGTCTTTTCTTTTCTTTAACGGATAACCCTGCCGTTGCTAACTGTAAACTGATTACAGCACTACAAATTGAAGGAGGGGACGAGAGAATTGTCGCGCCACCAGTACTCCCAGCTCTGTCCCCTGTTGCGGCTGGTATAGTAGACTCCATTGTTCGTGTATCTTCTTTATTTCTTGAGCCGACGTCTGACTATGATTTGTTTTGCAGTGGTCGTACCGACTCCAACTCCGTTCGAGTCTCGCATTATAATGCCGGCAGGGCCTTTTTCTAGACGTCCATCTTCAAAAGGCGCTATGACCAGCCTGCGTATGTTGAGCGAATACATCGAGGAGCTTGACGCGGAGGCTCCTACACTCATTGCAGATTTTTCTGCCGAGGTTAATCCAATGTTGGCGACGCTTGTGAACTTCCATAACGAAGACGTTGTTGAGACTTGGGTCAACCACTGCAGGAAGATTGAGGCCTGCCTGCATGAGCTTGAGCTTAGGTGTCCTGCTCTGAGATTCTGGCTGCGAACTCCCAGCAAGCTGCATGGGTTGAGCAGAGTATTCCGTTCCTTCACCATTTCGAACGAGAGGCGACCCTCAAGCAAAAGGAACGCGAGGCGACTTCCGCTGAATCTGCCCAACTGCGTGCTGAGGTCGCAGCGAATGTTGCCCAGCTGAACTCCATCTTCGAAAGCCTTCAACGATGTATTTCTGATGGGCTGGTGCTGAGGAAGAAGCTTGATCTTGGTGAGCAGGTTGCGCAGAGTCAGGAGGCTGCTCAGCAGGAAATTGATGAGAAACTTTCATCCTGTCTGCAGCAACGGGCCCAAGTTGAAGCAGAGCTGGCCTCGGCGGCTGATTGCGAGAAGGAGCTGGGAGGAGTGCGCGAGCAGCTGGCTGATTTACTGAAAACGCCTCCTTCTCAGTAGCTGCCTTTGTATCAATTATACATTTGTAATCCTTGAATAACATGTATCCATTTTTTATTCTTTTATATGATTCATCTTGTACTCAATTGAATTCATGAATAAAAGATACACATTTTTATCTCCCACTGTTGCTTTCTTCTCTTTGCTGTGTTGTTGCCATGTAATTTTAGCGAGCGTGGCCTGTAGATAGTAGGTAGCTGTCCATATTGAACTCTTTACAGGGTAGTGATGGCTTAAGAAATAGGGTTAGGATCTGTTGCCTAAGACTTTCCAACTTTGTAAGCCGTGAGGGTCTTATAAAGATTTTTCTCCCTACAAGTCGAGAGGATCTCGTAGGTGTATTTTCTCCTTAGGAATCGTGAGGATGCCTAAGTGTGTTTTTTCTTGAGAGTCGTAAGGATCTCACAAGAGAATTTTCTTCCTTACAAGTCGAGAGGACTCGTAAGTGATTGATGAGTTGACCTACCCCCGAGTTGAAGCATTGCTTCAACGGGGAGGTCGAGGGTTGATTTTGACCGTGTTTCACGGGGTCGGGATTGACTTTAGCTGTGTTCCATAGGGTCAGGGGTTGACTTTAGCCATACGGGGTCAGGATTGACTTTGGCCGTACGGGGTCAGGATTGACTTTGGCTGTACGGGGTCACGGGTTGACTTTAGCCATACGGGATTAGGATTGACTTTGGCCGTACGGGGTCAGGGGTTGACTCTCGGTTGTCTATGCACCGCCGAGTCCTGGAACTAGGAAGTTTGCCATGGCTCCGTTTTGCTGACGTCGTATATTCCTGCAGAGACTGGTTTTTCTACAGGTCGATGTGAATCGAGATGCTCTCGTCAAGGATGTTGATTTCCCTTAATCGAGGATTCTGCCAAGGATACTGATTTCCTCGGAGTTGAGACGAATCGAGGTATTCCTGCAAAGACGCTAATTTCTCTGCGGGTCGACGCGAATCGAGATGCTCTCGTCAAGGACGCTGATTTCCCTGAATCGAGGATTTTGCCAAGGATACTGATTTCCTCGCAGTTGAGATGAATCGAGGTATTCTTGCAAAGATGCTGATTTCTCTGCGGGTCGACGCGAATCGAGATGCTCTCGTCAAGGACGCTGATTTCCCTGAATCGGGGATTTTGCCAAGGACACCGATTTCTTCGGAGTTGAGATGAATCGAGGTATTCCTGCAAAGACGCTGATTTCTCTGCGGGTCGACGCGAATCGAGATGCTCTCGTCAAGGACGCTGATTTCCCTGAATCGAGGATTTTGCCAAGGACACTGATTTCCTCGGAGTTGAGATGAATCGAGGTATTCCTGCAAAGACGCTAATTTCTCTACGGATCGACGCGAATCGAGATGCTCTCGTCAAGGACGATGATTTCCCTGAATCGAGGATTTTGCCAAGGACACTGATTTCCTCGGAGTTGAGACGAATCGAGGTATTCCTGCAAAGACGCTGATTTCTCTGCGGGTCGACGCGAATCGAGATGCTCTCGTCAAGGACGCCGATTTCCCTGAATCGAGGATTTTGCCAAGGACACTGATTTCCTCAGAGTTGAGACGAATCGAGATATTCCTGCAAAGACGCTAATTTCTCTGCGGGTCGATGCGAATCGAGATGCTCTTGGACTCTGATTTCCCTGAATCGAGGGTTTTGCCAAGGATACTGATTTCCTCGGAGTTGAGACGAATCGAGGTATTCCTGCAAAGACGCTAATTTCTCTGCGGGTCGACGCGAATCGAGATGCTCTCATCAAGGACGCTGATTTCCCTTAATCGAGGATTTTGCCAAGGACACTGATTTCCTCGGAGTTGAGATGAATCGAGGTATTCCTGCAAAGACGCTAATTTCTCCGCGGGTCGACGCGAATCGAGATGCTCTCGTCAAGGACGCTGATTTCCCTGAATCGAGGATTTTGCCAAGGACACTGATTTCCTCGGAGTTGAGACAAATCGAGATATTTCTGCAAAGACGCTGATTTCTCTGCGGGTCGATGCGAATCGAGATGCTATCGTTAAGGATGCTGATTTCCCTGAATCGAGGATTTTTCCAAGGACACTGATTTCCTCGGAGTTGAGACGAATCGAGGTATTCCTGCAAAGACGCTGATTTCTCTGCGGGTCGACGCGAATTGAGATGCTCTTGTCAAGGAAGCTGATTTCCCTGAATCGAGGATTTTGCCAAGGACATTGATTTCCTCGAAGTTGAGACGAATCGAGGTATTCCTGCAAAGACGCTGATTTCTCTGCGGGTCGATGCGAATCGAGATGCTTTCGTCAAGGACGCTGATTTCCCTGAATCGAGATTTTGCCAAGGACACTGATTTCCTCGGAGTTGAGACGAATCGAGGTATTCCTGCAAAGACGCTGATTTCTCTGCGGGTCGACGCGAATCGAGATGCTCTCGTCAAGGATGCTGATTTCCCTGAATCGAGGATTTTTCCAAGGACACTGATTTCCTCGGAGTTGAGACGAATCGAGGTATTCCTGCAAAGACGCTGATTTCTCTGCGGGTTGACGCTAATCGAGATGCTCTCGTCAAGGACGTTGATTTCCCTGAATCGAGGATTTTTCCAAGGATACTGATTTCCTCGGAGTTCGGTTAACTTTTTTCCGAGACGGAGTCATTGGATGACGTATTTCCAAAATGGAATCATTGGCTGAGTCTAGGTTGTTCGTGAACCGTAGAGTCTTGAAGCTGGGGACTTTGCCGTGGCTCCGTTTGGTGGATGTCGCGTCTGTATCCTGCTGGAATGAGGAGGAACGCCGTTGATGATCTCTAGGCTGTAGATGTGGCCATCGAGATTTGGAACTAGGGACTTTGCCATGGCTCCGCTTCGTTGATGTCGCGTCTGCATCCTGCTAGAGGAAGAACGCTGTTGTTGATATCTAGGCTGTAGATGTTGCTGTCGAGATCTGGCTTCTCTTTGACGAAGCCTGGTGGGACGATATGGTTCCCTTTCTGTTTATGCCCATGGATTGTATACAGGGGTCAATATGACCTCACTTGCAGGGCAAAAGTTTCATTCTTTTATTATTATTTTTTTTGTTTTCTTTTCGTGATGCTCTATCATTTCAGCTTTTTATATCGCGAAAGTCGCGATTGCCCAATTATTTCGGCTATTTGTCGTGCTGCCCAATCATTTCGGCTATTTTTGTTTTTACTCGCCGCTTTTTATTGCGAGTTGCCCAATCATTTCGGCTATTCTATATGCATTTCTTTTACTTGCTGATTTTGTCGCAAGTATGGAACTTGGATCCTGATGCCAATCTTAGCATCAGTATCGCTGCAACTGGAATATTGCCAGGAGCGAATCATCATTTGCCGTGAAAGGACATGAAATTTGTTACCGAATTAGGCATCAGTATCGCTATCACTGGGACATTGCCAGGAGCGAATCATCATCTGCCTTTGTCGATTTAAACAAAGATGGCTTAGCAAACATGGTTAAGATCCTATTGACTAAGACTTTTTGACTTTACGAGCCATAAGGGTCTCATAAAGGTATTTCTCCCTACGAGTCGTGAGGATATCGTAGGTGCGTTTTCTCCTTAAAAATCGTGAGGATTCTTAAGTATATGTTCTCTTATAAGTCGTAAGGATCTTACAAGAGTGTTTTTTTCTTATAAGTCGAGAGGACTTATAAGGGTCGTTCACCGTGTGAGCATATCCCTAGTGGATGGTGGGACTTTTGTTAGGGAAATGTTTATTCGTGCCCGTGGATTGTATACAAGGGTCGGCATTGAATCGTTTGTAGGGCAATCTGAGAAAGGTGATGGCTTAAGAACAGGTTCAGATCCCTGTAGCTTAAGGCTTTTGAATCTTATGAGCCGTGAGGGTCTCATAAGAGGTTTCTCCTTACGAGTCGTGAGGATCTCGTAAGTGTATGTTCTCCTTAGGAATCATGGGGATTCTTAAGTGTGTTGTTCCCTTGTGACTCGTAAGGATCTCACGCAGGTATTTTCTCCTTACAGGGTCGAGAGGACCTTGCAAGTGTCTTTTAACGAGATTGCGCCCTTTCAGGTTTTCACAAACTCGCCGGTAGCCCTGCTGTTTTTACTCACGGAGCCCTTTCGGGTTTTCATCCGTGCCCATCTCACTTATGGACGTACCATTTTTTTTGCGTCAGCCTTAGGATGTTGCGGTCCGTAGTAGTTTATAGACGTCTCGGTCAATCGCTAGTTTTAGGACATTTCGGTCCATTGTTCATCCTGTATGCATGTGTATTTGTCACGTGACGGGGTACATTATGATAAAGTGGAACACTCCTATTTAGGGTATGATTTGATTTGGTTAGGATATTTTGTGATCCATCCCTACCGCGACTTCTTCCACTCGACGTCGACGCCTGGCTTTTTCGAATAGGGCCATTTTGCGTTCTCGATCAACTTTTCTCTTCTGACGGGCTTCGTTTAGTAGCACGTCAATCAGCTCATCGGACGGTTCTAAGGATTTTGGTGCCGATTCTGCCCCCAGTTCCTCTGTGTTATCTTCTAACGCCGAGTGAGCTTCTTCATCATTTGGTGACGAATGAGAGATCATATAGCAACTTGCCACGTAATCCTCGGGTTCTTCTAACGCGTCGTATCCCTCGTCGTTGTCATTGCCTCCGTTATCAAGGATATGGTTGAGAAACTCACGGAGCGTGACTGGGGTCCGCGCCTTCTGGTTATATTCTTCCAGCGCGTCAATATGCTTTTGCAGCTCTGTACGCTTGTCGTCAGGCTGCGCGGGCTCCTTGGTCTTCTTCTTTTCCTTCGAAGACTTTGACGACTGGACCTGGGCGTTTTGCCTATTGCTACCAACTCCAGGTGTCCGGCGCGGTTTTAGCATTCCTTCAATAATCTCCGACTCTAGAGGGCTTCTCCATCTGATTGCTGGGCATGCTTGAAGATCCTTCAGCATTATCTTAGTTTTTACCGAGAGGACAACTTCCCATGGAGCTTCCTCTATAAATGAGCATGATGTCCCCGACGTGTCTACCCTTTTAGGAGTGTGCTGTTGTGGAGGATTTACCTTCCAGTGTTCAGACAGCGCGAACTTTCCCTGTTGGTACTGGTCTTCAACCCAGTTTTTGAAGACGTAGCAGTCTTCGATCGGATGGCCCAATACTCGGTAGTAGGGGCAATAATTAGGATCGTTGACGTCGTTCAGTTGCAGTGAGTGTCTCGACTTCGGTAGAGTAATGAGCCCGTTGCGTACTGCCAGTTCGAACAGTCTCCTTGTTTTATCCCGGGAGAATGAGTAAGGACGTCTCAACTTCTCATCTAGGGATTGCCGCTTGTTGCTTTGGCGAACAACCGGTCTCGGGCCACTCGGTTGTTATTGAGCATTGGCGACGAAGGTCGCTTTCCCTTTGCCATTTTCATTCCGCGGCTCTGACTTTGAAAAGGATGGATTATGACCCATCTGGTCCATTTGGGCCAGCTTGTCGATCAAGGTCTGGAAGGTGGTCGGCTTGAAGAACATCATGAATTGGGAAATGGTCGCCTGAGGGTCGAGAGTACCCATGAACATCCCTACCGCAGGCGCTTCTTCAATGCGCTGCTCGCACTTCGACCATAGATTCCGCCACCGTATCGCGTACTGCACCCATATTTCGCCTGGCTTTATTCTGGCGTTAATTAAGGCGGTGATCGGGGTGCATTCTCTAGCGCTTGCGAACCTCTGCGTGAACAGTAACTCCATTGCTGCAAATGTCTTAACGGAGTCGTTCGGGAGCTCGGAGTACCATTCAAACGCTGTCTCCGACAAACTGCCAACAAACTGGCGAAGCAATAGTTTGTCATCCCCTCCAGTGTTGCCACACAGAGCCCTGAATTGAGCAACGTGCTGGTGTGGATTCCCCATCCCCTTATATACGTGGAATTTGGGGATCGTGTATCCCGGCAGGTACTTTATTTGGTCATACCAACCCGGATAGGGTCGTCCAGTCTTAACAATTTGTCCAGTTGCTTCATTCGCCTGATGAACTCGTATTAAGCTTAATGAACCAAAATTTTAGCAAATGAATACTTAAGTTAGGCTTTATACCTCAAGGGGAGATGGAAGTGATTCAAACTTGAGATTCTTGCCTTCAAAACTGAAATCTTGCCTCAAGAATCAATAAAAGATTTGATTTTAAGTATTTAGGTTTGATTTTGTGAAGTTTTTGAGGGATTTGTGTGTGAGGTAGAGAGGTTAACCATGGGAGAATGAAGGAGGAGGAGATGGTGGCTGCCATAGGGGGAGAGAGAGAGTTCAAGAGTGAAGAGAGAGAGAGAGAGAAGTGAGCCATACCATGCATTTAATGCCCCCATGCCTCAATTTTTCATTTCTTTTCCATTTTCTTTTTCTACAAATTCTAGAACCATCTCCATTTTTTCTCTAAAAAAAAGTGTTACACATTGTGATTAAGTAGCCATGGTTGTATAAACAAGTATTACCCTATACTAATATATGATTAACACTAGATGTGTGTGTGCGTGTTTTTGAAATTTAGTTTAGTAAATAGTAAATAAGTAAAATAAATAAACAAGTGAACAATAATTTAAATGTTAACTAATAAAGCACAATTATACACATATTCACATCAACAAACAGATATATTCTTGTTTATATGGAAAATATTTATTAACTAAGTTTTTACGAAAAACACGTATATTCGCTAATTAACACGAAATTAACCTATACGAATTTTCAAAGCGTTACAATCTTCCCCCCTTAAAGAAATTCGGTCCCCGAATTTAAAATCTAACTACGCGTACCCTCGAAAAGATGGAAATATTTCTTCCACATCTCGTCCTCGGCTTCCCACGTGACCCTTTTTCGCCGTTTGGCCACGTCAAAGAACCTATACGGATGGTATGACCCCGGACCTCAGTTTCTTCACTTGCAGATCTAGAATGACTATCGGCTGCTCGGTGAAAGAAAGATTGCACTCTAGCTAGACCGTCTGATGCTGTATCACGCGAGAGGGGTCATGAAGGTACTTGCGGAGCATCAATACATGAAACACGGGGTGAATAATCTGGGAAGTTGGGTGGAAGAGCCAAATGATAAGCAACAGTGCCGACTCGCTCGAGAATCTCAAAGGGACGCACACATCTGGAACTAAGCTTCCCTTTCTTTCCGCATCTCAACATGCCCTTCATCGGAGAAACCTTCAAGAAAACATGATCTACAACGACGAACTCAAGTCTGCGCCATCGTTGATGTGCATAAGATTTCTGCCTGCACTGGGCCGCTCCCATCCTATCCCAAATCATCTAAATATTTTCGGTCAATTCCTGCACAATCTGGGGCCCCAAAATACTGCTTTCACTGAGCTCTGTCCAACAAACTGGTGATCGACATTTCCTCCTATATAATATCTCGAAGGGTGCCATCTGAATCGTTCTCCTGGAAGCTGTTATTATAAGAAAACTCTATCAAGGGAAAGTGGCGGTCTCACTGCCACCGAAATCTAGAACGCAAGCTCGGAGCATGTCCTCAAGAATCTGAATGGTCCGCTCTGGTTGACCGTCGGTCTGCGGATAGAAAACTGCACTGAAACTCAAACTGGTGCCCAAAGTCTCTTAATGTTTCTACAATAGTCGTCTGGTGAACTGGGTGCCTCTGTCGGATACAATACAAGTCGGAACTCCATGTAGTCGCACAATCTCATCAACATATATCTGAGCATACCGAACGAATCCGAAAATGGTCTTGACTATCAGAAAATGAGCTGCTTCCGTCAATCGGTCTACAATCACTCAAATAGAGCCATACTCTCGACTGGTCCTAGGTAGACCCACAATAAATTCCATAGAAATCTTTTCTTATTTCTACTCCGGAATGGATAAAGGTTGTAACTCTCCAGTTGGCCTCTGATACTCGGCCTTGACTTACTGACAAGTCAGCATCCCGGAACAAAATCCATGACATCTCTCTTCATCCCTTCATACTATTAGATTTCTCTCAAATCACAATTCATATATGTTGACTAATGCACCTCCTCTGAGATCTCACGTCTCAGTCCCTCAGAATCTGGCACACATAGTCGAATCCCAAATCTTAGTACTCCCCGATCATAAATCACGAACTCTGAATCTCTGCCTTGTCGAACCTGCTCCATGATCTCTGACAAACGAACATCATCGAACTATGTCTCACGGATATGATCAAATAACTGTGGATGTGTACGGATACGGACAAGTTGTCCCCAAGTCGATATAAACTCAAACTGTACTCGGCTGTCACATAGTATCTACCAATCTGCCGTCGACAGTTTCTGAACTGTGCTCAACAAGAAAAGCTATCTCCGGGCCTCCGACTCAAACATCTGCCAAAACATTTGCCATGCCCGGACGACAAGGAATCTCGCAATCATAATCTTTCACTAGCTCCGACCAACGACACTGTCTCAAATTTAGATCTCGCTGCTGGAAAAATGTACATTAAACTCTTATGGTCCGTGAATATCTGGCACGACTCGCCATAAAAATAGTGTCTCCCAATCTTAAGTGAAAAGACCACCACAACCATCTCTAAGTCATGAGTGGAATAATTCTGTTCATGCTTCTTCATCTTCTCAGAAGCATCGCAATAACCAACAAAACCGCCTGATCCTAAAGGCAAAGATAATACTGGTGCCGTAATCAAACGAGTCTTTAACTGCTGAAAGCTTTGTTCGTACGCTTCGGTCCAAAGAAATGGAACTCCCTTCCGGGTCAACCCGGTTGTTCATATCAGAAAACTGCATTCTAATACCGCCCATTAATTATCTATTTATTGTATTTATCGGTATTATTAACCAGTGTCTACTCAGTATTACAGATTATAGGTATCCATGACAAAATACTGGAACTGCATCCAAAAGCACGGATATATCACTTGAGGGAAGACACTGCGACCAGAAACGCAAACCGACCAATACTTCAGGAGTTCCTTTACGCAACAAGTTGTGTACACATTTTTTTATCTAAATGGTCCAACACAACAAGTGTGTACACAAGACTTTTAAGCACATGTGGATATGATTTTATATGCATTCAAGGAGATGATTTTATATGCATATGATTTTATATGCATTCAAGACTAAAAAGCATGTGTTCAAATCAAAAGGAATCAAACAAATCAGCATGAGCCATAATGGGGCAGCCATGAATCAAGCCACATGTGGGAATGGAGTAATGAGCATTTAATGGTGAAGATTATGTGTGTGATTTAAAGATTCAAATTTCTTTCCAAAACTGAGTGCAAATCAAATTCAAATAAACAAATCAACATGGACCATGATGGGGAAGACAAGAATCAAGGCACAAATGGACATGAAGTAATGAGCATTCAATGCTAAAGATTTTATGTTGATTTAAAAATTCGAATTTCCCTCCATTCTTTGGAGCCTATAAATACAGACCATGGGGCAAAGGTTCAAAAGGTCATTCTTTAGTCTTGGATTGTCATTCTTTGTCCAAGTTTTTCTATTCTCCTTTCTTGTAAATAGCTTAGTCCCCTTGAGTTCTTAACCTTCTCTTGATCCTTCAACCTCTTCATTGAGCTTGAAAGTTTAAGAGTTGGTTATTGATCTCAAGGGGTTGTATCATTCTTGATGATTAATAAAGATCTCTTTTGTGTCTTCATTCACCATGAGTTCTTTGCCTCTTCTTGATCTTGCAACTTCTTCATTGAGCTTGCAAGTTTAAGATTTGGTTATTGAACCCATGTCTTGTTTTGGGTTCTATGGTTCTTAGTCTTTCTTACTTGCTCTTTTATTTACATGCATTTTCATTCTTGACTTTTGTTACTTGCAATTTATTACCATGTCATTTAATTACATGCTTGTAATCTTTTCTTTTCTTTGTTCTTCTCTTTTGTTATCTCTTTTTGGTTTGTTTTGTGAATGGTGTGAATATTGTTGTTAGGAAAAGAGAAAGATTTTGTAAGTTAACATTTCATTCCTTATTTCCTTTTCCCGTCTTTTCCATTTGAAACTCTGTCCAAATCTTACGCAAACGCTCCGTTAGGCATCCTACCCTACCAAGGTAAAGGTGATTCCTAACCGTGACCGGTTGCATTCGGTTTGGCCGGAGGTGAAAGCAAGAGACAAGAACGGAAGGACAAAGGTCAATAAGCCGGATTCCATGAGTACCGTGCTTAAGTTCCCTAATCCACGTTGTTGCCGATTGTTCTAGCTTCATTGGTTGAGTTCGGCTCAAAGTACTTGAATACGGAATCCATTAACTTACACTATTCTATCGTTTCCTAACAAGCCTTATACTTGATATACACATAGGTTAGATAACGAACAAATCCGCCACGTTGTTAACTCGTTAAAACAAGAACATAAAACTTACCATCTCCCTGTGGATCGACCCGTGCTCATCGCGGCTAGCTGCAAAGCGACACCGTCCTGATCGCGGTTAAACTTTAGAACTTTTAAATATCCGACACGCTTTTGGCGTGCGATCACCGGTCAACGTTGCAGCTATCTGCGAAAAATTCTGTACGAAATATCAATAGCATTCATCCAAACCCAAAATGCTGTGAACCTCCGTCACTGATACAGGTTTGGGCCAGTGCTGAACGACCTCGATCTTTTTCGGTTCCATATTTATCATCTCTCGCAACTACGTGACCCAAGAAGTCAACATCATCCAACCAGAAAACACACTTAGATAATTTAGCGAACAGCTGATGCTCCCTCAAAGTCTGCAACGAAATCCTCAATTACTGCCTAGGCTCCACTCGGCTCCAACAGTATACTAGGATGTTCTCAATGAACACGATGATAGAATGATCAAGAAACATCCTGAATGTACGGTTCATCGAATCCATAAACGCTGCTGGGGCATTGGTGAGCTTGAACGACATCACCAAAACTCATAACGCCCGTAACGTGTGAAAAGAAGTCTTCAGAATATCGCCCTCTCGAAACCGCAACTAATGGTCACCTGATCGCAAATCAATCTCCGAGAAATGTCACGCACCCTGGAGCTAATCAAATAAATCGTCGATACGAGTTAAGGGATATCTGTTCCGCACAGTAACCTGATTTAACTGACAAAAATCAAAGCACAAACACAACTGCCGTCTTTTTTCTTGACGAATAGAACAGGAGCTCCCCAAAGTGACACACTCGGACGAACAAGCCCAGTATCCAACAAATCTTGCAACTGATCCTTCAGTTCTTTAAGCTCCGTCGGATCCATCCGTTATTGCGGTATATAAAAAAAAACTTCGTGCCGGAAATCAAGTCAAAGCAGAACTCAATATCGCGCTCTGGTGACAAACC
The DNA here is from genome assembly GCA_030015575.1 of Agapanthus africanus. Classification (NCBI taxonomy): domain Eukaryota; kingdom Viridiplantae; phylum Streptophyta; class Magnoliopsida; order Asparagales; family Amaryllidaceae; genus Agapanthus; species Agapanthus africanus. The sequence continues at coordinate 502,744,858 of CM057345.1, forward strand.
AAGCAACTTGTCAGGAAAACATCTGGAAACTCTCTTCCAATCAGGACCTGGTCCAACGGGACCTCTGTGGCTCTAACATCACAAACATATGCCAAGAATTCATGACATCCTTTTCTCAAAAGCTGACTAGCGCGAAAAGAAGAAATCAAATAGGGAAAGGCGACACTACGGTCTCCCCGAAAACAAACAAGAACTGGCTTACCCGGAAACTAAATATGAATGCCTTCTCACTGCAGTCCACGGATGAATAGCACGTGGCTAACCAATCCATGCTCAGAAGAACTTCAAAGTCAAACATATCGAGAAAATCGAATTGACAGAAGAATCCCTATCTCCGATACAAACAAAACAAACACGAACGAAAAACATTTCGAGCGACAAAAGACTCGCCTACTGGAATAATAAAAATTAGCGGTAGATCAAACAAGGATGACTCTCGGTCCAAACTCGGTACAAAGTGCGTAGATACAAGTTCAAACAACAAAAGAAATACACGCATCGAAAGAAAACACTGAAGTAACACCAGAAAGAAATAAGCATCGGAAAAAACACCGAAGGAATAACTGTCACAACAGCGTCTATCTAACCGCCTCTGATCTGGCATACTGGTATAATTTCGCTTCGGTCTAGAAACGACTGAAGTCTTAGAAATGCGCTCCTCCAACAGTAAGGTTGCGTTCATAGCAATGGCGTAAGTGTCAAAATGCTGGGCACCAACAGCAAGAAATAACTGCATGTCCAATCTCCACACGAACCTCTTTACCCGTTTCTCTTCAGTGTCCACCAGGTAAGGAGCATATCGGACCGCTGAGTAAACTAAATATCGTACTCGGACACTGTCATCCCTGGAGTCTTGCGCAAAGGCTCGAAACTACGAGCTCGAACATCTCGAACGCCCTCCGGAAGGATACGAGCAAGAAATAAATCCATAAACTCATCCCAAGTCATAGGAAGTAGATCTGCAGCTCCGCCGCTCTCAATTGACTCGCACCACCTCTGAGAAAGACATCTCTAGAAGAAAACTCGCAAGCTCAATCCATATCTCGTTAGAACATCTCTGTGAACGATAATTCCTAGCCATCCTGTCGAGGATTGTCTATGTATCCTCCGCTGCATCTGTGCCGGTAACAACAAATTGGAGGCCTCAGCTTCGAAAACTCCTATAAGGATACAGAAATAAACTTGGTAATAACAGAAACAGCTGCCTGTGCAATAGGTACAATCACAGTCCCTGCAGCAGGAGGGACATCATCGTCTTGGAGCTCGGCTAGCCTCAACTAACGATCCAACCCTCTGTCATACGTCCTGAATACTCGACCCCAGCCTAGCCATCCGTCTTGGAGAAGGCGGATCCCTCTGTCCCTGAGGGGTAGGCGTACCGCCCTGATTGGTCATCGTCTCAAACGAGCCTGCTCTAATCTCATCCCCGGCAGCAACCCTCTGGCCCTCGTAGTCTCCGGCGACATAGTGTCTGGAGCAAGAACAGGATTGATAGGAACATTGCGATCAAATCAAAGGGTTTCCGGAATCAAGAAAGGAGATACAAGCAAATATATATCCTAAGGTTACTTAGACGGAGTACCGTATCGTACGTATGCCGCGGAACATACGCACGTTACGTCACTCTTCTTAAGTCACCTACTCCATCTACCAAAGGTCATCGTACGCTCAGAAAGGTAAAACCTAATGCTCTGATACCAACTTTGTCACGACCCGAATATGTGGAACGTGACTGGCACTTAAATTACGGAACGTCCCAAGGCGCAACGCAATCTAAGTAAGCCAAAGTCCAGAAAACTAAACCGTTTAACAATTTGAGTGAAGGAAAACTTGTTTTAAAGCAAGTGGTTTTAACGAAATATGTGGCATTAAACATTTAAAAGCAACATCAGATTTTCCCGAAAATTTCGGCAGAGTCTCCTTTGTAAATACTGGCCCCCAAATGGGTACAACACATAAAAATACATATAAATGATTAAATAAGGCATCCCCAAGCGGGAGCCAGCACTTTGCCCATGGTGGAATCATAACCACATGCAATATGTATATCAAAAGTGCACAATAAGCATTAGAAAGCAAGAAACAAGCAAATACCACGTCGGCTCAAGTGAGCATCGACACCAAACACCACAAATACAAGTCTCACGAGTCTCATTGTCTAGTTAAATATAGAAGGGCAGATGGAGTATACTAGATACAATATCATGTACATGATGGAATAAAACTATCCTCGCAACCCACCTACGAGCAATGCTGGAAATCAAGCAAATGAAGCTAAAAGAGGAAGAACGCCCGCCGCTACTGCGCTGATGGGTCAACCTGCATGATACTGTGGCACAACGGGGGTGAGTTGCCAACTCATGAGTAGTAAATAACATCTAATAAGGCTATCGTAAGCATGCACACAAATGCGTCTCAACCTACACATGTCGATATAATACGATTTACTAACATGAATGCGTAATCAACACGAGATCTGAATATGTTTAGTACGAGAAAATATGTATTCTTATCTTAGTAAACTTCTGTAATTTGACTGTAGTATTATCAATGAAATCAATAGAAATCTGTGTCAAGCATCGACACAAAATATGAATATCTCAATATCTCGATGTATCAATATCTCAATCTCTCGGGCTCCGGCAATCCGTACTGGCCCATATCATCAAATCTCGGGCTCTGGCAATCCGGACTGGCCCATATCATCAAATCTCGAGACTATGTCGGTATCCTCCGGATATCCGCCGCGTCACAAATAACCGGTCGGTAGTGCTCCCCTGCCGGGCTCAACGCCATCATCTGCGACCATCTTGCCCCAGGGTACCACGCCGGGTCCACCATGCACCCACAGACGGTTCCTTCTCCTCCTCGAATCGGGTGTATGATACCGCTCAAGAACCGAGAAATCTCATGGTGGACGACCCATACAACATATCACGAGAAAACCGCAACTTACATTTTTAAAATGGTAATACGTTCTTAAATCCTTGCGGTTTCTCCAAATCCATAAATCTCATAAATACTGAAATTCTCGAGAAGAATCACAATACATGAACATGTAGAAATTGATGAATGTCTGTGATATCAACAATATGAAATGCGATGCGTGACTAGAAAACCATGTATGGATGAAAATGAAATAAGGCATATATATACGACTAGCAATCCTTCCTATAAATCTTGATGAGATGAAGAATGCAACTACTAGTTTAAGTATCATGTGTGATGCAAATGTCTTGGGTATCATATATGTTGCAATGATTTTATATTTTGATTTAAACAAGTTCTAAAGTGTTCGTGGCATAGCAATTACCAGGGCGTGTGTGTCCACATGAATAGTGCCCGTGCAGCATAAACCAATGGTAATGGTGCAAGTGTCCTATGAGATGATATCACATATGTATATATAAAAGATGATGCGATGCAATGAGATGAATAACTAGGGACTACATATATAAATGCAAATACTAATTATAAATTCTAACTAGCGGGCGCCTTGTGCTATCCAGACGATTCCCCCGTAGATGTGTACATCTACTCACCGGGACGTCTCGGCTAATCTGATCCGATTACCACCTTTCCTTTTCGTGCCGTGTCCAACGTCTCCGCGATCGATCTTAGAATCACACGATGCAACACATAAGGCTAATAATCTGCAAAACGCGATATCAAGACCATACAAGAAAACTAGCGCCCACAAGCTAAACGCGTGTACACTAGAAGCACCAAAACGTGTGTGCCAACATCTGAAACCACCCCAATTGGCCGTGATACACAGCAAACACCAAACCTAGACTCGGAACGTACGTGTCGCGCAAGTCATAATACTAAAAATATAAGTAATAGGTCCCAGATTTTAGCTAAAGCGGAAACAAGAAAAACAAGCAAGACCAAATCTCATGAAATACCTACAGACAACTACCTGCAAAATTTCAACGTCAAACTCAAAAAAGGGCCGGCCACATCGGGAAAATGGGGATTGTCACTGGGTCAATTCGGGTAAAATTGGTCCGGATTTCAGCACTACACTCCTAACACAAGGTATAGTCTACTGTATATTTTTGTTTGTTCTAAAAACTACCATAATAATAGCAGATTCTCAGTGTCTAAAAACTAGATAAAAAACCGTATTAAAACACTAATTTGTGACATTAAGGTATTTCAGTGTAAACTTAGAGAATGAATTGGATTATCAGACACTAACTACTCTTAATTACCCTAATTAAGCCATAAAACCCTAACTTAATCTAATCTTCACTTTAAATCTCAAAACTTGCATTAAATTACCATTTAACCAACAAATTAAGCTTAATAAACCAAAAGTTTAGCAAATGAATACTTAAGTTAGGCTTTATACCTCAAGGGGAGATGGAAGTGATTCAAACTTGAGATTCTTGCCTTCAAAACTGAAATCTTGCCTCAAGAATCAATAAAAGATTTGATTTTAAGTATTTAGGTTTGATTTTGTGAAGTTTTTGAGGGATTTATGTGTGAGGTAGAGAGGTTAACCATGGGAGAATGACGGAGGAGGAGATGGTGGCTGCCGGGGGGGGGAGTTCAAGAGTGAAGAGAGAGAGAGAGAAGTGAGCCATACCATGCATTTAATGCCCCCATGCCTCAATTTTTCATTTCTTTTCCATTTTCTTTTTCTACAAATTCTAGAACCGTCTCCATTTTTTCTCTAAAAAAAAGTGTTACACATTGTGATTAAGTAGCCATGGTTGTATAAACAAGTATTACCCTATACTAATCTATGATTAACACTAGATGTGTGTGTGCGTGTTTTTGAAATTTAGTTTAGTAAATAGTAAATAAGTAAAATAAATAATCAAGTGAACAATAATTTAAATGTTAACTAATAAAGCACAATTATACACATATTCACATCAACAAACAAATATATTCTTGTTTATATGGAAAATATTTATTAACTAGGTTTTTACGAAAAACACGTATATTCGCTAATTAACACGAAATTAACCTATACGAATTTTCAAAGCGTTACATAGATTCACGACCTACACATACACATAGACGGTTAACCCTAGGTTAAATTAAGAAAACTAGAATTAGGATTTTAATTAAATCTAAATGATATAATATAATTGATGGGATAACATTAAATCAAATAATTTATTTTATATTTTTATGTTATTAATAGATCTTTAATTAAACCTAGGAAAAAGTATATAAGTTTTATCATATAAATCACCACAATAGAAAAGCAATTCAAAAGAAATCATCTTTTTATTATTCAAACCAGCCTTTTTAATTCCTTGTTTTTTTTAGTTCTTAATCTATATCAACTGTCTTTTAAACTTAACTTTAGAATTAATTAAATCACACCTCTCTGTGGATCAACCCTCAAATATTACGATTGCACTACCGTATACTTGCGGTTTAATTTGGAGAACTATAAAAATCATTTCAAGTTTTTGGCGCCGTTGCCGGAGAGGCGTACTATTTAATTAATTTAGATTCAAGTTTTAGTTTTTTTAAATTTTAGTTTAATTTAGATTTCTTTTAGTGCATTTTATTCTGCAAAATTTCTGTTTAAAATTTCAGAAATCAAGACAAAATTCCAGGAAGAGCAAATCGAGACGAACATGATGCAACTTGGAGATTTCACCCTGCTAAAATATTTTTGGCCGAAACCTCTATAAAATCAAAATCGGGATAAAAATTTAGGCTTTTTCCAAAATTTTCAGTTGTAGATTTTTAAATTTTTCGAGTATATTCTGTAACTTTGTTCCAATTTGAGGAAGTGTCAATCTTGCAAAAGAAACGAGGCAATTCCCTAGACTTTAGATACGATTTTGTTCTTCCCTAAATCTTTTTATTCCAACTAAACAGTTTTTGCAGATTTTTTTGTGCCGCATAAAAAAATCAAAATAAAAAATAGAAAATATATTCATTTTTATTGTTTTCGATTTTGTTTGATTTTATTTTATTTTGCATATTTAACAAGATATTAAGGGGTAACAACCTAAATCAAGTTTAGGTGGGGATTTCATCACCCTTCCTCAGCCCGACAAATCATAAACCTAGCATACGCATTCACCCACATTAATTAAAAAATATCTAGACTCAGCCCTCTGAGGACATTCCCACTCACATAGGACAAGAGAAGTGTTGGATATAGGTGCCCTCAAGGCAATTATTGTATTGAAGTAGGACTTATATGGAGAGCAATTTTACTCGAGATGATAGTATGCTATCTAATTTGTCTTTCTCTATTATGTGTATACGTTTTACTAGTTACCACGTATCGCTAATACATGAAATAGAGCCCTTTGGATTTTACTTGACTACCAGGATTAATAATAGGGATCGTACTGGTGGGACCTGGGACAGTTTATAAGCACATCCTTAAATGTCCCTAGTCGTAAGAGTATAGAGACTGGGCATCGGTACTCCAGTTTAGACTAGTGTGTACGTTTCCTGACCCAGTTGGAGGGCGATAGCTGATCCTTCAGCTTTTGGTGATTAACACCGGGGATTGTATTCAGGTGCTCATAAGAGTACGAGTTTCACTGGACGGACTCACCAAGAACTCCTAGATGGTTTTATACCAATATCAGGTAGCAGTTCACTGGTGACGATAGAACAGGGTAGTCCTTCGACCTGAGATCGCCACAGTGTCTTGTGTGTGTTCCCACTATACTTTGATTACTACCCTACCATGGCTCAAAGGAGTCGTGCAAACAGATTTTAGTTGGGTATAGTCCCAAAGCACATAGAGGCAGTGAGCGATCGAAGGGATTCATCTCTCCCGGTATAGAGAGTCGATATCGTGCAGTGCAGGACATGGATATAACCATAAGTTTGTGGCCACGGCAAGTGAGATAAACTAATAAGTATTATCAGTTGTATCTCTGTTGGTTTTGAGTTCGATGTTAGCACGACTTATTGGGTTATTGATGATCTGACAGTTCCACCCCCTAAGACCCAGTATGCGATACTCTTTTATGAAAAGACCAGACTGTATGGTATTCGTCGCTTATAAACTTTGTAGGGTTCGGATGAGTTTGCTCATCAACTTGTTTTTATTTTTCTCATACCTGAGTAGCCGTTACGTACAGCTATTACCGCTGACGAGCTTATGGGTTAACTTGTAAAGGGATTGAATCTGAAAGTGTTTTGGATTCAATCAGATATGATCCTATATAACTTACTGCCAGCGTATCGACAGGTCTTTAGAGTCCCGCAACGAAAGTGCCTGCCCGAGCAAAATGTTGATGTAGCGTGCGTATTGGGTATGTACGGGAGTTCGATTAAATGTATGATTTAATCGAATATCCGAAAAATACTAGCCGATTTAAAAGCCAGAATATTAAGTCAAGTGTTGACTTAATAACTGTATTTTGATATGCTTTCTAGTATTGTGTATAAGATGCACACACTCTCTCTGTATATTATATTAATATACGATACTAATATATTATTATTGCGTATACGATACATATAATGGAAATGTATTTGATACATGTTTTCTTCTTTTTATAAATATGTATTTATGTATAATGTAAAGAGAAATGATATATGTTAAGAATAAACATAAAGAGAAAAGAAAAGAAAAGATTAAATGAAAAGAAGAAATAAGAAGAGTGGACTTCTTCTTAATTCTTCTCTCTTCTTTTCTTTGGATTATTCATTCTTCTCTTCTCTTCTTATTTTTCTCTTTAATGTTTATTCTTATTCATTATTTTCCATGAGAGTTCTTCTTCATCTTCTTCCTCATCTCTTCAAAAAATGGTGGAGGATAGAAATGAGTGTAGAATTCAAAAAGAGAGTTTTTCTTGATCATATCGCCTCACACAATAACTTAGCAAGTTAATTGTATAAGTTTCTCCACTTGAAAATGGAGATGGAGTTTTTGGTGGCCCCTCTTCACCGCGAATCATCTACAGTGAGGCGGTCGATTAGTAGACTCTTCGGAGATCACAAAGTCTATCTTGGGCCTTCCAATGGTGATCGGACACGCTACAAATCTTGTAGCACTTTTGCTAGCTCTGTAGTTTTTTGAATATTTCATGTATTTGATATTCTTGGTTAAGTTTTGGTTCTATATTTGAAAAATTATTGTTTTCTAATTCCGCCGCGGTCCGTGAATATCACGACCCTAGAACCGAAACCCTACAGTGGTATCAGAGTTACTAGACAGGGACGTCGACTCATGGGGAGTTCTCACTGTGTGACAGTAGTGGCGAAGCACAGGCTCTTACCCCCAGGATGTCCCGTGCAGATTGGTCCGGCTGGTTGTAGTCCGTCGCGAGAGGACAACATAAAAAGTAGCTGCTGAGAGACCTTTGGGCGCCACGGCGAGCTTCCACTGTGCTGACTGGCCTACAATAGTATCAGAGCCATATCAAATATATTAGCAATAATTTGTGACCAATTGCTTTTCCGAAACCAATTTCCAAACTGATGCGAAAACTGTTTTTGCACTTGGTGATAAATCGATGTATTTCGGAGGTTTTTCTCATTCTTGGGGACGTTCGAGGGTCAAGATGAATAGGAATTGATCGTGTAGGGGTAAAAGAAGGTCACCCTTACCCGGGAGCACGACGAAGTGCTCCCGGGGAGGGGTGGGGGGCCGAGAGCACCAAAAATGGTGCTCTCGGCCAACTGCAGACCAGAGGCCACATTCGTGGTGATCTCTGGTCTGCACACACCCCAAACTCCCTAAGTCAATTTAGTATTCCCCCCAAGTCTCTTGTCGATACTCGGGCAAAGTTTCAACTCAATCGGACTTCGTTTGTTTCCAAAATGAATTGATTTTTGATGTTGGATGCAAAATTAAATTTCAGTTTTTAGAAACTCCATTTTGCGAATCCGTTGGTTTTTAAAATGGTTGGCTATGGGTTTCGTATTGAAGTAATTAAAAGAGTTTAATCATGTTAATACGATGATACGTACTTGTTGATATGTATATGTGAGTTTGAGACGTTCTATGCTTACAGTATATATGATATATTGAAATGTTTTTGGAATGCGTTAGATTGTCGTGAAATGAATAGCCCCCGTGCGGAATTGTGATGTGATGTGTTTACATTTTCATTTCATGTCAAACCTATGTATATTCTTTTGTTCGGGAAAAGCTCCAAAATGTGGCCGCTGTTTCCGCTCAATGTATATTCTTTTTCGGGGTGTAGCGGTTCATATATGGTCGTAGTCACCGCTTGATGTATTATTCTTTATCGGGGCATGACTTGGTTGCAGTCGATGTCACCGTTGTATTAATACAGGTTTAGGGATTGATTTGTCAAAAATATTTAGTAACCGCAATCAAGAACGGCGTCGCTTTGCAGCTAGCCGGTGAGTACGGGTCGGTCCACAAGGATGTTGTGAATTTCCTAGTCACTCTTACGAGTTAATTCCGAACGGTGTGAATGGATTAATTAAATCTAAAAACTAAATTAATCTAGGGCAATTGAATTAAAGATCTAATTATCTAACTAGGGAAAGAAATTAAATTTATACTAGGGCAAGGAATTTAATTTATACTAGGGCGGAGAATGAAAAATTACCTAGTGCAAGAATTGAAATTAATTACTTACTTTACAGATGGCTCTCTCCAAGCATCAACACAAGACTTGTCAGATCTAAATTTCTGAAATGAAAAGAGGCATCGATGCTCTACAAAAGAAATCTAAATTTTATTGATAAAAAGAGGCATAGGGAGGCATGAAAAGAATACAATGATTTGGGCTTCTATTTATAAAACATAGAAACCCTAGGTTACAATTGATTCACACGTCTGCATTTACCAAAATATCCTTAGGAAGACCTAGTCAAAGTAGACTCCAAGATTTGGTAAAATTTTATGTCTGGAAATTTTGGAACTAATTCTGGGCTTCTTGGGCTTTTTATTTCTTTGGATTTTTATTCAATTTGGCTTCTCTATTTCTTCCAGATCTCCAGTGAACAATTGCAGTGGACTTTTAACCGTTTGCTTTGTAATCTTGGACGTTGCGTTGCCTTGTACTGATCTTTTGTGTAGGCTTGATTAAGATCCTTCTATTTGTTGGTCAAAGTCCCTTTTTTGTGTCGTCTTTTGTCTTTTTCACTGTTTTCGCTCCAAGAACCTGTAACCTGTAATATGTAGCAGACATGCGTCAAAAGCACCTATTTATTTATAAAAAGAATAAGAATGGGGAATATAATAATACAATATTATGGTGTGAACAAATACCCCCAAACTTATCTTTTGCTCGTCCTCGAGCAAACTTATTTTTAGTTTTATTCTCGACAAAAACCTAACCGCACTTTCGCAGGGAATCGCGATTGCACTGAGCTCGTGCAACAAGCCGTTAAACCTCTAGGTGTCCCTAGTAGGAGGAGTTTGCCTCCTGAGGGTTTTCAGCGGATTACACCTACAAAATCCTATCAATTTGGCTTTTTCGACTTTAATTCTCCAATTAGGTTTTCTAACAAGGAATTCTATTATCGCCGACTCGTAAATTATCCACCCATATTCTTCACACTTTCTCATCATTTAACTTAAGATTATATATGTTTTATAGACTTACTTAGCTTTCGGCATCTATTAAGTTTTCCTTCTAGGGTTCCATCTCCACTTAGAAATTTTTATCAACTCTACTAAAGATACAAGTTCTATTCTTCACTCCTTTCTCTCATCTAAACTCCAATCACATATCCCTACGTGTGTACATATATATCACCCCTACACTTGGAAATTCAAATCAAGCAATCATACTCTTGTCCGTTGTCCAAAGTACTTATTAATTGGTGAATTTTTAAATGAATTTCGCTTACACATCCTTCATGCGACCGTTAATACTTCTTGAGGTACCAACGATTGATTACAAAATGCGTTTGCACTTTAAAGCGTACTTCCTAGTCTTGTAATACCCAAGGCTTTTTAGCAGTGACTCCCAAACCAGTTGGTCTAAGGCACTAGGTGATGAAGCACCCTCGCTAAATATTTTTCTATTTTTGCAGCCTTAAGTAATTACAAAACCAGTGTTTATTTTTTTTCTCTTTATTCACTTTTTTTCTTTTATTTTCATTGTACTAAGGACTTTAGACAAGAGCATTTCAAGGTCTTCTATACTATTCCAAGTTTCAAGGTGCGTGTTTGTACAATTTGTAGGGTATACATTTTCAGAATCTAGACTTAAGCTAGGAATTATTTTTCAAACTTCTACTCTAATAAAAATATCAATACTTTTTCTTCATTTCGACTTAGCCCAAGAAGTGAACCCAAAATTTGCCTATTTCTAAATAAACTACAAAGGCATATACTTTCTACCGTTAAACTTTAAGAAAGGTTATTTTTCGGGTTTTTAATTTACTAAGTCTAAGATCTAGTTGTTCCTAGCTAGTTAACCTATCTGTTAAACTTAAGTCAAAATAAGGCCAAAATTGAATACAATAATTTTTATAATTTTTGAAATTTTTCAATTTTTATGGATTTTAAAATAAGTATGCAAATGCAAAAATATGTACAAATGAATGCTAAGGAAGAAGACGTACTGAGTATACCCCCAAACTTAAACTTGACAGTGTCCTCACTGTCATGCTACACCAAGAGGGTCAAAATGCCGGCACTCCCCTGTTTATTTATTTATAATTTTTTTTATTTTTTTATTTTTTAATGTTTTGAATTTTATTTTTTATAGAAAAAGAAAACAAAAATATATATACATATATACAACAAGGTTCCCCTCAAACTTAAGCTTGGCCTTACACAAGCCAAAGGTTAGCACCAACCATTCAAAAATATTATCGTGGTAATGGTCGAGTTGGTGAAAGAATAGAGTGGAAAGAAAAGAGATGAGAATCACACGAGACCGTGTGGAGGTAGAAACGGGATACGGTCTCGGTGGGGGGGAAGAATGGCGGAAAAGAGAAAGAAGTGGAGTACGATCTTGAGGGTATAAATCGAGTGAATAAATTAGCTCAATTTGTGATGACCGATGTGTTAAAAGCGATTGCGCTAACCTATCAACTCGTCGAGAAATGGGATCAAATCCCTCAAGATTCGCAAGACAGCATGTGTACGCCGAACTTGGTATTGGAGATGAAAGCGTAACGGTCTCTTGCACGGTCGGAACGATAGGAAGGGTGAAAGGGAGTGAATTAGGGATAGTCTCATTCTCACCGTAGTAAACGGTCTCGAACTTAAAAGATTCCATCAATGGTTCGAAACTACTGTAAGCAACCGAGTCCGATGGTTCAACTAACTCATCTGAAAATGTAAAGGACTCAAACTCGAGCGGGGAGACATCAACATTGTTCGAAAAAGTGAAACACTCGTCTGTGAGAACTGTGTCAAATTCAAAGGAAATTTTTTTAAGCTCACAGTCTTCAAGCGTGATATTAGGCGTGGTCGGAACGATAGAAAGGAGAGAGCGTGATTTAGTTAAACGTTCAAGAGGGTGGATTGGAAAATCCGACACATCAAAGAAAAATGGTTCAACCTAAATATTATCCTCAATACTCTCCTCAATACTATCCTTATAATTCTCCTCAAAATTTAGCTCATCCATGCCATTATCTTTAAAATCAAGACGCATATGAGGTTCGGGAGAAACATCTAATGACTCGGGATGATGAGTTGAACATAAAATTTCAATCAAATCGACAGGTTCATCATCCAAAATATTCCCGGCGTCTATATCCTCAATCAAGTGAAAATCAATTTCTTTAGACACCTCATCAAAAGCATGGATATTTATCAATTTAGGTTCTAGAGTGGAGGTGTAAAGGTCAAACGGATTAGGTGCGGTTTCACTCGAAAGGGGTTCCTCATAATCTGGCAAATCAAGCACAACAAAGTCGCACAACTCATCATTTTGGACACTCGATGGAAAACCGGAGTTGTGGGCTTCAATTGGGTAAGGGTAGGTTTGATTTGGAAATCCTTTCACACTCTGTCCAACCGCCTCCTTATACATTGAAAAATTTGGAGCTAGCGGGAAACTAGCTACCGGTTCACTAGGTTGCATAAGGGCGGCCACGAACGCTTCCACATTCCTAGTCATTTTGTTTGTTGCTAAGATATAAGCCTCCAACGACTCTTCCAAACTAGACTTGGGTGGTAAGCGGGTTTCGGTAAAAGATTCGAAATTGTTTGGATATGTGAAACTCCCAAAAGGCTGTGTAGAAATAGTGTCTAGTGACAGTAGGAAAGTCGGGTAGGACTGGAAGGAAGTGGTTGGTTAAACAGGGGTAGGGTCAACATGTGGATAAAAAGGTGAATAGTCTTGTGGATCCCTAGAACTAGATGAATAGAGAGGGGTGAAAGATCGGCTACGAGATTGAGCAATATGCTCAGCAATGGACATCGGTTTAGGAGTTACAGCAGGACTAGAAAAAGTGGTGTCAACATATGGAGGTGGTAAAGGTTGACTTGGTTGACACAAAGTGGGTTGAAAAGTTAAACTGTTTCTCCTAGACGCTTCTATTTGATCTTTCAAAGATATTTTAGGCATGGACGAATCGTCTTTAAATTGACCGAACAAATTGACGTACGAGGCAAAATTAGGTTTGGGATACCAAAGTTCGGCAAGTGATTTATGATGTGGGGTACCCGTGTTAGAAGAAAGGGGAAAAGAAAGAAGGTTGGTTGGTGCAAGGATTTATTAGCGGCAAAAATTTGCAAGTTTGTTTATAAAAAGATTTTTCCTTTTTCCTGTTTCTTTATTTGGAAATATTGTTGCAAAAAGATTTTCGAGAAAAGATATGCAACAGAAAAGATTACTTGCAATCAATTTCTATTTTAAGCAAGGCGCAAAAATCCTGCACAAGACTTGTTATTTGGAAAGAGAGAGATTTTTAAAGCGCACGGAATCCTGCAGTAATTTTTCAGAAATATTGAAATTTTGCAGAGGAGAAATGACAGGAAGCTTACAGTGCAAATTCCAGAGGATGACGTCACCTGTACGCAGCGTTTCCGCGGCAAAAGAGGTCTCGGACGGCGTAACCGCAGTTAAAAGTGCAAATCACGTGTTCAAATTTTTCTGATGTCACTGTGTTACCGCTATTCCGCGGTGGGAGCAGACTAATGCGGCGGAACCGCGGTTTGAACGTTGACTTGGCCCTTCAACTTCCTGCTGTTGTTCTGTTGCCAAAATTTTCTGCTGTTTAGATCGTTTGTTTTCTGTTTTGCCTTCTGAATATTTCTAGATCTGAATTTGTTCCTGCAAGATTCATACAACAAAGTACCCTTTCCAAAAAAAAATTAACAGATGATATATTTTTATATTTTTTTTATGATTTTTCAGATTTTTCAAATTTTTTTATTTTTATTAACCCGAAATTGCAAAAAGGAAATTTCTACGCCATCCCCGGCAACGGCGCCATTTGATTTGTCAAAAATATTTAGTAACCGCAATCAAGAACGGCGTCGCTTTGCATCTAGCCGGTGAGTACGGGTCGGTCCACAGGGATGTTGTCAAAAATATTTTGGTAAAAAAAACTCTCTGAGTAAGGGCACAAGCTGGCCGCGGAACCGCGGCATAGGTAGGGCTAGGGCCGCGGTTCCGCAGCCCATTGATGAGATCAGTGGATTATATTTTGTGGGCTGCTTCTTAGTTCTTTGGGCTTTGTATTTCTTTAATTCTTTTCTCTGTTTGGCTTCTGGTCTTCTCCAGATCTTTCAGTGAAACTTGTAGTGGTCTTTTAATCGTTCGCCTTGACATTTTGGACCTTGCGTTACCTTGTTGATTGTGAACCGTTCTTTGTCTAGGCTTGACTAGGATCCTTCTATTTGTTGGTCAAAAGTCTCTCTTTTGTATCGTCCTTTGTCTTTTTCACTGTTTTCGCTCCAAGAACCTGTAATCTGTAACATGTAGCAGACATGTGTCAAAAGCACCTATTTATTTGTAAAACGAATAAGAATGAGGAATATAATAATACAATATTATGGTATGAACATGGATTATTTCGTGGAGAAGCGCACGAGCAACCGGATCCTAGATTGCAGCGGGTGACCATCTCAAGGCGTTGAGACTGGCTCACTCGATTCTAGGGTTGGTGGGTTGCTTGCTGTGCTTGTAGGGGTATAAGATAGACCCGCGGAGGAGTGCTCGAGTCACCAGATTCAAGAAAGTGTTAGGTGGCCCTCTCATGTCGATGTTGATGGGTTTCCTCGTTTCTCAGATTGGCGGGTGACTTGCCGCACTCATAGGGGTCTACTTTTGGGTGCGCACGGGCTATTCACGCGACTGAGGAATTTCACGCATCGTTCTAAGCTCTAACAAAAATGCGAAATTCCTAGGTAATCTGACCATTCCATTTTTATGATGTTCATTACATGCTTGTGATATGATTACCTGCCTGTGATGATTTCTCCTGCAAGTTGTAATGTGATTATCTGCTTGCGATGATATATATAGTGATATATAAATAAATACTATATACATTTTGCACCCGTGGTAGCCCTGCCCCCACCCTACCGTAAGTTAAGTAACCTTACGGTAAAGACCCGGGCCCCGTGGCGAATGCGTATGGCATATATGTGCATTTTATTTTATTTTCATACTTTTTCTATGATTTTGTGAAAAGATACTAGGTAATGTGATTATCTAAATGATGGGATTGCATTGATTCAGATTAATGCAAAGAAAACAAACCTAACGCATTGTAGGAACCAATTTTTTCTTAAAACTTATAGTCGTATTCTTTTGCTTTGCATCGAGATATTCGATTAGGAATATCCTGCACCTCATTCGATGAGGAAATACCCTTAATCGCTTCACCGGGGGTTCGCTCTTAAGCAAAAGTCTACGTAACTATAAATTTGAAAAATCACTCGGTTCTTTCGACGCTATCAAGTTCATTACATTAATGGTTTTCTTCAAAACCAGCCGCAGCCCTTTATCATTTCAGGAAGTAGAGTACTTAGTATTCGTGCTGCGTTTGTTTGCCTTCATCAAAGCTTAGTGTACGGTAGTTAAGTGATGCATTCCTACTTGCATGTGATGTGATTAGCCGGGACAGTCGCACAGCTTTGTTGGCCTTCGTTAAGGGCTTATGCGGGTGGGTTCGAGTTAGTCACGAAATGACGGGTAGAACTTGACTAACACCCTATGGTTTGTTGGACTTCGTCAAGGTCATAGGTTGTTAGGGGTAAAAACCCATATCGAGAGTTTCAAGTATTGAAACTTGCAATGAGATTGCATAGCTTCTATAGAGTGGGGTAATTTGTTGATCATTCATTAAGGTTACCACGCCATGATAGTTTGGGTCCCGATTCCCACTGTGAGTAATAGTTACTCTCGGGAGATTTTTTATAAATGATCCCGGCTAGTTCTCCTTTTAGGGTTTGATGAAGAATTCGACAGAACAGGGGGAGACCAGATTAGATAAATTAATTAACCAATCTAATTTAGGATAGAGTGCACGCTGAGTGTTTCTTTTCTCTCTCTCTCTCTCTCTAGTTGCAACCCATGACTGACCTTAAACTAAAACTCGTAAACCAAGTTAACCGAACCTTTTTACTTTCAGTTGGCTATGGAATGTCATGATTGCCCTTTTCACGACATAGTCGCATATGTCATTACCCCTCCCACTTCTCCTTTTGCTTCCTCCAGAATACTCTGTATCCGATATAGAGATCCATATTGTATGGAAGGCCATCTCGTATAGTTACATACGAACTCGAAGAAAGTGTTTCAATCGAGAATAACCGCTGGTTCTGGAGAAAGTAAATTGTATATGATACGATTCATTTGTCTTTCCACTCCATCTTATCTCAAGTTTAAGAGCTCCTTAAATAAGAAGAATATACGAGTTATACTTGTTGGATAGTCTTCTTCCAATCCCGATGCTGGAGCTGAAATGAAGGGTAAGAAGAAAACCAACCAGTATAAGTCCGGTATATACAAGGTAAGATAGAGAGACAACAATAATGGTTGAAGTGAGCAAAAAGGAAATTGCAACTATTGTTATAAGCCTGGGCAAGTGAAAGAGGCATTACAAGGAATACCCGACCACCCTTTGAAATATTTTGATGTTTCACGTTTCCTGTGTAATAATAATTTAAAACTCTTTTCTCAATTAATTCTGACTCCTAGGTATGTGGATACCGGATTAGAATCCCACATCTTTAAGTCGTTACAGATGTTGAGAAGGAGTAGATTATTGAGAAAGGGTGATTTAATCCTCAATGTCGGTTTTTGGAGCAATTGTTGCTATTGGGGAAATCACCCGCTTTTGCCTTTCAACAAACATTTGGTTTTGAATATCTGTTATTATGCACCAACTTTTAAAAACACATATATCTGTCTCTTTATTTGATAAAGTTGGATATATATTATCAAAAATTATGTTATGAACATTTACCTTTATCATTAGATGATTGGGTAAGGTGCATATAAATAACGGAGGAAATATTCTTAACCAAAATAGAGTTTTCAAATTATATCACACAAAGTATGAGTTAGTGAACTCACAGGACTTATACATAGTAATGTATATTGTTCAATATCCACACGGACAAGGGGTTGGTACTCATACTCGTTCCATTTTACTATGAGTTCTCTGGTTTTAGACACGCATTCTTGTTGAAATGCAAAGTCCAAAGATTTTGAAAAGTTCATAGGATATAAGAATAAAGTAGAGAATCAAACGTTGGGAGTATCAAGATTTTTCGAAGTGTTCGAAGATGTGGATACTTATGCTAGGTATTCCGTGGTTAAATAATCAAGAATTCAATTCTCTCTCAGATTACTCATCCATGGGTGCGCTCCTTAATGAGTAATGTTGTATAGCCTTTTTTATTTAGGGATATGCACTAGAAACAGATGCATACCAATTGAATATGGTTCCATCTAAATTAGTGTATGTGATTCTATACGTGATATAGAATGAGGACATATCTTAAGGTTGTTAAGATAGGAAATTATCCGGTTTATGCTTAAAAGCACAATCCGGACAAACTCAAGGCATGTTTTGGCAATAGGCAGTTTGTGGGTTATCCAAACTGTCACGCCCCGCTTCCCAGAGTACGCTAAGATAGGCACGTGACATAGCCAACCATGCTACCTGTGGGTAGGAAATATCCTTCCACAGTCACATTACGGCTGTAGAGATATCAAGAACAAGAAAGTAAACTAAACTAAGTACATGTCCATGAGCCAGAATAAATGAGTCAAGAAATAATAATATGCGGAAGCAAAAGATCCAATAAATAAAACACCTGGAAGGTAAGACTGGATACCAACAGGATCCTCACCGCTCGGTCTAACAGCGGCAATACTCCTGATCAGTCTGCAACAAAGGTAGAGGATCTGGACCATGCAAAACTCAGACGTCAGCGCATCATAACATCAAGCAATAATATATAAACAGGGTAGCAAAACATGCAGGTATGATCATAAATGGTAAAACGGGTGTAACAGCAATATAAATCAGGACAGTGAAGGGTAGTGCGCAGTGAGTAATCTACAACTGGCCTACTGTATTAACCACTCTCAAGTATTTGAAATCAATTTGATGAATCATCGATGTAACTCAATAGTATGCCGTGCGTGCCTGGGATCACGGTTTATGACTCTCGGGCTGAATCCGAGACGTGCCGCAAGGCAGTAAAAGGGTAGTAGGTAATGACGAGTGATGTCAGCAGCATCACCCCGGGGCTGGCCTAACCCGTAAGACTGATCAGAAAAGGTAGATAACTATCGAGTTACAAGTCAGGTTTCATCATTGATTTCCCCATACCCCCAAGTTATATGTGTTCAAGTCAGGTATTAAGTAATCTAGAGCTAATGCCAACACAGGATCAGGCAGGTACATGTTTGTCTGGATAGACAACAGGAACTGTCCGTAAGGACAACAGGTCAGGTTTTTTGGCATTAGACACAAGATCAGGTAACAGGTAAAGCCATGGTACATCAGGTCAAGCCAGGTAGTGTAAGTATCATGTCATGTCGGGAGGTGCACGGTACCATGTCGTGTCAAGTAGTAGGTGTAACAAGTCGTGTCAGGGTGCACAAGATGTCATGTGGGTGCTCATAATCAACTAACATAAGCATATGTATACAAAACAAACATGAAGTACTAATGGAACAATAAAATGGAACAATAATATGTATACTAGACGAGATGGATGCAAACGGGTGTTTGCAAGGTTAAAAACTATTTAAAAGGGTTCTATGGGCTATGTAAATGATTATTATGTGATTTAAATACGGATGTGGGTACTAGGTATAGTAAATCAAAATGCAACACGGTATGTTCCAAGTTATGAATCTAAAATGATAAAATGGACATCGAATGTTAAAATGTAACATGAGACACTGGATTAAATCTATGGGTTTAACATGTAATCTAATAAGTATAAAATATTATGAATAGCATGTAGCAAGTTTCACTTGCCTCAGAACAATGGTCGATATGCAGGCGGCCTGGTGCGACATAACACGATACGGTGTGTGAAACGGCACGACACGGTACTGGGTCTAGTCGCGATCTGGTGCATGGTCTGGTCGCGATCTGGAGACGATCTGGTTGCGACACGGTCGTGACATGGAAGTGGTGATGGTATGATTTTGGTATTGTAGTGGTACTGTGGTGATGGTATGGTTCGTCCGGATCGTCGGCGGCGGCATGGGTGCTGGGTTAGGGTTTCTCGCGACGAGAAAATAACGTGAGGGAAGAAGAAAGAGGACGTATGCACAGGGAAAGAAAAATAATAATTAATATAAATTAATAGAGAGAGAGAAAGATTCAAGAGAGAGAGAGTCAGGAGAGAGAGAGAGATATATTCACGAGAGAGAGTGAGAGTCTGGAGAGAGAGAGTAAAATTAGTTATGATTAGTTTAATTTAAAATATATATATATATATATATATATATATATATATATATTAAAACTAACACTGTTAGTATATAAATAATTTAGTAATATATTTTAGTTAAACAAATAATAATAGTTTATAAATATATAAAGAATATAATATTAGTCCGTTTTGAGATCTTGGCAAATACAAACCTACTCCAAAACACGTCTGGGTCGGGTCTAAAAATTCAGATTTAAAATATGAAAAATATATGCGACTTCCAAATTTCAAAATGAATGCTCAGTTAAAGAAAATGCATACCCCCAAGAACGGATGCACGGGTACATGCGCATAGCCATCCAAACACGTCCGTTTCACTGAACGGGACGAGAACAAGATGCGCGGACGCTACCACGGGGTTAGGGGTATCATGCAGGCTATGAAATGCAATTTTAAATTATTTTACAAGACCTAAAATGTTATATTGTAAAAGATGCAATACCAGGTAAAATGCCAGCATGTACTAATCATGAGACGCACATGTCCATGCAACAAGTCAAGATAATCTATAAATAAGAATCAAACAGGTTCAAGCAAGCGGGTCAGGTCGAATGCAATGTAAAGTGTAAAATACTACTCGCACCCACAATACGTTAAATCAAGAATATCACGAATAAAGAAATACGAGAACTGGAATTGGTATAAATGAACTCGGGTGTTACACAAACCTTTAGCAAGGGTTTAACTTCTACCATTTTCGGGATCAAAAGTTGTTTTATTCTCGACATGCTATTTTTTTTAGAAAAGGAATTTCTTGCAAAAGAAATTAGTGGGATTATGGTAGAGCTGGAAGTGATTCCAGAACCACAAACGGATATTAAAGATTTAATAGAACTTGGAGATTCAATTGACCTTGACGAACTTTATCCACTCCGCAGATTTTGTAGGTAACCTCAGCCGCTCGAGAGATACTTCGGTTTCCTTGTAGACGGTGACAGGGAGGCTTGCATCATGTGATGATGACCCTACCATATCAGCAGGCCATAAGAAGTAGTGACTTTCGACTGATGCTGGATGCCAAGTTATCCAAATTGGACTCCATGCACTGCAACAAAGTATGGACTTTGTTGGGTGCTCCTGAAGGGGTAATACCCATTAAGAGCAAGTAGATCTTTCGAAATCAATTCAAATGGAAAGGTATTAACGTAATAAAGTTAGACTTGTAGTAAAAGGTTTTCATCAAATACCCGGGGTGGATTATGATGAAACAATTACTTCAGTGTCCGTGCTGAAGTCCATACGGATATAACTTGCCACTGCTATTTCTCATGACTGTGATATCTGGCGGATGGACGACTATTACGTCTTTCTAAATGGGGATTTAGAAGTGTACATGTATATGATTCTGACAGAGGGTTATAGTACTTAGTGGGAGCAGCGGAAGGTGTGCAAATCATTTTAGTCTATTTTAGACTAAAGCAGTCATAGCGGAGTTGGATCATCTGTTTTGATGTTACGGTCAAAGTGTTTGACTTTATCAAAATGGGAGATGAATCTGGTATATGTAAGAAGGGAGTAAGGAGTACTGTCATATTTCTCATATGGTATGTGGATGATTTAGTCCTGACAGAATGTGATGTTTCTATGCTACAATCGGTAAAACTATGGTTTTCAGGTGTTTCTCCATATAGGATGTGGATATCAGTCCAATCCTGTAGAAAAATAAGGTAGCAATGAAGACCATATGATGTTCTTGGTATATGGTAATGGCAGCCTCCGACTGGAGGCTGTTACCGATTCCAGCTTTCCAGGTAACATGGAAGACATAGCATCTGTCTCGAGTTATAAGTTTACCCTCTTCTTAGGAACAGTATATTGGAAACAGTTTCAAGTGGGATACTGAGGTAGTCGTGGCGCTGGATGCTGATTGCGAATCAGTATAGGATACATCCTAAGATGTTGTTTGATAAAATACGTTCATTTATGAACATGATCACATTAGATGTCCAAACAAAATTCTAAGGTAGGTATCGCCCATTTTGGAAGATAGTTGATCTCCGTAAAGTTGAGATACAAAGAGATATAGTTAGAAATATTATGGTGGATTCACTCATTGAGCTATTTCTCAAACACGGTTTGTGAAACAGTTAGTAGAGAAATTGGGTATGAGATACCGCAATAATTGGCCTTTCTTGGGATCAAAAATTGCACACCGGTTGACCAAGTCAAAATCAATGTCAACCCCAAGTAAGCGGGCCCAAGCCCAGCTCAAGTGGGCCCATGCCCAAGTCGAGCCCCGCGGCCAGCCTCCCCTATGCCAAAATAAAAATCATATAATAAATAATTTTGACGTAATTTTTATGGACATAAAGCCAAATTTTTGTAAAGTCCATGGCTCATGTGCAAAAGAAATGAGCACATGAGACATGGGATGGACAAAATGCCATTTTGTAAAGCCCAAGAGGCTATATGTAAATGTGTAAGCCTATATAAGACAACATGATGATGAAATAAGAAAGTAAATTCATTCTCCCCAAAAACTAGGGTTTGTGCCTCCATCCTCTCTCCCCCAAGTTCTTCCTCTTTCTTTTCATTTTTCAATTAAATCAAGAGCTTAGCTCTTTTTTTTTTAAACTAAATAAAGTTTTACCATAACCCCACCTCCTAAGACTCCATCAAGAGAAGAAAAATGGTATCTTTTTTTATCATCCAAGATCTAAATCTTGGAGTTTCAAGAGAACCCATTTTGGGTTTCTTCTCAAAAGAGAAAGGAGAAAATCTTTTGGAGTTTAACTGCACAAATAAAATTATTTTGGAGTTTAACTTTATAATAAAAACTTTTTTTTGGAGTTTAACTCCGAATAAAACTGTTTTGGGAGTTTAACTCTAAATAAAAAAATTTGGAGTTTAACTTCATCAAAAAAAAAAAATCTTTTTGGAGCTCTTGCTCCTTCTCACGTGAGGGAGAGGGGAGCTCCCACTAAGTGGGAGCTTTCCCTTCTTCTCACGTGAGGGGAAGGCTCCCACAAAATGGGAGCCCCTGCTCCCTCTCACGTGAGGAAGAGGGAACCCCCACCAAGTGGGAGCTTTCCCCCCTCTCACGTGAGGGGGAGGCTCCCCATTTAGTGGAGTTTAACTCCACACCAAATAAAAATCTTTTTGGAGTTGAACTCCATTTAAAATTCTTTTGGAGTTTAAATCCACTACAAAAATTCTTTTGGAGTTTAATTTCACAATAAAAATCTTTTTGGGGACTTTAACTCCACATTAAATCTTTTTAGGAGTTTAACTCCATTTAAAATTCTTTTGGAGTTTAACTCCACATTTAAAATTCTTTCGGAGTTCAACTACACGATAAAAATTCTTTCGGAGTTCAACTACACGATAAAAATTCTTTCGGAGTTCAACTCTATTTAAATTCTTTTGGAGTTTAGCTCCACAAATAAAAATTCTTTTGGAGTTTAACTCCACAAATAAAATTTCTTTTGGAGTTTTACTCCGTACAAATGTTTTTGAAGTCTAACTCCTTATTTAAAAAATAATAATAAAAATAAAATTAAAAATAAAAATAAAAAAATTCTTTTAGAACCCCTTTATTTTCTCTTATGTGAGCGGGAGGCTCCCATTTTGGGAGCCCCTTTATTCCCTCTCATGTGAGGGGGAGGCTCTCATTTTGGGTTGCTCCCTCTCATGTGAGTGGGAGGCTCCCATTTTGAGAGCCCCTTTCTCCCTCTCATGACTCCCATCTTGGGGCCCCTTTTTTCTCCCTCTTACATGAGAGAGGGAAGCTCCCACTCTATGGGAGCTTCCTTTAAAAAAAATAAGGGTTTTGTTTTTGGAGTTCAACTCCACAAATATTCTTTCGGAGTTCAACCCTACAATAAAAATTCTTTCGGAGTTTAACTCCATTTAAATTTTTTTCGGAGTTTAACTCCATAATAAAAATCATTTTGGAGTTGAACTCCATTTAAAATTATTTTGGAGTTTAACTCCACATTAATTATTTTAGGAGTTTTACTCCATTTAAAATTCTTTTGGAGTTTAACTCCACATTAATTATTTTAGGAGTTTTACTCTATTTAAAATTCTTTTGGAGTTTAACTCCACATTTAAAATCCTTTTGGAGTTTATCTCATTTTAAAATTCTTTTGGACTTTAACCCCATAACAAAAATACTTTTGGAGTTGAACTCCATGTAAAAAAAAATTAAAAAAATATAAGTGAAAATAAAAATTTTGGATGCCCCTCATGTGAGTTGGAGGCTCCCACCAAGTGGGAGCCATTCACCCCTTACGTGAGGGGGAGGCTCCCACTAAATGGGAGCCTTTTCCCTCCCCTTGAGGGGAGGCTCCCATTTGGTGGAAGCCTTTTTCTCCAGTGGGGGTGGGGGGAAGAGGCTCCCACTAAATAGGAGCCTCTTCCCCCCCTCACGTGAGTGGGGGAGCCCTCCCTTTTTCTTTTCTTTTTTATTTAAAATAATAAATAAGTAAATAAAAATAAATTATAAATAATATATTTTTTTAAAAAAACATTTCTCTAAATATTTATTTATTTTTGTTATTTTTTTTTATAATATATATATATATATATATATATATCTTTTTTTTTTATAAATGGAACAAAAAAATGAACACGTTTCAATTGTTATATAAAAAAAACACCAATACTTCGCATTGAGTTCGCATGACCGGTTTTACCCGTCAATCGGAGGTTCTCTCGCTCCAAAAGCGAGGGATAATTAACGGCAGCTTAGTCCGCGGCTGCCAGAGATTCGGATCCACACAATCAATAAACCCCGGCCTGCCCTAGGTAGGGGGAATCTGTATATGCCTGACAAGCGCGCGCATTCCCATCTCAATGGGGTGACTAAAAACACCTTACAGATTCTGGCATGCCCGGTGGGACTCTATCTCTCGTCCCATATTTCGGGTTAAACATTCATGCGAACTCAATCAACATACATATCGACATTTATACTAAAATAACGCTCTTTCATGCAGGCTTTCAAGCAATTAATTTTCAACAATATCTCCAAAGATGAACCCAGCTCTCAAGACAGCTCCCATCTCCTACACAATGAAGATGGACGCCAGGACTGTCCTTCCGGTCAGCCTCGGGCACTAGTGGAAGGAGCCGCTGCTACCATTTGGCTCTATTCTGTTCATGCCAGTTAGCACCTGTTGGGGTAAAAATTTACACCCTGGTTGACCAAGTCAAAATCAAAGTCAACCTCAATCCAGGTGGGCCCAAGCCCAGGTCAAGTGGGCCAATGCCCGGGTCGAGCCCGAACATGAAGCGGTCGGCCTCCCCCATGCTAAAATAAAAATTATGTAATAAATAGTTTTGTTGTATTTCTTTTATTTTATTTTATGAATAAATGTAAGAAAATGGGCATAAAGCCGAATTTTTTGTAAAGCCAATGGCTTATGTGTAAAAGAAATGGCACATGAGTCATGGGATCGGCAAAATGCCATTTTTGTAAAGCCCAAGAGGCTATATGTAAAGTGTATAGCCTATAAAGGCAAGGATAATGAAAATATCCCAACAACTTTTTCTCTCTCCCAAAAAAGAATCAAGATCTGTGATCTTCTCCTTCCTCAAGGTTCTAAAACCTTTTTCTTTCTTTTGAATTAAATCAAGAGTTTTACTCTTCTTTTTCCAAAACTAAATAGTTTTTCACCACAAAACCTACAAAGGGGAGCTCGGATCTTCCATCAGATCTCAAAAAGGGGAGAATTTTAAAATCTCACCCCTCTTGTTCTTCAAGATCCGGCCAACAGAGGAGGAAGAAGGAGACCCGTCTCCAAAGACCCCACTTTGGGGAAGATCCAGGGCTTAAGGGAGAGGCTCCTTCATCAGCTCCAAAAATATCTTAAGAGTTTAACTCCTCAATATATATATATATATACACACCTACATACATACACACACACACACACAAAATAACAAGTATTTCTTTCTGGGAGTACAACTCCCAGTGAAGGGACCAACCCTTTTTTTTGCGCTTCAAGCGCCCTTGCGCTCATAGCGCCAGCGCCCGAGCGCCCACGTACCTGAGCGCTAGCGCTCTTGCGCTCAAAGCGCTAGCGCCCGAGCGCCCACATGCATGGCACGTGAGGCGCTAGCGCCCGAGCGCCCATGTGCATGCACGTGAGGCGCTAGCGCCCTTGCGCTCAAGGCGCTAGCGCCCGAGTCCCCACGTACCTGGCACGTGAGGCGCTAGCGCCCAAAGCACTAGCACCCTGGCGCCCAAAGCGCTGGCGCTTTCTCCCACGCATCCTTTGGATGCACTTTCCCTTATACACACACACACACACACACACACATACATTGAGTTCGCATAACCTGTTTGACTCGTCAATCGGAGGTTCTCTTGCTCCAAACGCGATGGGTAATTAACGGCAGCTTAGTCCGCGAATGCCGGAGATTTGGATCCCCACAATCAATAAACCCCAGCCTACCCTAGGCAGGCGGAATCTGTAATGCGCCTGACAAGCGCGCGCATTCCCATCTCAATGGGGTGACGAAAAACACCCTACAGATTCTGGCACGCCTGGTGGGACGTATCTCTCCTCCCATGTTTCGGGTTAAACGTTCATGCGAACTCAATCAATATACATGTCTATATTTATACAAAAATAATGCTCTTTCATGCAGGTTTTCAAGCAATCAACTTTCAACGACAATGTCTCCCAAGACGAATTCAGCTTCCAATGCAACCCCGATCTCGTACGTGGTCAAGATCAATACTCGTGTGGTTCTCCCTGCAAGCCTCAGTCGACAGTGGGAGGGACTGCCCCGCCAGTTTGGTTCCGTCATCATCTACCCTGCCAGAAGCGCTCATCTGGCAGAAAAGCCGACAAAACAGGTGGCCAAGCCGGTCTCAAGGGGCATGAGGCCGAATGTTGTTATCGCTAAGGTACAACAACCGAAACTTAAGACGGTGTCTGAACGACTCTCTTGTGCTCCAGCTGGGGCAAGACTTCCGGTACAAAGGGCAACATCAAACGTTGCGGACGAGCTCAGGCAATGACTCCAACAAATGCACGATCGGGCATCTTCTCTGGCCTCTCTATCACTCGGTCTACGGCGTCTTCCCGAAGAGCCAAAGTCTGCCGAGTGCTTAAATCAGAAAAGTTAAGGCAGAAGCGGCTCAGGTATCGAGCCAACAAAAGGGCAAGAACTCCGTCCAGGTGGAATCGTGTGAGATTCCAAGAGCAGAGTCATCTTGCAATGACGAATGAATTGGCCGTAAAAATCAGCAATTCTTTCGAACCTCTGAAGTGGGTTCAGAAAAATGCCATGACCGCGAGAATCAAAAAGACAGCGGTCCAAACGTTGCTATGAAGAGACGTGTCCCATCCCAACAGAAAAAGTATGACACTGTCTCTTCAAGAGTCTATCAGGCGCTCTGTGCCGCGCGAAAACAACGCGGCAAAACCAAAAGGGAAGCGTCAGCACCATTCAAGAATCCTGCCAGGCCAGCCTCCTTCAATCGACTGCCCTCTACCGAAACAGGAGGGCCAAGACAGCGGTCTGTGAAATCAGCCGCCGATAATAAAAAGACGGCTGGATATATTATCCATACGGTCTATATGGCGGGCGGGCGCCCCAGCGACAACCTTCGCAGCAAAAGCAAGGATGGGGACACCACGTCCCAAGCCCAATCTGGCTTGAATGTGGTTGCTGCTTCCTAAGAACAGCCGCCTCCGCTGGATGATGAAAACCCTCTCGATGAGGACGATAGGCAGAAAGACCCCTCGGTCCGTGCAGAGTCAAACTCGGACAGCGAGGAAGAGCAGACTTTCCCAACCAGGACCGCGGAGCAAGAGTTGCTTCAAGAGCTTCGAAAACAGCTCTGGGGCAAAGATAAAGAGATGGCCAAGCTCTATTCAAAGATTGAAGACTTAACGAACGCTGTGATGCAGCTTACGGCTCAAATTGCTCGAGCGCCTCCTAATCAAGCACAAGTCGCTACTCATGAGTCGGATGATGACTGTTCCCCGCCGAAATACAGAGACGGGACCAATCAGGTCCATCTTGCCTGAATTTCGGAGCAGATGCTATTTGGTGCTATCCGTCCACCTTTTCGAAGATGCCAAGTTGATTTATGACACCATGTATCGAAGGTTTAAACGGATGCGGCCGATATAGCAGACTTCGTCAGATTCCCCCTCATTTGAGGGGTTTTTGATTGTGGGGACGCTCTTCCCTACAGGCGCAAGCCCCTGCAGTTAATTATGCTACCGCATCGCGGTAACCACTTTCTCCTTCTCCAGATGGTCACTTCGTGTCGTGGGTGTTTGTTTTGTTTTTGGTTGCCCGTGGATTGTATACGGAGACTAATTTATGTTGTCGCCCGTTGGACGTGGATTAGTCCAAATCCGTATTTTCTTAGATTTGGATTTGGAGGTTGGGTTTAAGGATACGCTAGTCTCATTTGAGACTAAAATCAACTTAAACGTTTATTGAGGATACGTTAGTCTGATTTTTAGACTAAGATCAACTTAACGGGATCGTTTAGATCCAACAAAAGAGCATTTTGACTCTATTGTTTAGTTTAGGGACATTGCGGTCCATAATTAGTTTAAGGACATTACGGTCCAATGTTAGTTTAAGGACATCTCGGTCCAGTTTAAAGACATCATAGTCTGTAAAGGTTAAGGACATCATAGTCCATGGGCTTAAGGACCCCACAGTCCAAGGTTAAGGACATCATAGTCCGTGGGTTTAAAGGGACCCCACAGTCCGAGGTTAAGGACATCATAGTCCATGGGTTTAAGGACCCCACAGTCCAAGGTTAAGGACATCATAGTCCATGGGTTTAAGGACCCCACAGTCCAGTTTAAAGACGTCATAGTCTACGAAATGTATGGTTGTCGGGACCCGTCACTTCTCTGAAGACGTTGAAGGATTACAACGACAAATATCAGAGGAGTAAAGATATGTACCCTTGAACCAAATTTGGTTGAGAGATCTGTAGTCCAATTTGGGACTAAGATCTGTTAAAATATTTATGAGCATATGAGCTCAATTAATCTGAATTAAGGACTTATGGCCAATCTTGAGCTAAGTCCAATCAGGTTAAAATGTTTAACATTTATTTTGGGCTGTTGAGCATTTATTTGGGCTTGGCCCTTTTAACAATTCTAAGCATTGATTTGGATTCTGACAGTATTTCTGTCTTTTATTTAATGCTGAGCATTCATCATAGCTCTAGGGCTTATTAAAGAACAATTTATGTTCTATCAGCGCACACGTGAGGGGCACGTAGTGCGCTTGGCGCTTTGCGCCAGTCAAAGAGCGCAGTGCGCTTCTGCCGAGTAGCGCACATGTGAGTGACACGTGGTGCGTGCTGAGCGCCAGATGATGGACGCATTGCTCCAGTTTATGAGCGCAGAGCGCTATCTTATGAGCGCAAGCGCTATTTGTTCAGTGGCGCACACGTGGGGAGCACGTGGTGCGCTTAGCGCGAAGCGCCAGTCTTATGAGTGTAGTGCGCTATTTCAAGAGCGCATAACGCTAACTGTTGAGTGGCGCACTCGTGAGTGACACATGGTGTGCTCGGCGCTGAGCGCCAGTCCAAGAGCGCAGAAGCGTATTTGATCAATTTTATGATCTGGGAAATAAATTCTCTTTTAGAAGAGACTTTGTCTCAAGATCCTAAGAACAAAGGTTCTTACTTTATAGGAGATGCTTCAATCTCTTGTATTGAGGAAAGGCTTTGCCTTTATGGATCTATGATCCTTTAAGGGAATTGAATTATTCTCTCCCCTTTATTTTATAATGAGATGTTCATGATCTCTTTTTGTAAAAGACAATTTGTCTTATAGATCTATGATCTGTGAGAAGAATTATGTTCTTCTTTTTATTTATTTTATGATGAGATCTTTTGATCTTTTTGTAAAAGACCTTGGTCTTTGTAGATCTATGATCTGTAAAGAAGTGAGTTCTTCTTTTTAATTATGAGATGATTTCATCTCTTTGTTCTTTTACCTTGAAGAAACTCTTCTTTCTTTGAGATCTTGGCTTATCTTCCTCAGATTTCTCAAAACTTATGGGGGAGTTCCGCTCTATGTTTCTGTCTCTCTCGAGACTTGGAGTCTTGGGGCCTTTATATAGGGCAAGCTGATCGGTTCAATCAATTAAGGAGATCTTTTCTCTAATTGATTTGGAGAATTTCCCATCGTTGGATCTTTGATCCAAGGGCCTCTGATTTACAGAAGGCAATCTTCTTTTTTTTAACAAGATTGGGAAATCTTTCCATTAAACAGAGTTTATTCTGTGTTTTGGTGATTTTTAATCACCATTGGATCATTGATCCAACGGTGCTCTGATTCACAATGCACAATCTTGTTGTTTGGAAAGATTTGAGAAATCTTTCCTTAACAGAATTTAATTCTGATTAATTAATGATTTATCATTACTATTAGATCTTTGATCTGACGGTGGGGAGCTTTTAGTTCCAGCGCTAGCGCACCAGTGCTTTGCACGTGGTGCGTTGCTTAGAGCGCAGCGCACTTAGCGCTAGCGCACCCGTGCTTTGCACGTGGTGCGCTGCTTAGGGCGCAGTGCACTAGCGCTAGCGCACACGTGCTTTGCACGTGGTACGCTGCTTAGAGCGCAGCGCACCTAGCGCTAGCGCACACGTGCTTTACACGTGGTGCGCTACTTAGGGCGCGGTGCACTTGGCGCTGCTTTTGAAGCGTTGCTTCATTTCAAAATTTGAATTTTGAACAGAGCTTTGCTCTAATTGGGGGAAACAAATGTCCCCCACCGTTGCGCTCACGTGGCCCGCACGTGAGTGCAGCGGTGGCAGCATCTGTGCCCTTGGATCAACTCAGAAGTTGAAACGGCATCTCAGTGCCTATAAATAGGACCCTTGGCCTTTAGGATGATTTCTGTTCATCTTCTTTCTCTGAGAATTTTTATTCTCTTGCAGAGCATAGCTCTTTGGCTTAAGAACTTTCTTAAGGACATAACTCTGTCAAACTTAGGTAAAGATTAAATCTTTTTAGAGGACCTTTTAGTAATCTAAGGTTTTACCCATTAACAGAGCTTTGCTCTTCATAGATCTTTGATCTAAAGAAAACCCTTTTAGGGTTTCATTAACAGAGCTTTGCTCTTCATAGATCTTTGATCTAAAGAAAACCCTTTTAGGGTTTCATTAACAGAGCTTTGCTCTCTTGAACCCATAGATCTAAAGAGATCTTTCTTGGGGTTTCTTTGTCCACGAATGAACAGAGCCTTTCTCCTGAAGAACTCTTAGAGTTTGTTCATAGATTTCAGAATTTTTAATTCATTAAAACTCTTATTTTAAATTTTCTGATGGTTATTCCATCGTTTTTACAGAGCAAGGCTCTTGAGGAATTTTATTCCTTCATCATTAGAGTTTGACAGATGTTATTCTTTCACAGAGCACTGCTCTCAAGGGGAGATTTACTCCCTGGCCCGATGGATTCTCATTAAATGAGAATCAATTGAGGATTTTCTCATTTAATTGACAGCCTCATCAAATGATGAGGCTGTTTTATTAATGATGAACTGTCATCTAGATTTTGTGGGTCCCCCTTTGGTCCCCTTTTTACTGCATTGCAGTGTGGTACAAATTTAAAGTGCCTAGTGACATCACTTAAACTGTAGCATTGGTGGCTAACAATTTATTCTTTTCCCGTGCAGGTACTATATCTTTCGACACTTCTTTCCCGTTCGTCCGGTCGGAAGGCGGATTCCCCGAAGCGCCCGTAGACCGAGAGGTTCTTGCGCTGATTAAAGACCATGACCCGGAGCAAAAGAGTGTTCATTTATGGGGTAGATGGTACGATCAGATTATCAGAGGCCGCCGTAGCTTTTCTTGTGCGACACCCT
This sequence comes from Agapanthus africanus, assembly GCA_030015575.1. Classification (NCBI taxonomy): domain Eukaryota; kingdom Viridiplantae; phylum Streptophyta; class Magnoliopsida; order Asparagales; family Amaryllidaceae; genus Agapanthus; species Agapanthus africanus. Next base: position 502,776,476 of record CM057345.1, read on the forward strand.
CGGAGCCTATCTCTGCGATCCCTTATGCAGATGCACCCCCGGTAAGCTACACTGTAGAGGAGGTGAATTGGACTTCAGAAGGTCTGCTTCGGCCTTCTATTGCCGCAGTACCCGTGCAGCCGCCGGTGGCTTTGGACACTCTAGGGCGGTGCATATGTCAGGGCGAGTCGCGCCCTTGGGGACAGCCCTACAATATAGGACTAACTCCCCGTCACCCGGCCGGATACCTACAGTAGGCCCGATATATCTTATCGGCTAAGAAATCATAGCTGCTGAAGCTTAGATTGTACCCTGCGAACTACGCTTCCTTGTTCCAGTATTCTGCACCTCCCATATGGTGAATCAAGGCGTTTTTAGAGCAGTGGAACATTCCGACCCACACCTTCCTCCTATTGGATTGAGAGGTCTCCATTTCCTTAGAGGAATTTGCCGAGGTCTCTGGTTTACCCATTAGGGAAGAGCACTACGAGGAGCTGTTTCCTCCGGATGAGTATATTTTTGCCACCAAATCAGTGGTATGGGTCTTACCCCAGAGAACGCTATTCAACACCAGTTCCCAAGTCCGATAAAGGTGTTGAATATATATGAGAACCTCTTTCTTGAATCTGGAGGCCGCGGGGTTACCTTTACGGATTTTATCGCTCGTTTTCTTCGTGTGGAAGTTTTATCGAGACAAGGTGAAAAGTTTGCCAAACTTGATGATCCTTTCGGCCTTGGCTTGGATCGCCAGCCAATATTGGAAGCCGATCAAAAGGATTTCTTTCTTTCAAATGTCGCGACCGTCTCCTTCTCAGAAATTGCCGCTCCGGGCGTCGATGATGAAACATTCTTTTTAGGGTTCCTCGGTTTAAATTTAAGCTGGTTCGCGCTTCCCATGCACCCTCACTACATGAGGCCGTCTGTTTTCTACCCCGCGCATCGAATGGTTGCCGGAATACAAGTGGTCATCGGGATTGCTGGGTTAGCCCACCTATATCAAGGCCTCAGCTTGGCAGCGGATACCATGGAACCAGGGGTGCAGCCCGCCAACTTCTCAATGCATTATTTCACCTCATGGCTAGAGTTGCACGTGCTTGGGGTCTTCGATATCCACAAAAGACCTTCTTTTTACGACAGATGTAAATTCCCTCGGATAATGCGGCTGGTCGACGCCTCCATCGTAAGTCCGACACCGCGGGAAGCTAGGGGCTTACTCCTTCGTCCACGCACGGTTGGAGATGGTATGTCTTTTACTGACAAAATCTTGACCGTCGTCCAGGAATCTTTAAAAGCGGTGCTGCCATTGCAAGACATTTTTAAAGACGGGGCCTCTGTGTTGAAAGCTCGGGAGATTCTTCATCTGTACTCCATCAGGCCGGGCTTTCTCGTACTTAGGCAAAATGATACGGCGTTATTCATGAGATACAACCCGCATCGTTTCGCCCAGCAGCTGAGCTATAATCAGGGCGTCCCACTTGAGGCTTTCTTGGCAGAACCTGCTGCTACCGAAGAGGGAATACGAAGCGCGCTGCATCATTTTATGCGCCTGAACACAGGGTCCAACTTCTTTATCAGCGAACCGAGCTGTGTTCCGAAGGACCTGAATGTGTATGTGGCCTGGTATCAACATTCGATGGGCGCTGTCATTAGGGAGGAGAAGCGATTGCTGCTTGATCACAAGGGCACCGATCCGGCTGGCAACCCAAATGTTCCTCTGAAGCGACGGACCATTATTCGTCCTCCCTTGAGGGAAGTTGCTGCGGTCGAGGTCCCTCATGATAGGCCTGAGTTGCCGATACCCCGTGCTCCCGTGGAAATGGTGACTGTGGCGTCTCCCTAGTCTGGCGTGGGTTCAGATATCGGGACTCGTGGTCCTAAGGTGCCCACCAAGCGTAAGCTTGTGCTAGCGGCGACGGGCACTCGCTCGCAGAAGAGGAAGAAGAAGTCGATTCTCTCTGCAGACGTTGTATTTGGTCAGGAGCCTCATGCTCCTTACAGCGAGGGCCTGAGCGAATATGGGACTAATGAGGGTCTATTTATGGCGCCGGACGATATCGACCTCGAGGCTGCTATTGCATCTTCCAAGCGATTAGCAAGCCATAAAGCGGGATTGGCCATCCTCGCACAATCGAGTAAACATCATCCGTACCTTTTGTCATTGCATTACATTTTTATTATCATGTTTTGACTGACACTTTTCCTTCTTTAACAGGTATTTCCACTGAAGAGGCTCTCGCGGCTTCCCTCAAGACTTTTGAGGAGGAGAAGAGGATTCACGCTTCGCTGGGCGTTGGTATATTTCGGCTCATTGTGCCTTCATTCGCCTTTCTTATGGATAATCTGACCCCTTTTTCATCTTATCGCAGGGACTACCTCGACTCAGGTCATGCCCAGTACAGTGCCAATCTTGCCGGGTGATGCGGAGATGCTTCTAGAGCCAGCTATCGAAGTCCCGGCCTCCTCAGCATTGCCAAAAGAGGCTTTACTTAAGCGACCGATGACGGATGCCATAACGGCTCCAGAGGTAACTCTTGGCGCGTACGATGACGTCCCCTTGACAGAGGTCTTGAGAATATTGGCTTTCACGGCCCGGGCGGAAAGGAAGCGCAAGAGGCGTGCGGAAAAAGAGCGTAACGCCGCCTTGGCCGTAGGTGCAGGCTCGAGCGCTGCTTCTCTTGTCCCTGCTTCTTGAGAGGGTGCTTTGGCCGCCCTGTCTACCGCTCATAGACAGGCAGCACGTGCGGCTCGGGAAGCAATTGAAAGACCGACCCGAGGTAACGTAACACTGAGTTCTTTTGTCAAAGTTTTAATCTTCAGATTCTCATATATCCTATCCTGCAGGGCCGAGTCTTGATGAGGAAGTGGTATGTGAGATGGCGGCAACCGCCGAGCCTGAGGTAGCCACTCTTTCTCAAGAGTCTGGCACTGCCCCAATTGCCACTCCTTCCCCTTGCGGTTCCTTGCCGTTGCCGGGTGCTGCGAGTATCACGACGGCTCTCGTGGAGTCGGGGGATGAAGCTACGAGCGGTGAAACCATTCCGATGGAGGAGGGTGAAGCAGTCGTTGCACCCAGCGACGCCCTTGTCGTGGTTTCGGCCGGTGACTCATCAGGTAGACTTTGGGTCTTTCCTTTCCTTTTCATTCTGCAATCCCTTTCAATCTCTTTTGATAGTACTTCTCTTGTTTCGGATGCAGGTGTGGTGAGCGTTGAGGTTGTGCCACCCGAGGAAGCATCACCAGTTGCTGCTTTGACGGTGGCCGCCCCTTTGCCTGCTCTCGTATCCTCCCAAATGCTGGAAGGTGATCCCCTCCGAAAGACGGCGCGACACTGCGTCTTGCCTGAGATTCGGGGCAGATGCTAATTGGTGCTATCCGTCCACCTCTCCGAAGATGCCAAGTTGATTTATGGCACCATGTATCGAAGGTTTAGACGGATGCGTCCGATGTAGCAGACTTCGTCAGATTCCCCCTCGAATGAGGGGTTTTTGATTGTGGGGACGCTCTTCCCTGCAGGCGCAAGCCCCTGCAGTTAATTACGCTACCGCATTGCGGCAACAACTTTCTCCTTCTCCAGATGGTCAATTCGTGTCGTGGGTGTTCGTTTTGTATTTTGTTGCCCGTGGATTGTTTACGGAGACTGAGTTATGTCGTCGCCCGTAGGGCGTGGACTAGTCCAAATCCGTATTATCTTAGATTTGGGTTTGGGGGGGTTTGGTTTGAGGATACGTCAGCCATACTTGAGGCTAAGATCAACTCAAACGCTTGTTAAGGATACGTTAGTCTAACTTTGTGACTAAGATCAACTTAACGGGATCGTTTAGATCCGACAAAAGAGCGTTTGGACTCTAATGTTCCAGTTTAGGGACATAGTGGTCCATCGTATGTATGGCCGTCGGGACCCGTCACCTCTCTGACGACGTTGAAGGATTACAACGACGGATGTCAGAGGAGTTCAGAGATGTACCCTTGAGCCAGGGTTAATTGGGGGGATTCGTAGTCCACTCTGTTTGAAGGTTTAAGGATACGTTAGCCATCTTTGAGGCTAAGATCAACTTAAACGGGACCGTTTAGATCCGACAAAAGAGCATACGGGGCTCTATTGTTCTAGTTTAAGGACGTTGCGGTCCATGGGTAGTTTAAGGACATTGCGGTCCATTGTTAGTTTTAAGACATCTCGGTCAAGGTTAAGGACGTCGTAGTCCATGGGTTTAAGGACCCCACAGTCCATTGTTAGTTTTAAGACATCTCGGTCAAGGTTAAGGACATCGTAGTCCATGGGTTTAAGGACCCCACAGTCCGGTATGTGCTCTGGATGCTTCACACGGGTTCACTGCCGCTTGGCGAGGACCAGGCTCCGCTCTGGACGTTTTCCACGGGGTCAAAGAGTGACATTATCCGCGTTCCACGTAACCAGGAATTTGCATTAGACATTAGTTTAAGGACCCCACAGTCCATATCAATGTGTGGTCGTCGGGACCCGTCACCTCTTTGAAGACATTGAGGGATTACAATGCCGAGTATCAAAGGAGTGAAGAGATGTACCCTAGAACCGGAGTGGATTAAATAGTCCTTGGCCCAATTTGGGGTCAAGACGAATTAATTGTGTTATGAGTCCATTGGACCAGTTAATCACCAATTGAGGACTTATGGCCATCTTGGGCTAAGTCCAATCAGGAGAGGCTTTGCCTCTATCCATTTAGGCCAATTGGGCCAAAGTCTAGTGTTAAACACTACAGAGCAGTCAGTGTTGAACACTGGGAATGAGGTTGACAAGTTAGTGTTTAACACTAAGAGATAATTGGTGTTAAACACCAGCAACAAGGCTTTTCGAATTAGTGTTAAACACTAAAAACAGATCAGTGTTGAACACTGCAAATGAAGATCTCAGATTAGTGTTTAAACGCTAAGGTAATCAGTGTTGAACACTGCAGATAAAGCTTTTCAATTAGTGTTGAACACTAAAGCCCAACAGTATTTTAACACTGAGTTCGAGAGTTTCAATTTAGTGTTAAACACTAAGACAAGAGGGGTCACGTGGCAGCACGTGAGAGCGCCCTCTCTTCATTTATTCTGAGATTATCGTGCCTTTCAGGGCATCACGTGCCATCACGTGATGGGCATTCAAATGCCTATGTATTAGAGCTTCTGCCGAGGGTCACGTGGGTCACGTGGGGTGCTGCCTCAAAGGGGCTTTCTGTAGATCTCTTGGGGGGGTCACGTGATGACACGTGACCCTGCCTCTCTATATTTTTGTTTAGAGGCTTTGTTAATCTTTTTTCAGGAATTAAATTCCTCGACTGTAAATTTCAGAGGAATTAAATTCCTACTTCCTTTCGAAGACTTTGTATTCTGGAATAGAGTTTAACTCCGAATTTTCTGTAGGAATTAAATTCCTCATATACGTGAAGGGCTGAATAGGGTTAAACCCTAATAAAAGTTTTTTTAAGGAATTGAATCCCCATTCCCTGTTAAATGATGATTAAGGGAATTAAATTCCCGTTGTTTCAACAGAACTAAGTTCTTTAATTAGGGTTAAACCCTGTTTCTTTTTTGTTCTGAAGGAATTAAATTCCCATGATATAGGGTCAAGCCCTACTTTTATTTTAAAGGAATTAAATTCCTATAGTTCTGTGAGAATTAAATTCTCGTGCTTGCATTCCCTCTCTATGTTTTGGATCTGCATGGCAGGATCTCAACCCATTGAGAATTAAATTCTCAACCTTAAGGGGAGATGTGCACTTTGCAAATCCTCTATCAAAGAGAGAAGAAATATGTTCTTCTGTTTTTACATTATCAGAGTTAAACTCTGTTGAGAATTAAATTCTCTTTCTTTCAAAAGGCCTTCCCTTTCTTACCTAGGGTTTTTGCAGAAGATCCGAGTCTTTTCAAAGTATCAAAGCTCTCCCCCTTTTTTTTCTTCTCTGCGTATGTCTCTCTCTTTCTCTGTGTCTCTTGGCTCCTATTTATAGGAGAAGCAGCCGAATCAATCAGTTTTTGACGAATCTTCATTAAGAGATTTGATTTACATCCATTATTCGTTTTGGACCTTCGGATTATTAGGTGAATTTTATTCACCATTGGATTTTAAATCCAGAGATTCTCCTTTGTTATTTTGGTTAGATTTAAAGGGGAAATCTTTCCAAACCCGAGATTTTCCCATAGATAGATGATATTTCATCACCTCTGAATCTTTAATTTGATTGATTCCAGATAGTTGCTTTCCTTTGGAATGATTTGATTCTCCTTCAGAATTTAATTCTGTTTGACAAAATGGGCTTTAAGAGCCGGTCACGTGTGACCACGTGACTCATGGTCACGTGTGGGCACGTGACCCCCTTTGGAATGAGCCTTTTCCTTTCTTTTGCGCTCTGTCTTCTTATTACTGCTGAAACGTCACGTGCTGCCACGTGACCCCTGGTCACGTGTGAGCACGTGACCCTTGTTTGAACTCTCTCTTTCCTTGGTTCAGCTGGAGAACGAGTCTGCTGTCTTGAACGTCACGTAGCAACACGTGACCCTGGTCACGTGGAAGCACGTGACCTCTTCTGAAGCCTTTTTCTTGACTTGATCAGGGAACTTGTGTGCCTTTGACGCTTGCATTTAAATGTCACGTGTCGTCACGTGACCCTGGTCACGTGGGAACACGTGACTCTTTCTGAAGCCCATTTTCTTCAGCGTAGTCAGGAAACTGAACTTGACTTGATGATACTTTTTTAGGTGTCACGTGCCAACACGTGACCCCTTTCTGAAGCTTTTCCCAGAAGCTTTCCTGATTTTAAATCAGGAAACAAATGCCCCCACAGCGTTGTTCTCACGTGTCTGCACGTGAGTGCAACGCTGTCACCTCTTGTGACCGTTGGATTCCTCTAGGGATCTGGGGAGACGAAACGTTTTCATTGTCTTCTATAAATACCTCTGTCTCTTCATAAAAGCCTTCACCTTGTTCATCTTCTTTTTCTGAGAACTTCTTTGAGAATTTAATTCTCGCTTTCAGAGCTTAGTTCTCTGTCTTGAAACAATCTTCAGAGTTTAACTCTGTTCAAAAGGAATCCTTTTTCCTCAGGTAATGTTCTTGGACAACGATGGACCTTCACATTTCTCTGGATTTTAAATCCAAAACAAGGGTTTTTACCCTTTTTTCTTCATATTTTTCATAAGAACATGAAACTGTTTAATCTTTCAACTGTAGATCTTTTAGGGTTTAGACGATCTTTGGGGAGATGGCGTTTCAGATCCATGGAATTTAATTCCATCCAAAAATGTTTCTGGGAATTTAATTCCCTTTTCTTAATAAGGAATTTAATTCCAACGAAGAACTCGATTTCTTCACACAGAGGCTTCCTGGGGTCTCTTGGCCCGAGGTTGTTCTTCCTGCAATTACTGCAATGGGGGCTTTGTAATGAATCTCATGACTTTTATTTTAGGTACCATGGATGCCCATCTGTATAATCTTGACGAGATCATTTCCTATGGGAATATTCGTGCGCTGGGCCGCAGTCAGAACCAGGAGTTCACTGATGCTCAGTGTGCCGAGATCATGAGCCGCTTCGACGAGTACAACCATAGGCTACTCCCCCGTCGCTCTTCTCTTCTGAGGCTGATCGTGCTGGCGATCTGGGAGGCACTTCCTCTCTTTTGCGCCGGCATACCGCTCGGGGCCTTGGACACTGCCGAGGATAAGTTGCATTCGGTGTACCTTATGGGCTTGATCTCAAAGAGAAGGCGGGATAATCTCATTGATCTCCTTCATCAGATTTTTCAGCAATCAGCCATATTGGGCGCCTACCGGAGGGTAGAGGACATCCGCGGGGACCCCGATGCTTGTGACCGTGAGAGAAAGCATACTCGGGAGGTTCGAAATGCTTGGAAGATCTTGAATAAAGTTAATTTCGAGTTTCTCAACCCATGCCCCGCGTCTGAAGCCTTACCATTGTAAAAGTTTTCCTTTTTATTTTGTATCGCCTTCTTGAAGTCTGGATGATAAGTTTTGTTGTGTCCTTGTATGTTTGCATGCTTTTTCTCTGAGATTTTATTATTTTGCTACTATTGTTGTTTGTGCTTTTTAACATGCAGGGTATCACTCCATATTTTCCTTTTAACTGAACATCAGGTTTAGGCTTCACGTGTTCTACACGTGGGATCCCTTGATGTGGCTGTTCACAAGATTTTCCTCATGCCATATTTTCAGTGCACAATGTTAGGTGCAGAAAAAGGGCCTTGGAAATAGTTCCATCTCCTTGATTTTCGGTGCCTTTCCTTTTTTAGGCCTTGGAAATAATTTCACCATGCAAGATCTTCCGCGCACAGCACTTAATGCACTTCATTATATATGAGGCTATAGCCTTCTTTTCCTTTCACAAAGAGCTTTATATTATTATTCTTTTTATCTTGGAGTAACTTGTCTTGAAAAACAAATGAGCGCCATGGCCTGCGATCGTCCTCATGCTCGCCGACAGCCATGGGAAGTTCCTATTGAAGAGATGGTCCCCCGCTTTGCTGCTCGGTTGGTGGATCCCCTCCTTACCGACAACGAATGCGACTCAGCCATGCATGAACTCTCGATCCGTAGGGGGTCTCCCTTCCCGATGGGTTCTCTCTGGCTCCGGATGATCCTCATGGCCGTGCTTGCCGACATTCCTCCTCACCCGGCAGAGATGACCCTGGCAATGCTTGATGCGGCGGAAGAAAAGCTCGAGGGCTTCCATGAAGCATGCCTGATTACTCAAGCTCTGAAGGACTGCTCAATTCATCTGCTGAGCGAGATAAAGGCCCGGTGAGCTATTATGTTTGCATTCGCGGACGAACATGGCACCAACCGATGGGGAGCGACTTCTCGCGAGAATCGTCGCTTCGATGTGCTGGAGAGAGCGGAGAGAGAGATGGAGAATTTTGTCCTTTGCTTCATCAACCCCTGTGCCGTTGATCCTGTGTTTGGTGACCTTTTCCGTTAGTGTAGACCCTCTTTAAATTAGTCCCTCCTTTTTGTATGCTTTATGTTGAACTTCCATGTAGGCTCGGTACTCGTATGTACGTTTCCGCTTGCATGAATAAATTTTGTGTTCCTTTTATGAAAATTTTCTTCAATTATCAATACTGTTGTCATGTCGCGTGCACATTAAAGCTTCGAATTTTATTTATTTATTTATTTTTTGAATGTTCACATGATTGCGAGCACATGCTTGATAGGATAATCGTCGGAAAATTTTTTCGTTGCTTTCCATACCGGGTTGTGTGAGCGCGTTTTGGATCGATTATTGCTGTCGATCGGAAGCCTATTTATATGGTCTCGAGCGTGTATGTCCTATTTCTAAGGTTGTGGTCGCAAAGTGAGCTTTCATGGCCTGATAGGGCGACACGTAGCGGACATAGGGTTGTGGCTCTCGATAAAGTTGCCATGTTCACTCTGAGAGGGTTGAGGCTCGTAAGGCCACAGAGAAAGAGCTTGAAGCCCGGCTCGCTTCGTATCAGGCTCAGCAAGCTCAAGCGGAGGCTCGTTTTCTGGAGATCTTGCGTCATGAAGCCGTGGCTCAGCAAAAGCAGGATGAGCTGACCAAGCTGCTGAATCGCCCGCCGGCTTGAGACATTTGTATCTTTTCCTTCCTTTTTGTACATATTCATGGATGAGAGTATTTTCTTTTTGTTTCTTTCATAAATTGTACTTTGTACTCATTTTGGTTTATGAATAAAAGATACATTTTTTCTTCTAAATGGTGTGTCTCCTTTTCATTGAATGTATTCTGTGGATATTCTATCTTGATCTTCTTGCAGGATAGCAGTGGCTCGGGACTCAGGGTTAAGATCTGCTCCCTAAGACTTTTGCTTTTTACGAGCCACGAGGGTCTCATAAAGAGTTTTTCTCCCTACAGGTCGAGAGGATCCCATAGGTGTGAGTTCTTCTTAAAGATCGTGAGGATCCTTAAGCGGGTTTTCCCTTGAGAGTCGTAAGGATCTCACAAGAGAGTTTTTTCTTCCTTACAGGTCGGGAGGGCCTGCAAGTGCCGGATGTGATCACCCTTATCCGTGTTTCACGGAGTCAGGGATCTCTCAAGGTATCGTAGTTTAAAGACGTCACGGTCAAGGTTAAGGACCTCATAGTCCGTGGATTTAGGGACTCCACAGTCCGGTGTTTGGTTGCAGGGACCCGTCACCTCTTTGAAGACGTTGAGGAATTACAACGCCAGGCATCAAAGGAGTGAAGAGATGTACCCTTAAACCAAGGCAAAATCTGTAGGGAATCGGGGTGGTTGATCGTTAGTTTTAAGACATCACGGTCGAGGTTAAGGACGTCATAGTCTGTGGATTTTAAGGACTCCACAGTCCGGTATTTGCTCTGGATGCTTTACACGGGTTCACTGCCGTGCTCGGCGAGGACCAGGCTCCGCTCTGGACGTTTTCCACGGGGTCAAAGAGTGACATCATCCGCGTTCCACGTAACCAGAAATTTTGCACTAGATGCATCACACGGGTTCACTGCCGCGTTAGGCGAGGACTAGGCTCCGCTCTGGATGCTTCGCACGGGTTCACTGCCATGCTCTGCGAGGACCAGGATCCGCTCTGGACGTTTTCCACGGGGTCAAAGAGTGACATTATCCGCGTTCCACGTGACCAGGAATTTTGCACTAGATGCTTCACACGGGTTCACTGCCGCGTTAGGCGAGGACTAGGCTCCGCTCTGGATGCTTCGCATGGGTTCACTGCCATGCTCTGCGAGGACCAGGATCTGCTCTGGACGTTTTCCACGGGGTCAAAGAGTGACATTATCCGTGTTCCACGTGACCAGGAATTTTGCACTAGATGCTTCACATGGTTTCACTGCCGCGTTAGGCGAGGACTAGGCTCCGCTCTGGATGCTTCGCATGGGTTCACTGCCATGCTCTGCGAGGACCAGGATCCGCTCTGGACGTTTTCCACAGGGTCAAAGAGTGACATTATCCGCGTTCCACGTGACCAGGAATTTTGCACTAGATGCTTCACACGGGTTCGCTGCCGCGTTAGGCGAGGACTAGGCTCCGCTCTGGATGCTTCGCACGGGTTCACTGCCATGCTCTGCGAGGACCAGGATCCGCTCTGGACGTTTTCCACGGGGTCAAAGAGTGACATTATCCGCGTTCCACGTGACCAGGAATTTTGCACTAGATGCTTCACACGGGTTCACTGCCGCGTTAGGCGAGGACTAGGCTCCGCTCTGGATGCTTCGCACGGGTTCACTGCCATGCTCTGCGAGGACCAGGATCTGCTCTGGACGTTTTCCACGGGGTCAAAGAGTGACATTATCCGCGTTCCACGTGACCAGGAATTTTGCACTAGATGCTTCACACGGGTTCACTGCCGCGTTAGGCGAGGACTAGGCTCCGCTCTGGATGCTTCGCATGGGTTCACTGCCATGCTCTGCGAGGACCAGGATCCGCTCTGGACGTTTTCCACGGGGTCAAAGAGTGACATTATCCGCGTTCCACGTGACCAGGAATTTTGCACTAGATGCTTCACACGGGTTCACTGCCGCGTTAGGCGAGGACTAGGCTCCACTCTGGATGCTTCGCATGGGTTCACTGCCATGCTCTGCGAGGACCAGGATCCGCTCTGGACGTTTTCCACGGGGTCAAAGAGTGACATTATCCGCGTTCCACGTAACCAGGAATTTTGCCGATTGTATCCGCATTTCACGGAATGGGGGTTTGACTCTTGGTGATACGTATATCACCGATCCATGGAACCGGGGGTTGCCGCTGTTCCATTTCGCTTGATGTTGTGTCTGCTGCGTCGAGATGATCTCCAGGTTATTTATGAACCGTCGAGATTTGGCTTCCTCTCATGATGAAACCTGGGGGAGGAGTACGACTCCTTCTTTGTTTGCGCCCCTGGATTGTATACAGGGATTGATGTAGCATCACCTGTAGGGCAAAAATTTCATTCTTTCGTCATTTTTTTTATTCTTTCCGCGATGCTCTATCATTTCAGCTTTTTATATCGCGAAGGTCGCGATTGCCCAATCATTTCGGCTATTTCTCGCGGTGCCCAATCATTTCGGCTATTTGTTTTATTTTTATTCGCTGCTTTTTATTGCGAGTTGCCCCATCATTTCGGCTATTTTTCATGCATACATTTTTACTTGCTGCTTTTTATTGCAAGTTGCCCCATCATTTCGGCTATTTCGTAGGCATGTGTGGCCTGCTAGCTTTTTTTTCGCCGCAAGCTCGGATTTCGGACACCGATTTCGGCATCAGCATCGCTGCAACTGGGATGTTGCCAGGAGCGAATCATCATTTGCCATGAAAGAACTTGGGATTTGATACCGGTTTAGGCATCAGCATCGCTGCAACTGGAATATTGCCAGGAGCGAATCATCATTTGCCTCTGTCGATGTTGAACAAAGGTGGCTTAGCAAACAGGGTTAGGGTCCTGTCGACTAAGGCTTTTGACTTCACGAGCCGTAAAGGTCTCACGAAGGTATTTCTCCCTACAAGTCGTGAGGATCTTGCAGGTGTATTTTCTCCTTAGGGATCGTGAGGATTCCTAAGTGTATGTTCCTCTGTAAGTCGTAAGGATCCTACAGGAGGGTTTTCTCCTTATGGGTCGAGGGGACCTACAAGGGTTGGACTTTGCTGGGGAAATGTTTATTCGCGCCCGTGGATTGTATACAAGGGTCAGTATTGAGCCTCTTGTAGGGCAATATCGGAGGTTGTGGAGGATTTACTTAAGAACAGGTTCAGGTTTCTGTAACTTAAGACTTTCAAATCTCATGAGCCGTGAGGGTCCCATAAGAGAATTCTCCTTACGAGTCGTGAGGATCTCGTAAGTGTATTTTCTCCTTAGGAATCGTGAGGATCCCTAAGTGTGTTGCTCCTTTGTGAGTCGTAAGGATCTCACGCAGGTGGTTTCTCCTTACAAGGTCGAGAGGACTCTGTAAGTGTCCTTTAACGAGGTTGCGCCCTTTCGGGTTTTCACAAACACTCGCCGGTAGTCCTGCTGTTTTTACTCACGGAGCCCTTTTCGGGTTTTCATCCGTGCCCATTTTGCTTATAGACATACCGTTTTTTTTTATTCTTTTTTTTTTTACTTTTCTTTTTTACAAGGTCGCGCCCTTTCGGGTTTTCACGAACACTTGCCGGCAGCCCTGCTGTTTTTACTCACGGAGCCCTTTCGGGTTTTCATCCGTGCCCACTTTGCTTATGGACATACCGTTTTTTTTTTATTATTTATTTATTATTTTTTTTATCCATCTCGTCAACCTAAGGACGTTGCGGTAGTAGTTTAGGGACGTTTCGGTCCGTCGATAGTTTAAGGACGTTTCGGTCCGCTGTTAGTTTAAGGACGTTTCGGTCCGCCGTTAGTTTAAGGACGTTTCGGTCCGTCGTTATAGGAAGGCCGGCTGCTGCTCGTAAAGTCTGAGCTTAGAAAGATAGTGAGCGGACATAGTCGTCATCATCTATCATTGACTTAGGCTGTGGCTTATTAAGCGTAGTATTTCTTTAAGAAGCGGCCGTTTATTGGCCTGAAAGGCCTTTCACCGTGCATGTCCATGAGTAGGTAGGCTCCACCCTGGTAGACCTTGTCTATGATGTACGGGCCTTCATAGTTTGGCTCAAATTTTCCTCGCTTGGCACGATTGGGGATCATAGGTCTTTTGACCACTAGTACGAGTTCGCCTTGGCGGAATGTTCTCGGCCTGGTCAATCTTTCGTACGAGCGCGTCATCTTTGCTTTGTAGGCTTCTAGATGTTGTTGCGCTATGAGCCGGGTTTCATCGAGGGCATCAAGCTCCTCAAGCCGAAGGTGAGCATTTTCTTCGTTCGTCAGCTCGTGGTGGACTGCTACTCGTAGAGAGGGTAACTCTATCTCGAGGGGGAGCACTGCTTCTGTCCCAAATACCAACGCGTACGGCGTTGTGTTTGTGGCCGTCTTGAATGTAGTTCGATAAGCCCAAAGGGCTTCTTGCAGCTTTTCGTGCCAGTCTCTCTTATTCCTGGAAACGGTCTTTTTTATGATCTTCGTCAAGGTCTTATTGAAAGCCTCGGCCAGGCCGTTAGCTCGTGGATTGTAAACTGAAGAATATCTCCAGTCAATATTGTGCTGCTGTGCGAAGCGGCTAATCTTATGGCTTCGGTAGGCCGGCCCATTATCGGAGATAATCCGCCGTGGGGTCCCAAACCGATAGATGACGTGCGTCTTGAAGAAATGGAGGATATTCTCCGTCTTCACTTCCTTCAGTGGTACTGCTTCTGCCCATTTGGAGAAGTAATCAGTTGTCGCCAGGATAAAGCGGTGTCCCCGGGATGATGCTGGCTCAATGGGGCCGACTATGTCAGTCCCCCACATTTCGAATGGCCAACTAGCCAGCGTCGGGTGCAGTGGATTCGATGTTGGTGGATGAAGTCTCCATGGATCTGGCATGAGTGGCATTGCTTCGCATACTCGAGGCAGTCCTGGATCATCGTGGGCCAGTAATAACCCATCCGTTTAATTTTTAACTTCATCTTTGGGCCTGCTTGGTGAGAACCGCAAAGTCCGTCGTGAACTTCTTGAATGACTCTTTCTGCTTCGCCAGGTCCTAAGCATCTCAGCCATAGAGAATCAAACGATCTCTTGTATAGAATATCGTTGACAAAAGCGAAAGATAAAGCTCGTTTCATGAGCTGATGTCTTGAGGACGCTTCTTCGGGCATTCGGTGGGACTTAAAGTAGTCTATGAAGACTTCCCTCCAGTCTTCGGCCTTCTCATGGTCTTTTATTTGTAGGGTCGTCTGCTCAGTCGTTCCCTTTTCTTCGCATGATTCTGGAGATATTTCTGCCGGGGCGAGCACTCGGCGGCTTTGTACCACGATTCTGACGTCGTCGAGGTTCTCGTCAGCCAGTTCTTTAGCAAGTTTAGCCAACGCGTCTGCTTTGCTGTTTTCCGCGCGCGATATGTTCTCCAAAGTATAGGAGGGAATTTGGGTCAATAGTTGTTGCACCCTTTCGCCGTACTTCACCAATTCCGGCTTGCACGTTTGGTAGTCACCATTTACTTGACTGACGACCAGCTGAGAATCCCCGTATATGAGGAGGTCTTCAATTCCCATGTCGATGGCGATCTCGAGGCCTGCTATCAGGGCTTCGTATTCGGCTTCATTGTTTTTCCTCGGCTCTGTTAAGGAGAAGGCGAAGCGCATTATCCCTCCTTGTGGAGTTGCAAAGATGAGGCCTATCCCTGATTTGATCATTGGGATACCTTGTTTCTGTTTCTTTATGGAGGACGCTCCATCGAAATAGAGTTCCCATCGGGTGCTTCCGCCGCTAATCGCATCAAATGCATGCTCGTCCGGCAAATCACAGTTCAGAGGAGAATTGGCCGGTATCGGGTGCTCGGCGAGGAAGTCGGCAATGGCCTGGCCTTTCACTGCCTTGAGAGGTTGATACGTTATCGAGAACTCCATCAAGAGCAGGGCCCACTTAGCAAGTCGTCCCGTCAATATGGCTTTCGACATCAGATATTTGAGAGGGTCCACCTTCGAAATAAGACGGACTTCATGTGCTAATGCGTAATGTCTAAGCTTTGTTATTGCGAAGATCAACGCCAGGCAGTGCTTTTCAATGGGGGAATAGTTGCAATCTGCCCCCAGCAGCACTCGACTTAAGTAGTAAAGTGCTCTTTCTTTCCCCTGATCGTTCTCTTGTGCCCATAATGCGCCCAAGGAACCTTCGAGGGCGGCCGTGTAAAGAATGAGGGGTTTTCCCTTGACCGGCGCGGCCAACACCGGAGGGTTCTGCAGGTACTGCTTGATCTCGTCTAGTGCACCATCACATTTGTGATCCCAAACGAATGGGGTTCCTTTTTTCATAAGGTGGCTGTAAGGACGGCATTTGCCCGAAAGATTAGCGATAAACCGCCGGATGTATGCGAGCTTCCCTTGGAGAGACCGCAACTGCTTGAGGGTTCTTGGCGGAGGCATTTCCATGATCGCCTTAATCTTTGACGGATCTATTTCAATACCTCGGTGTCGAACGATGAATCCCAGAAATTTGCCCGAGGAGACTCCAAACGCGCATTTGAGGGGATTCATTTTCAAATTATATTGCCGAAGGCGTTGAAATACAGTCTCCAGATGCTTTAAATGTTCTCCGTATGGCATGCTCTTTACTACGAGGTCATCGATATAGCACTCGACGATGTCATGTATGAGGTCGTCGAAGATCTTTGTCATGGCCCTTTGATAGGTGGCGCCAGCGTTCTTTAGACCAAAGGGCATAACCTTGTAGCAAAATATACCCAAAGGGGTGCGGAAAGCGGTATGCTTCTGGTCTTCGGGATGCATCTTTATCTGATTGTATCCTGACGATCCATCCATGAAGGAGAAAACCTCGTGAGTTGACGTGTTATCTATCATTAGCTCGGTTACCGGTACTGGGAAATCATCCTTTGGACAGGCTTTATTGAGATCCCTGAAATCCACGCATATGCGTACCGTCCCATTCTTCTTCATTACCGGGACGATATTGGCAATCCAGTCGGGATATTGGACTTCTTGGATAAATCCAGAATCGATCAACTTCTTGACTTCGGCGTTGATGCTCATTTCAAGCTCGAGTCGCATCCTCCTTGGCGCCTGCTTGACTGGCTTGATATCTGGGGATATTGCTAATCTATGCACAGCAATCTCCGGATCCAATCCTGGCATCTCGGAGTAGTTCCACGCGAAGCAATCTTTATGCCGTAAAAGCACGTTCTTTAACGCAGCCACCTTTTCTTCGGATAATAGCTCGCTGACAAATGTCGGTCGCGGGTCGTCTGCCGATCCCAACTCAATCTTCTTGAGGTTATCTGCAGTAGTATGTATACCATCTTCCAGTTCTTTCGGGGCGGGCGGAAATTCTGAGATCACCTCATCATTGCTGTTCTTAAAGCACCGGGGAAGGTCATCTACGTTTTCGGGCTCTTCTCCTAATATCGTAATCGTATAATAAGTGCGAACCCGCTCCCTGGACTGAGGTGGACCCGGTTCTGCTCTTGCGGCCTTGGGCTCATGCTTTTGCGGTGGCGTCACATTCCAGCCGTCGGATTAAGCGAATCTGCCCCGTCGGTACTGGTCCTCGACCCAGTTCTTGAAGGTGAAGCAGTCCTCGGTAGGATGTCCTATGGCTTGGTGGTAAGAGCAATAACTCGGATGAGAGACCTGGCTAGCTTGCTCAGGACGTCTAGACTCTGGAAGTGTGATCATTTGATGTTTTATAGCGAGGTTGAGTAACCTCTCCGTCTTGTCTCGGGGGAAGGAATACGCTCGACTCATCTTCTTCACGAGGGGCAAACCTGAGCCGCTTCTTGATTTATTTCCGTCTCTGCGTCGGGCCTTTCGTACAACGGATTGACGAGGATATGCGTCTTTGTCTTTTTTGGTACGTTGAGATAGACGTTGCGTCCTGGCCTTCTTGTAGATGGCCATCTCGCGGTTGCGGTCTTCCTGAGCTCTCTGACCCGTTTTCCTGATAGGCTTGTTCGTTCGTTCTTCAAATGACGGACTCGGTGCTTCAATCGCGGGGTCTAGTTTTAATGAAGGGTTGGCGTCTCCTGACAGGGCGTCCTCTTCTTCATCAAAGGTATATATAGTGTAGCTGCTGTGAGTCCGTTCCCGTTTTCCAGCTCTTGCGCATCCAAGCCCGAGTGTTTCCATCTTCCCGTTGGGCAATTTGCGTTGAGTCCCGGGGACATCCCAAATCTTGTTGTAGAACCGCGCCTGCCGAACGGTCTGTTCTAAAGGTACTCCTTGGCGCTTCAATAGCTTCGTTAATCCATCCGCATAGTATCTAGGCAGACGGATGGGTTGGAGCCTGTCGAGTGCAGTATCTGCGCCATGCCAGATCTCTTTCTCTATTTTCGACTCTGAGGATCGGTAAAATAGGATCACTTTCTCACCCCTTCGCCTGGGAGGGATGTAAAATGTTTGCAGGTCCTGCACGCTGTGAGCTTGAAGCGTGTCGAGATCCTTGTAGTGTTCTCGCGGTACCATGGTGATTTGCAAACTATGGTCATCGCCAGGGGGTGTTTGTGTTGACAGCCGATTGGAGAACACAGCATTAACTTCATCTTCTGAATCACTTCCGAAGACCAACACGGGGGCGGGCGTCCCCAAGTTGTTGCGTTGAGATGGCCCTGCATAAACTATCTCTTCCTCGTTTTCGGTATCGCTCCCGAAAACGGGGATGGTGGCGGCTGTTTTGTTCCCCGGATTACGACTCCTTTCTGTATCCTCGAAATCTGGCAAAAAGTACTTCGCATCTTCGTACTTGCGGACTTCGTTCACGAAAAATGGGTTTAACTCACCCGTTACGGTATACTCGAAACCATCCTTGAAGTACTTCATACACTGATGTTGTGTAGAAGGGATGATATTGTACTCGTGTAGCCAAGGACGGCCGAGCAAGGCGTTGTAGCAGGTCTTGGCGTCGATGACATGGAATTTGATGTCTGTGACGAGAAGTCCAAAGCGTAATGTTAGTATCACAGATCCGAGAGTCCGTGACGATTGTGAATCGAAACCGGAGATAGTAATTTTGTCACGAGCGAGGTGTTGCACACTCATGCAGATTTCCTTCAACACCCGAACATTAAGGAGGTTGACGGAGGATTCATTATCCACCAGGATCTTGCCTATCTTGATATCATGGCAGTATCCGGAGACATATAGGGGACAGTTATGGTCGCATGTCCCGAGAAGGAGGTCTTCATCACCGAAAGTGACGTCGGCCGTATGCACTTCCTCCAGTTCATCCTTCATCTTTTCAGTGGCGAGGAAGGCTTGGAATTGCTCGGGTTCTTGTAACGCCTTAATTAGTGAGTCTCACGCTTCTTTCGATAATAGGAGGGCATCGAGAATGCTAAGCTGAGAAGGTAGCTTCCTTAGGTGCGCGAGGATGTTATAGTCCACTTTACTCTTCCTAGGAGGGTCTTTGGCAGCCAGCTCTCTCATGGCTTGGTCATCTAAAGTGATATCTTCAGTGACCTTTTCCTTTCCCTTATCCTTTCTATTCCCGGGCCCGAGATTCTTTTCTGGGAGTGTGCGATTGCGCAGCTGAATGTTCTCGCAGATCTCCGATTCCTCCTCTTTCCCCGAGATAGATTCTTTAAAGAGAGGGCCCAGAGCCATTTCTTCATCAGAGTCGCTCCCAAAGGTGAGAACTTGTGACCCCCTGGCGTTAACCATGCAACAGTTGCCAGTCGTTCTGTTGTGCCCATCGATAATACTTCTTCGCTCCCGACGGATCTTGCGTTTCATGCGCTTAAAATGTTGCCGATGAGCAACATATCCTTGCCACCATATCTTAAAGGCGTCGCACTCCTCCGTGGGATGTGAGACTTTCCGGTGATATGCGCAATAGTCAGGGCACCTCTCCACCCCGTCGTGTGTGTTTCCTTCCGAGGGCGGTAGCTTCATCCCCAGTGACATGGCTTTGGCAAACCTTTTTCTCGTCTTGACTATCTTCTTGTTTACTTCGGATGCCTTTCGCTCTGGTAGTTCAACTCTTTCGTTCAGCTGCCCGCATTTGGCTCCTTCAGATGCGGCCATCCCGCGCGTCTGGTCCGCTTTACATTTTAGACGAATCTCGTCCAGAAAAGCGTCGATCATTTCATCTGTTGGCCATGCACGCTCTGGTACAGGCTCTGTCTCCAGCTTTTCAATGCCAGGAGTTTTCCTGTCATCGGTAAACGCATGGGAGATTACGTTACAACTCGCCACATATCCTTCGTATTCATCCGACGAGCTTTCTCCATCATCTTCTTCTTGAAAGATGTGGTTGAGGAACTCTTGCAGTGTGACAGGGGTTCGCGCCTTTTGATTGTACTCTTCCAGTGCGTCGATTTGCTTCTGCAAGTTCGTGTGCTCGTTTCCAAACTTCACGGGCTTCTTGGATTTCTTCTTCTTTTTCTTCGAAGACTTTGACGGTCGGGCGTGAGTATTTGGGCCATTATCGCGAATCTTTGTAGTTGGGCAGCGCCTTAGCATCCTTTCGATAATTTGAGGTTCAAGAGGGTCCTTCCATTCGATCGCAGGGCACGCATGAAGGTCTCTCAGCATTCTTTTGGTTTTAGTTGATAGCACGACCTCCCATGGAGCTTCTTCAATAAAAGAACATGTTGCCCCCGGTGTATCCGCTTTCCTAGGAGCATGCGGCTGTGGTGGGTTCACCTTCCACTTTTCGGACAGTACAAACTTCCCCTGGAGGTACTGGTCTTCAATCCATCCTTTGAAGACGAAGCAATCTTCAATCGGATGGCCTACCGTCTGATGGTAAGGGCAATAGTTAGGGTTATTCACCTCGGTGGGTTGCGGCGGTCGTCTTGGATTTGGCAGGTTTATAAGTCTGTTGCGTATTGCCAGCTCAAATAGCCGTTTCGTCTTGTCCCGTGGGAACGAGTAGGGACGCTTCATTTTCTCATTATAATACCGACGTCTTTCCTCCAGTTGATCTGCCGGTTTCGGGGCGTTAGGTTGCTCTTGGGCATTCGCAACAAAGGTTGCTCTTCCTTTACCCTTGTCATTCCGAGGTTCCGACTTCGGTGTAGGTGGTCTATGACCCATCTGGTCCATCTGAGCCAACTTGTCGATCAAGGCCTGGAATGTGGTTGGCTTAAAGAACATCATAAACTGGGAGATAGTTGCGTGAGGGTCTAGAGTTCCTACGAACATGCCCACCGCAGGTGCTTCCTCGATGCGTTGCTCACATCTCGACCACAAGTTCCGCCAGCGTATAGCGTACTGGACCCAGGTTTCGCCCGGTTTTACCCTGGCGTTAATAAGTGCAGTTATTGGAGTGCGTTCGCTGGCACTTGCAAATCGCTGAGTGAACAACAACTCTATTTCAGCAAACGTTTTGATAGAATCGTTCGGGAGTTCCGAATACCATTCGAACGCTGCTTCTGATAAGCTGCCCACGAACTGGGGGAGCAACAATTTATCATCACCGCCGGTGTTACCGCCGAGGGCCCGAAACTGGGCGACATGTTGATGGGGATTGCCGGTTCCCTTATACACGTGGAATTTTGGTATCGTATAGCCTTGCGGGTATTTGATTTGGTCGTACCAGCTCGGATACGGCCGCCCCGTTTTCACGACTTGACCAGCTGCCTCAGTCGCGTGATGAACCCGGATTTGCTGGGCTATGTAGTCAGCCAAGTCAGCCTTAGAGATTGCCTCCTCCTTGGCCGTTGAGAGGGCCGGCGGTGGATTTGACGTTTCTCCTCGGTCGTCTTCAAGAACGATTGGGGGATCCTCGGCGGGTAAGTCCTGCTGGATCATCATTCCTATCACATCTTGGAAGAGAAGGCCCATCCGTTGTATGTTGGCCGCTTGTTCAGCAGCCTCTTTGTCCCTTTTCTCTAGTGTCCGGCGAAGGAATTCAGCGTCGGTTTCTTCCTCCCGGCGTGCGTCTGAGGACGTTTCTGGGTTTTCTTTTGGCCCGGTGAGCGCGGCCATAGCATTCATCATTTCTTGAAGCTTTTGTTGCTGCTCCTGGGCTTTCGTCACGGATCGGGTTAGCGGTCGGTGGCCCGTAGAAGTGCGGCTTTCCTCTTTTCCAGAGGTCATGTAAACAGTGTACACCACCATGCCCCCAGACCTAGGGCATCTGGGCTCGGTGCTTTTAGCCGTCGTTGCATGCTGGGGGGTCTTCTCTGGCCTCCTCCTTTTATGAGCCATGGAGGTTGAGGGGGCCGTTGAGGTGGGCGTCCAGACAGCCTTTTGGGGTTTAGCCTGGTGACACGCTTCCGGTTGGATTTTCGGCTTCTTGTGCTGGCGGGAGAAGTTTGGATCGATGATCGAGTCCCGGGCCCGCCGCCAAACCTTATAGATTTTGGAAGACAGCCGTTGAGGAGATCGGGGCTGTTCTTATTTTATTTCCACAACCTTTCTTAATGGGGGAGGAGACCTCTTCAGCACTGCAGTAGGAGAATTCCTTCGCACCTTGTTTAGCATTTCGAAGCTGTTCCCAGTTGGAACAGCAGCATTAACTTCTGCCGCCGGGGCCGATGGAGTCAACCCGGAGGGGGAGTTGCCCCCAGCCTTCCTCACTCGGCGCCAATGGCGACGTCGAGCGTGCCGAGCGGACGGCGTAGAGCCAGCGGTAAGAATGGTTTCGTCTTGCCCCCTGTGTAGGTAGGGGGTCGCTGTTGGTGTTAGCCTGTCAAAGACCGACGTCCTTTGGGCAGCAGGAGCAGGAGCTGAAGCTGTCAATCTTGTAAAGACCGACCTTTTGGCCGGAGAAGCCGCCTTGACGATTTCGGGAGCAGGAGCAGCCACTTTCTTAGAAGCAGCCTCCTCTGAGATTGTAGGCCCCATGATGGGTTTGCAGGATTTCTGGCCCAATCTAGAGAAGACCGAGGCGTTGACGTTGGGCGAATCGTTGAGAGGAGCCGCGGCAGGGGTAAGACGATCAAAGACCGACTTCTTGAGAGCTTCCGTTGTCAGCACTGGAGCGGTGAAGTTCGTCGGCGGGACCATGGTCCCAAAGAACAATCCTGTGGTGGCGCGAGTGACCTGTTCCACGGGCATTGTGAATAGCGAAGCAGCTTGGGGTCCGTAGGCTATACCTCCTGGCGAGGCAGAGCGTTGGTTGCAATTGCAGTCTGAGCAGTTGGAGAATTTCACGGAAGTAGAAGCCATCGATCCTTTGCTTTCTGCAATAAGCAAGATGCCAATTCTTAGTATCTTGAAACCCAAGAGCAACCATTGGCGAACCGCGATTGGTTCGCGAGTCACGACACACGAAGTGTGGAGTGGAAAGAGGAAAAGGTCCCACCGGGCGTGCCAGAATCTGTTCCCCTCCGAAAGACGGCGCGACACTGCGTCTTGCCTGAGATTCGGGGCAGATGCTAATTGGTGCTATTCGTCCACCTCTCCGAAGATGCCAAGTTGATTTATGGCACCATGTATCGAAGGTTTAGACGGATGCGTCCGATGTAGCAGACTTCGTCAGATTCCCCCTCGAATGAGGGGTTTTTGATTGTGGGGACGCTCTTCCCTGCAGGCGCAAGCCCCTGCAGTTAATTACGCTACCGCATTGCGGCAACAACTTTCTCCTTCTCCAGATGGTCACTTCGTGTCGTGGGTGTTCGTTTTGTATTTTGTTGCCCGTGGATTGTTTACGGAGACTGAGTTATGTCGTCGCCCGTAGGGCGTGGACTAGTCCAAATCCGTATTATCTTAGATTTGGGTTTGGGGGGGGGTTTGGTTTGAGGATACGTCAGCCATACTTGAGGCTAAGATCAACTCAAACGCTTGTTAAGGATACGTTAGTCTAACTTTGTGACTAAGATCAACTTAACGGGATCGTTTAGATCCGACAAAAGAGCGTTTGGACTCTAATGTTCCAGTTTAGGGACATAGTGGTCCATCGTATGTATGGCCGTCGGGACCCGTCACCTCTCTGACGACGTTGAAGGATTACAACGACGGATGTCAGAGGAGTTCAGAGATGTACCCTTGAGCCAGGGTTAATTGGGGGGATTCATAGTCCACTCTGTTTGAAGGTTTAAGGATACGTTAGCCATCTTTGAGGCTAAGATCAACTTAAACGGGACCGTTTAGATCCGACAAAAGAGCATACGGGGCTCTATTGTTCTAGTTTAAGGACGTTGCGGTCCATGGGTAGTTTAAGGACATTGCGGTCCATTGTTAGTTTTAAGACATCTCGGTCAAGGTTAAGGACGTCGTAGTCCATGGGTTTAAGGACCCCACAGTCCATTGTTAGTTTTAAGACATCTCGGTCAAGGTTAAGGACGTCGTAGTCCATGGGTTTAAGGACCCCACAGTCCGGTATGTGCTCTGGATGCTTCACACGGGTTCACTGCCGCGCTTGGCGAGGACCAGGCTCCGCTCTGGACGTTTTCCACGGGGTCAAAGAGTGACATTATCCGCGTTCCACGTAACCAGGAATTTGCATTAGACATTAGTTTAAGGACCCCACAGTCCATATCAATATGTGGTCGTCGGGACCCGTCACCTCTTTGAAGACATTGAGGGATTACAATGCCGAGTATCAAAGGAGTGAAGAGATGTACCCTAGAACCGGAGTGGATTAAATAGTCCTTGGCCCAATTTGGGGTCAAGACGAATTAATTGTGTTATGAGTCCATTGGACCAGTTAATCACCAATTGAGGACTTATGGCCATCTTGGGCTAAGTCCAATCAGGAGAGGCTTTGCCTCTATCCATTTAGGCCAATTGGGCCAAAGTCTAGTGTTAAACACTACAGAGCAGTCAGTGTTGAACACTGGGAATGAGGTTGACAAGTTAGTGTTTAACACTAAGAGATAATTGGTGTTAAACACCAGCAACAAGGCTTTTCGAATTAGTGTTAAACACTAAAAACAGATCAGTGTTGAACACTGCAAATGAAGATCTCAGATTAGTGTTTAAACGCTAAGGTAATCAGTGTTGAACACTGCAGATAAAGCTTTTCAATTAGTGTTGAACACTAAAGCCCAACAGTATTTTAACACTGAGTTCGAGAGTTTCAATTTAGTATTAAACACTAAGACAAGAGGGGTCACGTGGCAGCACGTGAGAGCGCCCTCTCTTCATTTATTCTGAGATTATCGTGCCTTTCAGGGCATCACGTGCCATCACGTGATGGGCATTCAAATGCCTATGTATTAGAGCTTCTGCCGAGGGTCACGTGGGTCACGTGGGGTGCTACCTCAAAGGGGCTTTCTGTAGATCTCTTGGGGGGGTCACGTGATGACACGTGACCCTGCCTCTATATATTTTTGTTTAGAGGCTTTGTTAATCTTTTTTCAGGAATTAAATTCCTCGACTGTAAATTTCAGAGGAATTAAATTCCTACTTCCTTTCGAAGACTTTGTATTCTGGAATAGAGTTTAACTCCGAATTTTCTGTAGGAATTAAATTCCTCATATACGTGAAGGGCTGAATAGGGTTAAACCCTAATAAAAGTTTTTTTAAGGAATTGAATCCCCATTCCCTGTTAAATGATGATTAAGGGAATTAAATTCCCGTTGTTTCAACAGAACTAAGTTTTTTAATTAGGGTTAAACCCTGTTTCTTTTTTGTTCTGAAGGAATTAAATTCCCATGATATAGGGTCAAGCCCTACTTTTATTTTAAAGGAATTAAATTCCTATAGTTCTGTGAGAATTAAATTCTCGTGCTTGCATTCCCTCTCTATGTTTTGGATCTGCATGGCAGGATCTCAACCCATTGAGAATTAAATTCTCAACCTTAAGGGGAGATGTGCACTTTGCAAATCCTCTATCAAAGAGAGAAGAAATATGTTCTTCTGTTTTTACATTATCAGAGTTAAACTCTGTTGAGAATTAAATTCTCTTTCTTTCAAAAGGCCTTCCCTTTCTTACCTAGGGTTTTTGCAGAAGATCCGAGTCTTTTCAAAGTATCAAAGCTCTCCCCCTTTTTTTTCTTCTCTGCGTATGTCTCTCTCTTTCTCTGTGTCTCTTGGCTCCTATTTATAGGAGAAGCAGCCGAATCAATCAGTTTTTGACGAATCTTCATTAAGAGATTTGATTTACATCCATTATTCGTTTTGGACCTTCGGATTATTAGGTGAATTTTATTCACCATTGGATTTTAAATCCAGAGATTCTCCTTTGTTATTTTGGTTAGATTTAAAGGGGAAATCTTTCCAAACCCGAGATTTTCCCATAGATAGATGATATTTCATCACCTCTGAATCTTTAATTTGATTGGTTCCAGATAGTTGCTTTCCTTTGGAATGATTTGATTCTCCTTCAGAATTTAATTCTGTTTGACAAAATGGGCTTTGAGAGCCGGTCACGTGTGACACGTGACTCATGGTCACGTGTGGGCACGTGACCCCCTTTGGAATGAGCCTTTTCCTTTCTTTTGCGCTCTGTCTTCTTATTACTGCTTAAACGTCACGTGCTGCCACGTGACCCCTGGTCACGTGTGAGCACGTGACCCTTGTTTGAACTCTCTCTTTCCTTGGTTCAGCTGGAGAACGAGTCTGCTGTCTTGAACGTCACGTGGCAACACGTGACCCTGGTCACGTGGAAGCACGTGACCTCTTCTGAAGCCTTTTCCTTGACTTGATCAGGGAACTTGTGTGCCTTTGACGCTTGCATTTAAATGTCACGTGTCGTCACGTGACCCTGGTCACGTGGGAACACGTGACTCTTTCTGAAGCCCATTTTCTTCAGCGTAGTCAGGAAACTGAACTTGACTTGATGATGCTTTTTTAGGTGTCACGTGCCAACACGTGACCCCTTTCTGAAGCTTTTCCCAGAAGCTTTCCTGATTTTAAATCAGGAAACAGAAGGTACGGAGTTATGACCCATCGGTTTCTTTGTAGGCAGTATACTTTATGTACTGACATTGCATTATTACATCCTTGCAGGAGTTCTTTTTGATCACCTGTATCAGGTGCTGCACCCACATTTCTCCTTCCAGTCAGAGATTGCCTCATCCAGTGGCGTCGGTGAGTACAGTCTTTAGCTAATGTCTTATCTTTCCTCTCATGGGCAGCCAAGTCGTTGCTAATTCTTCTTTGTTCTGACTGCAGCGTTACAGATTGAAGGAGGAGATGAAAGAATAGTTACGCCATCGGTACTCCCGGCCTTGCCACCTGCCACAGCCAGTATTGTATACTTCATCACTCATGTGATTTATTTATTTTGCGAGTTGGCTTCTAATCGTAATTC
Source organism: Agapanthus africanus (assembly GCA_030015575.1). Classification (NCBI taxonomy): domain Eukaryota; kingdom Viridiplantae; phylum Streptophyta; class Magnoliopsida; order Asparagales; family Amaryllidaceae; genus Agapanthus; species Agapanthus africanus. The sequence continues at coordinate 502,803,116 of CM057345.1, forward strand.
ATTTTTTAGCAGTCGCACCGGTTCCTGCTCCCTTCGAATCTGGCATATTAATGCCAGCAGGCCCATTTGCTAGACGTCCATCTTCTAAGGGCACTGCGACCAGCCTTCGTATGTTGAGTGAATCCATTAAAGAGCTTGACGCGGAGATCCCTGCACTCGCTGCAGATTTTGCTGCTGAGGTTAATCCCATGCTGGCGACGCTCGTGCACTTCCATAGCGAGGGCGTCGTTGAGTTTTGGGTTAATCACTGCAGGAAAATTGAGGCTTGTCTGCATGAGCTCGAGGTCGGACGTCCTGCTCCCGAGGTCCTGGCTGTGAACTCCCAGCGGGCTGCGTGGGTTGAGCAGAGCACTCCCTATTTCCGTCATCTTGAACAAGAAGCGGCCTTAAAGCGTAAGGAATGTGAAGAGACTTCAAGCGAATCTGCCTGGCTGCATGCTCAAGTTGATGCAAATGCCGTGCAGTTGAAAGCTATCTTTGAGGGTCTTCTACGATGTATTTCCGATGGGCTAACGCTAAGGCAGAAGCTCGACCTCATCGAGCGGGAAGCGCAAAGTCGTGGAGTAGCTCAGCAGGTCGTTGATGAGCAACTTTCATATTACTTGCAGCAATGGGCTCAGGTTGAAACGGAGTTGGCCGCGGCATCTGACCGTGAAAAGGGGCTGAGGGGAGTGCGCGAGCAACTGATTGGCCTATTGAAAACGCTTCCCTCCCAATAGTTATTTTATATCATTTGCAATTTTTTGAATAAAATATATCCATTTTTTTATCCTTTCATATGATGTAACTTGTACCCGATTAAACTTATAAATAAAAGATACATTTTTTCATACTATCTTGTGTTATCTCTTGCTTTCATCTCTTTTCTGTGTTGCTGGCATGTTTACTTAGTAAGCGTAGCCTGTAGATGATAGAGAACATTTCATCTTGAACTTTTCGAGAGGTAGTGATGGCTTAGGAAGCAGGTTCAGATCTGCTGCCTAAGGCTTTTCAACTTCATGAGCCGTAAGGGTCTCATAAAGACTTTTCTTCCTGCGAGTCAAGAGGATCTCGTAGGTGTATTTTCTCCTTAGGAATCTTGAGGATTCTTAAGTCTGTTTTCTCTTGGGAGTCGTAAGGATCTCACAAGAGAGTTTTCTTCCTTACGAGTCGAGAGGACCCATAAGTGATTGATGAAGCTGACATTATCCACATTACACGGAGTCAGAAGTTGCTCTGGGCGTTTCCCACGGGGTTGAGATTGACTCTAGCCGTGTTCTACGGGACCGGGATTTTATCTGGATGCTTCCCACGGGGTCAGGATTGACATAGGCCGTGTTCCGCAAGGACCGGGATCCGCTCTGGACGCTTCTCACGGGTCAGGATTGACATTAGCCGTGTTCTGCAAGGACCATGTTCCGCTCTGGACGCTTCCCACAGGGTCAGGATTGACATAGGCCGTGTTCCGCAAAGACCAGGATCCACTCTGGATGCTTCCCACGGGGTCAGGATTGACATAGCCGTGTTCCACTAGACCAGGATTTGCTCTGGATGCTTCCCACGGGGTCAGGATTGACATAGCCGTGTTCCGCAAGGACCAGGTTCCGCTCTGGACGCTTCCCACGGGGTCAGGATTGACATAGGCCGTGTTCCGCAAGGACCAGGATCCGCTCTGGACGCTTCCCACGGGGTCAGGATTGACATAGCCGTGTTCCACTAGACCAGGATTTGCTCTGGATGCTTCCCACGGGGTCAGGATTGACATAGCCGTGTTCCGCAAGGACCAGGTTCCGCTCTGGACGCTTCCCACGGGGTCAGGATTGACATAGGCCGTGTTCTGCAAGGACCAAGATCCGCTCTGGACGCTTCCCACGGGGTCAGGATTGACATAGGCCGTGTTCCATAAGGACCAGGTTCCGCTCTGGAAGCTTCCCACGGGGTCAGGATTAACATAAGCCGTGTTCCATAAGGACCAGGATCCGCTCTGGACGCTTCCTACGGGGTCAGGATTGACATAGTTGTGTTCCACTAGACCAGGATTTGCTCTGGATGCTTCCCACGGGGTCAGGATTGACATAGCCGTGTTCCATAAGGACCAGGTTCCGCTCTGGACGCTTCCCACGGGGTCAGGATTGACATAAGCCGTGTTCCACAAGGACCAGGATCCGCTCTGGATGCTTCCCACGGGGTCAGGATTGACATAGCCGTGTTCCATAAGGACCAGGTTCCGCTCTGGACGCTTCCCATGGGGTCAGGATTGACATAAGCCGTATTCCACAAGGACCAAGATCTGCTCTGGACGCTTCCTACGGGGTCAGGATTGACATAGCCGTGTTCCACTAGACCAGGATTTGCTTTGGATGCTTCCCACAGGGTCAGGATTGACATAGCCGTATTCCACAAGGACCAGGTTCCGCTCTGGATGCTTCCTACGAGGTCAGGATTGACATAAGCTGTGTTCCACAAGGACCAGGATCCGCTCTGGATGCTTCCCACGAGGTCAGGATTGACATAACCGTGTTCCACTAGACCAGGATTTTCTCTGGATGTTTCCCACGGGATCGGGATTGACATAGCTATGTTCCATTAGACCAGGATTTGCTCTGGATGCTTCCCACGGGGTCAGGATTGACATAGCCGTGTTCCGCAAGGACCAGGTTCCGCTCTGAACGCTTCCCACGGGGTCAGGATTGACATAGGCCGTGTTTCGCTAGACCAGGATTTTCTTTGGATGCTTCCCACGGGGTCAGGATGGACATAGCCGTGTTCCACAAGGACCAGGTTTTGCTGACTTTATCCACATTTCATGGAGTCGGGGATTGACTCTCGGTTGTCTATGCACCGCCGAGTCATGGAACTGGGAACTGCCACGGTTCCGCTTTGCTGATGATGCGTCTGTTGTAATGAGATGAATGTTGAGATGATCTCCAGGCTGTCTGTGAACCGTCGAGACTTGGCTCTTTTTCGGATGGAGCCTGGGGGGAAGGTATGGTTCCTTCATTGTTTGTGCCCCTGGATTGTATACAGGAATCAATGTGATCTCACCTGTAGGGCAAAAAGTTTCATTTTATATATTTTTCTTTCCGCGATGCTCCATCATTTCAGCTTTTATATCGCGAAAGTCGCGATTGCCCAATCATTTCGGCTATTTTTCGCGGTGCCCAATCATTTCGGCTATTTTCTTTATTTGCTCGTTGCTTTTTATTGCGAGTTGCCCAATCATTTCGGCTATTTCGCATGCATACATTTTTACTTGCTGATTTGCAAGTTGCCCAATCATTTCGGCTATTTCATATGCATTTGTGGATTGCTGGCTTTTCGCCGCGAGTTTAGGATTTGATACCGATTTAGGTATCAGTATCGCTACAACTGGGATATTGCCAGGAGCGAATCATCATTTTCCTTTGTCAGTTCGAACAAAGGTGGCTTAGTAAACAGGGTTAGGATCCTGTCGACTAAGGCTTTTGACTTCATAAGCCGTAAGGGTCTCATGAAGGTATTTCTCCCTACGAGTCGTGAGGATCTCGTAAGTGCATTTTCTCTTTAAGAATCGTGAGGAGTCTTAAGTGTATGGTTTCTTATAAGTCGTAAGGATCTTACAAAAGTGTTTTCTCCTTATAAGTCGAGAGGACTTACAAGGGTTGTTCACAGTGTGAGCATATCCCCAGTCTCTGGTGGGACTTCGTTAAGGAAATGTTTATTCGCGCCCGTGGATTGTATACAAGGGTTAGCATTGAACCGCTTGTAGCGCAGCATTGGAGATTGTGATGGCTTAAGAATAGGTTCAGATCCCTGTAACTTAAGGCTTTTGAACTCTGTAAGCCATAAGGGTCTCAATGGGGAATTCTCCTTACGAGTCGTGAGGATCTCGTAAGTGTAATTTCTCCTTAGGAATCGTGAAGATCCCTAAGTGTGTTGCTCCCTTGTGAGTCGTAAGGATCTCACGCAGGTGGTTTCTCCTTACAGGGTCGAGAGGACCTTGCAAGTGTCTTTTAACGAGATTGCACCATTTCGGGTTTTCACAAAACTCGCCGGTAGCCCTGCTGTTTTTACTCACGGAGCCATTTCGGGTTTTCATCCATGCCCATCTCGCTTATGGACATACCGTTTTTTTATTCTTTTATTTTTTTCAGCCTTGGGATGCTGCGGTCTGTAGTAGTTTACAGACGTCTCGGTTAATGGCCAGTTTTAGAATATAGTGGTCCATTGTTAGTTTAAGGACGTTTCGGTTCGCAGCCATTTTTAGGACATAGTGGTCCATCGTTAGTTTAAGGACGTTTCGGTCCGTAGTCAGTTTTAGGACATAGTAGTCCATCGTTAGTTTAAGGACGTTTCGGTCCGTAGTTAGTTTAAGGACATTTTCGGTCCATAAGCCGGCTACTACTTATAGAGTTTGGGCTTAGAAAGATAGCGAGCGGACATAGGCGTCATCATCTATCGTTGACCTAGGCCATGACTCGTCAAGCATAGTATTTTTTCAGGAAGCGACCATTTATTGGCCTGAAAGGTCTTTCACCATGCATGTCCATGAGTAGATAGGCTCCACCCTGGTAGACTTTGTCTATGATATACGGGCCTTCATAGTTCGGCTCAAACTTCCCCCGTTTGGCATGATTGGGGATCATAGGTCTCTTGACCACTAGCACGAGTTCGCCTTGGCGGAATGTTCTCGGCCTAGTCAATCTCTCGTATGAGCGCGTCATCTTTGCTTTGTAAGCCTCTAGATTCTGTTGCGCCATGAGCCGGGTTTCATCAAGGGTGTCGAGCTCCTCAAGCCAGAGGCGAGCATTCTCTTCGTCCGTTAGATCGTAGTGAACCGCCACTCGTAGAGAGGGTAACTCTATCTCGAGGGAGAGTACCGCTTCTGTGCCGAATACCAAGGCATACGGCGTTGTGTTCGTGGCTGTTTTGAACGTAGTTCGATACGCCCAGAGAGCTTCATGCAGTCTCTCATGCCAGTCCTTATTATTTCGAGACACCGTCTTTTTCACGAACTTCGTCAAGGTTTTGTTGAAAGCCCCAGCTAGACTGTTAGCTCGGGGATTATAGACCGAAGAGTATCTCCAGTATATGTTATGCTGTTGTGCGAAGCGGCTGATCTTGTGGCTTCTATAGGCCGGCCCGTTATCGGAGATAATCCGTCGCGGAGTGCTGAATCGATAAATGACGTGTGTCTTGAAGAAATGGAGAATATTCTCCATCTTCACTTCTCTTAGTGGTACTGTTTCTGCTCACTTGGAGAAGTAATCGGTTGTTGCCAGTATGAACCGATGCCCTCTGGACGATGCCGGTTCGATTGTCCCGATTATGTCAGTCTCCCACATTTCGAATGGCCAGCTAGCCACCGTTGGATGTAGCGGATTTGGATGCTGATGGATAAAGTCCCCGTGAATTTGGCACGAGTGGCACTGCTTCGCGTATTCGAGGCAGTCTTGGATCATCGTGGGCCAATAGTAGCCCATCCTTTTGATCTTCAATTTCATCTTCGGCCCGGCTTGATGAGAACCGCAAAGTCCGTTGGACAACTCTCCTTGCCTCTTCTGGCCCCAGGCATCTTAGCCATAAAGAGTCAAACGATCTTTTATACAGAGTATCATTGACGAATGCAAAAGAAAGAGCTCGTTTCATGAGCTGATGTCTTGAGGACGCATCTTCAGGCGTTCAACGGGATTTGAAGTAATTTATAAAGACTTCTCTCTAATCCTTAGCCTTTTCCTGGTCATTTATTTGTAGGGCCGTTTGCTCGGTCGCTCCCTTTTCTTCGGAAGATTCCGGAGATATTTCTGCCGGTGTGAGAACCCGACGGCTTTGCACAATGATCCCCACGTCATCGAGGTTCTCGTCGGCCAGTTCTTTAGCGAGCTTGGCTAATGAATCCGCTTTGCTGTTTTCCGCACGCGGTATACTTTCCAGTATGTAGGAGGGAATTTGAGTCAGTAATTGCTGCACTCTCTCGCCGTACTTTACCAGCTCTGGCTTGCATGTTTGATAGTCGCCGTTTACTTGACTAACGATCAGCTGGGAGTCTCCGTATATAAGAAGGTTCTCGATTCCCATGTCGACAGGGATCTCAAGACCTGCTATCAAAGATTCATATTCAGCTTCATTGTTCGTCCTCGGCTCTGTTAAGGAGAAGGCAAAGCACATTATCCTTCCTTGTGGAGTCATAAAGATGAGGCCTACCCCTGATTTGATTATGGGGGTACTTTGTTTGCGCTTCTTCTTGGAAGATGCCCCATCGAAGTAGAGTTCCCATCGGGTGTCACTCTCTCTTCTCTCACCGTCAATCATGTCAAACGCGTTGTCACGCCCCGCTTCCCAAAATACGGAATACGAGGGGTAGACAAGGCCAGCCATGCTCCTACGGTCAAGGAGAAGTCCTACCGTAGTCACACTTCGGCTTCTAGTTTTTCATGGTAAACAGTAAATGATGCGCAGGTAATGAGGAATGCGGTAACTGAAAGGAACAATGTAAAGACTGACCTGAAGTGGAACAAACGAATGTAACTCGGAATGGCAAGTCAAGAAGTCTGTGATGCACGTCTAGTTCTGGTCCAGGCTAAATCTTCTCCTCACACTGAGCATGCATACTCAGGTCGTCAGAGCGACATAATAGAATATAATATATATAAAATCAAGTGACAGTTCTAATAGTGGTAATAGATATGTGAAACAGTAAATCAATGACAGCATGAATATGAATGTGCAGTAATCAGTGCAGCGGAACAGTAAAGCAGTAGAACGATATGTCACGCATGTCAACACAGTATATAAGGTATATAAATGTCCGTATCCCTATCAGTCTCTAAGTCTCACTGTACAGGTCACTAAGCCTATCGTCAGTCTAAGTGTGAGAGTCAACCACTCGCGAGTGTCCTCCACCCAAGGGTAGAACCCAAGGGCAAGGGACCACAGGCCCAACATGTAACATGTATATCACGGTGTATATCACATACCCTGTAAATCTCCATATATCTCCCTAAATATATAAGCCGGCATGGAACTCCCGAGATTCTGTTGAACTCACACTTAAACTACCCCACACCCCGTGGTCTACATCAAACGCTAACCATAACCCTAAATACTAATCGATCCGTGACATGTCTGCGCGAGAACCGGAGGCAGGGCCTCCATCAAGCACGTCCCGGCTAATATCTAAGATAAATGGTAGTGTCGGATGCCTTATCTGTGACACCCGTGCAAGCGCTTCCATAAGTGTCCCATACCACTTATAGTCACACGTACACGCATCCCACAGACGTCGACAATGCAATAGAATAATAGGGTCACTGATTGTGTACAAGTACGTATCACTTTCACTTAATTACGGATACACGAACACTGACGTACTTGCCACAATCATCACTAAAATCTAACACTGGGTAAATGCACGATATCACTAGGTTATCACTACAATGATATGGTTATGATATGATGCGTAAACAGTATATGAAGCACGATCAAGATGTCAAAAAACAGTATTCTATCACTTGAACGATTTATCATGAAAAATACGTGTATAGTTTAGCAAAACGATAAACAGGTAGTAATTTTTATGTTCAGTTGTCCATCCACAGAATTTAGTTTCAAGCCAATCGGGTTCCAGGATCATAAATTATAACCATTTCATTTTAAGCGTTCGCGGCTGGAAATCCGGTTTCAGAATCAGAAGCCCGTTTCGCAACGCATTTTAATCCCAGTTGGGCTCAGATTTTAGCGACACTACAGTTGAATGAAATCTAGGATTTTCAGTAAGGTTTTCAACTCAACAGACGGATCTTCGATCGCGTCCGTACGTCAGGAGATATACACTGTTTACTATTAATATGTCAATTCTGATTCTGCTGGGACTGTTATGTGTCCCGAATTATTAAATTACAGATTAAATATCAAACGGTAACGAAACAGAATAGAACCAATTGTGTTGTCTAGCTAACAGATTTACCTATAATAAACAGCGGAGTTCCGCAACCTACGAGTTAAGTAAATCCTGTGGTACCCATTACGGAACAGCAAGCAACAACTGGAGTCGCTCTGGACTGCAGTCCGGAGTCGCACTCCGATCCAATTATCATCACGGTTTAAATACAGAAATGTCTGGAAACTGGTATAAGGTTAAAGTACATCGATTCGTCTTCGATTTGAGCCCTCGAACGCTCCATTCTATTATGTATATGATTTATGGTGAATTTAACGGTTTTCAGGTACAATAGAATTACAGTTTTACGGTTAAACTTGGGGCTGGTTGTTTTAGTCGTTAACTGTCATATTTTCCTGCAAAATTTGCACACGTTATCCATCCCTAAAAGGGCCAATGCAATATATCTAGTTCTGCCAAATTTGATAATGATTTTCTATGAGGACAAGTATCGAACAGTTTTGTGGTAATATTTAACATAAGGCAAAACATGGGATATATATACGATTATAATTTGTAAACTAATACTAAATAGCATGTAGCAAGTGCGGACTTGCCTGGAGGCGTCTTGGCGATGCTCGGTAGTGATAACGGCACGATCGCGACACACGCGCGGCTCGGCACCTGACTTGGCTCGAACACGAGTCTCGGCAACGACGGCTCGCAGTTTGGTGGTCGGGGCTCGGCTGTGAAGCTTGGCTCTCGTGCGTCAAGGGGTTCGACGATGGGTGATGATGACGATGGTGAGAGTGTTAGAGAGAGAGAGAGAATGAGAGGGAAAGAGAGAGAAATGAGAGAGAGAGAGTAGGCAGAGAGAGAGTGTAGACAGAGGGAGAGGGAGTGCTGAGAGTTAGAGAGAGAGAGAGTGTAGACAGAGGGAGAAAGAGAGGGAGTGAGAAAACTGAGAGAGAGAGAGAATGAGAGAACAGAGTGAGAGAGGGGGAGTGACAGAGGTTTGAGAGAGAAGAGGCAGATGACGAGAACGGCGACGATGATGATGCTGTGGGAGTCGACTGCGGTGGTGTCGCTGACGACGAGGGATGCGGCTATGGTGGTCGTGGCGATGGATGCAGGGAGATCGGCCGGGGTCAGCTCAGGGTGTCGACGAGATGCGATGGGTTCCTGGTTTTCTGGAGGGACGAGGGAGGAGCGAAGAGAGGGAGGGAGGCGAGGTCGGAGGGATGAGGATGCCGGCGGTGGTTGACACGATGGTGAGGGGAGGTCGGCTCGGGTGCGTGCAGGGGTCTCATGGAGGATGAAGGAGGGAGCTTGGGGAAGGAGGCGGAGGAGTGATGAGGTGCTCGGTGACGGGAGAAGATGATGGTGGGGGTCGGAGCTCCGGTGAGGGGAGCGGAGTGCCGGGGCGGTTAGTGGGTTCGAGAGAGAGGGAGGAAGAGGGAGAACGAGGGAGATAGAGATAGTGAGGTGAGGAAAAGTGAGTGGGTGTGTACGAGAGGGGAGATATGGAGACGGGGTCGCGCATCGTGGGGAGTAACAGCGCGCGAGCGAAGGCGGAGGAGGCGGCGAGAAACGCGGTCGCGAGCGGGAGTTAGGGAAAGGAGCCGTTGGAGATTTAAAGAAGAGGAACAGTAATGGGGTTGGGTGAGTGGGTTTTGATCACGGGCCGCCGGTGTGGGCTGGAAGAAAGATTAAGGAATTTTACAAAATAGGGATGTGGGCATGGGCCGGGCTACGGTGGGCTTAGTGAGAAAAATTTAGATGGAAAATAAAAGAAATGGGCCGGCTTTAAACTAAAGAATAGATTTAGAATGGTGATTGGGCCGGGTTAATAAATAGGGAATAATGGACTTAAGAAAAATGAGTTTAGTCTATTTTTAAAAGGTGGGCTAAGGGAAATGAACGGGCTGGGTAGTTAAAAATAATTAAAAATGAAATTGGGGTTCTATGAATAATAGGAAGACTTAAATTTAATAAATAGGGAAATGGCTCACTAGGATAAATGGGCTGAGGAAAGGTGGGTTAGGCCGGAATAGAAATAATAAGTAAGGCAAAATGAAGAGACCGGCTGGGAAATAAAATAGGGGAGTGAAGAACTAAAAAATAGATTGGAAAATTTAAAATAATGAATAGTTATAAAATTTTATAGGTGAAAAGAAAATACGGGTATAGACGTACAAGGGACTGGGTATTACACGCGTGCTCGTCCGGCAATTCCCAGTTCAAAGGAGAATCGGCGGGTATCGGATGCTCAGCGAGGAAATCGGCGATGGCCTAGCCTTTCACTGCCTTGAAGGGACGATAAATTAACGAGAACTCCATCAAGAGCAGGGCCCATTTAGCGAGTCGCCCCGTTAATATGGCTTTTGACATTAAATATTTGAGAGGATCCACCTTTGATATGAGATGGACCTCATGTGCCAACGCATAGTGTCTGAGCTTCGTTATCGCGAAGATCAACGCCAGGCAGTGTTTTTCGATGGGAGAGTAATTGCTTTCTGCCCCCAGTAGAACTCGGCTCAAGTAGTAGAGGGCTCTCTCTTTCCCTCGGTCATTCTCTTGTGCCCATAGCGCGTCTAAGAAACCTTCAAGGGTAGTTGTATACAGAATGAGAGGTTTTCCTTTAACGGGAGCGGTCAGCACCGGCGGATTCTGCAGGTATTGCTTGATTTCGTCTAGTGCGCTTTGGCATTTGCGATCCCAGACGAACGGGGTTCCCTTCTTCATTAAGTGACTGTAAGGACGGCACTTGCCGGAGAGATTGGCTATGAATCGCTGGATATACATGAGCTTCCCTTGGAGAGACCGTAGTTGCTTGAGAGTTCTTGGCGGAGGCATTTCCATGATCGCCTTGATCTTCGACGGGTCTATCTCGATGCTTCGGTGTCAGACGATGAATCCTAGGAACTTGCCCGAGGAAACTCCGAACGCGCATTTAAGAGAGTTCATCTTCAAGTTGTACTTCCGAAGCCGCTGAAACACGATCTTCAGATGTTCTAGATGTTTCTTGTATGATTTGCTTTTAACCACGAGGTCGTCGATATAGCATTCGACGATTTCATGTATGAGATCATCAAAAATCTTCGTCATGGCCCTCTGATAGGTGGCACCGGCGTTTTTTAGACCGAAGGGCATCACTTTGTAGCACAATATGCCCAAAGGGGTCCAGAAAGCGGTATGCTTCTTGTCCTCGGGATGCATCCTTATCTGATTGTATCCTGATGAGCCGTCCATGAAGGAGAAAACTTCGTGAGTGGACGTATTATCTATCATCATCTCGGTGACCGGTACTGGAAAGTCGTCTTTTGGACAGGCTTTGTTGAGATCCCAAAAGTCTACGCATATGCGCATTGTCCCATTTTTCTTCATCACTGGGACGATGTTGGCGATCCAGTCAGGGTACCGAACTTCTTGGATGAAATCGGAGTCGATTAGCTTCTTGACTTTGGCGTTGATACTCATCTTAAGCCCGAGCCGCATTCTTCTCGGTGCTTGTTTGATCGGCTTGACGTCCGGAGATATCGCCAATTTATGGATGGCTATTTCTGGATCCAATCCGGGCATCTCGGAATAGTTTCATGCGAAACAGTCTTTATACTGCATGAGCACATCTTTAAGCATAGCCTCCTTTTCTTCAGACAGCAGTTCACTGACGAATGTCGGCCGTGGGTCATTTGCCGTCCCCAAGTCAATTTTTCTGAGGTCATTTGCAGTAGTATGTATTCCATCTTCCAGCTCTTTTGGCGCCGGTGGAAATTCTGAAATCAACTCATCTTCATTGTTTTCGAAGCACCAAGAAAATTCATCCATATTCTCGCATACTCCTTCTCCTGACATCGTTATCACGTGACAGGTGTGAGATCGCTTCCAAGACCGATGTTGATCTGGTTCTACTCTCGCTATACACGTCGCTTTAGGTTCATGCTTCTGTGGTGGGGTTATCCTCCAACTGCTGGATAGAGCGAACCGGCCTTACTGATACTGGTCTTCTACCCAGACTTTGAATGTGAAGCAGTCTTCGAGAGGATGCCCGATCGCTCGGTGATAGGAACAATAGTCCGGATGATGAACCTCACCTGCTTGCTCAGGGTGCTTGGACTCCGGGAGCGTCATTATCTGATGTTTTATGACAAGATCGAATATCTTCTTTGTTTTTTCTTGGGAAAAAGAATACGCTCGACCCATCTTCTTTATAAGAGACGAATCCTGGTTGCTCGATTCTTGATCGCGTGGCTTCTTAGACCCGCTTTGTCGTTGTCGAACTCTTTTTCCATTCTTGGGTTTATTTTTGCCTCTGCGTCGGGTCTTTTGTATGACGGGCTGGCGACGGAGGGCATCCTCATCTTCCATAGCCTGCTGAAGGAGGCGTTGCGTTCTGGCTTTCTTATAGATGGCCATTTCTCGATTATGGTCGTCTCGAACCTTTTGACTCGCTTCCCTTATAAGCTTGTCCATTTGGTCCTTGAACGATGGGCTTGGCATTTTCACGATAGGAGCTCGTTTTGGTTTAGGGTTAGCATCTTTCCATAAAGCATCTCCTTCTTCGTCAAAGTTATGTATGACGTAGCTGCCATGGACTCGCTCCCGTTTCTTGGATTGAACATATCCAGGCCCGATCGTTTCCATTTTCCCGTTGGGCAACTTTCGCTGAGTTCCGGGGACGCTCCAGATCCTGTTATAGAACTGGGCTTGTCGAGCAGTCTGTTTGAGGGGTATGCCTTGGCGCCTCAACAGTCTTTTTAATCCTCCTGTATAGTATCTGGGCAGACGGATGGGCTGGAGCCTGTCAAGTGTAGAATCAGCACCATGCCAAATTTCTTTCTCCACTTTGGTTTCCCCGGATCGGTAGAACAAGATTGCCTTTTCACCTTTTCGCCTGGGAGGGACATAGAATATCTGCAGTTCTTGCATATTATAAGTTTCAAGTGCATCGAGTTTTTTGTAATGCTCTTGCGGAACCATGGCAACTTGCAAACTTTGATCTTCGTCAGCGAAGGCTTGTATCGATGGCCGAGCAGAGAATACGGCATTGACCTCATCTTCCAAGTCGCTGCCGAAGACCAGAATAGGGGTGGACGATCCCGGCTTGTTGCATTAGGGCGGCCCTGAATAAACTATTTCTTCTTCCTCCTCGGTATCACTCCCGAAGACCGGAATAGTAGTGATAGCTTTGTTCTTTGGTTTGTGACATCTTTCTGTGTCTTCGAAATCTGGTAAGAAGTATTTTGCATCTTCGTACTTTCGGACTTCATTTACGGAGAATGGGTTTAGTTCCCTTGTCACAGTATACTCAAGACTATCCTTAAAATACTTCATACACTGATGTTGTGTAGAAGGGATGATGTTGTACTCGTGTAACCAAGGTCTGCCGAGCAAAGTATTGTAGCAAGTCTTCGCGTCAATGACGTGGAACTTGATGTCGGTGAACAGCAACCCAAAGCGTAACGTCAGAATCACAGACCCGAGCGTTCGTGATGACTGAGAGTCAAACCCGGAGATGGTAATTTTATCACGAGCGAGATGCTGAACGCTCATGCATATCTCCTTCAACACCCTTACATTGAGGAGGTTAACGAAGGACCCATTGTCAACCAAGATTTTGCCTATCTTGATATCATGACAGTATCCGGAGATATAAAGGGGACGGTTATGCTCACACGTCCCGAGGAGGAGATCTTCATCGCCAAAAGTGATATCGGCCGTGTGTACTTCATCCAGCTCGTCCTTCATCTTTTCTTCGGCGAGGAAGGCTTGGAACTGTTCAGGATCTTGTAACGCCTTGATCAGAGAATCTCTTGCTTCTTTTGATAACAAGAGGGCATCGAGAATGCTTAGCTGCGAAGGTAGCTTTTTCAAGTGTGATAGAACGTTGTAATCCACCTTGTTTTTTTGGCGGGCCCTTAGCTGTCAGCTCTTTGACGACTTGATCATCGAGGGCGATATCTTCAGGGACTTTTTCTTTCCCTTTATCTTTTCTATTCGATCCACTGTTAGCGGGTCCAAGATTCTTTTCCGGCAGCGTACGATTGCGCAGCTGAATGTTTTCACAGGTCTTCATTTCTTCCGTCTCGGAGGTGGGTTCTTTAAATAGAGGGCCGAGGGCTATTTCTTCATTAGAATCGCTCCCGAAGGTGACAACTTGCGATCCCCCGGCGTCGACCATGTGACAGTTGCCGGTAGTTCTTTTGCGCTCCTCGGTCGTATTTCTTTGCTCCCGATGAGTTTTGCGTTTCATCCACTTGAAATGTTGTCGGTGAGCAACATATCCATGCCACCAGTTTTTAAAGGCGTTGCACTCTTCAATAGGGTGCGCAATCCTTCGATGATATAAGCAGTAGCTAGGATGTATATCCGCTTTCTTGGAAGTGTTTCCTTCGGAGGGTGGCAGCTTCATTCCTATTGATATGGCTTTGGCGAACCTTTTCCTCGTCTTGAACTTGCTTTTATTTGCGGCGGATGTACTTTGATCTGGTAGGAGTGTTTCGACCCTTTCGTCCAGTCGCCGGCATTTGGCCTTTTCAAATATGGCCATCTCGCGCTCCCGATCAGCTTTTCTTTTCAAAAGAGCTTCGTTTAGGAATGCATCAATCATTTCGTCTGATGGTCCTGGGAGCTCCGATTCGGGATCTGCCCCCAGTTTCTCTGCGTCAGGAGCTTCTTCATCGTCTATCGACGAATAAGAGATCACATGGCAGCTTGCCACATAATCTTCAGGCTCATCCGACGAGTCTTCTCCATTGTCATCATCTCCGTCCTCAAGGACATGGCTGAGAAATTCTTGGAGTGTGACTGGGGTCCGTGCCTTCTGGTTATATTCTTCAAGCGCGTCAATATGCTTTTGCAGGTCCGTGCGCTTGTCACCAGGCTTCACGAGCTTTTTGGTCTTCTTCTTCTTTGAAGACTTTGACGACTGGGTGTGAGCGCTTTGACTATCACCACCAATTTTTGGAGTTGGGCGCGGTTTCAGCATACCCTTGATGATCTCGGGTTCTAGTGGATTTTTCCACCTGATTGCTGGGCATGTTTGAAGATCCTTCAGCATTCTTTTCGTCTTGGCTGAAAGAACGACCTCCCATGGAGCTTCTTCTATAAAAGAGCATGATGCCCCCGGTGTGTCCCCCCTTTTAAGAGCGTGCGGTTGCGGCGGGCTTACTTTCCAATTCTCGGACAGTGTGAACTTGCCCTGTTGGTATTGGTCTTCAATCCAGCCTTTAAAGATGAAGCAATCTTCAATCGGATGGCCTATCGCTTGGTGATAGGGGCAATAATTGGGATTATTAGCCTCACCGGGTTGCAAAGGGCGTTTTGGATTTGGCAAATTAATGAGCCTGTTGCACATTGCCAGCTCAAACAATCTCTTTGTTTTGTCTCGGGGAAATGAATAAGGGCGCTTTATTTTCTCATTATAGAATTGCCATCTCTCATCTAGGCGATCAGTTAATTTTGGAACGCTAGGCTGCTGTTGAGCATTGGCGACGAAAGTCACTTTCCCTTTTTCATTCCGCGGCTCCGGCTTCGAAGAAGAAGGCCCGTGGCCCATCTGGTCCATTTGGGCCAGCTTATCAATCAAGGATTGGAAGGTGGTCGGCTTGAAAAACATCATGAATTGGGAGATGGTCGCTTGAGGGTCAAGAGTGCCCACGAACATGCCCACCGCAGGCGCTTCTTCGATACGCTGCTCGCACTTCGACCATAAATTCCGCCATCGTATTGCGTATTCCACCCACGTTTCGTCTGGTTTTACCCTGGCGTTAATCAATGCGGTGATCGGGGTGCGCTCGCTAGCGCCTGCGAATCTCTGCGTAAACAGCAACTCCATTTCCGCAAATTTCTTGATAGAGTCATTTGGAAGTTTAGAATACCATTCGAACGCCGTCTCTGACAAGCTGCCAACAAACTGGCGGAGCAGAAGTTTATCATCACCTCTAGTGTTGCCACATAGAGCCCTGAACTGGGCGACATGCTGATGCGGATTTCCCGTCCCCTTATATATGTGGAATTTGGGGATCGTATATCCCGGCGGGTACCTTATTTGGTCATACCAGCCCGGATAGGGTCGTCCAGTCTTAATGATCTGCCCGGCCGTTTCCCTCGCCTAATGAGCTCGTATTTGCTGAGCGATGTAATCATCCAGAGCGGCTTTTGAGATAGTTCCTCCTTGGCTACTGAAAGAGCCGGAGGAGGGTTCGATGTCTCCCCTCTGTAGTCTTCAATGATAATCGGAGGGTCTTCAACTGGAGGTTCTGGCTGTAACATCATCCCGGTCATGTCTTGGAACAAAAGAGCCATTCGTTTTATGTTGGCCGTCTGTTCCGCGGCCTCTTTTTCTTTCCTCTCGAGCATTCTTCGGAGGAATTCATCATCAGTTTCTTATTCCTGACGCTGCTCTGAGGTCTCTGGATTTTCTTTCGGCCCAATGAGTGCGGCCATTGCAGTCAGCATCTCCTGAAGTTTTTGCTGCTGTTGCTCCTGAGCCTTTGTTATCGATCGGGTAAGCGGTCGATGACCTGTAGAAGCACGGATTTCCTCTTTTTCGGAAGCCATATAAATGGTATGTGTTACCATGCCCCGAGACTTGGGGCGTTTAGATTCAGCGTCTTTGCGGTTCGCCGTGGTCATAGGGGCTTTCTCCGGCCTCATTCTCTTGTGGGCGGTCGAAGTTGAGGGAGCCGTTGCAGCGGGCACCCAGACAGATGACATCTTCTGTGGTACCACAGGATGGCTCTTTTCCAGCAGAGCCTTAATCTTCTTTGGTGGGCGAGAGTAGTCCTGGTCAATCACCGATTCCTGGACCTGTCGCCAGACTTTGTAAATTTTGGAGGACAGCCGCTGAAGGGGCTGCTCTGGCTTCTTTTCTATAGCATTCTCCACAGGAGGAGGAGATCTTTTCAGCATGGCAGTTGGAGAATTCATGCGCACCTTGTTAAGCAGTTCGAAGCTGTTCCCGGTTGGAACAGCAGCATCGATTTCCATCGATGGAGCTGATGGAGTAAGTCCAGACGGTGAGCTGCCCCCAGCTTTCCTTACTCGGCGCCAGTGGCGACGGCGAGCATGTCGCGCGGATGGTGTTGGTTCAGCTATGGAGGTGGCTTCATCATGCCCCCTGTTTTGGCGAAGGGTTGTCGCCGGCGTTAGCCTCTTGAAGACCGATGTCCGTTGAGAAGCAATGCGCAATCTGTCAAAGACAGACCTCTGGGCATAGGAAGCAGCTTTGATGACTTCACCTGGAGCGGGAGTCGGAACAGTCAGTCTTGTGAAGACCGACCCTTTGGCAGGAGAAGCCGTCTTGATGATTTCGGGAGCAGGAATGGCTATCCTTTTTGGGATAACCTTTTCTGGTACTGCGGGCTTCTTCATGGGCCCAAATGAGCGTTGGCCCAGTCTGTCAAAGACTGAGGCATTAGAGCTGGACGACCCGTTGGGAGGGGCCTCGGTAGTGATAAGTCGATCAAAGACCGACTTCCTTGGGGCTTCTTGCGACAGCAGCGGGGCATTGAAGCTCATCGGTGGGAGCATGGTCCCAAAGAACAACCCAGTGGTAGCCTGAGTTACTTGCTCCACTGGCATCTTGAACAGGGAGGCCGCTTGGGGCCCGTAAGTTACACCTCCAGATGAGGCGGAACGTGAGTTGCAGTTGCAGCTGGAGTAGTTAGAGGCCATTGATGTTATGTTTTCTGCACGGGAGCAAAACCAAATCTTAGTACCTCAAACCCAAGGGCAACCATATCAAACCGCGATTCATTCGCGAATACGACACACGAAGTGTGGAGTGGAAAGAGGAAAAAGGTCCCACCGGGCGTGCCAGAATTTGTTCCCCGCCGAAACACAGAGACGGGACCGTGCAGGTCCGTTTTGCCTGAATTTCGGGGCAGATTCTATTTGGTGCTATCCATCCACCTCTCCGAAAATGCCAAGTTGATTTATGACACCATGTATCGAAGGTTTAAACGGATGCGGCCGATTTAGCAGACTTCGTCAGATTCCCCTTCATTTGAGGGGTTTTTGATTGTGGGGACGCTCTTCCCTGCAGGCGCAAGCCCCTACAGTTAATTACGCTACCGCATCGCGGTAACCACTTTCTCCTTTTCCAGATGGTCACTTTGTGTCATGGGTGTTTGTTTTGTTTTTGGTTGCCCGTGGATTGTATACGGAGGCTAATTTATGTTGTCGCCCGTAGGACGTGGATTAGTCCAAATCCGTATTTTCTTAGATTTGGGTTTGGGGGTTGGATTTAAGGATACGTTAGTCTCATTTGAGACTAAGATCAACTTAAACGTTTGTTAAGGATACGTTAGTCTGATTTTTAGACTAAGATCAACTTAACGGGATCGTTTAGATCCAAAAAAAGAGCATTTGGACTCTATTGTTTAGTTTAGGGACATTGCGGTTCATAATTAGTTTAAGGACATTACAGTCGAATGTTAGTTTAAGGACATCTCGGTCCAGTTTAAAGACATCATAGTCTGTAAAGGTTAAGGACATCATAGTCCATGGGCTTAAGGACCCACAGTCCAAGGTTAAGGACATCATAGTCCGTGGGTTTAAAGGGACCCCATAGTCCGAGGTTAAGGACATCATAGTCCATGGGTTTAAGAACCCCACAGTCTAAGGTTAAGGAAATCATAGTCCATGGGTTTAAGGACCCCACAGTCCAGTTTAAAGACGTCATAGTCTACGAAATGTATGGTTGTCGGGACCCGTCACCTCTCTGAAGACGTTGAAGGATTACAACGACAAATATCAGAGGAGTAAAGAAATGTACCCTTGAACCAATTTTGGTTGAGAGATCTGTAGTCCAATTTGGGACTAAGATCTGTTAAAAGATTTATGAGCATATGGGCTCAATTAATCTGAATTAAGGACTTATGGACAATCTTGGGCTAAGTCCAATCAGGTTAAAATGTTTAACATTTATTTTGGGCCGTTGAGCATTTATTTAGGCTTGGCCCTTTTAACAATGCTGAGCATTGATTTGGATTTTGACAGTATTTCTATCTTTTATTGAATGCCGAGCATTCATCATAGCTCTAGGGCTTATTAAAAAACAATTTATGTTCTATCAGCGCATACGTGAGGGGCACGTGGTGCGCTTGGCGCTTTGCGCCAGTCAAAGAGCGCAGTGCGCTTCTGCCGAGTAGCGCACACGTGAGTAACACGTGGTGCGCTTGGCGCTGAGTGCCAGATGATGGACGCATTGCGCCAGTTTATGAGCGCAGAGCGCTATCTTATGAGCGCAAGCGTTATTTGTTCAGTGGCGCACACGTGGGGAGCACGTGGTGCGCTTAGCGCTAAGCGCTAGTCTTATGAGCGCAGTGCGCTATTTCAAGAGCGCAAAGCGCTAACTGTTGAGTGGCGCACTCGTGAGTGACACGTAGTGCGCTCGGCGCTGAGCGCCAGTCCAAGAGCGCAGAAGCGCATTTGATCAATTTTATGATCTAGGAAATAAATTCTCATTTAGAAGAGACTTTGTCTCAAGATCCTAAGAACAAAGGTTCTTACTTTATAGGAGATGTTTCAATCTCTTGTATTGAGGAAAGGCTTTGCCTTTATGGATCTATGATCCTTTAAGAGAATTGAATTATTCTCTCCCCCTTTATTTTATAATGAAATGTTCATGATCTCTTTTTGTAAAAGACAATTTGTCTTATAGATCTATGATCTGTGAGAAGAATTATGTTCTTTTTATTTATTTTATGATGAGATCTTTTGATCTTTTTGTAAAAGACCTTGGTCTTTTTAGATCTATGATCTGTAAAGAAGTGAGTTCTTCTTTTTAATTATGAGATGATTTCATCTCTTTGTTCTTTTACCTTGAAGAAACTCTTCTTTCTTTGAGATCTTGGCTCTTCTTCCTCAGATTTCTCAAAGCTTATGGGGGAGTTCCTCTCGATGTTTCTGTCTCTCTCGAGACTTGGAGTCTTGGGGCCTTTATATAGGGCAAGCTGATCAGTTCAATCAATTAAGGAGATCTTTTCTCCAATTGATTTGGGGAATTTCCCATCGTTGGATCTTTGATCCAAGGGCCTCTGATTTACAGAAGGCAATCTTCTTGTTTTTTAACAAGATTGGGAAATCTTTCCATTAAACAGAATTTATTCTGTGTTTTGGTGATTTTTAATCACCATTGGATCATTGATCCAATGGTGCTCTGATTCACAGAGCACAATCTTGTTGTTTGGAAAGATTTGAGAAATCTTTCCTTAACAGAATTTAATTCTGATTAATTAATGATTTATCATTACTATTAGATCTTTGATCTGACGGTGGGGAGCTTTCAGTTCCAGCGCTAGCGCACCCGTGCTTTGCATGTGGTGCGCTGCTTAGGGTGCGGCGCACTAGCGCACACGTGCTTTGCACGTGGTGCGCTGCTTAGGGCGCGGCGCACTGAGCGCTAGCGCATCCGTGCTTTACACGTTGTGCGCTGCTTAGAGCGCAGCGCACCTAGGGCTAGCTTACACGTGCTTTACACGTGGTGCGCTACTTAGGGCGCGGCGCACTTGGCGCTGCTTCTGAAGCGTTGCTTCATTTCAAAATTTGAATTTTGAACAGAGCTTTGCTTTAATTGGGGAAACAATGACAATCTAAAGCAGCCGATGCCTGTCCCTTTGGGTCCAAGATTCGTCGAGCCGCACGAAAGCCGGCCACATTCCGCTTCTGGGGACGCCTTGGCCCCAGATAACACCATCCCGCTAACACAAGATCGGATAATGTATTTAGTCACCAGCAAGGTTAAAACATTGGCGGCCGAAGATGAAGCTCAGAAAGAAATTGGCAGCAGTGGGCGGCCATATCCCGCACAGTACGATCTGATCGAGTTCCCGAGCGGCTATGTCATTCCTAAGTTCGGAAGATTTGACGGGACGGGAAATGCAAATCAGCACGTCGCCCACTTTAAAGCATCGTGCAGAAATACAGGAGGCAATGATGCGCTCCTTCTTCGTCAGTTTGTCAACAGCCTGACCGGTGCCGCTTTCGACTGGTACGCGAGTATACCAGACGGGTCCGTTATTACCTTTGCCTAAATGGAGTCTCTGTTTCGGCAAAGGTTCATGAGTGTCAGTGATAAAATCTCTATTGCTGACCTTGTGAGGACCAAGCCTGGGGAGAATGAAAGCAACACCGACTTTATCGCCTGATGGCTTAATCTTATAGTCAAGTGCGAAACACCACTAGAGCAGGACCAGTCCGTCAGCCTTCTCATTGGGAACCTCAGCAATTGGATGGTCCAATTCTTGTGTACAGCAGGCCTCAAGATGTTTCAAGAGCTAACCACAAAAGTCCAAATGCTGGAACACTCGAAGCAAGAGTCTACCCCGGACTCTCAGAGAGACAAGACTTGGAAAAGCAAGCGGGACGACAACCATAGAAGTGGGAGTTCCAGCAGTACCAATGTCTTCAACGCGTCCGACAAGAAGACAAGCGAATGGCAGACGATTCCAAAACCAACCGGTCTCGAAAGCCATTGCTGGGAGGAGATGGGCCTTCCCTAGAGGAGAAAAAGAACAGGTTTACTCTTTCAGAAGGGACAAGGTCCACAAGATATTTAAAGATGCCTTGAACAACGGTCTACAATTGCCGGAGTCGAAAAGGCCTCAAGAGGCAAAAATGACCGACAATCCCCTGTATTGCCCGTACCACCGAGTAGTGAGCCATGCGATCAAGGATTGCTATATCTTCAAACACTGGGTCGAGAAGCAGTACAAGGCTAGAGAAATCGAGCTGTCCAAAAGTGTGTTGGTGAACAATTAAGTTGCAACCACCAACTTTATACAGACAGAAGCTGAAGCCTTCTGGGAGCAGACAGCCGAACCCGCTGCCCTGAGAAATGAAACCGACTCACCGCAGCCTCAATGGAGTACGCACATATCTAATAAGACGAAGAAGATGTTAAAACTACTTCAGAAAGAGCCCAGGACGGAATGGGAAGGGCAAAAGAAGCCTACCATTCCAGCTGCCAATGCGGCTCCATCAGGCTCAAAATCCAAAAAGCTCAAGAAGAAGAAAAGTGCAGCTCGGCGCGAAAAAGAGTCTGCAGGGAGATTGACCATTCAAAAATATATCGATTCCCTCGAAGGCTATGAACAAAAGGAAAGGACTCTGATTTAATTGAAAGAGTTCTTCCCTATAGAAGCGGTTGGAATTCTGAAGGAGTTAGAAGAAGACTCCAATGAAGAGATCCCTATAGTGACATTCTATGCCATCCATCTTGGCAGCGACTCCGAGGAGGAGCTCTGTTTTCCCGAAGAGGACGAGGAGCTCGCCACAAAGGCCAACCAAATCCAGCTCAGAAGCGGCATGGCTCTACCGCCAAATCAGGGAAACACCCCAAAAGGAAAGGAAAAACAGGTGGCTAATGAGGAAGATGGCAGAGAGCCGGCTAATGAAAACTCAAGTCCTTCCTCAGTGGACTACAATGTCTTGGCTCATCTCCGGAAGCTTCCGTATTTCCTGAGCATCTACGATGCCTTGGTCCTATCTAAGGAGCTTAGAGATGTTCTCATTCACGCTCTACAAAACCCCGAATGGTATCAGGCTCACTTTGCGGAAATTAATATGAAAGAAGCCCAGTACGCTCTGCATGCCGCCGCAGTCACGTTTAAGGATGAGGACTTGCTACTGGGAACAACTGAGCATAATCGGCCGCTTTACGTGACCGGGTACAACGACGGAGATCAGATTAATCGCATATTGATTGACCCGGGATCCTCGGTGAATATCATGAACTTGCGGACTCTGAAGAGTTTGTCAATGGACGTCCGACACTTGTCAAGGAAAAGGATTGATATTCAAGGCTTTAATCAAAATGCCAGCAAGTTCTGGGGTCTATAGCTCTGCCAATCAAATTTGGGGATCTGCAAACTGAAGCTAAGATATACGTGATCGATGCTGATACGTCTTATAAAATTCTCTTGGGACGGCCGTGGCTCCACGATTACGGCATCATTCCATCAGCTCTCCATCATGCATGAAGTATACTAAAAATGGCGAAGAAAGACGCATTGACGGAAACATCCAGCCGTTCGGTGTGCATGAAGTCCGATATGATGATTCTCGGTACTTCATGAACCACCAAAATGCTAAGCCACAACTGACTGAGGATAGAGCGGCCCCAAGACTTAAAAGCAAATCTGAGCCGTTTGTCACTTTCAAAAGCAAAAACGCCTAAGTGCGCCCGCGTTTCGGTAGTGACACTGATGAGTCCGATGCTGGAAGTCCGTCCTTCCGTAAAACTCGCCCTCGTTTCGGTAGCGATACGGATGAATCTGATACCGAGGGCCTATCTAGCAGCAAAGTCCGCCCTCATCTTGGCAGCGACACTGAAGAGTCGGAGGAAGAGAACATGCCTTACAACAGATGTGCAGATTGGACCCCCATGCAACAAGCGAAATTACGAGAGACCTTCGAAATTGCGGAAGGGTCCCTGGCCATCACAAGGGTGCCGGAACGGATGTGCAAAGAGCTCAATGCATTGTCAGTCTCTACCGTAGACCAGCTGAAAACTTTCTACGTTCCCGGAAGGAAAAGTAGACAGAAGGGCATCCTGTTTTATGGGTCAAACCCCGTTGTGCACCTGGACGATTTGTCTGTCGCCTGCCTCCCCTATGAGAGAGGCATAAGAGCCTTCCTCAATCCCAGATACTATGCACCCGAGATGCGGGAATACTTCAAAAGGTACGGATGCCGGTCATATAAAATGGAGTCCGAAGCAAGGTTTTATGAAGAGCTATGGCATCCGCTCCAGGTCCGAGCACTCATCGATGGACGAATTCTAGATAGATGAGGCATAGGCTTCATTCAACCTGATTCCAAGGCATGCTACATGATCCATGTTGGTGAAGCCAGCGAAAGATCAAATGATGATGATGAGATGGCCGAGCCAGAAGAAGCTCCTCAAGAGCTCGAAGATGGCGGACAAGCAACCTTTGACGAGCTAACCGATATTGACTTAGGAACGCCCGATAACCCAAGGCCGACCTACATCAGCTCACTCTTGTCAGAGGAAATGAAAGAGCGGATAATTGCCCTGCTGCATGAGTTCACCGATTGCTTCGCGTGGACATACAAAGAAATGCCTGGCCTTTCCCATGAAGTGGCCGTGCATAAGCTGGCTATATCTCCTGATGCTAAGCGAGTCAAACAAGCTCCTCGAAGAATGAGAAGGGAACTAGAAGAAAAGTTCATCGAGGAAACCAAGAAACTCATCGATGCCGGCTTCATCAAGGAAGAGAAAGATGTGGACTGGATCGCATGCATAGTCCCAGTAAAGAAAAAAATGGGCAGATACGAGTTTGCGTCGATTTCAGGGATCTCAATAAGGCATGCCCTAAAGACGATTTCCCGCTTCCAGTGATGGAAATGATGGTCGACGACACCTCAAATTACGAGCTGTTCACCTTCATGGATGGCTCGTCTGGATATAATCAGATCAAGATGTCGCCTGAGGATGAGAAACACACAGCATTTCGAACCCCGATCGGAATATACTGCTACAAAATGATGCCGTTCGGACTGAAGAACGCAGGTGCTACATATCAAAGGGAAATGACCAATATCTTTGATGACCTAATTCATAAGGTCGTCAGATGTTATGTTGATGATCTGGTCGTCAAGACTAAAACCAAGGCCGATCACATCCAAGATCTTAGGACCGTTCTCACCAGACTGAGGGAGTACGATCTGAAAATGAATCCTCTGAAGTGCGCTTTTGGCGTGTCATCGGGAAAATTCCTGGGCTTCATAGTCCGACATCGAAGGATTGAAGTTGACCCATCTAAGATAAAGGCCATCATGGAGATGCCCCCTCCGAAGAGTCTGACGTGGTTAAGATCTTTTCAAGGCAAGCTTGCTTATATACGGAGGTTTATCTCAAATTTATCGGGGAGATGTAGGCCCTTCTCAAAGCTCATGAAGATAGGAGCTCCTTTTATCTGGGATGCCGAATGTCAAGAAGCGTTCGAAAGAATCAAACAGTACTTGTTGCACCCTCCAGTGCTGGTGGCTCCCATTCCGAAGAAACCGTTGATTCTCTACACTGCCGCGCTAGATGAGTCACTCGGTGCGCTCCTTGCCCAGAACAACGAGGAGGGAAAAGAGAATGCCCTTTACTACCTCAGTCGAACTTTAGTTGGGGAGGAACACAACTATTCCCCGATTGAAAAGCAATGCCTGGCCCTGATATTTGCTGTGAAGAAGCTGAGGCACTATCTGCTCGCTCATCGGGTTATGCTGATCTCTAAGGTCGACCCACTCAAACACTTAATGACCAAAGCAAGCCTAGCCGGTAGAATGTCAAGATGGGCTGTCATGCTGCTTGATTTTGACATAGTTTGTACTCCTCAGAAAGCAGTAAAAGGGCAAGCTCTTGTAGACTTCCTTGCTGCTCATCCTGTATCAGAGGGGTCACTGCTTAATTGCGAGCTACCCGACGAACAAGTGCTGCACCTCGAGGAAGATAAGCCATGTTGGGAGCTCTACTTCGATGGAGCCTCATCAATGAGGACCTCTAGCAAATCAAGCGTCCCAGAGATAAAAGCAGGGATAGGATTGGTGTTCATCACGCCATCGATAGGAACCCTACATCGTTCTTTTGCTCCCACCGAGCCTCGCACAAATAATGAGGCCGAGTATGAAGCTCTGATAGCTGGTTTGGAGCTCGCCATAGAAATGGAAATCCTTCGGCTACGAGTCTACGGTGATTCCCAGCTTGTCATCAACCAAGTAAGCGGCGACTATAAGATATACAAACCCGAGTTAGCTCGTTACAGAAGCCGAGTGGTGGAACTCATGAAACGGTTCACTCACATTGAACTAATGAGAGTCCCTAGAGCGTTGAACAGAAAAGCCGACATACTAGCTCGCCTAGCTAAAGAGCTAGCTGATCCTGACATGGACGAAATTCTGATCACAGTCAGGAGCCGACAAATTCTACCCCCAGTCTCTCTACGAGGGGAGGAAAGCGTGGAACAGAAGAGCAGTCCTGCCGAAGAAGCTTCGATCGTTCAAGATGAACTCGATTGGAGAGAGCCCTTCATAGGGTACCTCCGATACGACAAGCTGCCCGAAGGAAAGTCTGCGAGGATTCAGCTGAAGAAGAGAGCTCTCCGACACGTGTTTGTAAATGACACGCTATACCGCAGGTCATATGACCAACTCTGCCTCAGGTGTCTGTCATTGGCCGAAGCCCAGAAGGTCATGAAAGAAGTTCACTCGGGCGTTTGCGGTGCTCACCAATCTGGCCCCAAGATGCGACTTCAAATTAAACGGCTTGGGTATTACTTGCCCACCATGATACGGGATTGCGGAGAGCATGCAAAGAAATGTCATATCTGCCAAATTCACAGTGATTTCATTCACAAGCATCCCAATCCGTTGCATCCTACGGTGGCGTCATGGACCTTCGAAGTCTGGGTCACCGACATTGTTTGCCCAATTGATCCTCCTTCATCCAAAGGCCACCGGTTCATATTGGCCGCAACTGACTACTTCTCCAGATGGGCTGAAGCTGTCCTGCTAAAAGAAGTCAAGACAGAAGATATTTTGACGTTCTTCCAGCATAATATTCTATACCGCTTCGGTACACCCAGAAGAATCATTTCTGACAATGGGCCTTCCTTTAAGAGCTTCAAAGTCTCAAATTTCGCTACTCAGCACAAGATAGACTGGAGATATTCCTCCATCTATAATCCAAGAGCCAACGGGCTAGCCGAAGCCTTCAATAAGACTCTATGCAAGCTCCTGAGGAAAAACGCTTCAGCCAATAGGAGAGACTGGAATCTCAAACTTCACGAGGCGTTGTGGGCATATCGTACCACACACCGTACTCCAACTCAGTCCACTCCATACTCATTGCTCTTCGGAGTGGAGGCGGTCTTCCCCCTCGAAGTCGAAGTTCCAAGCTTAAGAATGACCGTTCAGCATGAGTTGACGGAGGAGGAAAACGTGCTCCTTCGGCTTGAAGAGCTCGATGCCCTCAAAGAAAAGAGGCTCGCGGTACAGCAAAATCTGGAGCTGTACCAAGCCCAAATGTCACGGGCCTATGACAAGATGACTCGTCTCCGTGCTTTCAAGAAAGGCGAATTGGTGTTGGTTCTCAAAAGACCGATCGTCCCCAATCGACATGCCAAGGGAAAATTCGAGCCAAACTGGGAAGGACCATACGTCATCGAGAAAGTGTTCGACGGAGGATCCTACCAACTAATAAGTGCCGAGGGAGAAAGGCCCATGCCACCCATCAATGGCCGATATCTCAAGAAATACTACGCGTGAATGCTCCAAGTCACAAGCGAATTGAGCACACCAGCCCTACGGTCTAGATCATACATCCTGTAAAACCGTATACAATCCACGGGCATAAACGGCCCCTATCTCTCCCAAGTCCTGCCGGTGAGACTACTTTTAAAGTCCCACCAGTGAAAAAAAGGTATGTCCACAGGCAAAACGGGCACAGATGTAAACCCGAAAGGGCTCCGTGAGTAAAAACAGCAGGACTATCGACGAGTTTGTGAAAACCCGAAAGGGCGCAAACTCGTGAAAAGAGATAAAATACACCCGCAAAGTCCACTCGACCTTGTGAGGAGAAAATCCCTGCGTGAGATCCTTACGACTCACAAAAGAGCAACACACTTAGGGATCCCTACGATTCCTAAGGAGAAATACACCTGCGAGATCCTCTCGACTCGTAGGGAGAAATGCTTTTATGAGACCCTTACGGCTCATAAAATTGAAAAGTCTTAGGTCACAGGGACTTAAACCTGTCTCCTAAGCCATCGCTCCCCAACGGGAAATGGCAAATGATGATTTGCTTCTAGCGTTACGCTTCAGTGTTAGCGGTGCCGATGCCGACCCAAAAACCAAATCCCAAGTCCTCCTGGGGCAAATGATGAGTTTCTCCTGGCATTATTCCAGTGCAGCAATGTTGATGCCAAACAAGATCCAAATTCCAAGTCCCCAAACGGCGAATGATGAATCGCTCCTGATATCACATTCCAGTGCAGCGATACAGACGCTAACCAAAATCCACTCTCCTAAAATTCTCTCAGCCCTACGGTTGGTCCCCAACTTGACTACCGCATACAATCTACAGGCTCAAATAATTCTCATCATACCCATGCCCCACCGCAGCCACCAGTTACGCGGCTGGTCTCCGCCCTTGGAATTATGCTCCATTTGGGAAGACCCACTCATGTGTCCTCACGATACATGAGGAGAAAAACTTACGAGATCCTCTCGACTCGTAAGAAAACACCTTCGTGGGATCCTTACGACTCACAAAGGAAAAACACACTTGGGAGTCTCCACGACTCCTAAGGAGAACACTTACGGGATCCTTTCGACTCGTATGGAGAATACTTTTATGGGACCCTTACGGCTCATAAAATTGAAAAACCTTAGGTGATAGGGACCTAAACTTGTCTCCTAAGCCATCGCTCCCCAACAGGGAGAGGCAAATGATGAGTTGCTCCTGGCATTATTCCAGTGCAGCAATGCAGATGCCGACCCCTACCCAAACCAAATCAATCCGATAGATCCCTAAGTCTTTAAACTGGGAATAGATGACCTCTAAGTCGTTAAACTGGGAACAGATGACCCCTAAGTCGTTAAACTGGGAACGAGGGAAATCTCCTCACGGCAGATGATGATTCGCTCCTGGTACCATATTCCAGTGCAGCGATGCTGATGCCAAACCAAAACCAAAATCCCCAAATCCTGTCATGACAGATGATGATTCGCTCCTGGTACCATATTCCAGTGTAGCGGTGCTGATGTCAACCCAAATCACATTAAATCAGCAAAACAACCAATGACCTCCCTGGCAGAATCAAACACCACCTCGGAAACAGGTCAAATCCCGACACTGCAAGAAGCGGAGCAAGTCAAATCAAGCACCGTCCACGTCGCAAAAAGGGCAGCATCGACCGTCCACGTCGCTAAAAGGGCAGCACCGACCGTCCACGTCGCTAAAAGGGCAACACCGACCGTCCAAGTCGCAAAAAGGGCAGCATCGACCGTCCAAGTCGCAAAAAGGGCAGAACCGACCGTCCAAGTCACAAAAAGGGAAGAACTGACTGTCCAAGTCGCTAAAAGGGGCAACACCGACCGTCCACGTTGCAAAATGGGCAACATCGACCTTCCAAGTCGCAAAAAGGGCAGAACCAACCGTCCAAGTCGCAAAAAGGGCAGAACCGACCGTCCAAGTCGCTAAAAGGGGCAGCACCGACCGTCCACGTCGCAAAAAGGGCAGCATCGACTATCCACGTCGCTAAAAGGGCAGCACCGACCGTCCAAGTCGCAAAAAGGGCAGCATCGACCCTCCAAGTAACAAAAAGGGCAGAACCGACCGTCCAAGTCGCAAAAAGGGCAGAACCGACCGTCCAAGTCGCTAAAAGGGCAGCACCGACCGTCCACGTCGCAAAAAGGGCAGCACCGACCGTCCACGTCGCAAAAATGGCAGCACTGGCCGTCCACATCGCTAAAAGGGCAGCATCGACCGTCTGAGTCGCTAAAAGGGCAGCACCGACCGTCCAAGTCGCAAAAAGGGCAGCACCGACCGTCCAAGTCGCAAAAAGGGCAGCGTCGACCGTCCATGTCATAAAAAGGGCAGTGCAGGCTTCCTACAAAGCGGGAACCAAATCACTCCGTGCTGGAGAAACGTCTACTACGGACACTCCGTCTCGGAGACGCGTCAAGCGTCGACCGTCCATGTCGTAAAAAGGGCAGTGCATCCCAAAAAGTGGGAACCAAAGCAAGTCGCCTCCAAGTAAAAGAAGATCCATCAATTTCATGCACACGACCCACATATGTGATGTGCATTTATTGATGGGGGGCAATTTGTTGGGGTAAAAATTTACACCCCGGTTGACCAAGTCAAAATCAAAGTCAACCCCAAGCCAGGTGGGCCCAAGCCCAGGTCAAGTGGGCCAATGCCCGGGTCGAGCCTGAACATGAAGCGGCCGGCCTCCCCCCACGCCAAAATAAAAATTTTGTAATAAATAGTTTTGTTGTATTTCTTTTATTTTATTTTATGAATAAATGTAAGAAAATGGGCATAAAGCCGAATTTTTTGTAAAGCCAATGGCTTATGTGTAAAAGAAATGGCACATGAGCCGTGAGATGGGCAAAATGCCATTTTTGTAAAGCCCAAGGGGCTATATGTAAAGTGTAAAGCCTATAAAGGCAAGGATAATGAAAACCAACAACTTTTTCTCTCTCCCAAAAAAGAATCAAGATCTGTGAGCTTCTCCTTACTCAAGGTTCTAAAACCTTCTTCTCTTTTGAATTAAATCAAGAGTTTTACTCTTCTTTTTCCAAAACTAAATAGTTTTTCACCACAAAACCCATAAAGGGGAGCTCGGATCTTCCATCAGATCTCAAAAAGGGGAGATTTTTAAAATCTCACCCCTCTTATTCTTCAAGATCCGGCCAACAGAGGAGGAAGAAGGAGACCCATCTCCAAAGACCCCACTTTGGGGAAGATCCAGGGCTTAATGGAG
Source organism: Agapanthus africanus (assembly GCA_030015575.1). Lineage (NCBI taxonomy): Eukaryota > Viridiplantae > Streptophyta > Magnoliopsida > Asparagales > Amaryllidaceae > Agapanthus > Agapanthus africanus. The sequence goes on from CM057345.1 coordinate 502,833,461, forward strand.
AGGCTCCTTCATCATCTCCAAAAATATCTTAGGAGTTTAACTTCTCAAAATACACACACACACACACACAAAATAACAAGTATTTCTTTCTGGGGGTACAACTCCCAGTGAAGGGACCAACCTCTTTTTTTAGCGCTTCAAGCGCCCTTGCGCTCAAGACGCTAGCGCCCAAAAGCGCCCGAGCGCCCGCGTGCCTGGAACGTGAGGCGCTAGCGCCCGAGCGTCCACGTGCCTGGCACGTGAGGCGCTGGCGCCTAAAGCGCGAGCGCCCTTGCGCTCAAAGCGCTAGCACCCGAGCACCCACGTGCCTGGTACGTGAGGCGCTAGCGCCCTTGCGCTCAAAGCGCTAGCGCCCGAGCGCCCTTGCGCTCAAGGCGCTAGCGCCCGAGCGCCCACGTGCATGGCACGTGAGGTGCTAGCACCCAAAGCGCTAGCACCCTGGAGCCCAAAACACTGGCGCTTTCTCCCACACATCCTTTGGATGCACTTTCCCTTATACACACACACATACTCCACTACACTGTTCCCGTTAGAAACAATTTCTAACGGGGTGCTGCCCCGCACCCCGCAAGGGGGATGCTAGCCCTCTTGACCCCCAGCCAGCTATCCGGGTAGCAGGACCCCCATAAAAACTCTGCGGGGCCCCCGATATATCAAAAACCCTTCAAAACAGAACACTGCACATTGAGTTCGCATGACCTGTTTGACCCGTCAATCGGAGGTTCTCTCGCTCCAAACGCGATGGGTAATTAACGGTAGCTTAGTCCGCGGCTGCCGGAGATTTGGATCCCCACAATCAATAAACCCCAGCCTACCCTAGACAGGGGGAATCTGTAATGCGCCTGACAAGCGCATGCGTATTCCCATCTCAATGGGGTGACGAAAAACACCCTACAGCACCATCCCAGCTCCTCAAGCTCCGGTAACAGACAAACCGGCCTCAAAAGGAAAGAGGCCAAATGTGGTGGTCTCGAGGGCGCCCCAACCTAAACGTAAATCGGTGTTTGAATGGCTTTCTATTGCCCCAGTTGGGGGCAAAGCCGTCAGAACAAAAGAAGTTGCCAGACGTCGCGAGCAAGCCCAGGCGATACCTTCGACGGACACGCGGGCGGATGTCCTCTCAAGCCTCCCCATCACCCGGCCTATGGCGGCTTCCCGAAGAGCAGAAGCCTGCCGAGCGCTCAAAACAGAGAAGCTAAGGCAGAAGCGGCTGAGATACAGGGCCAATAAAAAGGCTAGGGCTTCAGCCATGTTAAAATTTGTGAAGTTCCAAAGCCCAGACCGCTCCACGAAACCAGTTGCCAGTAATGAAAGGATGGCTAAATGTGTTATCCACACCGTCTACATGGTGGGCACGCGTCCCAGCGACAACCTTCGCAGCAAAAACAAGCATGGGGCCACCGCATCTCAAATCTAATGTGGTGTGAATATGGTTGCCACATTCTAAGACCGGTCTCCTCTGGAAGGTAATGAAGACCCTTCCAGTGAGGCTGATAAGCAGAGAGAGCCCTCAGTTCATGAGGAGTCAGGCTTGAAAAGAGAAGATAAACCAACTTTCCATCCTAAGACCGCAGAGCGACAACTTCTCCAGGAGCTCCGAAAGCAGCTCAGAAACAAAGACAAGGAGATGGCCAAGCTCTACTCAAAAATTGATGACTTGACAAACGTCGTCTTATAGCTCACGGCCAAACTTGCCTCTCAGCCTCCCAATCAAGCGCAGGGCTCTGCTCATGAACCGTGAAATGGTGTCGTTAGGCAGCTGACGCCTATTCCCCAAAATCCAAAGGTGGGCGGACCGCATGAAAGCCAGTCGCATCCTATCTTGGCAAATGTCTTGGCTACCGATGACATCAGCCTGCTAACTCAAGATCAAATCATGGATTTGGTTGCCAACAAAGTCAAAACCTTGGTAGCCAAAGCCGAAGCGCAAAAAGATATCAGCAGTAGTGGGAGACCATGTCCCGCTCAGTATGATCTGGTAGAGTTTCCTAGCGGCTATGTCATCCCTAAATTCGGAAGATTCGATGGGACGGGAAATGTGAATCAGCACATCGCCCATTTTAAAGCCTCATGCGGGAATACTGGGGGCAATGATGCGCTTCTCCTTCGCCAGTTTGTTAATAGCTTGACCGATGTTGCTTTCGACTGGTACGCGAGCATACTGGATGGCTCCGTCACTACTTTCGTCCAAATAGAGTCTCTATTTCGGCAGAAGTTCATGAGCATCAGCGATAAGATCACCATTGCCGATCTAGTAAGGACCAAGCAAAAGAACAACGAAAGCAGCACGGATTTTATAACCCGATGGCGCAATCTTTCCGTCAAATGTGAACCGCCGATAGAGCAGAACCAATCTGTCAGTCTCCTCGTCGAAAATCTCAACAATTGGATGGCCCCGTTTCTATGCACCGCGGGTCTCAAAACATTCCAAGAGCTGACCAGGAAAGTTCAGATGTTGGAACGCTCAAAGCAGGAGTCCTTCTCCGACTCCCAAAATAACAATAGGTCCTGGAGAAACCGAAAGGACGAAAATCATAATGGCAGAAATTCTGATGATGCTGAATCTTTTAACACATCGGCTAACCGAAATAAGCAAGGGATGAGCGGGCCTAATGCCAACCAACCTCGGAAACCAGTGTTCGGAGAGGGAGAAGAATCTTCACTGAAAGAGAAGCTGGATAAGGTCTAATCCTTCAGAAGGGACAAAGTCCGTAAAATATTCAAGGATGCCCTAAGAAACGGTCTGCAATTGCCGGAATCAAAATGACCGCAGGAAGAGAATATGACCGACGACCCTAAATATTGCCCCTATCACATAGTGATAAGTCATGCTATTGAGTACTGTTTCGTCTTCAAAGATTGGGTCGAAAAACAATATAAGGCGGGAGAAATCTCGTTGTCCCTTGGCGTGTTAGAGAACAAACAAGCTGTGACCGCCAATTTCATACAAATGGAAACCGAAGCCCTTTGGGAATCTGCTGCTCTATCGACGACCACGTCGTTAAACTGGGGGACAACCGACCACCACGTCGTTAAACTGGGAACCGCTGACCACCACGTCGTTAAACTGGGAACAATCGACCTCTAAGTCTTTAAACTGTGGATGTAAAAAAATGTGTAAATAAAAAATATAAAAAGCCGAAATGATGAGGCAAATCGCAATAAAAATCAGCGAGTAAAAATAAAAATGAAAATAAAGTCGAAATGTGTGGCAACTGCAAATAAATAGCCGAAATGATAGGGCAATCGCGACCTTCACGATAAGAAAAGCTGAAATGATAGAGCAATTGCGGTAAAAAAAACTCCTCCAAATGGCGAATGATGAATCGCTCCTGTTACCATATTCTAGTGCAGCGATACAGACGCCAACCAAAACTCAAATCCCCGAATATCCCAATGGCGAATGATGAGTCGCTCCTGGTACCATATTCCTGTGTAGCGTTGCAGACGCCGTCCAAAACTCAAATCCCCAACGGCGAATGATGAGTCACTCCTGGTACCATATTCCAGTGCAGCGATGCAGACGCCAACCAAACTCTGAATGTCCCAATGGTGAATGATGAGTCGCTCCCGGTACCATATTTTAGTGCAGCGATGCAGACGCCAACCAAAATTTCAAATCTCTGAATGTCCCCAACGACGAATGATGAGTCGCTCCTGATACCATATTCCAGTGCAGCAATGCGGACGCTAAATCCCCAAATGGCGAATGATGAGTCGCTTCTGGTATCATAATCCAGTGTAGCGTTGCGGATGTCAACCAAAATCCAATTTCGCAAAATTCTTCCAGCCTTACGGTTGGTCCCCAAGTTGACTACCATATACAATCCACGGGCTCAAATAATTCTCATCACACCCATGCCCCACTGTAATCACCAGTCACGCGGCCGGTCTCCGCCCTTGGAATTATGCTCCATCTGGAAAGACCCACTCATGTGTCCTCACGATGCATGAGGAGAACAAAACTTGCGAGATCCTTACGACTCGTAAGAAAACGCCTTCGTGGGTTCCTTACGACTCACAAAGGAAAAGCATACTTGGGGGTCCTCACGACTCCTAAAGAGAAAATGCACCTACGGGATCCTTACAACTCGTAGGGAGAATATTTTTATGGGACCCTTACGGCTTATAAAATTGAAAAGTCTTAGGTGATAGGGACCTAAACCTGTCTCCTAAGACATCGCTTCCCAACAAGCAAAGGCAAATGATGAATTGCTCCTAGCACCTGTGCTTCAGTGTTAGCAACGCTGATGCCGACCCCTACCCAAAATTCTAAGATTCCGATCCAATAGACCCCTAAGTCTTTAAACTGGGAACAGATGACCTCTAAGACGTTAAACTGGGAACAGATGACCCCTAAGTCGTTAAAATAGAAACGAGGGAGATCCCCTCATGGCAAATGATGATTCGTTCCTGGTACCATATTCCAGTGTAAGCGGTGCTGATGCCAAACCAAAACCAAAATCCCCTAATCCTCTCATGGCAAATGATGATTCGCTTCTGGTACCATATTCCAGTGTAACGATGCTGATGCCAACCCAAATCACTTCAAATCAGCAAGTCAAATCAAGCGCCGACCGTCCAAGTCGCAAAAAGGGCAGCAACGACCTTCCTTGTCGGAATTATACTTCGGATCGGAATCAACCAGTGACCTCCCCGTCGGAATTATGATCCATCACGGAATCAAGTCAACCAGCAAGCTCTGCGTCTGAATCATGCTTTGTCTCAGAGTGTACCCCGTATCGAAATCATGCTTCGCCTCGGTGTATCCGCCTTCCCTGTCGGAATTATGCTTCGGCTCGGAATCAGCCAGTGACCTCCCCGTTAGAATTATGCTCTGTCTCGGAATCAAGTCACCCAACAAGCTCTGCGTCGGAATCATGCTTCGTCTCAGAGTGTACCCTGTGTCGAAATCATGCTTCGCAAGGTGTGTCTGCCTTCCCTGTCAGAATTATGCTTCAACTCGGAATCAACCAGCGACACTTCGTACCGTCGACCGTCCATGTCGTAAAAAGGGCAGTTCCATCTTCCCACAAAGCAGGAACCAAATTACTCCGTGCCGGGGAAACGTCTACCACGGATACTCCGTCTCGGAGACGCGTCAAGCATCGACAGTCCATGTTGTAAAAAGAGCAGTGCCAGCTTCCCAAAAGAAAGCGGGAACCAAATCACTCCATGCCGGGGAAACGTCTCCCACAGACACTCCGTCTCGGGGACATGTCAAGCATCGACCGTCCATGTCGTAAAAAGGGCAGTGCCAGCTTCCCAAAAAGCGGGAACCAAAGCAAGTCGCCTCCAAGCGAAAGAAGATCCATCAATTTCATGCACACGACTCACATATGTGGTGCGCATTTATTGATGGGGGGCACTTTGTTGGGATAAAAAATTGCATCCCGGTTGACCAAGTCAAAATCAAAGTCAACCCCAAGTAAGCGGGCCCAAGCCCAGCTCAAGTGGGCCCATGCCCAAGTCGAGCCCCGCGGCCAGCCTCCCCCATGCCAAAATAAAAAACATGTAATAAATAATTTTGACGTAATCTTTATAGGCATAAACCCAAATTTTTGTAAAGCCCATGGCTCATGTGCAAAAGAAATGAGCACATGAGATATGGGATAGACAAAATGCCATTTTGTAAAGCCTAAGGGGCTATATGTAAATGTGTAAGCCTATATAAGGCAACATGATAATGAAATATGAAAGGAACAATTCATTCTCCCCAAAAACTAGGGTTTGTGCCTCCATCCTCTCCCCCCCAAGTTCTTTCTCTTCCTTTTCATTTTCCAATTAAATCAAGAGCTTAGCTCTCTCTCTTTTAAAATAAATAAAGTTTTACCATAAACCCACCTCCCAAGACTCCATCAAGAGAAGAAAAAAGGGTCTTTTTTTATCATCTAAGATCTAAATCTTGGAGTTTCAAGATAACCCATTTTGGGTTTCTTCTCAAAAGAGAAAGGAGAAAATCTTTTGGAGTTTAACTCCACAAATAAAATTATTTTGGAGTTTAACTCTATAATAAAAACCTTTTTTTTGGAGTTTAACTCCGAATAAAACTGTTATGGGAGTTTAACTCTAAATAAAAATTTTGGAGTTTAACTCCATAAAAAAAAGATCTTTTTGGGGCTCCTGCTCCCTCTCACGTGAGGGAGAGGAGAACTCCCACTAAGTGGGAGCTTTCCCTCCTTCTCACGTGAGGGGAGCCCCCACCAAGTGGGAGCTTTCTCCCATCTCACGTGAGGGGGAGGCTCCCCATTTAGTGGAGTTTAACTCCACACCAAATAAAAATCTTTTTGGAGTTTAACTCCACAATAAAAATCTTTTTGGGAAGTTTAACTCCACATTAAATCTTTTTAGGAGTTTAACTCCATTTAAAATTCTTTTGCAGTTTAACTCCACATTTAAAATTCTTTTGGAGTTCAACTCCATGATAAAAATTCTTTCGGAGTTCAACTCTATTTAAATTCTTTCGGAGTTTAACTCCACAAATAAAAATTCTTTTGGAGTTTAACTCCATACAAATGATTTTAGAGTCTAACTCTTTATTTTAAAAAAAATAATAAAAATAAAAATAAAAATAAAAAAATTCTTTTGGAACCCCTTTATTTCCTCTTATGTGAGGGGGAGGCTCCCATTTTGGGATCCCCTTTATTCCCTCTCATGTAAGGGGGAGGCTCCCATTTTGGGTTGCTCCCTCTTATGTGAGTGGGAGGCTCCCATCTTGGGGCCCCCTTTTCTCCCTCTCACATGAGAGAGTGAAGCTCCCACTCTGTGGGAGCTTCCTTTAAAAAAAATTAATTAAAAAAAAGTACAAAAATAAAGGTTTTGTTTTTGGAGTTCAACTCCACAAAAATTCTTTCGGAGTTCAACTCCACAATAAAAATTCTTTCGGAGTTTAACTCAATTTAAAATTCTTTTGGAGTTTAACTCCATAATAAAAAATTTTTTGGAGTTGAACTCCATTTAAAATTATTTTTGAGTTTAACTCCACATTAAATTATTTTAGGAGTTTTACTCTATTTAAAATTCTTTTGGAGTTTAACTCCACAATAAAAATATTTTTGGAGTTGAACTCCATTTAAAATTCTTTTGGAGTTTAACTCAATTTAAAATTCTTTTTGACTTTAAACCCATAACAAAAATTCTTTTGGAATTGAACACAATGGGAGCCTTTTCCCCCCTCACGTGAATGGGGGAGCCCCCTCTTTTTTTCTTTCTTTTCTTTTTTTTAATCTTTTTTATTTAAAATAAATAAATAAAAATAAATTATGAATAATATATTTTTAAAAAAAAATATTTCTCTAAATATCTATTTATTTATTTTTTTTATTCTTTTTTTTTATAAATATATATATATATATATATATATATATATATATATATATTTACAAATGGAACAAAAAAATGAACACGTCTCAATTGTTATATAAAAAACACCAATACTTCGCATTGAGTTCGCATGACCGGTTTTACCCGTCAATCGGAGATTCTCTTGCTCCAAAAGCGAGGGGTAATTAACGGCAGCTTAGTACGCGGCTACCGGAGATTCGGATCCCCATAATCAATAAACCCCGGTCTGCCTTAGGTAGGGGGAATCTGTACATGCCTGACAAGCGCGTGCATTCCCATCTCAATGTGGTGACGAAAAAAACCCTACAACCTTAAGTGCAAGTGGGAGATTATTGGATATAGGTGCCCTCAAGGCAATTATTGTAATTGAAAGATGGCCTATATGAAAAACAATCTTATTCAAGATGATAGTGTGTTATCTGATTTGTCTTTATCTGTTATATGTATATGTTTTACTAGTTATTACGTATCGCTAATACATGAGATAGAGCCTTTAGGATTTTGCTTGACTACTAGGATTAATGATAGGGATCATACTAGTGGGACATGAGGTAGTCTATAAGCACATCCTTAAATGTCCCTAGTCGTAGGAGTATCGAGACTAGGCATCGGTACTCTAGTTTAGACTAGTGTGTACGTTTCCTGACCCAATTGGAAGGCGATAGTTGATCCTGCAACTATTGGTGTTTGACAACGAGAATTGTATTCAGTTGCTCATAAGAGTATGAGTTTCCCTGGACGGACTCGCTGAGAACTCCTAGATGGTTTTATACCAATATCAAGTAGCAGTTCTCTGGTGACGATAGTACAGGGTAGTCGCTCGACCTGAGATCGCCACAGTGTCTTGTGTATATTCCCACTATACTTTGATTACTATCCTACCACAGCTCAAAAGAGTCATGCAAACGGGTTTTAGTTGGGTATTGTAACGTTTTAGAAATCGTTATGCGAATTTTTCCGTTTTAGGGTAAAATAGTCGGTGTTTTCCGTAAAAATCCGGATGTGATCAAATTTCAATATAGACTTGACTACACCTACTTTAACTAAAATAGTGCTAGTTTGCATGCTTTGGGGGTCAATTGAAAATTTTGGTTCACATAGATTTTTTTCCCTAATTAAAATATTATTTTAAGTTGTTAATTATGCACTTAATTAGTGGTAATTACATTTTTGGTCTGGGTTAATTACTTCTAATATGAATCTATGCTAATCTAATCCTTAGATTAAGCTTAATCCATCCATCCATAATATCTAGATATTTGTGAGTTAAAGAAAATTTTTTAAAAGAAAAGAAAGAGGTGGCATAAGATATTTAGTGCATTAGTGAGCATTTATTGCATTTTTAGCTAGATATTTCCCTTCATTTCACAAACCCCCCCTCACTTTGCACCTTGGCCGAGCCCTCTGTTTCCCCCAATCAGAGCAAAACTCTGTTCAAATTTCAAAATTTAAAATGAAGAAGCGCTTCATAGCAGCGCCAAGCGCGCTGCACTCTAAGCAGCGCACTACGTGCAAAGCATGTGTGCCCTGGCGCTAAGAGCGTTGCACTCTAAGCAAAGCACGTGTGCGCTGGCGCTAAGAGCGCTGCACTCTAAGCAGCGCACCACGTGCAAAGCACGTGTGCGCCAGCGCTGGAACTAAATGTTCTCCACCGTTGGATCAAAAATCCAACGAACATGATTAAAAATCATCAATTGACCAGAATAAAATTCTGTTGAGGAAACATTCCTCAGAATCTTTCCAAACAGGAAAGACTGTGCTCTAAAAATCAGAGCACCGTTGGATCAATGATCCAATGGTGATTAAAAATCACCAAGATACAGAATAAATTCTGTATGGGAAAAGATTTCCCAATCTTGTTAAAAACAAGAAAATTGCCTTCTGTAAATCAGAAGCCCTTGGATCAAAGATCCAACGGGGGAAACATCCCCAAATCAATTAGAGAAAAAATCTCTTTAACCGATTGAAAAAATCATCCTTCACTATATAAAGGCCCCAAGACTTCAAGTCTCATAGACAGAGAGAAATAGAGGACCCCCCCCATAAACTTTGAGAAATTCAAAGACAAAGAGCAAGCTCTCAGAAGAAGAAAACTTTCTTCAAGGTAAAAGAATAGAAAGACGAAATCGTCTCATATAAAAGAAGAATTTACTTCTTTTTCTAAGATCGTAGATCTATAAGACCAAGGTCTTTTCACAAGGAGATCAAAGTATCTCGTCATAAAAAAATAAAGGGAAGAACTTAATCTTCTTCAGATCATAGATCTATAAGACAAATTGTCTTTCACAAAAGAGATTATAATATCTCATTATAAAAAGAGGGGAAGAATAATTCCATTCTCTTAGGATCATAGATCCATAAAGGCAGAGCCTTTCATCAAAAATATAAGAGATTGGAATATCTCCTATAAAAAAATAAGAAATTCGTTCTTAAATTCATAAGACAAAGTCTCTTATAAACGAGAATTTATTTCTCAGACCATAAAACTGATCAGAAGCGCAATGTGCTCATTGACTGGCGCTCAGTGCCAAGCGCGCCACGTGCTCCTCACATGTGCGCTACTTCATCAGAAGCGCAATGCACTCATGGATTGGCGCACAGCGCTAAGCGCGCCACATGCTCCTCACGTGTGCGCTACCCAGCCGAAGCGCTCTGCGCTCTTTAACTGGCGCAAAGCGCCAAGCACGCCACGTGCTCCTCACGTGTGCGCTAAAAGAACATAAATTGTTCTATAAATAAAGCCCTAGAGCTATGATGAATGCTCAGTATTCAATAAAAGATAGAAAGGCTGTCAGAACCCAAATCAATGCTCAGCATTGTCAAATGTTTAACATTTTAATTGAGTGGGCCGAGCCCAAGTTGGCCATAAACCCCTCATTCAAATTAATTGAGGCCATATGCTCATAAATCTCAGATCTTAGTCCCAATTGGACTACAGATCTCCCAACCAAAATTGGTTCAAGGGTACATCTCTGCACTCCTCTGATATGTGTCGTTGTAATCCTTCAACGTCTTCAGAGAGGTGACGGGTCCCGACAACCAGACATTTCATGGACTGTGGGGTCCTTAAACCCATGGACTATGATGTCCTTAACCTTGGACTGTGGGGTGGGGTCCTTAAACCCATGGACTATGATGTCCTTAACCTTGGACTATGGGGTCCTTAAGCCCATGGACTATGATGTTCTTAAACTTTACAGACTATGACGTCTTTAAACTATGGACTGTGGGGTCCTTAAACCCATGGACTATGATGTCCTAAACCTTGGACTGTGGGGTCCTTAAGCCCATGGACTATGATGTCCTTAACCTCGGACTGTGGGGTCCTTAAACCCATGGACTATGACGTCCTTAACCATAGACCGTAATGTCCTTAAACTAATTATGGACCGCAATGTCCCTAAACTAAAACAATAGAGCCTAGATTCTCTTTTGTCGGATCTAAATGATCCTGTTAAGTTGATCTTAGTCTAAAATTAGACTAACGTGTCCTTAACAAACGTTAAGTTGATCTTAGTCTAAAATTAGACTAATGTATCCTTGACAAACGTTTAAGTTGATCTTAATCTCAATGAGATTAACGATCCTTAAACCTAACCCAAAACCAAATCTAAGAAAATACGGATTTGGACTAATCCACGCCCTACGGGCGACAACATAAATTAGTCTCCGTATACAATCCACGGGCAACCAAAAACAAAACAAACACACACACGACACGAAATGACCATCTGGAGAAGGAGCAAGTTGTTACCGCGATACGGTAGCGTAATTAACTGCAGGGGCTTGCGCCTGCAGGGAAAAGCGTCCCCATAATAAAAAAACCCCTCAAACGAGGGGGAATATGACGAAGTCTGCTACATCGGCCGCATCCGTCTAAACCTTCGATACATGGTGCCATAAATCAACTTGGCATCTTCGGAGAGGTGGACGGATAAAACCAAATAGCATCTGCCCCCAAATTCAGGCAAGACGTATGTCTTTCTGGTTTTCGGCGGCGAACAGATTCTGGCACGCCCGGTGGGACCTTTTCCTCTTTCCACTCCACACTTCATGTGTCGTATTTCGCGAACGAATCACGGTTTGACATGGTTGCCTTTGGATGTGAAGTACTAAGATTTGGTATCTTGCTCCGTGCAGAAAAAACAGAAGATCAATGGCTTCAAACTGCACTAATTGCAACAACTCCCACTCCGTCCTCGCCGGAGGAGTGACCTACGGGCCTCAAGAAGCTTCTCTTTTTACGATGCCAGTGGAACAGGTGACGCAAGCCACCATAGGGCTGTTCTTCGAAACCATGTTTCCATCCATGAACTTCAACGCCCCATTGCCGCCGCAAGAAGCTCCGAAGAAGTCGGTCTTTGATCGGCTTACAGCTACCGCAGCCCCTCTCAACGGGTCGCCCAAATCCAACGCCTCATTCTTTAACAGACTGGGCCAAAGCTCAAGTGGGCCCATGAAGAAGCCCGCAATACCAGAAGGTGTTATCCCGAAGCGGATAGCCATTCCTGCTCCTGAAGTCATCAAAGCGGCTTCTCTTGCTAAGGGGTCGGTCTTTACAAGACTGGCCATTTCATCTCCCACTCCAGGCGAAGCCATCAAAACTGCTTCCCTTGCGCGAAAGTCTGCCTTCGACAGATTGTCCATCCCTTCTCAGCGGACGTCGGTCTTTGACAGGCTAACCATAACAACAGCCCCTCATCAGAGCGGGGAGGCATGAAGAAGCTCACCCAACAGTAAAAGTGGTCCCGGCCGCTCGACATGCTCGCCGTCGTCACTGGCGCCGAGTAATGAAGGCTGGGGGCAATTCCCCTTCTGGATTGACTCCGCCAGCTCCAATGGTAGATGTCGACGCTGCTGTTCCAACTGGGAACAGTTTTGAACCACTCAGGAGGGTGCGCAAGAACTCTCCGACGGCCGTGCTGAAAAGATCTTCTCCGCCTATGGAGAACGCTACAAAGGTGAAACTAGAGCAGCCCCCTCAGCGGCTGTCCTCTAAAATTTACAAGGTTTGGCAACAGGTACAAAACTCGGTGATTAACCAAGACTACTCCCGCCGATCGAAGAAGATGAAAGTTCGGCAAGAGAAGGACCACCCTGTTATGCCACAGGAGATGTCATCTACTTGGGTGCCCGCTGCAACGGCCCCCTTAACTTCGACCGCACACAAAAGAAGGAGGCCGGAGAAGATTCCCGTGTCTGCGACGAATCTCAAAGGCACTAAACCCAAACGCCCCAAGTCTGGGGGCATAGTGGTACATACTGTCTATATGGCATCCGGGAAAGAGGATAGCCGTATCTCTACGGGTCATCGACCACTCACCAGATCCGTAACAAACGCCCAGGAGCAACAACAGAAGCTCCATGAAATGTTGACGCAAATGGCCGTACTCACAGGGCCAAAAGAAAGCCCGGAAATGTCATCGGAGCAACGTCAAGAACAAGAAACTGATGCTGAGTTCCTCCGCAGAATTCTCGAAAAGAAGGACAAAGAGGCAGCGGAATAAGCTGCCAACATAAAACGAATGGCATTCTTATTCCAAGACATGGTCGGGATGATGTTACAACTGGATCCTCCAGCTGAAGATCCTCCGATTATCCTCGAAGACGACCGATGGGAGACGTCAAACCTTCTTCCGGCTTGTTCAGCAGCCAAAGAGGAGACCATCTCAAAAGCCGCCCTGGATGTTTACATCGCTCAGTAGATACGAGTTCATCAGGCGAATGAAGCGGCTGGGCAAATTGTTAAGACTGGACGACCCTATCCGGATTGGTACAACCAAATAAAGTACCCGTCGGGATACATGATCCCCAAATTCCACGTATATAAGGGGACGGGGAATCCACACCAGCACGTTGCTCAATTCAGGGCTCTGTGTGCAACACTGGAGAGGATGACAAACTATTTCTTCACCAGTTTGTTGGCAGTTTGTCGGAGACAACGTTTGAATGGTACTCCGAGCTCTCGAACGACTCCGTTAAGACATTTGCAGAAATGGAGTTACTGTTCACGCAGTGGTTCGCAAGCGCTAGCGAACGCACCCTGATCACCGCCTTAATTAACGCCAGAGTAAAGCCAGGCGAAACATGGGTGCAGTACGCGATACGGTGGCGGAATCTATGGTCAAAGTGCGAGCAACGCATTGAAGAAGCGCCTGCGGTAGGCATGTTCGTGGGTACTCTCGACCCTCAAGCGACCATTTCCCAATTCATGATGTTCTTCAAGCCGACCACCTTCCAGGCCTTGATCGACAAGCTGGCCCAAATAGACCAGATGAGTCATAAGCCTTCCTTTTCAAAGTCAGAGACGCGGAATGAAAAGGGCAAAGGGAAAGCGACCTTCGTCGCCAATGCTCAACAACAACCGAGTGGCCCGAGACCGGTTGTTCGCCAAAGCAACAAGCAGCAATCCTTAGATGAGAAGTTGAGACGTCCTTACTCATTCCCCCGGGATAAAACAAGGAGACTGTTCGAACTGGCAGTACGCAACGGGCTCATTACTCTACCGGAGTCGAGACACTCACTGCAACTGAACGACGTCAACGATCCCAATTACTGCCCCTACCACCGAGTATTGGGCCATCCGATCGAAGACTGCTACGTCTTCAAAAACTGGGTTGAAGACCAGTACCAACAGGGCAAGTTCGCGCTGTCTGAACACTGGAAGGTAAATCCGCCACAACAGCATACTCCTAAAAGGGTAGACACGCCGGGGGCATCATGCTCGTTTATAGAAGAAGCTCCATGGGAAGTTGTCCTCTCGGTAAAAACTAAGAGAATGCTGAAAGATCTTCAAGCATGCCCGGCAATCAGATGGAGAAGCCCTCTAGAGCCGGAGATTATTGAAGGAATGCTAAAACCGTGTCCGACACCTGGAGTTGGTAGCAATAGGCAAAACGCCCAGGCCCAGCCGTCAAAGTCTTCGAAGGAAAAGAAGAAGACCAAGGAGCCCGCGCAGCCTGACGACAAGCGCATGGAGCTGCAAAAGCATATTGACGCACTGGAAGAATATAACCAGAAGGCGCGGACTCCAGTCACGCTCCGTGAGTTTCTCAACCATATCCTTGAGAACAGAGGCAATGACAACGACGAGGGATACGACGCGTCAGAAGAACCCGAGGATTACGTGGCAAGTTGCCACATGATCTCTCATTCGTCACCAAATGATGAAGAAGCTCACTCGGCGTTAGAAGATAATACAGAGGAGCTGGGGGCAGAATCGGCACCAAAATCCTTGGAACCGTCCGATGAGCTGATTGACATGCTACTAAACGAAGCCCGTCAGAAGAGAAAAGTTGATCGAGAACGCAAAACGGCCATATTCGAAAAATCCAGGTGTCGACGTCGAGTGGAAGAAGCCGCAGTAGGGATGGATCACAAAATATCCCAACCAAATCAAATCATATCCTAAATGGGAGTGTTCCACTTTATCATTATGTACCCCATCATGTGACAAATACACGTGCATACAGGGTGAACAATGGACCGAAATGTCCTAAAACCAGCGATTGACCGAGACGTCTATAAACTACTACGGACCGCAGCATCCCAAGGCCGACGCAAAAAAAAAAAAAAAACAAAACAAAACGGTACGCCCATAAGCGAGATGGCCACGGATGAAAACCCGAAAGGGCTCCGTGAGTAAAAACAGAAGGGCTATCGGCGAGTTTGTGAAAACCCGAAAGGGCGCAATCTCGTTAAAAGACACTTGGAAGGTCCTCTCGACCCTGTAAGGAGAAAATACCTGCGTGAGATCCTTACGACTCACAAGGGAACAACACACTTAGGAATCCCCACGATTCCTAAGGAGAACATACACTTACGAGATCCTCACGACTCGTAAGGAGAAACCTCTTATGAGACCCTCACGGCTCATAAGATTCAAAAGCCTTAAGCTACAGGGATCTGAACCTGTTCTTAAGCCATCACCTTTCCCAGATTGCCCTACAAGCGGTTCAATGCTAACCCTTGTATACAATCCACGGGCACGAATAAACATTTCCCTAACAAAAGTCCTACCAGCGACTAGGGATATGCTCACACGGTGAACGACCTTTATAAGTCCTATCGACCTATAAGAAGAAAACACTCTTGTAAGATCCTTACGACTTATAAGAGAACATATACTTAAGAATCCTCACAATTTTTAAGGAGAAAACACACCTACGAGATCCTTACGACTCGTAGGGAGAAATACCTTTATGAGACCCTTACGGCTCGTAAAGTCAAAAAGCCTTAGTCAATGGGATCTTAACCCTGTTTGCTAAGCCATCTTTGTTTAAATCGACAAAGGCAGATGATAATTCGCTTCTGGCAATGTTCCAGTGATAGCGATGCTGATACCTAAATCGGTAACAAATTTCATGTCCTTTCACGGCAAATGATGATTCGCTCCTGGCAATATTCCAGTTGCAGTGATGCTGATGCTAAGATTGGCATCAGGATCCAAGTTCCATACATGCAACAAAATCAGCAAGTAAAAGAAATGCATATAGAATAGCCGAAATGATTAGGCAACTCGCAATAAAAAGCGGCGAGTAAAAAAAAAATAGCCGAAATGATAGGGCACCGTGAAAAATATCGGAAATAATTGGGCAATCGCGACTTTCGCGATATAAAAAGCTGAAATGATAGAGCATCGCGGAAAGAAAACAAAAAAAATAATAAAAGAATGAAACTTTTGCCCTGCAGGTGAGGTCATATTGACCCTTGTATACAATCCATGGGCACAAACTGTTAGTTATATGTATGCCCTAGAGGCCATTAGTGTACATACGATGTATATTGTAATGGATGCTTAGACATATATAGGGAGAACTTTCTTGCTCGACATGATAGTATGCTATCTGGTTGCTCTTTATCTTAACATGTACTCTGATTGTCTCTATGTTACATGTTGATAAAGCCCTTAGGATGAGTACTTGACTACCAGCACTATGATGCGGATCATACTAGTGGGGACAGTGTAGTCGCCAAGTACATCCTTCAAATGTTCTTAGTCGTGGGAGTACCGAGACAGGGCATCGATACTCCAGAGTAGACTAGCGTATGCGCTTCTTGACCCATATGATGGGCGATGGATGATCCCATATCCATTGGTGTTTGACATCAGAGAAGGTATACGGGTGCTCAGTGGAGACTGGGTACACTGGACGGACTCGCCGAGAACTCCCAGATGGGATTATACCTCACGTCTGATGGCAGTTCTCTGGTGACACTGGTACAGGTTAGTCTGTAGACCCGAGATCGTCATAGAGTCTTGTGTGATTCCCACTGTGCTTTGATTTCCATCATACCATGTCCAAAAGGGCATGCAAAAAGGTGGCTTTTAGGTACAGTCCCGAATCACATGGAGGCAATGAGCGATAGGAGGGGTTTCGTCTCTCCCGGTATAGGGAGTTGATGTTGCGCTGTGTTTGATTGGCTATAACTGGAAATCCCTGGCCAGGGTTGCTGAGATTTATTGGTAAGTGTTATCAGTAGTTTCTCGAACTGTTATAGACCTCATATCGACACGACTTATCAAGCTATTGGGGTCTGACGTTTACCACCCCTAGGCGAGATATGCGACATATCAGACGAAGAGACCGGACTGTACGGGAGTGTTACTGATTGGATTCGCAGGAGAATGTACAGGCTTGCTTGTTGATCTTCTGATCGCTCAATACCTGGGTGGCTGTTACGTTTAGCTGACCGCTTGTGGGTGTTTGATATGATCATAACCTACTGCCGGCGTATTGACGATTCCTTAGAGTCCTACACAGAGGTTTCCTGGCTTAGGCAAAACGGAGTAGGAGCACATATGTGATATGTGCGGGACCGAGAACAATACGTGTATGTGATACCGTATTAGATTCTCGCCATTTATGATATCGGCCGGGTATTTGTGATATAGCCGGGTCATCAGATCAAGTGTTGATTCGATGAACTGATACAGATTATATTAGTCGGTTATTTATGAAATAGCCGGATTATCGGATCAAGTGTTGATTTGATAATTTAATGTATAATTATATATTTGATATATTAAATTACATTAACTAATATAAGCTCACTTAAAGATTCTTTTTCTCACTCGGGTAATACATTGATATATATGTGATATATGTTAATTGTATTATTTTATTTTGTTATAAAATATATTATATATGTGATATATAATATTGTAACAAGTTAAGGTTACAAATGCAACATGTTTTGTGGAGTTTAAACATGGTTAGGGTTTGGATTAGGGTTAAGCTTTCTTGAAGCTTCTAGAAGCTTTGCTTTTGTTTTAAGCAAAGATATTTTGTAAAGATATTTTGGTTGATATTTCTTAACCAAACCCAAACCCTTTACCATGGTTAAGTCTCTACATGGGTTAAGTTATCATTCTTAACCCATGGTTGCAATTCTAACCTCACATACTTGCTCCTGATATATAATATTGTAACAAGTTAAGGTTACAAATGCAACATGTTTTGTGGAGTTTAAACATGGTTAGGGTTTGGATTAGGGTTAAGCTTTCTTGAAGCTTCTAGAAACTTTGCTTTTGTTTTAAGCAAAAATATTTTGTAAAGATATTTTGGTTGATATTTCTTAACCAAACCCAAACCCTTTACCATGGTTAAGTCTCTACATGGGTTAAGTTATCATTCTTAACCCATGGTTGCAATTCTAACCTCACATACTTTTCATTATTCATCACAAATAGATTCTTCTTCTTCTTCCTCTTGAAAAAGCTTTCTAGTTTTTTGCAAAGTGATGAAAATGAGTGAGAAATTGAAAACAAATGAGAGCTAAATTCCTACTTCATCATTCTCATCTATTCTTGCCACTTAGATTAGGGTGTTTGCTTTGCTAATACTTGATTAGCAAAGCAAGAGCTTGGGTTTGAGTTTTCTCAAGGTAGATCATCTTATTTATCGAAGATCGGAAGCAAGATTGCATCTTTCTTTTGTGGAGCCTCTCTAGAGTACGAATACTCGATGATCGCAGCGAAGAGACCTCAACACGGAGCTTTAGAGGTGAAGGAACGGACTACAAAGGTTGTAATCGCTAACTCTTAGAAGTAAAGTTGTTTACTTGCTATTTGTTTCACCAAATCTCTAGTCTAAAATCCTGGTTAGGGTTATTCGGCACGTCTAAAATTTAAATCGGGCATGGTTGATGCCTTATAGAACCTTGTGAGAGTGCCTAGTAACCCTACAGTGGTATCAGAGATAAGCTAGAGCTTTAGGCGAAGTCTAGATGAAGTTTAAAGTCCGATCGAACTCCGAATACCCGTAAAATCCTAGTTTCTGGAAATTTTTTCAAAAGTTGACATTTTTCATATTAAAAATACTCAGAAAATCATGCAGGGAAATCTAAGAATTACTGTGAAGTACGGACCAACAACTCTCTCACTTGACCGCGGAACCGCGGCCAAACCATGCGTTTGGCGGCGGTTCCGCGGCTAAACTTTAGAGTTGGGGGCTGCTACTTCAGGTCTTTATTCTTGGGTCCTTTTTCATAGTTCTGGGAATTTTTAATTCTACTTAAGTGTTGAGTTTTCTGGGATGTATTGGGAATTCGTTGATTCGATCGGAAAGTTTAACTTCGTTTAAGTTTTGTCCGGGTAATTTAGAACGTGTTAAAAAGTTCGAACATATATCAATAACTCACTTTTTCCCCTGTCGGAAAACTTTCAAGTGTTGGATTTTTTCACGAGTTTGAAACTTCCGGAAAATCATGCAAGCGTATCTGTGGACCCTCTAGAAGAACGTAACCTTAACTCGATTATGTGACCGTCAAAACTGTCACTTGAACCCTAGGGTTTGTGGTAGTTTAATGTTGCCACATGCGAGGCGTTGGTTTGACCCTTCTACGGCCAGTTCATTGGGGCTGTGACATGTTCTGGGATTTTTGAACTCTGCTCAAGTGTTGAGCTATTTGGGAAATCTTGAGTGTTTGTTTATTCGATCGGAAAGTTTAACATTGTCTATTTATCTGGAATGTGATATAATATTTGGAATCCACAAGTAGTTATGAGATAACTAATTTGAATGTTATAAATCTAACAGTTTAGTCTCAGATGATCGGTTGCCACGGGATTTTGATGCGATCAAAAGTCCATCGCAATCACGTAGCGTACGCGGATACTCGCCGGGTAAACTTAACAGACAGCCACGCCCCATAGCCCCGACCAAGTGACTATAGGAGAACCCCGTCGCCAAAAGCATCCGTTCGGGTGCTCGCGGCAGCGGTGTTCCGCCTTAGTGCACTTCGTTGACGGTATCGGGGGTGCGGCCGTCTCCTAAAGTTTTTGACGAGCATTCGATCAGGTTGTCGAGAATCTTGTTGAATTGCCCGACTAGATATTGAAAAATGTTTTCGAGATCGAGACTAAAATGCGGGGTTTATAATTGTTAGGCATGAGATGTCTAAGGAATTCATTTGGTTAGGCATGCGATATCTAAGGAGGTTGCGGATTCCAACTGTTGTAGTTTTACACTTTCTTTTCTGCGACCGTAAGTATAATATGTGGTGTATTGCCGGTTTCATTGCTATACATCAACGACAATTGGGATACGCATATTTACTTACGTTGATGACATATGATGTTATGTGTTGTTGTGATATGTTATATTGGATCATCATGTTTTTGAATAGCCGGGGGTTTTATGTGAGATGAGAGTTTATCTTTTTCATTCATGTAAAATTCAATTGTATGTAATATTCTTTTATTGGGGCACTTCCGGGCTGAGGATGATGTCACCATTGTATATTATTTACTTTTCCACATTAGGTTAGACCCAAGGCGGGGAACACAAGTAACCGGGTTCTTGGGTCCAGTGGGGAGACCATCTCGAGGAGTCGAGACCGGGTCTCCTAACTCTAGAACTGGCAGGGTTACTTGCCGCTCTCGTAGGGGTCTAGGGATGTAGGTTTGGCTATTCATCACGACCGTGGAATCCGTGTTTTATACAGGCTCATATTAAAACACGGACGTCCTAGTATATCCAATATTTCATATGTGTTCTTCTGCTGCAATGTTCTGTGATGAGATCATATTACTGCCTGAGACGAATGTTTATATTATATATATGAGATATATATTATATATTGTTGATTTCGTTTCATATCTGATGCTTGTGAAGCATAATTAAAATGGGACTTCATTAATGAGATTAATGAAATGAAAGAAACCTAAAGATGTTGTAGAAACTTGTTTAAAAACTGGTAGCTCTAGTTCTTGCTTTGCATAGCGGTGTTCCTTATAGAACATCCAGCACCTTATTTAATAAGGAAAGAGCCGAGATCCCTTCACCGGGAGTGACCTCTTTAGTGAAACTAGCAGATGCTACATACTCGGTTTGTCTTTTGATTGCTTCTATAGTTTTCGCTTTACACAGCGGTATTTGTAAAATATCCTGCACCTTATTCGATAAGGAAAGAGCCGACGATCCCTTCACCGGGAGCGACCTCTTTAGCGAAACTAGAAAAGGCCAAAAAAACACTCCATTTAAAATCACTCGATTCTACAACGATATAAAGTTCATTACGCAAAGGATTTTCTTAAAAACCTGTCGTAGCCCTCCGTCATTTCAGATAAGTAGTATTTAGTATTCGTGCTGCGTATGTTGACTTAGTCAAGGCGTAGTGTGCGGTAGCTGATTAGTGCTTATCTGCAAAGCATATGATGCGATTGGATTAGGGTAGTCGTGCGGCCTTGTTGACTTAGTCAAGGGTCGTGCGGGTGGGTTTAATTCAATCGGGAAATGACGGGTTGAACTTTACTTGTGGTCTATGGTTTGTTGACATAGTCAAGGTCATAGATCGCTTGGGGCAAAATATTATTGGGAATTTCAAGTGTTGAAATTTGCAATGAGATTACATACCTTCTATGAGATAGTTGGATCCCGATACCCGCTGCGAGTAAGAGTTTGTTGGAGATAGTGCCCTAAGAGTCAATTATTGGATCACAGGAATGTGATTGCAATGATTGAGGGAGGACCTGTCCCAGTAGAACAGTCTTACTCGAGATGATAGTATGCTATCTGGTTTATCTTTATCATCGTGTACTGCTTTAGGTGACCTGACATGTCACTATTACACGTTGATAGAGCCCCTAGGATTCTTGCTTGACCACCAGCAGTATGAGGGCGATCATATAAGTGGGAGCTGTTAGTCTATAAGCACATCCTTAAAAGGTCCCTAGTCATGGGAGTTTCGAGACAGGGCATCGATACTCCAGAGTAGACTAGTGTATACAGTCGAGTCCCCGACGAGGGGCGGTGGCCGGTCTCACAAGCCACTGGTGTTAGTTGGTTCACCTAAGATGTATACAGGTGCTCATTGGGTTATGAGTACACCTGACAGGACTCGCCGGGAACATGCTAGTTGATCTTATACCTGACGTCAGATAGCAGTTCCCTGGTGACATGTGTACAGGTTAGTTCATTGACCTGGGGATCGTCATTTGTCTCGTGTGAGTTCCTACTGTACTTTGATTACTACCCTACCACGCTCAAAGGAGACGTGCAAACAGGTTTTAGTTGGGTACAGTCCCGAGCCACATGGAGGCAGTGAGCGGATCTTCAGGGGTTCGTCTCTCCCGGTATTGGGGTGAGGTCGCGTTGTGTCTAGGAGAGCCATTACACGAAGCCCTCGGTCGAGGCAGGAGATTTACTGGTAGGTATTCCAGTAGTATCTCAGGGTGTTCTGGGCTACACTCCGACACGACTTGTACCGCTTTTGGGGGTCTGACTTTACCAACCCCTAGGCCCGCCATGCGATGCTCATAGACGAACGGACCGGACTGTACGGATATTGTCACTGACAGGCTCAGTAGGGTGTCAGGATGAGTTCGCTCATCGACGCCCCTTTTGGTCAATGCCTGGTAGCCCGTTACGTATTGGCTTATACCTCTGACGTGCTAGTGGTTAAATCCACAACCAAGGTGTTGACGAGTCTTTAGAGTCCCCTACATTCAGTTGCTCAAGTTTTCGGGCGGAAAGCTGTAGAGGCCGTATGGAGATATGGCAGGGTCCGATCAGATACGTGCGGTATTGCACGGATCAGGATCGGACGGATATTACTGTAGGGTTCCTAGGCACTCTCAAGAGGTCTCACAAGGCATCAACCATGCCAATTTCAAATTTTAACGGTGCCGAGAAACCCTAATACGGATCGTTAACTAGATATTTAGGCGAAAAAGCAACTAGTAAACTACTTTACTAAGAGAATACGGAAATACAACCTTTGTAGATCCGGTCCTCCACCTCCACGGCTCCGTGATGAAGTCCTCTCCATTGTCCAAATCAAATCCCGGGCTCTAGCATCGGCTTCATCGGAGAAAGAGCGGGCTAGGTCATCGACGACGTGCCGAAGATGATCTACGTCGAGGCATCGCTAGATCAAGCTCCAACTTCACCAAGTCTAGAAAACTTGTGAAGGAAACACACTCTACTACTTGGTAAGAGGTAGAGGATGAAGAAATAGGAAGTGGGTTCACTTTAGAATTGGATTTCTCACTCTTTTTCATCAATCACCATTGATGAAGAAAGGTTTTCTTCAACTTCAAGAAGAAGAAGAAGAAGAAGAAGATGATAATATTATGATAAGTCTTGTGGAATAATTGAAAAAGAATTATCTTTATCATAACTTGAACCATGGTTTGATGTAGAGAGTTAACTCAAGTTAGATGAATAGTTAGGGTTTGAAGAAGAAGACAAAAAGGTTACATGAGTCAAAGTTGCATGAAGCTTCATGAAGCTTCATGTAAGAAAGCAACCTTTTTATTTTCTTTTCACTTTTTCTTTTAATCCAAATTAAAAGATAAATGAATAAATGAATAAGAAATAAAACCCTAACCATTTACTTAACCAAGGTTTAACTCTTTACACAAAACCTAGTAAACATGTATCATCAAACATGATACAATCATTTGCACAAAAAGTATATCACATATACAACTTGTACATCCAAGTGAGAAAATCCATTTAAAGTGAACCAATAGTAGTTAATGCAAAGTAATATATCAAATATATAGTTATACATTAAATCATTAAATCAACACTTGATTTAACGATCCGGTCATATCGCATATAACCGACTAGTATCCTATGTATCGGTTTATCGAATCAATCCTCGATTTGATAACTAGGTTATATCGCATACAACCATTCGACATATTCATCGCGAGAATAGAATACGGTATCACATACACGCATTATTCTCGGTCCCGCACATATCTCATATGCGCTCCTATTTCGTTTCGCTTGAGCCAGGAAACCTCTGTGTAGGACTCTAAAGACTCGTCAATACACCGGCAGCAGATGATGATCATATCAGACATCCACAAGCCGCAAGCGGTCTGCTAAACGTAACGGCCACCCGGGTATTGAGCGATCAGAAGATCGACGAGCAAGCCCGTTCACACTCCAGTGAATCCAACCAGTAACACTACCGTACAGTCCGGTCTGATCGTCTGATATGTCGCATATCTCGCCTAGGGGTGGTAAACGTCAGACCCCAATAGCTCGATAAGTCGTGTCGATATGAGGTCTATAACAGTTCGAGAAACTACTGGTAACACTTACCAGTAAATCTCAGCAACCCTGGCCAGGGATTTCCGGTTATAGCCAATCGAACACAGCGCAGCATCAACTCCCTATACCGGGAGAGATGAATCCCTTCCTATCGCTCATTGCCTCCATGTGACTCGGGACTGTACCCAAAAACCACCGTTTTGCACGCCATCTTGGACGTGGTAAGATGGAAATCAAAGTGTTAGTTATATGTATGCCCTAGAGGCCATTACTATACATAGGATGTATATTGTAGTGGATGCTGGGACATATATAGGGAGGACTTTCTTGCTCGACATGATAGTATGCTATCTGGTTACCCTTTACCTTAACGTGTATACTGTTTGTCTCTCTGTTACACGTTGGTAAAGCCCTTAGGATGTGTGCTTGACTACCTGGACTATGATGCGGATCATACTAGTGGGGACATGGTAGTCCATAAGTACATCCTTCAAAGTCCCTAGTCGTGGGTGTATCGAGATGGGGCATCGATATACCAGTGTAGACTAGCGCATACCTTCTCGACCCATACAGATAGGCGATGGATGATCCCATATCCATTGGTGTTTGACATCAGAGATGATATACGGGTGCTCAGTAGAGACTGGGTACACTGGACGGACTCGCCGAGAACTCCCAGATGGTATTATACCTCACGTCAGATGGCAGTTCTCTGGTGACACTGGTACAGAGTAGTCTGTTGACCCGAGATCGTCATAGAGTCTTGTGTGGTTCCCACTGTGCTTTGATTTCCATCTTACCACGTCCAAGAGGGCATGCAAAACGGTGGTTTTTGGGTACAGTCCCGAGTCACATGGAGGCAATGAGCGATAGGAGGGGATTCGTCTCTCCCGGTATAGGGGGTTGATGTTGCGCTGTGTTCGATTGGCTATAACAGGAAATCCCTGGCCAGGGTTGCTGAGATTTACTGGTAAGTGTTACCAGTATTTTCTCGAATTGTTATAGACCTCATATCGACACGACTTATCGAGCTATTGGGGTCTGACGTTTACCACCCCTAGGCGAGATATGCGATATATCAGACGATCAGACCGGACTGTACGGTAGTGTTACTGGTTGGATTCACTGGAGTGTGAGCGGGCTTGCTCGTCGATCTTCTGATCGCTCAATACCCGGGTGGCCGTTACGTTTAGCAGACCGCTTGCGGCTTGTGGGTGTTTGATATGATCATCACCTGCTGCCGGCGTATTGACGAGTCTTTAGAGTCCTACACAGAGGTTTCCTGGCTCAAGCGAAACGAAATAGGAGCGCATATGAGATATGTGCGGGACCGAGAATAATACGAGTATGTGATACTGTATTCGATTCTCGCGATGTGACATTGATCGGTTATATGCGATATAGCCGGGTTATCGGATCAAGTGTTGATTCGATAAGATGTTACTAATGATACCAGTCGGTTATGTGCGTCATGACCGGATCGTTAAATCAAGTGTTGATTTAATGATTTAATGCATAATTATATATTTGATATATTACTTTGCATTAACTAGTATCGGTTCACTTTAAATGGATTTTCTCGCTCGGTTGTGCGCATTGCATATGCGATATGATTTTGTGCACTTGTTTGTATCATATTTGATGATACATGCAAATTAGGGTTTGCGTAAAGAATTAAACCTTGGTTAAAGAAATGGTTAGGGTTTTTATTTGATTATTCATTTATTCATTTGTTTTTAATTTTGGAAAATAAATTGCATAAAATAGAATGGTGGCTTTCTTTTGTTTTCTTTCATGAAGCTTCATGAACTTTTGACTTAGTCACCATTTTGTCTCATGCTTAACCCTAACCAATTCAATTAACTCAAGTTAATTCTCTACACCTAACCATGGTGAGAATTATGATAAGAATGGATTTTTATTTATTCTTTAATGCTTATCATAAACTTATCATATTCTACTTCATCTTCTTCTTCACTTCAACACAAGAAGATAACCTAGTTCATCAATGGTGATTGATGAATATGAGTGAGAAATCCAATTCTAAAGTGAACCCACTTCCTATTTCTTCATCCTCTACCTCTTGCCAAGTAGTAGAGTGTGTTTTCTTCACAAGTTTCTTGACTTGGTGAAGTCGGAGCTTGATTTAGCGATGCCTCGACGTAGATCATCTTCGGCATGGACATCGATAACCTAGCCCGTTCATTCTCCGATGAAGCCGACGCTAGAGCCCGGGACTTGTTATGGACAGCGAGGAGACTTCATTGCGGAGCTATGGAGGTGGAGAACAGGATCTACAAAGGTTGTAGTCACTTTCCCTTAGTTAAGTGTTAACTAGTTTCCCGTTTCGCCTAGACATCTAGCAAACGATCCGTAGTTTAGGGTTTCTCGGCACGTTAAAATTTGAAATTGGCATGGTTGATGCCTTGTGAGACCTCATTAGGGTGCCTAGAAACCCTACAGTGGTATCAGAGCCTAGCTAGAGCCTTAGGCGAAGTCTAGACGACGTTTGAAACCCGATCGAACCGAAACCCAAAACCCTAAAATGCTCTCTGGATTTTTTCTAAAAAATGGGATTTTTGTCAATTAAAATTATGCAGAAAATCAAGCAGGGTGTTATTTGAATTACTGTGAAATACGAGGGCCTAAGTCGACTTTTTCACCGCGGAACAGCGGCACGTGCTATGCATGATGCGGCGGTTCCGCGGCCGTACCGTTCCCTTATTTGATAATTTCTGCACAGTAACTCATATAATACAATGCTATATTTTCTGGGATATTTTTATTGTGACTCTACAGCAGAGTATTCTGGGGTTGTATTAGGAATCAAAGTTTCGATCGGATTATCAAATTTCGTCTGTGTATTTCCGGATAATTTTAAGAATATGTTAAAAAGTTCGACCGGATATAAATACCCAATTTTTCCCCTGTCGGGAAATTTCCAAGTGTTGGATTTTTCCGTGGTTTAACGACGTTCTAAGTAGTGCAAGTAACGCGATGGACCCTCTAGAAGACAACAAACCTTAACTCGATTATGTGACCGTCTTGAACTGCCCTTTGAACCTTCGGGTTTGGGGCAGTACGGCGTGCCACATGTGAGGCGTTGGCTTGACCCTTCTACGGCTGGACCGTTGGTACTGAGGTACGAACTGAATGTTGTTAGACTTATTTCATGTGTTGAGCTGTATCGGGAAAACTTGGGTATTCGACTGTTCGATCGGAAAGTTTAACATTTTCTGTTTATCTGGAATGTGATACAATAATTGGAATTCAAAAATTGTTATGAGATAACGGAATGAATATTATAAACGTAGAAGTTTAGTCTCACTTGATCGGTTGCCACGGAATTTTGATGTGATCAAAAGTCCGTCGCAATCACGTAGTGTACGCGGATATTCGCCGGGTAAACTTAATAGACAGCCTTACGCCATAGCCCCGACCAAGTGACTGTAGAAGAACCCCGTCGCCGAAAGCATCCGTCCGGGTGCTCGCGGTAGCGGTGTTCCGCCTTGGTGCACTTCGTCGACGGTATCGGGGGTGCAGCCGTCTACTGAAGTTTGCGACGAGCATTCGATCAGGGTGTCGGGAATCTTGTTGAATTACCCGACTTGATATTGAAAAGAGTTTTCGATAATGAGACTAAAATGCGGGGTTTATAATTATTAGGCATGCGATGTCTAAGGAATTCATTTGATTAGGCATGCGATGTCTATGCAGGTTGCGGATTCCAACTGTTGTAGTTTTACACTTTCTTTTCTGTGACCGTAAGTGTAATATGTGATATCGCCGGTTTCGTTGCTATATGTCAACGACAATTGGGATGGACATATTTACTTACGTTGATGACATGTGATGTTATGTGTTGCTGGATATGTTATATTGGATCGTCGTGTTTGAATAGCCGGGGGTTTTTATGTGAGATGAGTGTTTTTCATTTTCATTCATGTAAAAACTTGTATGTAATATTCTTGTATTGGGGCACTTCCAGGTTGCGGAAGTTGTCACCGTTTGTATATTATTTACTTTTCCGCACTAGGATAGACCCAAGGAGGAGGGCACAAGTAACCGGGTTCTGGAGTCCAGTGGGAGACCAACTCGAGGAGTCGAGTCCGGGTCTCCTAACTCTAGAATTGGTAGGGTTGCTTGCCGCTCTCGTAGGGGTCTAGGGGTGTGGGTTTGGCTATTCATCACGACCGTGGAATCCGTGTTTTATACTGGCTCGTATTGAAAACACGGACGTCCTAGTATATCCAATATTTCATATGTTTCTTCTGCTGCGATATCTGTGATGTGATCATGATATGTTCTGTGATAGATACAGTATATAGTATATATGATATATTATATAGACGTTACTTATGTTTTACACCCGCGCTAGCCCTGCCCCGCTCTGCCGTTAGTTACCTAACCTAACGGTGCACGAGGGGACATCGAGGCGAATGCGGATGGCATAAGTGTACGTCGTATTTATCTGTGATGTTTAGGTACTTAAATGATGGGACTTCATTAATGTGATTAATGAAATAAAAGAAACCAAAGATGTTGTAGAATCGAATTTCAACATAAAACAGGTAGCTACAGTTCTTGCTTTGCACAGAGGTATATATGATATATCCTGCACCTTATTCGATAAGGAAAGGACCGAGATCCCTTCACCGGGAGTGACTCCTTTAGCAATAACTGGCCGATGCTACACACTCGGTTTGTCTTTTGATTGCTTTTAAGTGTTTTTGCTTTGCACAGTGATATATATGATATATCCCGCACCTCATTCGACGAGGAAAGGACCGACGATCCCTTCACCGGGAGTGACTCCTTTAGAAAAACTAGAAAAGCCTCAAAAACACTCCACTTCAAAATTCATTCGATCCTACAACGATATCAAGTTCATTACGCAATAGGTTTTCAGAAAAACCTGTCGTAGCCCTCCGTCATTTCAGATAAGTACTAGTTAGTATTCGTGCTACGTTTGTTGACTATGTTAAGGCGTAGTGTGCGGTAGCTAATTAGTGCTTATCTGCATAAGCATATGATGTGATTGGATTAGGGTAGTCGTGCGACTTTGTTGACTATGTTAAGGGTCGTGCGGGTGGGTTTAATTCAATCGGGAAATGACGGGTTGAACTTGACTAGCACTTATGATTTGTTGACTATGTTAAGGGCATATAGCTGCTAGGGGCAAAATATTATCAGGAATTTCAAGTGTTGAAATTTGCAATGAGATTGCATACCTTCTATGAGATAGTTGGATCCCGATACCCGCTGCGAGTAAGAGTTACTCCTGGGAGAGTTTTATACATTACAATTAGCCGATCAAGTAGGTGTCTAGAAAGATGTCAACGGGGTTACGCCTCTGGGAAAACGAGGTTTACATTAATTAGGTTCGTGTGAAAGCACGGGGGACCTCCCTCAAAGTACCGACACTGGCCTGGCTGAAAGATTGGCGAACTTGTAGTGTGTAATTAATCCCGGCTAGTCTTTCCTTTTAGGGTTTGAAGGAAGATTTGATAAAAAGCAGTGGGAGCCATCCTGATTAGATAAAATAAAAACCAATCTATTCTTGCAAGAGCGCACGCTGAGTGTTTTCTTCTCTCTCTCTCCAGGTAGCGACCATATCACGCCTTAATCAAGATAATAATACAGATTATTGACCGAACCCGCTTGTTATACTGAGCTGGGGAACGTTGGTCCCGCTCCACCTTATAATTATTATAAGACAGAGCAGGAAATTGGGGATTACCAGAATTCCCGTGCCGCCCAAACGAAGAGAGTGCATGCTGATGCATCATCTTCGGGTGTGTTCATTATACAGAACTGTTTCTCGGTATCCTTTACGTCCTGGGTATGTGATACCAGATCAGGATCCCAGATATGTAATCTGTTACATAGGGCTACAGAAAGGTAGAGAACTGAGAATGGGTGATAAGTTTCATGAGGCAGAAAACGGGGCAAGTGTTGCAGCCAAGTCTGTCGGTCACTGTCACCCTGTATTACCAATACATTGATTCTGAACGAATGTTGTTAGATACCGAACCTGATATACAAAATCATATCAGTCTCTTTATAAGTAAAGAAATGATAAAATTTTGTATTGTTGGATAATGTTTTGAACATTTCCTATATCAAAAGTTGATCGGTTCAGGCACGTTATCTAAAAGCATTAATGTTCTAAATCAAACTACAGTTCTTTGTATACGGAACACACAGAAGAGGAAGAGTTCAGAAATGAACGGATCCTTCTTGAGGCATTGTAGACTAGGTCATATCAATGTGACCCGACTAGCTGAAGTTACATGTAGATGCATATTTAAATTAGTTTGAATTTACATCTTATGAAACTTGCCAGTCATGTCACAAAGATAAGATGACCATAGCTCCATTTAATGGAAACAGAGAAAGAGTTAGTAAACTCTTGGGATGATACATGTTGATGTATGTAAGGTCCCCTGTCTACACATGCCAGGACAGGTTCTTTGTACTTCATTACATTCTCTGATGATCTTTCGAGTTTCAGACCTATGTTCCTGTTGAAACACAAGTCCGAACCTTTTGAGATATTCACAGAATATAAGTTAGAAGTAGAGAACCAAAATACGGGTATAAGTATTATGTCCTATGATGAGATCAAGGAGGAGAATACTTGAGCACGGAAATACTGGACTATTCTAAAGGAGAATGAGATTCTCTCTCAGCATTACTCCTCTGTATACGCCATAGCACGATGGTATATCAGGGCGGAGCAATGTCACCCTATATGATAAGGTGTGCTCTATGATGAGTACTACTGAGTTACCTATTTCCTTTTGGGAATTATGTGCTTAAGAAGATGCATACCTATTGAATAGGGTACAAATCAAATCAGTTGCCTACCATTTCATATGTGATATGATAAGGGAAGAGCCCATATCTTAAGTTAGTTAAGATTTAGGGTTGTCCGGCCTATGTCTAAAAGCAAAATCCGGACAAGCTCGAGGCAAGATCTGTTATGTAGAACTGGAAATGTTCCAGCTATACAAACAACAGCAGATGATTTGGTAGAACCAAAGGATTCAGTAGATTCCAACGAACCTCAGCCTCTCCGCCGATCTAGTAAGGTTCCTCACCCGCCTGAGAGATACTTCGGTTTCTCGATGACAGTGGGAGCGAGGATTGCATCATGAGATGATGACCCAACTAGTTTCGAGCAGGCCATCGAGAGTAGTGACTCTGTAAGAATGGCTGGATGCTTAGTGATCTGAGATGGAATCCACATACACCAACAAAGTATGGACTTTGGTTGCTATATCTGAAGGGTTAAATCCCCATCAGGAGCAAGTATATCTTGAGAAGATTACTTGGTGTACATGGAAGAGTTGAGACTTTCAAAGCTAGACTTGTTAAAGGTCTACATCATTGACCAGGTATGGATGATGATGAAACCTTTTCTAAGTAGCTATGCTTAAGTCCATCCAGATCCTACTTGCCACGGCTACATACCATGACTACGATATCTGGTGGTTGGGTGTCATGACAGCTTTTCTAAATGATGTTTAGAAGAGAGAGTCTATAAGTACACAGCCAGAGGGCCTCGTAGACAGTGGGAGCAGCGGAAACGTGTGCAAGATGCTTTATAGGATTAAAGCAGGCATCGCGGAGTTGGAACATCTGTTTTGATAGATTAGTCAAAGAGTTTGACATCATCAAAATGGTAGATGAACCTTGTATAAACAAAAAGGTAGTAGGGAGTATGGTGGTGATCCTCGTAGAGTACGTGGATGTCATGCTCTTGATAGGGAAGGAGTTTCCTATGCTACGCTCGGTCAATCTCCGCTTATCACAATGATTCTCCATATAGGATCAAAGTGATACCTCCTAAATCCTGGATTTTGGATCTATGAGATAGATCTAAATGGATGTTAGGATACTCACTAGTTGTAGTGAGATAGTATCAATTGATCCTGGGGGGAATCACTGGAAGTGTTCCAGGGTGATAAAGAAGACTGAGTGTCAGTCACAGGCATTGTCTATACCCTCAGTAAAGGGACGGTATGTTGGAAGAGTTCCAAGCTAGATACCGTGACATACTAGACAATGAAGGCTGGGTACATCGCTACTTAAGATGCTACCAAAGAGGCTGTTTGGGTGTATATAGGTTCATGAGATGAACTATGTTCCTCCCATTGTGTGACAATGGAGTCGTGGCTTATGCCAAGGAACGCAGGTCCCATCAGTGATCTAGACATATTCCAAGGCAGTATCACTTGATCATGGAGATGGTTGATCTCCAGGGGATCGAGGTTAGGAGAGTAGACTCAGAGGACAACGCAGCGGATCCACTCACAAAGGCCTGTTCCCAGAGAGAGACTTTTATGGGATGGTTGAGTATGAGATGCTACAACCACTGCTATAAGATGGCCCTAGTGCAAGTGGGAGATTGTTAGTTATATGTATGCCCTAGAGGCCATTACTATACATAGGATGTATATTGTAGTGGATGCTGGGACATATATAGGGAGGACTTTCTTGCTCGACATGATAGTATGCTATCTGGTTACCCTTTACCTTAACGTGTATACTATTTGTCTCTCTGTTACACGTTGGTAAAGCCCTTAGGATGTGTGCTTGACTACCTGGACTATGATGCGGATCATACTAATGGGGACATGGTAGTCCATAAGTACATCCTTCAAAGTCCCTAGTCGTGGGTGTATCGAGACGGGGCATCGATATACCAGTGTAGACTAGCGCATACCTTCTCGACCCATACAGATGGGCGATGGATGATCCCATATCCATTGGTGTTTGACATCAGAGATGATATACGGGTGCTCAGTAGAGACTGGGTACACTGGACGGACTCGCCGAGAACTCCCAGATGGTATTATACCTCACGTCAGATGGCAGTTCTCTGGTGACACTGGTACAGAGTAGTCTGTTGACCCGAGATCGTCATAGAGTCTTGTGTGGTTCCCACCGTGCTTTGATTTCCATCTTACCACGTCCAAGAGGGCATGCAAAACGGTGGTTTTTGGGTACAGTCCCGAGTCACATGGAGGCAATGAGCGATAGGAGGGGATTCGTCTCTCCCGGTATAGGGGGTTGATGTTGCGCTGTGTTCGATTGGCTATAACAGGAAATCCCTGGCCAGGGTTGCTGAGATTTACTGGTAAGTGTTACCAGTAGTTTCTCGAATTGTTTTAGACCTCATATCGACACGACTTATCGAGCTATTGGGGTCTGACGTTTACCACCCCTAGGCGAGATATGCGACATATCAGACGATCAGACCGGACTGTACGGTAGTGTTACTGGTTGGATTCACTGGAGTGTGAGCGGGCTTGCTCGTCGATCTTCTGATCGCTCAATACCCGGGTGGCCGTTACGTTTAGAAGACCGCTTGCGACTTGTGGGTGTTTGATATGATCATCACCTGCTGCCGGCGTATTGACGAGTCTTTAGAGTCCTACACAGAGGTTTCCTGGCTCAAGCGAAACGAAATAGGAGCGCATATGAGATATGTACGGGACCGAGAATAATACGAGTATGTGATACTGTATTCGATTCTCGCGATGTGACATTGATCGGTTATATGCGATATAGCCGGGTTATCGGATCAAGTGTTGATTCGATAAGATGTTACTAATGATACCAGTCGGTTATGTGCGTCATGACCGGATCGTTAAATCAAGTGTTGATTTAATGATTTAATGCATAATTATATATTTGATATATTACTTTGCATTAACTAGTATCGGTTCACTTTAAATGGATTTTCTCGCTCGGTTGTGCGCATTGCATATGCGATATGATTTTGTGCACTTGTTTGTATCATATTTGATGATACATGCAAATTAGGGTTTGTGTAAAGAATTAAACCTTGGTTAAAGAAATGGTTAGGGTTTTTATTTGATTATTCATTTATTCATTTGTTTTTATTTTTGGAAAATAAATTGCATAAAATAGAATGGTGGCTTTCTTTTGTTTTCTTTCATGAAGCTTCATGAACTTTTGACTTAGTCACCATTTTGTCTCATGCTTAACCCTAACCAATTCAATTAACTCAAGTTAATTCTCTACACCTAACCATGGTGAGAATTATGATAAGAATGGATTTTTATTTATTCTTTAATGCTTATCATAAACTTATCATATTCTACTTCATCTTCTTCTTCACTTCAACACAAGAAGATAACTTAGTTCATCAATGGTGATTGATGAATATGAGTGAGAAATCCAATTCTAAAGTGAACCCACTTCCTATTTCTTCATCCTCTACCTCTTGCCAAGTAGTAGAGTGTGTTTTCTTCACAAGTTTCTTGACTTGGTGAAGTCGGAGCTTGATTTAGCGATGCCTTGACGTAGATCATCTTCGGCATGGACATCGATAACCTAGCCCGTTCATTCTCCGATGAAGCCGACGCTAGAGCCCGGGACTTGTTATGGACAGCGAGGAGACTTCATTGCGGAGCTATGGAGGTGGAGAACCGGATCTACAAAGGTTGTAGTCACTTTCCCTTAGTTAAGTGTTAACTAGTTTTCCGTTTCGCCTAGACATCTAGCAAACGATCCGTAGTTTAGGGTTTCTCGGCACGTTAAAATTTGAAATTGGCATGGTTGATGCCTTGTGAGACCTCATTAGGGTGCCTAGGAACCCTACACAAAGCACAGTGGGAACCACACAAGACTCTATGACGATCTCGGGTCAACAGACTACTCTGTACCAGTGTCACCAGAGAACTGCCATCTGACGTAAGGTATAATACCATCTGGGAGTTCTCGGCGAGTCCGTCCAGTGTACCCAGTCTCTACTGAGCACCCGTATATCATCTCTGATGTCAAACACCAATGGATATGGGATCATCCATCGCCCATCTGTATGGGTCGAGAAGGTATACGCTAGTCTACTCTGGTATATCGATGCCCCGTCTCGATATACCCACGACTAGGGACCTTGAAGGATGTACTTATGGACTACCATGTCCCCACTAGTATGATCCGCATCATAGTCCAGATAGTCAAGTACATATCCTAAGAGCTTTACCAACATGTAACAGAGAGACAATCAGTGTACACGTTAAGGTAAAGAGCAACCAGATAGCATACTATCATGTCGAGCAAGAAAGTCCTCCCTATATATGTCCCAGCATCCACTACAATATACATCCTATGTATAGTAATGGCCTCTAGGGCATACATATAACTAACAATCTCCCACTTGCACTAGGGCCATCTGATAGCAGTGGTTGTAGTATCTCATACTCAACCATCCCATAAAAGTCTCTCTCTGGGAACAGGTCTTTGTGAGTGGATCCGCTGTGTTGTCCTCTGAGTCTACTCTCCTAACCTCGATCCCCTGGAGATCAACCATCTCCATGATCAAGTGATACTGCCTTGGAATATGTCTGGATCACTGATGGGACCTGCGTTCCTTGGCATAAGCCACGACTCCATTGTCACACAATGGGAGGAACATAGTTCATCTCATGAACTAATATACACCCAAACAGCCTCTTTGGTAGCATCGTAAGTAGCGATGTATCCTGCCTTTATCGTCTAGTATGTCACGGTATTTAGCTTGGAACTCTTCCAACTTACCGTCCCTCCACTGAGGGTAAAGACTATGCCTGTGACTGACATTCAGTCGTCTTTATCACCCTGGAACCCTTCCAGTGATTCTCCCCAGGATCGATTGATACCATCTCACTACAACTAGTGAGTATCCGAATATCCATTTAGATCTATCTCATAGATCCAAAACCCAGGATTTAGTAGGTATCAGTTTAATCCTATATGGAGAATCATAGTGATATGCGGAGATTGATCGAGTGTAGCATAGGAAACTCCTTCCCTATCAAGAGTATGTCATCCATGTACTCTACGAGGATTACCACCATACTCCCTACTACCTTTTTGTATATACAAGGTTCATCTACCATTTTGATGATGTCAACTTCTTTGACTACTTTATCAAAACAGATGTTCCAACTCCGCGATGCCTGCTTTAATCCTATAAAGCATCTTGCACACGTTTC
The DNA here is from genome assembly GCA_030015575.1 of Agapanthus africanus. Taxonomy (NCBI): domain Eukaryota; kingdom Viridiplantae; phylum Streptophyta; class Magnoliopsida; order Asparagales; family Amaryllidaceae; genus Agapanthus; species Agapanthus africanus. Next base: position 502,869,327 of record CM057345.1, read on the forward strand.
CGCTGCTTCCACTGTTTACGAAGCCCTCTGGCTGTGTACTTATAGACGCACTCTTCTAAAACATCATTTAGAAAAGCTGTCATGACATCCAACCACCAGATATCATAGTCATGGTATGTAGCCGTGGCAAGTAGGATCTGGATGGACTTAAGCATAGATCCTTAGAAAAAGTTTCATCATGATCCACACCTGGTCAATGATGCAAACCTTTAACAAGTCTAGCTTTGAAAGTCTCAACTTTTCCATCTATACCAAGTAATCTTCTCAAGATATACTTGCTCCTGATGGGGATTTAACCCTTCAGATATAGCAACCAAAGTCCATACTTTGTTGGTGTACATGGATTCCATCTCAGATCGCTAAACATCCAGCCATTCTTACAGAGTCTTACTCTCGATGGCCAGCTCGAAGCCAGTTGGATCATCATCTCATGATGCAATCCTCGCTCCCACTGTCATAGAGAAACCGAAATATCTCTCAGGTGGGTGAGGAACCCTACTAGATCGGCGGAAAGGCCGAGGTTCGTTGGTAACTATTGAATCCTTTGGTTCTATCAAATCATCTTCTGTAGTTTGCATAGCTGGAATCTTTCCAGTTCTACATAACTAACCTTGCCTCGAGTTTGTCCGGATTTTGCTTTTAGACATAGGCCGGACAACCCCAAATCTTAACTAACTTAAGATATGGGCTCTTCCCTTTCCATATCACATATGAAGTGGTAGGCATTGATTTGATTCGAACCTAATTCAATAGGTATGCATCTTCTCAAGTGCATAACTCCCAAAAGGAAAATAGGAAACTCAGTAGTACTCATCATAGAGCACACCTTATCATATAGGGTGTGATTGCTCCACCCCGATATACCATCGTGCTATGGTGTATACGGAGGAGTAATGCTGAGAGAGAATCTCATTCTCGTTTAGAATAGTCCAGGATTTCCATGCTCAAGTATTCTCCTCCTTGATCTCATCATAGGACATAATACTTATACCCTTATCGGTTCTCTACTTCTAACTTATATTCTGTGAATATCTCAAAAGGTTCGGACTTGTGTTTCAATAGGAACATATGTCTGAATCTTGAGAGATTATCAGAGAATGTAATGAAGTACAAAGAACCAGTCCTGGCATATGTAGACAGGGGACCTACATACATCAACATGTATCATCCCAAGAGTTCACTAACTCTTCCTCTGTTTCCAGTAAACGGAGCTATGGTCATCTTATCTTTGTGACATGACTGGCAAGTTTCACAAGATGTAAATTCAAACTCATTTAAATATGCATCTTTATGTAACTTCAGCTAGTCGGGTCACATTGATATGACCTAGTCTACAATGCCTCAAGAAGGATTCGTTCATTTCTGAACTCATCATCTTGTGTGTGTTCCGTATACTAAGAACTGTAGTTTGATTTAGAACATTAATGCTTTTAGATAACGTGCCTGAACCGATCAACTTTTGATATAGGAAATGTTCAAAACATTATCCAACTATACAAAATTTTATCATTTCTTTACTAATAAAGAGATAGATATGATTTTGTATATCAGGTTCGGTATTTAATAACATTCGTTCAGAATCAATGTATTTGGAATACAGGGTGACAGTGACCAACAGACTTGGCTGCAACACTTGCCCCGTTTTCTGTCTCATGAACTTATCACCCGTTCTCAGTTCTCTACCTATCTGTAGCCCTATGTAACAAATTACATATTTGGGATCCTGATCTGGTATCACATACCCAGGACGTAAAGGATACTGAGAAACAGTTCTTTGTAATGAACACACCCGAAGAAGATGCATCATATGCACTTCCTTCGTTTAGGCGGCACGGGAATTCTGGTAATCCCCAATTTCCTGCTCTGTCTTATAACAATTATAAGTTGGAGCGGGACCAACGTTCCCCAGCTCAGTATAACAAGCGGGTTCGGTCAATAATCCGTATTATTATCTTGATTAAGGCGTGATATGGTCGCTACCTGAAGAGAGAGAGAAGAAAACACTCAGCGTGCGCTCTTGCAAGAATAGATTGGTTATTATTTTATCTAATCAGGATGGCTCCCACTGCTTTTTATCAAATCTTCCTTCAAACCCAAAAAGGAAAGACTAGCCGGGATTAATTACACACTACAAGTTCGCCAATCTTTCAGCCAGGCCAGTGTCGGTACTTTGAGGGAGGTCCCCCGTGCTTTCGCACGAACCTAATTAATGTAAACCTCGTTTTCCCAGAGGCGTAACCTCGTTAACACCTTTCTAGACACCTACTTGATCGGCTAATTGTAATGTATAAAACTCTCCCAGGAGTAACTCTTACTCGCAGCGGGTATCGGGATCCAACTATCTGATAGAAGGTATGCAATCTCATTGCAAATTTCAACACTTGAAATTCCCGATAATATTTTGCCCCTAGCGTCCTATGACCTTGACAGAGGTCAACAAACCATAGGCTGCTAGTCAAGTTCAACCCGTCATTTCCTGATTGAAGTAAACCCACCCGCACGACCCTTGACAGAGGTCAACAAGGTCGCACGACTACCCTAAATCAATCACATCATATGCTTATGCAGATAAGCACTAATCAGCTACCGCACACTACGCCTTGACAGAGGTCAACAAACGCAGCACGAATACTAACCAGTACATATCTGAAATGACGGAGGGCTACGACAGGTTTTTCTGAAAACCTATTGCGTAATGAACTTGATATCGTTGTAGAATCAAATGATTTTGAAATGGAGTGCTTTTGAGGCTTTTCTAGTTTTGCTAAAGGAGTCACTCCCGGTGAAGGGATCGTCGGTCCTTTCCTCGTCGAATGAGGTGCGGGATATATCATATATATCACTGTGGAAAGCAAAAACACTTAAAAGTAATCAAAAGACAAACCGAGTGTGTAGCATCTGCCAGTTATTGCTAAAGGAGTCACTCCCGGTGAAGGGATCTCGGTCCTTTCCTTATCGAATAAGGTGCAGGATATATCATATATACCGCTGTGCAAAGCAAGAACTGTAGCTATCTGTTTTATTTTGAAATTCGATTCTACAACATCTTAGGTTTCTTTTATGTAAGTGCACGGCGGCGCCCCGGCCGTCAATCCGACGGCCAAACGCGGAAACGGTGGTAAACTTTTATTTTTGCGGACTTAGCAAACCGGCACCACCGCGCACTAAACTCCGGATCGTGCCATTAAACTAGTCTAAGCTATCTAGAGAGGGGGTAGAGAAATATACCATACGATCCGAGTCCTCCGGTCTTCATCTCCACTCCGATCTCCTCGCGGGATCTCCGTCCATCTCCTCCTCGTCGGAAAGGGCACCACGAAGCCGGGTACTTTTACGGGCTCCCACCTCAATACCGAGGCAACTCGCGCATGAAGCCGGCAAATCGACATGCTCAAGATATGCTGTAGGAAGTGTAGTGTAGAATCATAGTCTCTTTTGGGGTTTGGTTGCCATTTGTGGATGATGGAGGAAACAAGACAAGAAAAATGGTGCTTGCATTTTTCTTAACATGAAATGAGATCAATCAAATGAAACACTCTCAAGGATGAAGATGAAACTCTCTTCTTCTCTTTTCTTTCTCTCTTTCTTTTTCTCAACCATGAATAAAAACCTCTCATCAAGTGAGAGTTAAAAATGGTGGAGCAAAAACAATATGATAACAAGAGGGAGGTGAGTGTAGGATGCAAAAAATGGTGACCACAACCTAAAACATAATCATCACTAAATCAACATCAAACCTCTTTTCATTTCTAATCTCATAAAGCAAAGAAAAGAAAGAAAAAGGATCTCATCATGAAAAGCCATCATGATGCCACCAATATGCAAGATACCCCCTCCACAAATGTTATTTGCACAATTGCAAATAACACCCTCCATCTGAAAAGTCCGGCCGGGAAAGAACAAAGGAAAACCGGCCGGAACGGAATGCAAACTGGCAACTCCAGAAAACTGGTCCCGTAATAAATTACAGGAAAACCCCCATACTGTGCATACACACCCGCATCTGTATTCCGTCCGGATACAAATGCAATGAGACAAAATCTACACTGTACTATACTAGGATCCGGCTTAAACCAAAGCCGGCTAGTAATATCCGTCCGATCCTGATCCGTGCAATACCGCACGTATCTGATCGAACGCTGCCATATAACTATACGGCCACTAGTACAAAACCGTCCGATCCTGATCCGTGCAATACCGCACGTATCTGATCGGACCCTGCCATATCTCCATACGGCCTCTACAGCCTTTCGCCCGAAACTTGAGTAACTGAAAGTGTGGTGGACTCTAAAGACTCGTCAATACTATGGCTGTGGATTTAACCACTAGCACGTCAGAGGTATAAGCCAATACGTGACGGGCCACCAGCTATTGACCAAAAGGGACGTCGATGAGCGAACTCATCCTGACACCCTACTGAGCCTGTCAGTGACAATATCCGTGCAGTCCGGTCCGTTCGTCTATGAGTATCGCATGGCGGGCCTAGGGGGTTGGTAAAAGTCAGACCCCCAAAAGCGGTACAAGTCGTGTCGGAGTGTAGCCCAGAACACCCTGAGATACTACTGGAATACCTACCAGTAAATCTCCTTGCCTTGGCCAAGGACTTTGTGTAATGGCTCTTCTAGACACAGCACGACCTCACCCCCAATACCGGGAGAGACGAACCCCTGAAGATACGCTCACTGCCTCCATGTGGCTCGGGACTGTACCCAACTAAAACCTGTTTGCACGACTCCTTTGAGCCGTGGTAGGGTAGTAATCAAAGTACAGTGGGAACTCACACGAGACAAATGACGACCCCCAGGTCGATGAACTAACCTGCACACATGTCACCAGGGAACTGCCATCTGACGTCTGGTATATGACCAACTAGCATGTTCCCGGCGAGTCCTGTCCGGTGTACTCATAACCCAATGAGCACCTGTATATATCTTAGGTGATCCAACTGACACCAGTGGCTTGTGAGACCGGCCACCGCCCCTCGTCGGGGTCTCGACTGTATACACTAGTCTACTAATGGAGTATCGATGCCCGGTCTCGAAACTCCCACGACTAGGGACCTTTTAAGGATATGCTTGTAGACCCCCAGCTCCCACTTATATGATCGCCCTCATACTGCTGGTGGTCAAGCAAGAATCCTAGGGGCTCTATCAACGTGTAATAGCGACGTGTCATGTCACCTAAAACAGTACACGATGATAAAGGTAAACCAGATAGCATACTATCATCTCGAGTAAGACTGTCCTACCGGGATAGGTCCTCCCTCAATCATTACAATCACGTACCTGTGACCTAATAATTGACTCTGAGGGCACTATCTCCAACAATCTCCCACTTGCACTCAAGGCTAATTATTGCGATGTCGCATACTCACAGCCCGTGTGATACCGAACATCCAACTCCTCTACTAGTCAGTCTCACAAAGCTCGTTTGCGGAACTATTGCGTTCGAGGAATAGCCTCAGTGAGTGGATCCGCTTAGTTGTTTCTTTCTATGTCTCTCTATATCTCAAGTTCGCGGAGAAAGCCATCTCCCGAAAAGAGCAATACCTGTCTTAGAATGTGTCTGGATGTCTGATGGGACCTAGCTCATAAATGAACTCCAAATCCAAACTTCTTAGACTGTATCGTCAACTGAACTTAATCAGTATCCTGCGCGCCATGCCTCCCTCAGTATTGCCTTGGACCACCTGTCCAAAATACTGCCCCTCATCAGAAGGAAAACTATAACTCTGACAACCTCCTTGTCGTCCATGTCACCTTGGAAGCCTGGAATGATAACTGTCTCCTGAATGAGGCTGTCGTTATCATATCCCTAGAACATCCACTTATGTTCTAAAACTGCTTCCGATTGTTTCTCCAGGATTGGATTAATGTCAACTTATTGCATCTAGTGCAAGAACAACATCTGGTGTGGTACTTGACATCTCATGATTGACTCAATTGCCTAAGCAAGTGATCTGCCAATCATGCACGTCCCTCTCCCCTTTAGTTTGTAAGACACCTTTAGAGAGGGTGACTCCATTACCTGCAGGTACACTACCGTGCCAGGAGTCGTCCATCCTAAATACTCTTAGAATGCTTTCAAGTACCCTGATTGGGAAACCACCCAAATCTAGATCTAAAACCATAGATCTAGTAACCAGTATGTCTGATATAATGTCCAAGTCCTGTGTGGAGAAACCACTGTGTGACGACCAAAGTATAACCGATCGTAGTGTAGGAGTTTCTTTTCCTACTCTGTGTATATCATCCAAATACCAGGATATCACACCCTACTACCTTCTCAACAGATCCATCCCCTATTCTGATGAAGTCAAACCCATGACTGTCACGTCAGAAATAGATGATCTATCTCCGCTATATCTGCTCTAGTCTATAAATAGACATAAGCTACCTGTCCACCAATGCTTCCGCTGCTCCCACTGACTACGACAACCCTCTGGCAGAGTCATATAGACGTACACTTCTAAAACTAGTTTAGAATGACGCTATACTCATCCTCCCGCCGGGTCTCGCAGCCTGGAACAACAGCAATGGTAATTGTGGGTAAACAAGAACTTCCCTGTCACCGTCCTTGAGGCTACCGTAGTACCTCTCGGGTGCCTGAAGTTACCCACCTTATCTGCGGAGTGGCCAATGGAATGTCAATCCAGATTGAATCTTTAGGTTTCTTATCAAATCTTCAGTAATCGTTTGTGGTTCTGGAATCACTTCCAGTTCTACCATACTCCCACTACTGTTTTTGAAAAAATCCATTTTTAGTAAAACTGTGGCGAGTCTAGAACAATATTTCTACTGATCTGCCAGATGGTAGAAAGTCAACCCTCATCATAGCCTGGGTCAACCCACAAGCAGCCATTACAGAAACGTGCCTTGAGTTATCCAGAGTCTGGTTTTAATCATAAGCCGGACAACTCCCCGTACCTTAACAACGTTAAGATATGAACTGTTCTATATCCAATATAGAACCAGAGGCACAGATTTAATTGAACCAGATTCAAATCATGCAGCTATCTCCAGTGCATGTCAACTAAATGGAAGGAGGCCGATCAGCGTTACTCAACTTAGGAATGAATCCAATTATGGGTAACCCGAAAGAGAAGCAAGTTCTCTTAATCATTACTATCAACTGAATACCATATACAAGTATCTACATCTTCGATCACTTTGAAGAATCCCGATACTTGCAACACCTGGTTCTCTACTTTATTCTTATACCTATAACTTCTCAAAACTTCAACCCTGTGTTTCTACGAAACACCTGTCTAAGAACTAGAGAAGTCATAAGTAAACAGAATACAGTACGAGGACCAACCCCTCTGTCCTAGTGGACACTGGACAATATACAATACTCTGTATAAGTCCACTGAGTCTAACAACTCATTCACTGTGCGTCGTAGGTTGAAAACTGTACTTATGGTTAAGAAGAATTACACCGCTGTTTAATGCTCCTTACCTAACCATCCACTGATATAGGTAAATGTCGTAGACATAATTTCAGAAAGGTATATCTCACTCTATGAAAATAGACGTACAGATATATCAATTTGAAATTGGTGCATAACAGCGGATATTCAAAACCAAATATTTGCCGACCTGCAAACTACCCAGGTGACTTCCTCAAATATCACCGATTACAACGAATCCCGATATAATGAGGATGATCACCCAATTCCCAATAACTTACTCCCACTCATCATCTGTAAAACCATACAGATGTGAGAATCATACCTGGTAAATACATACCCTGGAGCAAGTGTCTAATCGGGAAATCAGTTTTCTTTTAACAGTACACAGTTGAACTGAAACATTGAAATGTTTCGATGGGGTATTCTGGTATTCCTAGTAATGCCTCTACCATTATCCAGATTCACAACTATAACCGTATAATTCTTTGCCACCTCTCCAAATCCCTTTATATGTCTTTAGTCATTACCTTCTGTACACCCCTTTAAGCCAAATGGTTTTCTTCCTTCCCTACCGTTCGGCACCAGCCTATGGTTTGGAAGAAGACTATCCAAAAAGCATAAAGGGTGTACTGTCCTAATCCTAGGAGCACTCGCAACGCGAGAGAAGGTGAAGATAAAAGACACCTGAATGTACTTTATTCCTATTTCTCCTGAACCAGGATCCATCCCCGAACTGGAACAAGTTCCTTTCGAGTTCGTATATAACCATACGATGGATTATCCAATAAAATGGGATCTTCGTAGTGATACGGAGTGTCCTGGAGAAATACAAAGGTGATTTAGGATTGGCGAAGAAATACTTGGTTTGGTCGTGAATATCTGTTGCAATTTACTTTGCCCTCTTACTAATCCCTTGCTTTGTCTTAACTTAATACCTTCTGCACACCATCGTTAGGATAATTGGTTTTCTTCATTCCCCACCGGTCGGCACCAGCCTAAGGTTTGGAAGAAGACAATCCAATTTGCGTAATAGGTGTACTACCCCTAAACCAAGGAGTACTCGTAACCTGAGAGAGGGTAAAAGGAAAAGACAACTGAATAATCCTATCCGTTTTCTCCAGAACCGGAAACCATCCTCGAATAAATTCTTTCGAGTTCGTATCTAACCATACGATGGTTTTGTCCAATGGAAGTGGACGTTCGTAGTAAAACGGGGTGTCCTGGAGAAAAGGGTAAAAGTAGGAGTGGCAATGAGGTTTGCAACTCTGACAATCCAAAAACCAGTGTTTAAGAAGGTTCGGTCAACTTGGTCACTGAGTCATAGTCTTAGGGTCGGGTCAAAAGGTCGCTGCCAGAGAAAGAGAGAAAAGAAACACTCAGCGTGCACTCTAACCTAGATCAGAATGGTTACCAATTTATCTAATCTGGAATCCTCCCACTGTACCTCAAATTCTCCTCCAAACCTGAAAGAAGAATTAGTCGGGGTCACCCGAGGAGTACACTAACTCATCAGTGGGAATCGGGATCCAACTCTCATCGCATGACAACGTGACGGAATCCGCTCACGGTATCACACTCCAGAAGGTATGCGCATATCTGGCAAGTTTCAGTACTTTTGAAACTCCCGATGTGATTTCTGCCCCATGCTCTTATGACCTTGGCGTGAGGTCAAAATATCATAAGTCACATGTCAAGTTCTGCCCGTCATTATCCAGGTTAATTTGAACCCACCCGTACATACCCTTGACGTAGGCCAAAATAGTAGTACGACTGTCCCAAACCAACGCATCTATCTATGCAACAGATAAATAACCGGCAGCTACCAAACACTATGCCTTGGCGTGAGGTCATAATACATAGCTTGAATACTACCGAATATTTAACTGAAATGACGGAGGGCTACGAATGGTTTCTGGCGAAAACCTTTAACGTAATGAACTTGATATCGTTGAAGGAACGGATAGCTTTTTAGAAAATATAGTGACGAAAACCTTTACTAAAGAGGTCACTCCCGGTGAAGGGATCTCGGCTCTTTCCCCGTAGAATGGGGTGCAGGATATTCCAAATGAATACCGCGATGCAAAGCAAAAGTAATCGGCTATAGTGAAGTTAATGCCCTGACGCAAACTTCTGTCCAAGGGGTCACTCCCGGTGAAGGGATCTCGGCCCTTGCCTCGTCGACTGAGGAGCAGGATATTCCAACTGAATACCACGATGCAAAACAAAAGTGAACGTCCTTGCAATAACAGCTTTTTGAAAAGTGTTCCAACAACATCAGATTAGGTTTGTTTTTAACTTGCATTGATCCGAATCAATGCAGTCCCATCAATTGATCACACCAAAAAGAACGAAAATATACTGATGTACGTATATGCCATCCGCATTCGCCACTGGGTCCCGTCATTACCCGTTAGGTTAGCTAACTAACGACAGAGCGGGGACTGGACTAGCGTGGATGCAAAACATATACAACATCTACTAATATATATACCAATATATTATATTCGCTCAAGGCGTGAATAAAATGCAACATCACAGAAATGTACAACATCACAGAAACAATACAGATATCTGGGATCCCCGGGTTTCACAGAGCCGCTGAAACCCGACGTTCCCCTGGTCGTGTGGATAGCCTGTGCAATGAAAACCTAGACCCCTACGGGCGCGGCAAGTCACCCGCCAAAACCTGAAGCGAGGCAGCCCCCTTCAGCACCGTGAATGGACCACCCAGCACTTCACGGAATCCGGTAACTTGGGCACCCCTCCTGGGTCAACCTGTACCCCCTATGAGTGCGGCGAGTAGCCCGCCAATCCTAGAGTGAAGCCCCCTCCGTCTCAATGCCATGAGATGCGGGCTTGTTGCCCTCCAGAACCCGGCTATCCGTGCACCCCTCCGCGGGGCAATCCTAGTACAGAAAGTAAAATATACATACACCGGGTACATCGACCGCAACCAGGTCGTGCCCTAAAATAATAATACAATCAGGCAGTGACGGCAGTCCACATGTCGGACGCTCGCCCCGCAATAACAAATGTACATAATACAACAAAGACTGTACTAGCATTGCATCCAGGCTATCCCCCACGACCGATCCGCAACAACACAGCAAATACATAGAACATCAACGTGAAAGTTACGTTCGCAAATCCGTCTAACCGGGCTATAGCAGTTAGACGGGATTTACCGATCGAGTGACATTCACGGTCGCAGATATAATGTAAATACTGTGAAAAATGTGTTTAAAATTTTCCGATTGACCAAAAATTAACAAGTGGGCCCTCAATCAAAACTGTAGCACTCACAGAAATCCTGGGCCCAATTTTAATATTCCAAAACCCATATTTTAAGTCAATAAGGCCTCTGTAAAAAATTGGTGACGTCATGTGAATAGTGCGCGGCGGAAGGGCCGCGGGAATGGGGTTTTCGCGGCGCTTCCGCGCTCCCACTGTGGAATTACTTCGTCGAATTTTTACAGAGCTCTTACATTTTCCAGTACATCAATAATTTACAACCTGAAAAATTTTTAGACTTCAAAAAATTTCAACAGAAACTGATGTGAAGGAAAAATACGGTTTTTGGAATTTTGGTCGATCGGAACTGCGAAACACATCAAACGAAGCTAGACGAAGTTAATGGCGAGGCTCTGATACCACTGTAAGTGCACGGCGGCGCCCCGGCCGTCAATCCGACGGCCAAACGCGGAAACGGTGGTAAACTTTTATTTTTGCGGACTTAGCAAACCGGCACCACCGCGCACTAAACTCCGGATCGTGCCATTAAACTAGTCTAAGCTATCTAGAGAGGGGGTAGAGAAATATACCATACGATCCGAGTCCTCCGGTCTTCATCTCCACTCCGATCTCCTCGCGGGATCTCCGTCCATCTCCTCCTCGTCGGAAAGGGCACCACGAAGCCGGGTACTTTTACGGGCTCCCACCTCAATACCGAGGCAACTCGCGCATGAAGCCGGCAAATCGACATGCTCAAGATATGCTGTAGGAAGTGTAGTGTAGAATCATAGTCTCTTTTGGGGTTTGGTTGCCATTTGTGGATGATGGAGGAAACAAGACAAGAAAAATGGTGCTTGCATTTTTCTTAACATGAAATGAGATCAATCAAATGAAACACTCTCAAGGATGAAGATGAAACTCTCTTCTTCTCTTTTCTTTCTCTCTTTCTTTTTCTCAACCATGAATAAAAACCTCTCATCAAGTGAGAGTTAAAAATGGTGGAGCAAAAACAATATGATAACAAGAGGGAGGTGAGTGTAGGATGCAAAAAATGGTGACCACAACCTAAAACATAATCATCACTAAATCAACATCAAACCTCTTTTCATTTCTAATCTCATAAAGCAAAGAAAAGAAAGAAAAAGGATCTCATCATGAAAAGCCATCATGATGCCACCAATATGCAAGATACCCCCTCCACAAATGTTATTTGCACAATTGCAAATAACACCCTCCATCTGAAAAGTCCGGCCGGGAAAGAACAAAGGAAAACCGGCCGGAACGGAATGCAAACTGGCAACTCCAGAAAACTGGTCCCGTAATAAATTACAGGAAAACCCCCATACTGTGCATACACACCCGCATCTGTATTCCGTCCGGATACAAATGCAATGAGACAAAATCTACACTGTACTATACTAGGATCCGGCTTAAACCAAAGCCGGCTAGTAATATCCGTCCGATCCTGATCCGTGCAATACCGCACGTATCTGATCGAACGCTGCCATATAACTATACGGCCACTAGTACAAAACCGTCCGATCCTGATCCGTGCAATACCGCACGTATCTGATCGGACCCTGCCATATCTCCATACGGCCTCTACAGCCTTTCGCCCGAAACTTGAGTAACTGAAAGTGTGGTGGACTCTAAAGACTCGTCAATACTATGGCTGTGGATTTAACCACTAGCACGTCAGAGGTATAAGCCAATACGTGACGGGCCACCAGCTATTGACCAAAAGGGACGTCGATGAGCGAACTCATCCTGACACCCTACTGAGCCTGTCAGTGACAATATCCGTGCAGTCCGGTCCGTTCGTCTATGAGTATCGCATGGCGGGCCTAGGGGGTTGGTAAAAGTCAGACCCCCAAAAGCGGTACAAGTCGTGTCGGAGTGTAGCCCAGAACACCCTGAGATACTACTGGAATACCTACCAGTAAATCTCCTTGCCTTGGCCAAGGACTTTGTGTAATGGCTCTCCTAGACACAGCATTTTATTTCATTAATCACATTAATGAAGTCCCATCATTTAAGTACCTAAACATCACAGATAAATACGACGTACACTTATACCATCTGCATTCGCCTCGATGTCCCCTCGTGCACCGTTAGGTTAGGTAACTAACGGCAGAGCGGGGCAGGGCTAGCGCGGGTGTAAAACATAAGTAACGCCTATATAATATATCATATATACTATATACTGTATCTATCACAGAACATCACATGATCACATCACAGATATCGCAGCAGAAGAAACATATGAAATATTGGATATATTAGGACGTCCGTGTTTTCAATACGAGCCAGTATAAAACACGGATTCCACGGTCGTGATGAATAGCCAAACCCACACCCCTAGACCCCTACGAGAGCGGCAAGCAACCCTACCAATTCTAGAGTTAGGAGACCCAGACTCGACTCCTCGAGTTGGTCTCCCACTGGACTCCAGAACCCGGTTACTTGTGCTCCCCTCCTTGGGTCTATCCTAGTGCGGAAAAGAAAATAATATACATCAACGGTGACAACTTCCGCAACCTGGAAGCGCCCCAAGAAAAGAATATTACATACAAGTTTTTTTACATGAATGAAAATGAAAAACACTCATCTCACATAAAAAACCCCGGCTATTCAAACACAACGATCCAATATAACATATCCAGCAACACATAACATCACATGTCATCAACGTAAGTAAATATGCGCATCCCAATTGTCGTTGACATATAGCAACGAAACCGGCGATATCACATATTACACTTACGGTCACAGAAAAGAAAGTGTAAAACTACAACAGTTGGAATCCGCAAACTCTTTAGACATCGCATGCCTAATCAAATGAATTCTTTAGACATCGCATGCCTAACAATTATAAACCCCGCATTTTAGTCTCAAAATCGAAAACTCTTTTCAATATCAAGTCGGGCAATTCAACAAGATTCCCGACATCCTGATCGAATGCTCGTCGCAAACTTTAGTAGACGGCCGCACCCCCGACGCCGTCGACGAAGTGCACCAAGGCGGAACACCGCCACCGCGAGCACCCGAACGGATGCTTTCGGCGACGGGGTTCTCCTACAGTCACTTGGTCGGGGCTATGGGGTGAGGCTGTCTATTAAGTTTACCCGGCGAGTATTCGCGTACACTACATGATTGCGACGGACTTTTGATCACATCAAAATTCCGTGGCCACCGATCAAGTAAGACTAAACTGCTATGTTTATAACATTCATTCAGTTATCTCATAACTTCTTGTGAATTCCAATTATTGTATCCCATTCCAGATAATTAGAAAATGTTAAACTTTCCGATCGAACATTCAAACACCCAAGTTTTCCCGATATAGCTCAACACATGAAACAAGTCTAAAAACATTCAGTCCATACCTCAGTACCAACGGTCCAGCCGTAGAAGGGTCAAGCCAACGCCTCACATGTGGCTCGCCGTACTGCCCCAAACCCTAAGGTTCAAAGGGCAGTTCAAGACGGTCACATAATCGAGTTAAGGTTTGTTGTCTTCTAGAGAGTCCATCGCGTTACTTGCACTACTTAGAACGTCTTTAAACCACGGAAAAATCCAACACTTGGAAATTTCCCGACAGGGGAAAATTTGGGTATTTATATCCGGTCGAACTTTTTAACATATTCTAAAATTTATCCGGAAAGCCACATAGACAAAATCTGATACCCCGATCGAAACACCGAATCCCCAATACAACCCAGAAAATACAACTCTGGAAAAAATATTAATAATTCCCAGGAAAACCAGCACATAAAACTAAGAATTACTGTGCAGAATTAGACGCACAAAACGACAACATAGCCGCGGAACCACCGCACAAGCCAGCTTGTGCCGCGGTTCCGCCGCGCAACAGTGGAATCATGGACACGTGTTGCACAGTAATTCTTAGGATTCCCTGCTGATTTTTCTGCATATTTTTATTTTCGAAAAATCCACATTTTACAGAAATGTCCAGAGAGCATGTTTAGGGTTTGGGTTTCGGGTCGATCGGACTTCAAACTCCGTCTAGACTTCGCCTAAGGCTCTAGCTAGACTCTGATACCACTGTAGGGTTCCTAGGCACTCTCAAGAGGTCTCACAAGGCATCAACCATGCCAATTTCAAATTTTAACGGTGCCGAGAAACCCTAATACGGATCGTTAACTAGATATTTAGGCGAAAAAGCAACTAGTAAACTACTTTACTAAGAGAATACGGAAATACAACCGTTGTAGATCCGTTCCTCTACCTCCACGGCTCCGTGATGAAGTCCTCTCCGCTGTCCAAATCAAATCCCGGGCTCTAGCGTCGGCTTCATCGGAGAAAGAGCGGGCTAGGTCATCGACGACGTGCCGAAGATGATCTACGTCGAGGCATCGCTAGATCAAGCTCCAACTTCACCAAGTCTAGAAAAAGTGTGAAGGAAACACACTCTACTACTTGGCAAGAGGTAGAGGATGAAGAAATAGGAAGTGGGTTCACTTTAGAATTGGATTTCTCACTCTTTTTCATCAATCACCATTGATGAAGAAAGGTTTTCTTCAACTTCAAGAAGAAGAAGAAGAAGATGATAATATTATGATAAGTCTTGTGGAATAATTGAAAAAGAATTATCTTTATCATAACTTGAACCATGGTTTGATGTAGAGAGTTAACTCAAGTTAGATGAATGGTTAGGGTTTGAAGAAGAAGACAAAAAGGTTACATGAGTCAAAGTTGCATGAAGCTTCATGAAGCTTCATGTAAGAAAGCAACCTTTTTATTTTCTTTTCACTTTTTCTTTTAATCCAAATTAAAAGATAAATGAATAAATGAATAAGAAATAAAACCCTAACCATTTACTTAACCAAGGTTTAACTCTTTACACAAAACCTAGTAAACATGTATCATCAAACATGATACAATCATTTGCACAAAAAGTATATCACATATACAACTTGTACATCCAAGTGAGAAAATCGATTTAAAGTGAACCAATACTAGTTAATGCAAAGTAATATATCAAATATATAATTATACATTAAATCATTAAATCAACACTTGATTTAACGATCCGGTCATATCGCATATAACCGACTAGTATCCTATGTATCGGTTTATCGAATCAATCCTCGATTCGATAACTAGGTTATATCGCATACAACCATTCGACACATTCATCGCGAGAATAGAATACGGTATCACATACGCGCATTATTCTCGGTCCCGCACATATCTCATATGCGCTCCTATTTCGTTTCGCTTGAGCCAGGAAACCTCTGTGTAGGACTCTAAAGACTCGTCAATACATCGGCAGCAGATGATGATCATATCAAACATCCACAAGCCACAAGCGGTCTGCTAAACGTAACGGCCACCCGGGTATTGAACGATCAGAAGATCGACGAGCAAGCCCGCTCACACTCCAGTGAATCCAACCAGTAACACTACCGTACAGTCCGATCTGATCGTCTGATATGTCGCATATCTC
The DNA here is from genome assembly GCA_030015575.1 of Agapanthus africanus. Lineage (NCBI taxonomy): Eukaryota > Viridiplantae > Streptophyta > Magnoliopsida > Asparagales > Amaryllidaceae > Agapanthus > Agapanthus africanus. The sequence goes on from CM057345.1 coordinate 502,885,439, forward strand.
GCCTAGGGGTGGTAAACGTCAGACCCCAATAGCTCGATAAGTCGTGTCGATATGAGGTCTATAACAGTTCGAGAAACTACTGGTAACACTTACCAGTAAATCTCAGCAACCCTGGCCAGGGATTTCCGGTTATAGCCAATCGAACACAGCGCAACATCAACTCCCTATACCGGGAGAGATGAATCCCCTCCTATCGCTCATTGCCTCCATGTGACTCGGGACTGTACCCAAAAACCACCGTTTTGCACGCCCTCTTGGACGTGGTAAGATGGAAATTAAAGCACAGTGGGAACCACACAAGACTCTATGACGATCTCGGGTCAACAGACTACTATGTACCAGTGTCACCAGAGAACTGCCATCTGACGTAAGGTATAATACCATCTGGGAATTCTCGGCGAGTCTGTCCAGTGTACCCAGTCTCTACTGAGCACCCGTATATCATCTCTGATATCAAACACCAATGGATATGGGATCATCCATCGCCCATCTGTATGGGTCGAGAAGGTATACGCTAGTCTACTCTGGTATATCGATGCCCCGTCTCGATATACCCACGACTAGGGACCTTGAAGGATGTACTTATGGATTACCATGTCCCCACTAGTATGATCCGCATCATAGTCCAGATAGTCAAGTACATATCCTAAGGGCTTTACCAACATGTAACAGAGAGACAATCAGTGTACACGTTAAGGTAAAGAGCAACCAGATAGCATACTATCATGTCGAGCAAGAAAGTCCTCCCTATATATGTCCCAGCATCCACTACAATATACATCCTATGTATAGTAATGGCCTCTAGGGCATACATATAACTAACAATTACTAGCCGGCTTGACCTTTTGGTGTTATGATTGGTTGGTTGAGTGTTGGACTTTCCTTGTGATAATTTCTTCTCTTGATCTCATTTGACTCTCCCTTGTATTATTGTTCTTCTCTCTTGAATTTTGATTCACCCTACACCATGAGCATGGCCGGCCAAAGAGGAGAGAAGGGGCTGTCCAAAATTTTTTGGTGGGGTTTTTGGTTCTTTGGTATTGCACAAAATCCATTTAGCTCCATCTCCAAAACTCCATTCCTCCACCATCTCAAAAGGCAACTCCATACATACCCCAAATAAGATATAGATCTCTATACTATTCTACAGCAAATCTTAGGCACGTCGACTCGCCAACTTCATGCCCGAGTTGCCTCGGTATAGAGGTGGGAGCCCGTAAAAGAAGCAGGCGACGTGGTGCCCTTCCGACGAGCAGGTGGAGACCGGACATTCCGCGGGAGATCGGGACGACGGCGAGAAGACCGGAGGACACGGATCGCTCGGTATATCTCTCTTCCCCATCTTGTAGTTAGCTAGGACTAGTTAATGGCCCGATCCGGGTTCTAGTGCGCGGTGGTGCCGGTTCAAGAAAAATTAAAGTTAACCATCGCTTCCGCATTTGGCCTCGGGATGGAGGCCGGGGCGCCGCCGTACACTTACAGTGGTATCAGAGCCTCGCCATTAATATAGTCTAGTTTTGTCTAATGTGTTTTACATTTCCGATCGAACAATTTTCCAAAAACCGTATTTTTCTTCACATCAGTTTCTGTCGAAATTTTTTGAAGTCCAAAAATTTTTCAGGTTGTCTCAAAATGATGTGCAGGGAATTATAAGAGTTCTGTGAAAATTTGGGCTCGTGAACAGTCCAAACCACCGCGGAACCGCGGCCAAACCCATGCTTGGGCCGCGGTTCCGCCGCTACTTGAACTGTTCAGTCCCCCAAAATTTTACAGAATGCTCCTGAGTGGAAAATAGGTTTTCTGGAATATTATTTTTGGGCCCAGAATTTCTTGATGTGCTACAGTAGTACTTGGGGGCCCACTTGGTAAAATTTGATTGATCGGATATTTTAAACACATTATTTCACAGTATTTACATTATATCTGCGACCGTGAATGTCACTTGATCGGTAAATCCTGTCTAACTGCTATAGCCCGGTTAGACGGATTTACGAACGTGACTTTCACGTTGATGTTCTGTGTATTGCTGTGATGTTGCGGATTGGTCGTGGGGGATAGCCTGGATGCAATGCTAGTACAGTTTTTGTTGTATTATGAACATTTGATATTGCGGGGCGAGCGTCCGACATGTGGACTGCCGTCACTGCTTGTTTGTATTATTATTTTGGGGCACGGCCAGGTTGCGGTCGATGTACCCGTTGTATGTATATTTTACTTTCTGTACTAGGATTACCCCAAGGTGGGGTGCACGGATAGCCGAGTTCTAGAGGGCAACAAGCCCGCATCTCATGGCATTGAGACGGAGGGGGCTTTACTCTAGAATTGGCGGGTTGTTCGCCGCACTCGTAGGGGGTACAGGTTGACCCAGGAGGGGTGCCCAAGTTACCGGATTCCGTGAAGTGCTGGGTGGTCCATTCACGTTGCTGAAGGGGGCTACCTTGCTTCAGGTTTTGGCGGGTAACTTGCCGCACCCGTAGGGGTCTAGGATTTCATTGCACAGGCTATCCACACGACCAGGGGAACGTCGGGTTTCAATAGTGGCTCTGTGAAACCCGGGGATCCCAGATATCTGTATTGTTCTGTCATGCTGTACATTTCAGTGATGTTACATTTTATCATGCCTTGAGCGAATATAATATATTGGTATATATATTAGTAGATGTTGTATATGTTTTGCATCCGCGCTAGTCCAGTCGCCGTTCTGTCGTTAGTTAGCTAACCTAACGGGTAATGACGGGACCCAGTGGCGAATGCGGATGGCATATACGTACGTCATATTATTTTTGTTCTTTATGGTGTGATCAATTGATGGGACTGCATTGATTCGGATCAATGCAAGTTAAAAACAAACCTAATTTGATGTTGTTGGAACGCTTTTCAAAAAGCTGTTATTGCAAGGACGTTCTTTTTTGTTTAGCATCGTGGTATTCAGTTGGAATATCCTGCTCCTCAGTCGACGAGGCAAGGGCCGAGATCCCTTTACCGGGAGTGACCCCTTGGACAAAAAGTTTGCGTCAGGGCAATAACTTCACTATAGCCGATCACTTTTGCTTTGCACCGTGGTTTTCAGTTGGAATATCCTGCACCTCATTCTACGGGGAAAGAGCCGAGATCCCTTCACCGGGAGTGACCTCTTTAGCAAAGGTTTTCGTCACTATATTTTTATAAAGCTATCCAGTTCCTTCAACGATATCAAGTTCATTACGTTAAAGGTTTTCGCCAGAAACCATTCGTAGCCCTCCGTCGTTTCAGACGGGTAGCACGTAGTATTCATGCTATGTTTGTTGGCCTTCGTCAAGGCATAGTGTATGGTAGCTGCTTGTTACCTTTCTGCTGCATAGATAGATGCGTTGGTTTGGGACAGTCGTATAGCTTTGTTGGCCTTCGTCAAGGGCTTGTACGGGTGGGTTCAAATTAACCTGGACAATGACGGGTAGAACTTGACATGTGACTTATGATTTGTTGGCCTTCGTCAAGGTCATAAGAGCATGGGCAAAAATCACATCGGGAGTTTCAAAAGAACTGAAACTTGCCAGATATGCGCATACCTTCTGGAGTGTGATGACGTGAGCGGATTCCGTCACGTTATCATACGATGATAGTTGGATCCCGATTCCCACTGATGAGTTAGTTTACTCATCGGGTGACCCTGACTAATTCTTCTTTCAGGTTTGGAGGAGAATTTGAGGTACAATGGGAGGTTTCCAGATTAGATAAATTGGTAACCATTCTGATCTAGGTTAGAGTGCACGCTGAGTGTTTCTTTTCTCTCTCCATGGCAGCGACCATTGACCCGACCCTAAGACTATGACTCAGTGACCAAATTTAACCGAACCTTCTTAAACACTGGCTTTTGGATTGTCAGAGTTGCAGACCTCATTGCCACTCCTACTTTTACCCTTTTCTCTAGGACACCCCGTATTACTACGAACGTCCACTTCCATTGGACAAAACCATCGTATGGTTATATACGAACTCGAAGGGATTTATTCGAGGACGGTTTCCGGTTCTGGAGAAAACGAATAGGACTATTCAGTTGTCTTTTCCTTTTACCTTCTCTCAGGCTGCGAGTACTCCTTGGTTTAGGAGATAGTACACCTATTACGCAAATTGGATAGTCTTCTTCCAAACCTTAGGCTGGTGCCGAACGGTGGGGAATGAAGAAAACCAATTAGCATAACAATGGTGTGCAGAAGGTATTAAGTTAAGACAAAGCAAGGGATTAGTAAGAGGGCAAAGTAAATTGCAACTGATATTCATGACCAAACCAGGTATTTCATTACCACTCCCAAATCGCATTTATATTTCTCCAGAACACTCCGTATCACTACGAAGATCCACAGTTTATTGGATACTCCATCGTATGGTTATATACGAACTCAAAAGGAACTTCTTCCAGTTCGGGGATGGATTCAGGTTCAGGAGAAATAGGAATAAGGTTTATTCGGTTGTCTTTTATCTTCACCTTCACTCGCATTGCGAGTGCTCTTAGGATTAGGACAGTACACCCATTATGCTTATTGGATAGTCTTCTTCCAAACCATAGGCTGGTGCCGAACGGTAGGGAAGGAAGAAAACCATTTGGCCTAAAGGGGTGTGCAGAAGGTAATGACTAAAGACATATAAAGGGATTTGGAGAGGTGTCAAAGAATTATACGGTTACATTCGTGCATCTGGAAGAGGCATTACTAGGAATACCGGGATACCCCATCGAAACATTTCAATGTTTCAGTTTCATTGTGTACTGTTAAGGGAAAACTGATTTCCCAATTAGTCTTTACTCCAGGGTATGTATTTACCAGGTATGATTCTCTCATCTGTATGGTTTTACAGATGATGAGTGGGAGTAAGTTATTGGGAATTGGGTGATCATCCTCATTATATCGGGATTCGTTGTAATCGGTGATATTTGAGGAAATCACCTGGGCTGTTTGCCGGTCGGCAAATATTTGGTTTTGAATATCCGCTGTTATGCACCAATTTCAAATCGATATATTTGTACGTCTATTTTCATAGAGTGAGATATACCTTTTTGAAATTATGTCTGTGACATTTACTTATATCAGTGGATGGTTAGGTAAGGAGTATTAAACAGCGGTGTAATTCTTCTTAACCATAAGTACAGTTTTCAACCTACGACACACAGTGAATGAGTAATCAGACTCAAGGGACTTATACAGAGTATTGTATGTTGTCCAGGGTCCATCAGGACAGAGGGGTTGGTCCTCATACTATATTCGGTTTACTTATGACTTCTCTAGTTTTTAGACAGGTGTTTCGTGGAAACACAGGGTCCGAATTTTGAGAAGTTATAGGTATTTGAATAAAGTAGAGAACCAGGTATTGCAAGTATCGGGATTCTTCAAAGTGATCGAAGATGTAGATACTTGAGTATGGTATTCAGTTGATAGTAATGATTTAAAAGAACTTGCTTCTCTTTCAGGTTACTCATAATTGGAAGCATTCCTAAGTTGAGTAACGCTGATTGGCCTCTCTCCATTTAGTTGACATGCACTGGAGATAGCTACATGATTTGAATCGGGTTCAATTAAATCAGTTCCTCTGGTTCTATATTGGATATAGAACAGTTCATATCTTAACGTTGTTAAGGTACGGGGAGTTGTCCGGCTTATGATTAAAACCAGACTCTGGATAACTCAAGGCACGTTTCTGTAATGGTTGTTTGTGGGTTGACCCAGGCTATGACGAGGGTTGACTTTCTACCATCTGGAAGATCAATAGTGATATTGTTCTTGACTCGCCACAGTTTTAATAAAAATGGATTTTTTTCAGAAAACAGTAGTGGGAGTATGGTAGAACTGGAAGTGATTCCAGAACCACAAACGATTACAGAAAATTTGATAAGAACCTAAAGATTCAATCTGGTTTGACATTCCATTGGCCACTCCGCAGATACAGTGGGTAACCTCAGGCACCCGAGAGGTACTTCGGTATGCTCAAGGTCGGTGGCAGGCAGGTTCTTGTTTACCCACACTTACCATTGCTGTTGTTCCAGACTGTGAGACCCGGCAGGAGGATGAGTATAGCGTCGTTCTAAACTTGCTTTAGAAGTGTACGTTTATATGACTCTGCCAGAGGGTTGTCGTAGTCAATGGGAGCAGCGGAAGCATTGGTGGACAGGTGGCTTATGTCTATTTATAGACTAAAGCAGATATAGCGGAGACAGATCATCAATTTCTGATGTGACAGTCATAGGTTTGACTTCATCAGAATAGGGGATGGATCTATTGAGAAGGTAGTAGGGTGTGATATCATGGTATTTGGATGACATACACAGAGTAGGAAGTGATATTCCTACACTACGATCGGTTATACTTTGGTCGTCACACAGTGGTTTCTCCACATGGGACTTGGACATTATATCAGACATACTGGTTACTAGATCTATGGTTTTAGATCTAGGTTTGGGTGGTTTCCCAATCAGGGTACTTAGACAGCATTCTAAGAGTATTTAGAATGGACGACTCCTGGCACGGTAGTGTACCTGCAGGTGATGGAGTCACCCTCTCTAAAGGTGTCTTACAGACTAAAGGGGATAGGGGTGTGCATGATTGGCAGATCACTTGCTCAGGCAATTGAGTCAATCATGAGATGTCAAGTACCACACCAAATGTTGTTCTTGCACTAGACACAATAAGTTGACATTGATCCTGGAGAAACAGTCGGAAGCAGTTTTAGAACATAAGTGAATGTTCTAGGGATATGATAACGACAGCCTCATTCGGGAGACGGTTATCATTCCAGGCTTCCAAGGTGACCTGGACGACAAGGAGGTTGTCAGAGTTATAGTTTTCCCTCTGACGAGGGGCAGTATTTTGGACAGGTGGTCCAAGGCAATACTGAGGGAGGCATGACGCAGGATACTGATTAAGTTCAGTTGACGATACAGTCTAAGAAGTTTGGATTTGGAGTTCATTTATGAGCTAGGTCCCATCAGACATCCAGACACATTCTAAGACAGGTATTGCTCATTTCGGGAGATGGCTTTCTCCGCGAACTTGAGATATAGAGAGACATAGAAAGAAACATCAAAGCGGATCCACTCACTGAGGCTATTCCTCGAATGCAATAGTTTCGCAAACGGGCTTTGTGAGACTGGCTAGTAGAGGAGTTGGGTGTTCGGTATCACACGGGCTGTGAGTATGCGACATCGCAATAATTAGCCTTGAGTGAAAGTGGGAGATTGTTGGAGATAGTGCCCTCAGTGTCAATTATTGGATCACAGGCACGTGATTGCAATGATTGAGGGAGGACATGTCCCAGTAGAACAGTCTTACTCGAGATGATAGTATGCTATCTGGTTTATCTTTATCATCGTGTACTGCTTTAGGTGACCTGACATGTCGCTATTACACGTTGATAGAGCCCCTAGGATTCTTGCTTGACCACCAGCAGTATGAGGGCGATCATATAAGTGGGAGCTGGTAGTCTATAAGCACATCCTTAAAAGGTCCCTAGTCGTGGGAGTTTCGAGACAGGGCATCGATACTCCAGAGTAGACTAGTGTATACAGTCGAGTCCCCGACGAGGGGCAGTGGCCGGTCTCACAAGCCACTGGTGTTAGTTGGTTCACCTAAGATGTATACAGGTGCTCATTGGGTTATGAGTACACCGGACAGGACTCGCCGGGAACATGCTAGTTGGTCTTATACCTGACGTCAGATAACAGTTCCCTGGTGACATGTGTACAGGTTAGTTCATCGACCTGGGGATCGTCATTTGTCTCGTGTGAGTTGCCACTGTACTTTGATTACTACCCTACCACGCTCAAAGGAGACGTGCAAACAGGTTTTAGTTGGGTACAGTCCCAAGCCACATGGAGGCAGTGAGCGGATCTTCAGGGGTTCGTCTTTCCCGGTATTAGGGGTGAGGTCGCGCTGTGTCTAGGAAAGCCATTACACGAAGCCCTCGGCCGAGGCAGGAGATTTACTGGTAAGTATTCCAGTAGTATCTCAGGGTGTTCTGGGCTACACTCCGACACGACTTGTACCGCTTTTGGGGGTCTGACTTTACCAACCCCCTAGGCCCGCCATGCGATGCTCATAGACGAACGGACCGGACTGTACGGATATTGTCACTGACAGGCTCAGTAGGGTTTCAGGATGAGTTCGCTCATCGACGCCCCTTTTGGTCAATGCCTGGTAGCCCGTTACGTATTGGCTTATACCTCTGACGTGCTAGTGGTTAAATCCACAACCAAGGTGTTGACGAGTCTTTAGAGTCCCCCACATTCAGTTGCTCAAGTTTTCGGGCGGAAAGCTGTAGAGGCCGTATGGAGATATGGCAGGGTCCGATCAGATACGTGCGGTATTGCACGGATTAGGATCGGACGGATATTACTAGCCGGCTTTGGTTTAAGCCAGATCCTAGTATAGTACAGTGTAGATTTTGTCTCATTGCATTTGTATTTCGGTCGGAATACAAATGCGGGTGTGTATACACAGTATCGGGGTTTTCCTGTAATTTATTACGGGACCAGTTTTCTGGAGTTGCCAGTTTGCTTTCCGTTTCGGCCATTTTCATTTGTATCTTTCAATGGCCGAAGATTGGTGGAGGAGGGCTTATTTGCATTTGTGCAAATAAGCATTTGTGGAGGGGGTCTTTGCATATCCTTGTATCATGATAGTTCCACCATCACATTGACTTCTTAGGTCATGATGGTTCATGATGGCTTGACCTTTTGGTGTTATGATTGGTTGGTTGAGTGTTGGACTTTCCTTGTGATGATTTCTTCTCTTGATCTCATTTGACTCTCCCTTGTATTATTGTTCTTCTCTCTTGAATTTTGATTCACCCTACACCATGAGCATGGCCGGCCAAAGAGGAGAGAAGGGGCTGTCCTAAATTTTTGGGTGGGGTTTTTGGTTCTTTGGTATTGCACAAAATCCATTTAGCTTCATCTCCAAAACTCCATTCCTCCACCATCTCAAAAGGCAACTCCATACAAACCCCAAATAAGATATAGATCTCTACACTATTCTACAGCAAATCTTAGGCACGTCGACTCGCCAACTTCGTGCCCGAGTTGCCTCGGTATAGAGGTGGGAGCCCGTAAAAGAAGCAGGCGACGTGGTGCCCTTCCGACGAGCAGGTGGAGACCGGACATTCCGCGGGAGATCGGGACGACGGCAAGAAGACCGGAGGACACGGATCGCTCGGTATATCTCTCTTCCCCATCTTGTAGTTAGCTAGGACTGGTTAATGGCCCGATCCGGGTTCTAGTGCGCGGTGGTGCCGGTTCAAGAAAAATTAAAGTTAACCATCGCTTCCGCATTTGGCCTCGGGATGGAGGCCGGGCCGCCGCCGTGCACTTACAGAGTTACTCCTGGAAGAGTTTTACACATTACAATTAGCCGATCTAGTAGGTGTCTAGAAAGGTGTCAACGGGGTTACGCCCCTAGGAAAATGAGGTTTACTTTAATTAGGTCCGTGCGAAAGCACGGGTAACCTCCCTCAAAGTACCGGTACTGGCCTGGCTGAAAGATTGGCGAACTTGTAGCGTGTAATTAATCCCAGCTAGTCTTTCCTTATAGGGTTTGAAGGAAGATTTGACTAAAACAGTGGGAGATATCCTGATTAGATATATTAATAACCAATCTAATCTTGCAAGAGCATACGCTGAGTGTTTTCTTCTCTCTCTCTCTCTCCAGGTAGCGACCATGTCACGCCTTAATCAAGATAATAATACGGATGTATTGACCGAACCCGCTTGTTATACTGCGCTAGGGAACGTTGGTCCCGCTCCAACTTATAATTGTTATAAGACAGAGCAGGAAATTGGGGATTGCCAGAATTCCCGTGTCGCCCAAACGAAGAAAGAGCATGCTGATGCATCTTCTTCGGGTGTGTTCATTACACAGAACTATTTCTCAATATCCTTTACGTCCTGGGTATTTGATACCGGATCAGGATCCCACATATGTAATTTGTTATATGGGCTGCAGATAGGTAGAGAACTGAGAACGGGTGATAAGTTTCATGAGATAGAAACGGTGCAAGTGTTGCAGCCAAGTCTGTTGGTAGCCTGTATTACCAGAATACATTGATTCTGAACGAATGTTATTAGATACCGAACCTGATATACAACATCATATCAAGTATCTTTATTTAATAAAGAAGGGTATAATTTTGTATTGTTGGATAATGTTTTGAACATTTCCTATATCAAGAGTTGATCAGTTCAGGTACGTTATCTAAAAGCATATACGTTCTAAATCAAACTACAGTTCTTAGTGTACAGAACACACAAGAGGAAGAGTTCAGAAATGAACGAATCCTTCTTAAGGTATTGTAGACTGGGTCATATCAATGTGACCCGACTAGCTAAGTTACATCTAGATGCATATTTAAATTAGCTTGAATTTACATCTTGTGAAACTTGCCGATCATGTCACAAAGATAAGATGACCATAGCTTTGTTTATTGGAAACAGAGAAAGAGTTAGTGAACTCTTGGGATTGATACATAATGATGTATGTAATGTCCCCAGTCTACACATGCCAGTACTGGTTCTTTGTACTTCATTACATTCACTGATTATCTCTCAAGATTCGGACATATGTTCCTGTTGAAACACAAGTCTGAACCTTTTGAGAAATTCAATGAATATGAGTTAGAAGTAGAGAACCAAAACGGGTATAAGTATTATATCCTTTGATGTGATCAGGGAGGAGAATACTTGAGCACGGGGTTCCTGAACTATTCTAAAGGAGAATGAGATTCTCTCTTAGCATTACTCCTCCGTATACACCACTGCACCTCGGTGTATCGGAGCAGAGCAAACACACCCTATTAGATATGGTGCGCTCTATGATGAGTACTACTGAGTTTCCTATTTCCTTTTGGGAGTTATGCACTTGAGAAGCTGCATACCTATTGAATAGGGTTCAAATCAAATCAGTTTCCTACCACTTCATATGTGATATGGAATGGGAAGAGCCCATATCTTAAGTATGTTAAGATTTGGGGTTGTCCGGCCTATGTCTAAAAGCATAATCTGGACAAGCTCGAGGCAAAGTCAGTTCTGTAGAAGTTTGTTGGATATCCCAAGCATTCGCAAGGGAATATCTTCTACCAAACCGAGGAACAAAAGATGTTTTGTTTCTCAGCATGCCACCTTTGTGAAAGGGAATTTCTTGTGAAGAAATTAGTGGTCATGAGGTAGAACTGAAAAGAGTTCTAGCTATACAAACTGCAGCTGATGATTTTGTAGAACCAAAGGATTCAGTAATTTCCAACGAACCTCAGCCTCTCCGCCGGTCTAGTAGGGTTCCTCATCCACTTGAGAGATACTTCGGTTTCTCTATGACAGTGGGAGCGAGGATTGCATCATGAGGTGATGACCTAACTAGTTTCGAGCAGGCCATCAGGAGTGGGACTCTGTAAGAATGGCTAGATGCTAAGCGATTTGAGATGGAATCCTTATACACTAACAAAGTATGGACTTTGGTTGCTCTATCTGAAGGGTTAAATCCCCATCAAGAGCAAGTATATCTTGAGAAGATTACTTGGTGTACATGGAAAAGTTGAGACTTTCAAAGCTATGCTTAAGTCCACCCAGAACCTACTTGCAATTGCTACATACCATGACTATGATATCTGGCGGTTGGATGTCATGACAGCTTTTCTAAATGATGTTTTGGAAGAGAGCGTCTATAAGTACACAGCCAGAGAGCTTCGTAGAAAGTGGGAGCAGCGGAAACGTGTGCAAGTTTCTTTATGGGATAAAGCAGGCATCGCAGAGTTGGAACGTTTGTTTTGATGTGGTAGTCAAAGAGTTTGACTTCATCAAAATGGTAGATGAACCTTGTATATACAAAAAGGTAGTAGGGAGTATGGTGGTGATCCTCGTAGAGTACGTAAATGACATACTCTTGATAGGAAAGGAGTTTCCTATGCTACGCTCGGTCAATCTCCGCTTATCACAAGAATTCTCCATATAGGATCAAAGCGATACCTCCTAAATCCTGGGTTTTGGATCTATGAGATAGATTTAATTGGATGTTAGGATTCTCACTAGGTGTAGTGAGATGGTATCAATAGATCCTGGGGAGAATCACTGGAAAAATTCCAGGGTGATAAGGACGGCTGAATGTCAGTCACAGGCATTGTCTTTACCCTTAGTGGAGGGACGGTATGTTGGAAGAGTTCCAAGCTAGATACCGTGACATACTAGACGATAAAGGCAGGATAAATCACTACCAAGGATGCTACCAAAGAAATAGTCTGGATATATATAAGTTCATGAGATGAACTTCGTTCCAACTATTGTGTGACAATGGAGTTATGGCTTTGGCCTAGGAACCCCCGTCCCATCAGAAATCCAGATATAATTCTAAGGCAGTATCACCTGATCATGGAGATGGTTGATCTCTAGGGAGATCGAGGTTAGGAGAGTAGACACAGAGGACAACAGCGCAGAGCCACTCACAAAAGCCTATTTCCCAGTAGAGACTTTTTTGGGATGGTTGAGTATGAGATATTTCAACCACAGCTGATTGTTGGGTATGCGATACCACAATAGATGGCCCTAGTGCAAGTGGAAGATTGTTAGTTATATGTATGCCCTAGAGGCCACTACTGTACATACGATATATATTGTAGTGGATGCTTGGACATATATAGGGAGGACTTTCTTGCTCGACATGATAGTATGCTATCTGGTTGCTCTTTATCTTAACATGTACTCTGATTGTCTCTATGTTACATGTTGATAAAGCCCTTAGGATGGGTACTTGACTACCAGGACTATGATGCGGATCATACTAGTGGGGACAGTGTAGTCGCCAAGTACATCCTTCAAATGTTCCTAGTCGTGGGAGTACCGAGACAGGGCATCGATACTCCAGAGTAGACTAGCGTATGCGCTTCTTGACCCATATGATGGGCGATGGATGATCCCATATCCATTGGTGTTGACATCAGAGAAGGTATACGGGTGCTCAGTAGAGACTGGGTACACTGGACGGACTCTCCGAGAACTCCCAGATGGTTTATACCTTACGCCAGATGGCAGTTCTCTGGTGACACTGGTACAGGTTAGTCTGTAGACCCGAGATCTGTTAGTGTATATGCCCTAGAGGTCATTACTGTATCATACTAGTTTGTATATTATTTAATGGAAGATTGGGATATTCACAGTTGTATTGATAATCTTGCTCAAAATGGTAGTATGCTACTTGGTTTGTTTCTACTTTAATGTGTACATGTGTTTCTTTTAGTATATCACCTATACACATTAGTGGAGCCCTTAGGATCTTTGCTTGATTACCAGCGTTGTGATGGCAGTCACACTCGTGGGGGCTGGGTAATCCACAAGCACATCCTTATGCAGGTCCCTAGTCATAGGATTATCGAGACAGGACATCGATACTCCGGAGTAGACTAGCGTATGCGCTTCTCATCCCAGCCTGGGAGACGGTCTGTCCCACAGCCGTCAGTACGTCGTACTTAAGATAGTATGCAGGTGCTCGTTAGGTTACGAGCACACTGGACAGGACTCGTCGGGAACTGATGGTTGGTACTATACTTATCGTCAGTTATCAGTTCCCAAGTGACATGAGTACAGCTTAGTCCGCTGACTTGACACTGTCACTTCGCCTCGAGTGTGTTCCCACTGTTCTTTGATTACTACCCTACCACGGCTCAAAGGAGTCGTGCAAACAGGTAGTAGTTGGGTGCAGTCCCGAAGCACTTGGAGGCAGTGACGGTTAGACAGGATTCGTCTCTCCCGGTATTGGGGGTTGATATCGCGCAGTGTCATGGAGAGCCATTACACATAGTCGTCCCTGGCCAGGGCAAGCGAGATATACTGGTAGGTTTCCAGTGTTATCTCAGGGTGTTCTGGGCTATACTCCGACACGACTTGTACCGCTATTAGGGGACCGACGTTTACCGCCTCCTAGGCTCGCCATGCGATATTCTCAGACGAACAAACCGGACTGTACGGAGATTGTCATATTCAGGCTCAGTAGGAATTCAGATGGGTTTTACCTCGTCAGTCTTCTTATCGGCATCTACCTGGGGGCCGTTACGCACAGCTAGTGCCGCTTGCGGTCTGTGGTTAAACTCATTGCCAGCGTAGTGTCGAGTCTTTAGAGTCCCACACAGAGAGCTATTTGCCTTTAGGCAAAAGAGTAGAGGTCGCATGGTTTTGCGACAAGGTTTCGGTCACATCCGTGCACTTGTGCACGTTTGGTGTCCGGACAGTTATTACTAGCGGGCTTTGGTTTAAGCCAGATCCTAGTATACGTTTTAGGATTGGTTTTATCTCGGTTGTATTCGTGTTCCCCGGAACGCGAATGCGGGTGTGTATGCACAGTTGACAGGGACAGAGGCAGAGGATTCTCATTTGGGTTGTTGACTGTTGACTTTTGCTAAACCCTAATGAGAATAAGAAATATGATTAACAATAATATTAATTAAGTATTATTGTGACATGGTTGGGTTGAAAGGTTGACTTTTTTGACTTGTTGACTTTATTGACCGGTTGACTAGGTTGGACTTGTTGACCACCATCATGACAATGGCTATCATTTCATGGCATTGACCTTGGCTTGCTTATTTGTTCGCACATTGCATTTAATGCATGAAATGATATGGCCATTTGATATGATAACAACCATTACATAATACTCAATTATTATTATGTGTTATGATGATTTTGGATTATGAGAGAGAGGTAGAGAAAAGTCTTGCTCATTCTTTCATTTCCTTTCTCTCTCATGCTCAAGCTCTCCCTCTTCCTCTTGCTCTCTCTCTAGTTCATGGTTCTATTGTCTCATGTGTTGAGAAGCAAGAACCATAGAGATCAAAACCCATTACACTTCTTTACTCATCCTAGTACACAAGGTCTAGCAAAGCAAGTGTTCTAGTTTCTTCTAGTTTGAAGTAGAAGCCAAAAGGTAGAAGCTTTCGGGTGGATCCATCTTCGGCGTGAGGAGACGACGAGGTGAGGCCGATCCGACCACCGCAAGGAGCTAAAGACGAAGGAGTTCAAGTTAAGGTATAACCCCCTAACCGAGTTAGGTAAAACTCCTAGTTAGGTTGTTAGATAGTTGTTTAACCAAGATCCGTATTTTGAGTCCATGTTACCACCCAAAGAAGAATCGTTTTTCATCATTTCCGCAACCCCAAAGAACCGATGACGGGTAACGTGGACTTACAAGATCGTCATAGAGTCTTGTGTGATTCCCACTGTGTTTTGATTTCCATCATACCATGTCCAAGAGGGCGTGCAAAAAGGTGGCTTTTGGGTACAGTCCCGAATCACATGGAGGCAATGAGCGATAGGAGGGGTTTCGTCTCTCCCGGTATAGGGAGTTGATGTTGCGCTGTGTTTGATTGGCTATAACTGGAAATCCCTGGCCACGGTTGCTGAGATTTACTGGTAAGTGTTATCAGTAGTTTCTCGAACTGTTATAGACCTCATATCGACACGACTTATCAAGCTATTGGGGTCTGACGTTTACCACCCCTGGGCGAGATATGCGACATATCAGACGAAGAGACTGGACTGTACGGGAGTGTTACTGATTGGATTCGCAGGAGAATGTACAGGCTTGCTTGTTGATCTTCTGATCGCTCAATACCTGGGTGGCTGTTACGTTTAGCTGACCGCTTGCAACTTGTGGGTGTTTGATATGATCATCACCTACTGCCGGCGTATTGACGATTCGTTAGAGTCCTACACAGAGGTTTCCTGGATCAGGCAAAACGGAGTAGGAGCACATATGTGATATGTACGGGAGCAAGAACAATACGTGTATGTGATACCGTATTAGATTCTCGCGATTTATGATATCGGCCGGGTATATGTGATATAGCCGGGTCATCGGATCAAGTGTTGATTCGATGAACTGATACAGATTATATTAGTCGGTTATTTATGAAATAGCCGGATTATCGGATCAAGTGTTGATTTGATAATTTAATGTATAATTATATATTTGATATATTAAATTACATTAACTAATATAAGCTCACTTAAAGATTCTTTTTCTCACTCGGGTAATACATTGATATATATGTGATATATGTTAATTGTATTTTTTTATTTTGTTACAAAATATATTATATAAGTGATATATAATATTGTAACAAGTTAAGCTTACAAATGTAACATGTTTTGTGGAGTTTAAACATGGTTAGGGTTTGGATTAGAGTTAAGCTTTCTTGAAGCTTCTAGAAGCTTTGCTTTTGTTTTAAGCAAAGATATTTTGGTTGATATTTCTTAACCAAACCCAAACCCTTTACCATGGTTAAGTCTCTACATAGGTTAAGTTATCATTCGTAACCCATGGTTGCAATTCTAACCTCACATACTTTTCATTATTCATCACAAATAGATTCTTCTTCTTCTTCCTGTTGAAAAAGCTTTCTAGCTTTTTGCAAAGTGATGAAAATGAGTGAGAAATTGAAAACAAATGAGAGCTAAATTCCTACTTCATCATTCTCATCTATTCTTGCCACTTAGATTAGGGTGTTTGTTTTGCTAATACTTGATTAGCAAAGCAAGAGCTTGGGTTTGAGTTTCTTCAAGGTAGATCATCTTAGTTATCGAAGATCGGAAGCAAGCTTGCATCTTTCTTTTGTGGTGCCTCTCTAGAGTCCGGATACTTGATGATCGCAGCGAAGGGACCTCAACACGGAGCTTTAGAAGTGAAGGAACGGACTACAAAGGTTGTAATCCCTAACTCTTAGAAGTAAAGTTGTTTACTTGCTATTTGTTTCACCTAATCTCTAGTCTAAGATCTTGGTTAGGGTTGTTCGGCACGTCTAAAATTTAAATCGGGCATGGTTGATGCCTTGTAGAACCTTGTGAGAGTGCCTAGTAACCCTACACAAACAGAAAGGGAACCATATCGTCCCACCAGGCTTCGTCAAAGAGAAGCCAGATCTCGATGGCAACATCTACAGCCTAGAGATCAACAACAGCGTTCTTCCTCTAGCAGGATGCAGACGCGACATCAACGAAGCGGAGCCATGGCAAAGTCCCTAGTTCCAAATCTCGATGGCCATATCTACAGCCTAGAGATCATCAACGGCGTTCCTCCTCATTCAAGCAGGATACGGACGCGACATCCACCAAACAGAGCCGCGGCAAAGTCCCCAGCTTCAAGACTCTACGGTTCACGAACAACCTAGAGTCAGCCAATGATTCCATTTCGGAAATACGTCATCCAATGACTCCGTCTCGGAAACAAGTCAACCGAACTCCGAGGAAATCGGTGTCCTTGGCAAAATCCTTGATTCAGGGAAATCAGCGTCCTTGACGAGAGCACCTCGATTCGCGTCGAACCGCAGAGAAATCAGCATCTTTGCAGGAATACCTCGATTCGTCTCAACTCCGAGGAAATCAGTGTCATTGGCAAAAACCTCGATTCAAGGAAATCAACGTCCTTGACGAGAGCACCTCGATTCGCGTCGACCCACAGAGAAATCAGCATCTTTGCAGGAATACCTCGATTCGTCTAACCTCTGAGGAAATCGGTGTCCTTGGCAAAATCCTCGATTCAGGGAAATCAGCGTCCTTGACGAGAGCATCTCGATTCGCGTTGACCCATAGAGAAATTAGTATCTTTGCAGGAATAACTCGATTCGTCTCAACTCCAAGGAAATCAGTGTCCTTGGCAAAATCCTCGATTCAGGGAAATCAGCGTCCTTGACGAGAGCATCTCGATTCGCGTCGACCTACAGAAAAATCAGCGTCTTTGCAGGAATATCTCGATTCGTCTCAACTCCGAGGAAATCAGTGTCCTTGGCAAAATCCCCGATTCAGGGAAATCAGCGTCCTTGACGAGAGCATCTCGATTCGCGTCGACCCGCAGAGAAATCATCATCTTTGCAGGAATACCTCAATTCGTCTCAACTCCGAGGAAATCAGTGTCCTTGGCAAAAACCTCGATTCAAAGAAATCAGCGTCCTTGATGAGAGCACCTCGATTCGCGTCAACCCGCAGAGAAATCGGCATCTTCGCAGGAATACCTCGATTCGTCTCAACTCTGAGGAAATCAGTGTCCTTGGCAAAATCCTCGATTCAGGGAAATCAGCGTCCTTGACGAGAGCATCTCGATTCGCGTCAACCCGCAGAGAAATCAGCATCTTTGTAGGAATACCTCGATTCGTCTCAACTTCGAGGAAATCAGTGTCCTTGGCAAAATCCTCGATTCAGGGAAATCAACGTCCTTGACGAGAGCATCTCGATTCGCGTCGACCTGCAGAAAAATTAGCGTCTTTGCAGGAATACCTCGATTCGTCTCAACTCCGAGGAAATCAGTGTCCTTGGCAAAAACCTCGATTCAGGGAAATCAGCGCCCTTGACGAAAGCATCTCGATTCGCGTCGACCCGTAGAGAAATCAGCATCTTTGCAGGAATACCCCGATTCGTCTCAACTCCGAGGAAATCAGTGTCCTTGGCAAAATCCTCGATTCAGGGAAATCAGCGTCCTTGACGAGAGCATTTCGATTCGCGTCGACCCGCAGAGAAATTAGCGTCTTTGCAGGAATACCTCGATTCGTCTCAACTCCGAGGAAATCGGTGTCCTTGGCAAAATCCTCGATTCAGGGAAATCAACGTCCTTAATGAGAGCATCTCGATTCGCGTCGACCCGCAGAGAAATCAGCGTCTTTGCAGGAATACCTCGATTCGTCTCAACTCCGAGGAAATCAGTGTCCTTGGCAAAATCTTCGATTCAGGGAAATCAACGTCCTTGATGAGAGCATCTCGATTCACGTCGACCCGTAGAGAAACCAGTGTCTCTACAGGAATATACGACGTCAGCAAAACGGAGCCATGGCAAAGTTCGCAGTTCCAGGACTCGGCAGTGCATAGACAACCGAGAGTCAACCCCTGATCCCGTACGACCAAAGTCAATCCTGACCCCGTATGGCTAAAGTCAACCCCTGCCCCTGTGGAACACAGCTAAAGTCAATCCCGACCCCGTGAAACACGGCCAAAATCAACCCTCGACCTCCCCGTTGAAGCAATGCTTCGACTCGGGGGTAGGTCAACTCATTAATCACTTACGAGTCCTCTCGACTTATAAGGAAGAAAATTCTCTTGTGAGATCTTTACGACTCTCAAGAGAAAACACACTTAGGCATCCTCACGATTCCTAAGGAGAAAATACACCTACAAGATCCTCTCGACTCGTAGGGAGAAAAATATTTATGAGACCCTCACGGCTTATAAAGTTGGAAAGTCTTAGGCAACAGATCCTAATCTTGTTTCCTAAGCCATCGCTATCCTGTAAAGAGTCCAAGATGGATAGCTACCTACTATCTACAGGCCACGCTCGCTAAATTACATGATAACAACACAGCAAAGAGAAGAAAGCAACAGTGGGAGATAAAAATGTGTATCTTTTATTCATGAATTCAATTGAGTACAAGATGAATCATATAAAAGAATAAAAATTGGATACATGTTATTCAAGGATTACAAATGTATAATTGATACAAAGGCAGCTACTGAGAAGGAGGCGTTTTCAGTAAATCAGCCAGCTGCTTGCGCACTCCTCCCAGGTCCTTCTCGCGATCAGCCGCCGTGGCCAGCTCTGCTTCAACTTGGGCCCGTTGCTGCAGACAGGATGAAAGTTTCTCATCAATTTCCTGCTAAGCAGCCTCCTGACTCTGCGCAACCTGCTCACCAAGATCAAGCTTCTTCCTCAGCACCAGCCCATCAGAAATACATCGTTGAAGGCTTTCGAAGATGGAGTTCAGCTGGGCAACATTCGCTGCGACCTCAGCACGCAGTTGGACAGATTCAGCGGAAGTCGCCTCGCATTCCTTTCGCTTAAGGGTCGCCTCTCGTTCGAAATGGCGAAGGAACGGACACTCTGCTCAACCCATGCTGCTCGCTGGGAGTTCGCAGCCAGAATCTCAGGAGCAGGACGCCTAAGCTCAAGCTCATGCAGGCATGCCTCAATCTTCCTGCAGTGGTTAACCCAAGACTCAACGACGCCTTCGTTATGGAAGTTCACAAGCGTCGCCAATATTGGATTAACCTCAGCAGCAAAATCTGCAGCGAGTATAGGAGCCTCCGTGTCAAGCTCCTCGATATATTCGCTCAACATACGCAGGCTGGTCACAATGCCTTTTGAAGATGGACGTCTAGAAAAGGGCCTTGCCGACATTATAATGCGAGACTCGAACGGAGTTGGAGTCGGTGCAACCACTGCAAAACAAATCATAGTCAGACGTCGGCTCAGAAAATACATGAACAATAGTGTCTACTATACCGGCTGCAACAAAGGACAGACCTGGGAGTACTGGTGGCGCGACAATTCTCTCATCCACTCATTCAATTTGTAGTGTTGTAATCAGTTTACAGTTAGCAACGGCAGGGTTATCCATTAAAGAAAAGAAAAGACGTCGGTTAGAAAAAATACTCACCGGCACCAGCTAGCAGACTAATTTCCGACTGAAAGGAGAAGTGCGGGTCCAGCACTTGATACAAATGATCAAAGAGAACTCCTGCAGGGTTACGATGATACATGGTCAGTATAAAGGAGATGACATTCACAATTTAAATTCGACAAATCACAAACCCATACCTTCCAGCATTTGAGAGGACACGAGAGAAGGCGAAGGGTCGACAACCGTCAGAGCGGCATCCGGCGACGCTTCTTTGGGTGGCATGACCTCGGCGCTCACCACACCTGCATTAGAAACAAAAGAAATGCCGTCAGAAGGAATTGAAAGGGATTGCGGAATATAAAAGGAAAACAATGACCCAAAATTTTTCCTGATGAGTCGCCAATCGAAAACGCGATAAGAGCATCACTAGGCGCAGCGACTGCCTTACTCTCCTCCATTGGAAGGGTTTCGCCGCCTGTGGCTTCATCCCCTGATTCTACGAGAGCCGTCGTGACACTCGCAATGCCGGACGATGGCAGGGAACCGCAGGTGGAAAGAGCGGCAATTGGAGCAGTCCCGGACTCCTGGGAAAGAGTAACCGCTTCGGGCTCGGTGGTTGCCGTCATCTCACCCGCCACCTCTTCGCCAGGACTTGGCCCTGCAGGGTATGATATATGAGAATCTGAAGATCAAACTCTAATAAAAGGACCCAGTGTTACGTTACCTTGGGACGGCTTTTCAATTACTTCCCGAGCCGCGCGTACCGCCTGTCTATGAGCAGTAGACAGGGCAGCCGGAGCACCCTCTGGAGAAATAGGGACATGGGGTGCAGTGCTCAAGCCTGCACCTACAACCAAGGCAGCATCACGTTCTCTCGCTGCACGCCTTTTGCGCTTCCTTTCGGCCTGAGCCACGAGAGCTGACCTCCTCATGACTTCTGATAAAGATATCCCTTCATCTGAACCAAGTTCTGCCTCCGGCGCCGTTAGGACTTCCATCATCGGCTGCTTCTGCGAGACCCCTAGTGGCAACTTAGGGATAATCACGGCTGCAGTGGCCGGCACTAAAGATGCCACAGCATCACCACTCGCAATCGGCACTGCACTTGGGATAACCTGAGTCAAGGTAGTCCATGCAATAAGATGAAAAAGAAGAGTTAGGTTATCCATAAAGGGGAATAAAGGCACAGTGAGCCGAAATGTACCAATGCCCAAGGAAGCGCGAACCCTCTCTGCCTCTTCAAAAGTTTTGAGGAAAGCTGCGAGAGACTCTTCAGTGGAGATGCCTGTTGAAGAAGAAGTGTAAGTTAAAGCATGATAGTAAAAACATAACAGCGTAAAAATACAACTGAAGTCTACCTGACTGTGCAAGGGCGATCACTCCTGCTTTGTTGCTAGCTAGTTGCTCGGAAGCTGCGATGGCAGCCTCCAGATCAGTATCATCCGGCCCCATGAATAGACCCTCATTGGTCCCGTATTCGCTCAAACCCTCGCTATAAGGAGCATAGGGCTCCTGGCCGAATACAACATCTGCAGAAAGAATCGACTTCTTCTTCTTCTTCTGCGAGCGAGTACCGGTCGCCGGTAATTCGAGCTTGCGTTTAGCGGGCAACTTCGGGCGACGAGTTCCGATCTCCGCACCCAAGCCGGACTCA
Source organism: Agapanthus africanus (assembly GCA_030015575.1). Taxonomy (NCBI): domain Eukaryota; kingdom Viridiplantae; phylum Streptophyta; class Magnoliopsida; order Asparagales; family Amaryllidaceae; genus Agapanthus; species Agapanthus africanus. The sequence continues at coordinate 502,907,472 of CM057345.1, forward strand.
GGAGACGCCACAGCTGCCACTTCAATGGGAGCACGGGGTAGCGGTAGCTCAGGCATATCACGCGGTACCACAGACGCAGCAGCTTGCCTCAAGGGAGGACGGACAATGGTCCGTCGTTTCAAGGGAACAACGGGGTTACCAGCCGGGGCGGTGCCCTTGTGATCAAGCAGCAATCGCTTTTCTTCCCTTATAACGACGCCCATCGAATGTTGATACCACGCCACATACACGTTCAGGGCCTTCGAAACACAGCTCGGTTCACTGATGAAGAAGTTGGACCCTGTATTTAGGCGCATAAAATGATGCAACACGCTCCGGATACCCTCTTCAATAGCAGTCGGTTCTACCAAGAAAGCCTCAAGTGGGACGCCCTGATTATAGCTTAACTGCTGGGCGAAATGATGCAGGTTGTATCTCATGAACAACGCCGAATCATTCTGCCTAAACATGAGAAAGCCCGGCCTGATGGAGTATAGATGAAGAATCTCCCGAGCTTTCAAGACAGAGGCCCCGTCTTTAAAAATGTCTTGCAATGGTAGCACCGTTTTCGCAGATTCCTGGCCGACGGTCAGAATTTTATCGGTGAAGGTCATTCCATCTCCAACCGTGCGCGGACGAAGGAGCAAACCCCTAGCTTCCCGCGGTGTCGGGTTTACAATGGATGCGTCGACTAGCAGCATGGTCTGAAGGAACTTACACTTGTCATAGAAGCAAGGCCTTCTGTGGATACCGAAGACGCCAAGCACATGCAACTCGAGCCACGAGGTGAAATAATGCATCGAGAAGTTTACAGGCTGCACCCCTAGTTCAGTAGTGTCTGCTGCCAAGCTGAGGCCGTGGTACAAATGGGCTAACCCAGTGATCCCGACGACCATTTGCAGCCCAACAACCATTCGGTGAGCTGGATAAAAAACGGACGGCCGCATATGGCGAGGGTGCATTGGAAGCGCAAACCAACTTAGCCATAGCCCGAGGAACCCCAAAAAGAATGTTTCTTCGTCAATTCCAGGAGTTGCAAGTTCTGTGAAAGGGACGACCGGGGTGTTGGGAAGAAAGAAATTTCTCTGATCCGCCTCCGCTGCCGGCTGGTTGTCCAAACTGAAACCAAAAGGATCGTCGAGTTTGGCAAATTTCATGGCTTCCTTCGACAGGACTTCCGAGCGGAGAAAATAGGCGATGAAATCTGTGAAATTAACCCCACGACCTCCGGATTCGACAAAAAGGTTCTCATAGATATTCAGCACCTTTATCAAACTCGGGAATTGGTGTTGAATAGCGTTTTCCGGGGTAAAACCCATTACCACTGATTTGGTGGCAAAAATGTACTCATCCGAAGGAAGCAGCTCCTCGTAATGTTCTTCCCTAACGGGTAAACCAGAGACCTCAGCAAATTCCTCTGAAGAAATGGGAACTTCTCGATCCAATAAAAGAAAGGTGTAGGTCGGAATGTTCCATTGCTCCAGAAATGCCTTGACCCACCATGTAGGAAGTGTGGAATACTGGAACAAAGAAGCATAGATCGCAGGGTACAATCCGAGCCTTAGCAGCTGCGACTTCTTTGCCGATAAGATGTATCGGGCCCATTGCAGATATCTGGCTGGGTGACAGGGAGTTAGTCCTATGTTGTATGGCTGTCCCCAAGGGCGCGACTCGCCCTGACATATGCACCGCCCTAGAGTGTCCAAAGCCACCGGCGGCTGTAGGGTATTGCAGCCATAGAAGGCCGAAGGAGACCCTCTGAAGTCCAATTCACCTCCTCCACAGCATAGTTTATCGGGGGTGCATCTACATAAGGGATCGCCGAAATAGGATCCGAAGGTGTCACGCAAGAAAAACGCCGACGACCTTTGATGATTTGGTTGTACCATGTTCCCCACAAATGGAGATTCTTCCGCTCTGGGTCGTGATCCTTGATCAGTGCAAAGACTTCCCTGTCCACGGGCGCTTCGGGGAATCCGCCTTCCGAACGGACGAACAGGAAGGAAGTATCGAAAGACATAGTACCTGCACGGAAAAGAACAAATTTCCAGCCGCCAATGCTACAGTTTAAGTTCTATCACTAGGTACTTTAAATCCATACCACACTGCAATGCAGTAAAAAGGGGCCAAAGGGGACCCACACAATCTAGATGATTCTCATTATTAGTAAAACAGTCTCATCATTTGATGAGACTGTCATTAAATGAGAAAATCCTCAAAGGATTCTCATTTAATGAGAACCCCTCGGGCCAAGGAGTAAATCTCCCATTGAGAGCAGCGCTCTACAACAGAGTGACATTTGTCAGCTCTGATGATGAAAAGAATAAAATTCCTTAAGAAATATCCTGAAGAGCCTTGCTCTGTAAGAATGATGGAATAACCAATCAGAAAACTTAAAGTAAAGTTTTTAAATGAATTAAAATTCCATGATCTTCAAGATCCATGAACAAACTCTTAAGAGCTCTTTATGAAAGATTAATAAATCTATATGATTTGAAAAGAGCAAAGCTCTGTTAATGGGTTAGGAAACCCTAAGAAAAATCTAAGATCAAACAAGAGCAAAGCTCTGTTGAGAAACCCTAAAAAGGTTTTCTTGAAGATCTACGACCTAAGTAGAGCAAAAGCTCTGTTAATGGGTGAGACCCTACATTATTAACTAATCCCTTCAAAGATTAAGCTTTACCTAAAAATCTGACAGAGTTCTGTCCCTAAGAAAATTCTTAAGATGAAGAGCTATGATCTGAAGGAGAAATAATTCTCAGGAAAAAAGGTAAGAAGATGAACAGAGATCATCTCAAGGGCCAAGGGTCCTATTTATAGGCACTGAGAGTCGTTTCAACTTCTAAGTTTATCTAATAGCAGAGATGCTGCCACCGCTGCACTCACGTGTAAACCACGTGAGTGCAGCGGTGGGGGGGAATTTGTTTCCCCCAATCAGAGCAAAGCTCTGTTCAAATTCAAAATTTGAAATGAAGCAGCGCTTTATAGCAGCGCCAAGCACGCTACACTCTAAGCAGCGCACCACGTGCAAAGCACGTGTGCACTGGCGCTAAGTGCGCTGCACTCTAAGCAGCGCACCACGTGCAAAGCACGTGTGTGCGCTAAGAGCGCTGCACTCTAAGCAGTGCACCACGTGCAAAGTTCGAGTGCGCCAGCGCTAGAAGTAAATGCTCTCCACCGTTGGATCAAAAATCCAACGAACATGATTAAAAATCATCAATTGACCAGAATAAAATTCTGTTGAGGAAATATTCCTCAGAATCTTTCCAAACAGGAAAGATTGTACTCTGAAAATCAGAGCACCGTTGGATCAATGATCCAATGGTGATTAAAAATCACTAAGATACAGAATAAATTCTGTATGGGAAAAGATTTTCCAATCTTGTTAAAAACAAGAAAATTGCCTTCTGTAAATCAGAAGCCCTTGGATCAAAGATCCAACGGGGGAAACATCCCCAAATCAATTAGAGAAAAAAATCTCTTTAACCGATTGAACAAATCATCCTTCACTATATAAAGGCCCCAAGACTTCAAGTCTCATAGACAGAGAGAAATAGAGGAACCCCCCATAAACTTTGAGAAATTCAAAGACAAAGAGCAAGCTCTCAGAAGAAGAAAACTTTCTTCAAGGTAAAAGAACAGAAAGACGAAATCGTCTCATATAAAAGAAGAATTTACTTCTTTTTCTAAGATCGTAGATCTATAAGACCAAGGTCTTTTCACAAGGAGATCAAAGTATCTCGTCATAAAAAAATTAAGGCAAGAACTTAATCTTCTTCAGATCATAGATCTATAAGACAAATTGTCTTTCACAAAAGAGATTATAATATCTCATTATAAAAAGGGGGAAGAATAATTCCATTCTCTTAGGATCATAGATCCATAAAGGCAGAGCCTTTCATCAAAAATATAAGAGATTGGAATATCTCCTATAAAAAAAATAAGAACTTCGTTCTTAAATCCATGAGACAAAGTCTCTTATAAACGAGAATTTATTTCTCAGACCATAAAATGTTCAGAAGCGCAATGCACTCATTGACTGGCGCTCAGCGCCAAGCGCGCCACGTGCTCCTCACGTGTGCGCTACTTCATCAGAAGCGCAATGCGCTCATGGATTGGCGCACTGCGCCAAGCGTGCCACATGCTCCTCACGTGTGCGCTACCCAGCAGAAGCGCTCTGCGCTCTTTAACTGGCGCAAAGCGACAAGCGCGCCACGTGCTCCTCATGTGTGCGCTAAAAGAACATAAATTGTTCTATAAATAAAGCCCTAGAGCTATGATGAATGCTCAGCATTCAATAAAAGACAGAAAGGCTGTCAGAACCCAAATCAATGCTCAGCATTATCAAATGTTTAACATTTTAACTGAGTGGGCCGAGCCCAAGTTGGCCATAAACCCCTCATTCAGATTAATTGAGCCCATATGCTCATAAATCTCAGATCTTAGTCCTAATTGGACTACAGATCTCCCAACCAAAATTGGTTTAAGGGTACATCTCTGCACTCCTCCGATATGTGTCGTAGTAATCCTTCAATGTCTTCAGAGAGGTGACGGGTCCCGACAACCAGACATTTTGTCACGCCCCGCTTCCCGATATACGGCGAAGGGGACGGGACGAGGCCGCTACATATTTACTGTGAAGTAAATACGCTAAGCGTATCTAAGCAATATAAAAGTAAAGCACAAGAGATAGGATATAATAAATAGCAACATTATTTATTCACATTCTTTCTGTACAATGCATGGAAAGTAAATACAACTGAAATAAAAAGTGATGCCTAAACAATGGCATAACAGAAAAGAAGAGTACTGAAATGGAAAATGTACAATGTACTAGAGCTCAGGGTCTTCACTGAACTGGTCCAAGTCTTCAGCACTGGGCTCGATCTCTGATGTGTCCAGATCACCTGACGACATTCAAAGAAGAAAGAAAGAGAATGTCGTCAGCGAACAGGTCGCTCGGTAAGTCCCAAAGATAAGGGAGAAATAGAATAGACATAGAGTAAGAGAGAGAGAAAAAGTAGCTTTTAATGTTTTATTATATTATTATAATGTTGTATTTAGTGTTAACGCTATTGTTTGTAACTTGGAACAGAAGGATGTCAGTGTATACGAGAGGAGTCTCTATATGTTAGAGACTAGGGCAAATGGAAGTACAAGGCTCCGTTATACAACCCGGAACAACGGCAATTGGATTCATGTTAGGTGTCTTAATTTTACAGTCTCGTTCCACTTTTAACACCTTCCGTACCAATCTACCCCTTAAACCCCGTATTATCTTGATTGTATTGTATTGTAAATTGTATAGATTGTATGTAAACGTGGTCACGTGGCAACACGCGACCCTTCTTTTAATGATCAGAAAAGAAAGAACAAAACTAGGTCGCGTGTTCCCACGTGACCTCTAAAAAAAAGATCCGTTCTAAATGAGAAAGGAAAACTTGGTGGCAATGCCTCACGTGTTCCCATATGACTCTCAAAATAAAGGGAACAAAGCCAAAGGCAGAATCTCTTTTGGGTGCCCTCACATGGCAACACGTGACCCCCCCTTTTCAAGGATTAGAAGAGAGAGAACAAGACTAGGTCACGTGCCCCCACGTGAGCCATTTACGGACCCCTCAAAATAAGAAGGAATTAGTCCAGAGGCAATGCCTCACGTGCTCCCACGTGACCTTCAAAACGAAGAGAATAAAGGCAAAGGCAGTATTGATTTTGGGCGCCCTCACGTGTCCCCACGTAACCCCTTAATAAACACTTTAATAATCAAAACATGGATACCCATCACGTGCCCACACGTGATGGCCTGATGATTAAAAGTATTTAAAACTTATTTGAATATTCTGATAATAAAATAAAGGAGGTTTGTCCTAATTCTCAGGCTCCTCACGTGACCCCACGTGACCACCCCATTTTTAGTGTTTAACACTATTGTGAGCATTTTGCCCCCAGTTTTTAACACTGTTTTAAAGCGCATCACGTGGGAACACGTGATCGCCAAATATCTTCTAGTGTTTAACAATATTTTAAAACCAATCTAGCCCAAATTGGCCAAGTCTTCCAGAGGCAAGACTTCCCTTTGAATGAATCTCAAATATATCCTTGTATTCCAAGATTGATCATCTCATATGGAATATGAGTGCTCAGCACTCAATAAAAGATAAAGATATGGTCAGAATCCAGACTCATGTTTAGCACTGCTAAATAATGGGGGGCTGAATCAAGACAAATGTTCAATAGTTCAACAAAGGGCCAACATTCCAAACTTAATTGGACTTGACCCAAATTGGCCATAAGTCCTCAATTCAGACTTAACTGAGCCCATGTGCTCATAATTTAATTAATTGATCTTAGTCCCAAATTTGACTATAGATCTCCCAATTGACTCTGGTTCAAGGGTACATCTCTTCACTCCTTTGATATTTGTCGTTGTAATCCTTCAACGTCTTCAAAGAGGTGACGGGTCCCGATAACCAATCATTCCATGGACTGTGGGGTCCTTAAACTCATGGACTATGATGTCCTTAACCTTGACTGTGAGGTCTTTAAACTCACGGACTATGATGTCCTTAACCTTGACTGTAAGGTCTTTAAACTCACGGACTATGATTTCCTTAACCTCGACCGTAAGGTCTTTAAACTAACATTGTACCGAGATGTCCTTAAACTAATATTGGACCACCATGTCCTTAAACTGGTAATCGACCGCAATGTCCCTAAACTAAACAATAGAGCCCAAATGCTCTCTTGTTGGATCTAAATGATCCCGTAAAGTTGATCTTAGTCTCAAATGAGACTAACGTATCCTTAACAAACGTTTAAGTTGATCTTAGTCTCAAATTAGACTAACGTATCCTTAAACCAACCCCCAAACCCAAATCTAAGAAAATACAGATTTGGACTAATCCACGTCCTACGGGCGATGACATAAATTAGTCTCCGTATACAATCCACGGGCAACCAAAAAGAAAACAAACACCCACGACGCGAAGTGACCATCTGGAGAAGGAGAAAGTGGTTACCGCGATGCGGTAGCGTAATTAACTGCAGGGGCTTGCGCCTGCAGGAAAGAGCGTCCCTACAATCAAAAACCCCTCAAATGAGGGGGAATCTGACGAAGTCTGCTACAACGGCCGCATCCGTTTAAACCTTCAATATACGGTGCCATAAATCAACTTGGAATCTTCGGAGAGGTGAACGGATAGCACCAATTAGCATACGCCCTCGGAATTTCAGGCCCCGACGTCCTAACATCCCGGTCGCATCTTCCGGCGGGGAACAGATTCTGGCACGCCCGGTGGGAGCTTTTCCTCTTTCCACTCCACACTTTGTGTGTCGTGTTCGCGAACGAATCGCGGTTTGCTATGGTTGCCTGTGGATTCTAGGTACTAAGATTTGGTGTCTTTCTCCGTACAGAAAACGGAAGATCAATGGCTTCAAACTGCATTAACTGCAACTCTCGCTCCGTTCCGTCCGGAGGAGTGACTTACGGGCCCCAAGCGGCCTCCATCTTCGCTATGCCGGTGGAACAGGTGACTCAGGCCACCACTGGATTGTTCTTCGGGATCATGATCTCGCCAACAAGCTTCAACGCTCTTGTACCATCACAAGAAGCTCCGAATAAGTCGGTCTTTGATCGGCTTGCAACTGCTGCGGCCCCTCTCAACGGGTCGCCCAAACCAAATGCCTCAGTCTTCGCCAGATTGGGCCAAGGTTCATTTGGGCCCATGAAGAAGCCCGCGATACCAGAAAGGGTTATCCCGAAAAGGATAGCCATTCCTGCTCCCGAAGTCGTCAAAGCAGCTTCTCCTGCCAACGGGTCGGTCTTCACAAGACTGACCATTTCAGCTCCCATTCCAGGCGAAATCATCAAGGCTGCTTCCCTTGCTCGGAAGTTTGCCTTCGATAGGTTAGCCATCCCCACTCAGCGGACATCAGTTTTCAATAGGCTGACAACGACAACTTCTGACCAATACAGGGGGCATGAGGGAGTCACCCCTATGGCTGAGGCAATCCCATCCGCGCGACATGCTCGCCGTCGTCACTGGAGCCGAGTAAGGAAAGCTGGGGGCAACTCCCCTTCTGGAATAAATCCGTCAGCTCCCATGGTGGAAATCAATGCTGCTGTTCCTACTGGGAACAGTTTTGAACCGCTGAGGAGAGTGCGCAAAAACTCTCCGACCGCCGTGCTGAAGAGATCTCCTCCATCCATGGAGAATGTTACAGAAACGAAGCCGGAGCAGCCTCCTCAGCGGCTTTCTTCCAAAATTTACAAAGTTTGGCGACGGGTCCAGGAATCAGTGATTGACCAGGACTACTCTCGCCGGCCAAAGAAGCTTAAGGCGCAAAAAGAAAAGATCCATCCTGTGGTACCATAAAGAATGGCATCCGTCTGGGCGCCCGCTACAGCGGCTCCCTCAACGTCAACCGCTCAAAAGAGAAGGAGGCCGGAGAAAGCCCCTGTGACCGCGGCGAATCACAAAAGTGCTGAATCTAAACGCCCCAAGTCTGGGGGCACTGTAATACATACCGTTTATATGGCTTCCGGAAAAGAAGAAAGCCGTGCTTCTACGGGTCATCGACCGCTTACCCGATCGATAACGAAGGCTCAGGAACAACAGCAGCAGAAACTTCAGGATATGTTGACTTCAATGGCCGCACTCACTGGGCCAAAAGAAAATCCAGAAACCTCGGAGCAGCGTCGGGAACAAGAAACTGATATCGAGTTCCTCCGAAGAATGCTCGAGAGGAAAGAAAAAGAAGCTGCAGAGCAGGCAGCCAATATAAAACGAATGGCTCTTTTGTTCCAAGACATGGCTGGCATGATGTTACAGCCGGAACCTCCAGCTGAAGACCCCCCGATCATTGTTGAAGACGACAGAGGAGAGACATCAAACCCTCCTCCGGCTCTTTCAGAAGCCAAGGGGGAGACCATCTCCAAGGCCACTCTGGATGATTACATCGCTCAGCAGATACGAGCTCACCAGGCGAATGAAGTGGCTGAGCAGATCGTTAAGACTGGACGACCCTATCCGGGCTGGTATGACCAAATAAGGTACCTACCGGGATACACGATCCCCAAATTCCACGTATATAAGGGGATGGGAATCCACATCAGCATGTCGCTCAATTCAGAGCCTTGTGCGGCAACACTGGAGGTGATGACAAACTGCTACTCCGCCAGTTTGTCGGCAGCTTGTCAGAGACGGCATTCGAATGGTACTCTGAACTCCCGAACGACTCTGTCAAGACATTTGCAGAGATGGAGCTGTTGTTTACCCAACGTTTTGCAAGCGCTAGTGAACGCACCCCGATCACCGCATTGATTAACGCCAGGATGAAACCAGGCGAGACATGAGTTCAATACGCAATACGATGGAGGAATCTGTAGTCGAAATGTGAGCATCGCATCGAAGAAGCGCCGGCAGTAGGCATGTTCGTGGGTACTCTCGACCCTCAAGCGACCATCTCGCAATTTATGATGTTCTTCAAGTCGACCACGTTCCAGGCCTTGATTGACAAGCTGGCCCAAATGGACCAAATGGATCATAGACCGTCTCCTTCAAAGACGGATCCTCGGAATGAAAAGGGGAAAGGAAAAGCAACTTTCGTTGCCAATACTCAACAACAGCCGAGCAACTTAAATCCGGTTGTTCGCCAAAACAACGTGCGTCCACGCCCATCCCTCGAGGAGAGACTGGGACGTCCTTACTCGTTTCCCCAGGATAAAACGAGGAGACTGTTCGAGCTGGCAGTGCGCAATAGACTCATCAATCTGCCGGATCCAAAACGTCCGTTGCAGCCAGACGATATCAACAATCCTAATTACTGCCCTTACCACCAAGCAGTAAGCCATCCAATCGAAGATTGCTTCATCTTCAAAGGTTGGATTGAGGACCAATACCAACAAGGCAAGTTCGCAATATCCGAAAATTGGAAGGTGAACCCACCACAACCTCAAGCCCCTAAAAAGGTGGACATGCCGGGGGAATCGTGCTCATTCATAGAGAAATCCCCTTGGACAGAAAAGTCCGTAAACTAGAAACTTGCCTTAAATATGGCAACGGCGGACCGAAATGTCCTTAAACTAACGACGGACCGAAACGTCCTTAAACTGGCGACGGACCGAAACGTCCTTAAACTAAAGAGGGACCACTATGTCCTGAAACTGGCTGTTGACCTAGACGTCGATAAACTACTACGGACTGTAGCCTCCCAAGGATGACATAAAAAAAAATAAAAGCAAAAAAGAAAAAAGAAAACGGTAGGTCCATAAGCAAAATGGGCATGGATGAAAACCCGAAAGGGTTCCGTGAGTAAAAACAGCAGGGCTACCGGCGAGTTTTGTGAAAACCCTAAAGGGCGCAATCTCGTTAGAAGACACTTGCAAGGTCCTCTCGACCCTGTAAGGAGAAACCACCCGCGTGAGATCCTTACGACTCACAAAGGAGAAACACACTTAGAAATCCTCACGATTCCTAAGGAGAAATTACACTTACGAGATCCTCACGACTCGTAAGGAGAATTCCCCTTTGAGACCCTCACGGCTCATAGGATTCAAAAGTCTTAAGCTATAGGGATCTGAACCTGTTCTTAAGCCATCACAATCTCCGATATTGTCCTACAAGTGGTTCAATATTGACCATTGTATACAATCCACGAGCATGAATAAACATTTCCCTAACAGAGTCCCACCAGCGACTAGGGATATGCTCACACGGTGAACAAACACTTGTAGGTCCTCTCGACTTGCAAGGAGAAAACACTCTTGTAAGATCCTTACGACTTATAAGAGAACACACACTTAGGAATCCTCACGATTCCTAAGGAGAAAACACACCTACGAGATCCTCACGACTCGTAGGGAGAAACACCTTTATAAGACTCTTACGGCTCATGAAGTCAAAAGCCTTAGTCGACGGGATCCTAACCCTATTTGCTAAGCCACCTTTGTTCGACTTCGACAGAGGCAAATGATGATTCGCTCCTGGCAATATCCCAGTTGTAGCGATGCTGATGCCTAAATCGGTATCAAATTCCAAGTCTTTTCATGGAAAATGATGATTCGCTCCTGGCAATATTCCAGTCGCAGTGATGCTGATGCTGAGATTGGCACCAGATTCCAAGTTCCACACTCGCGATAAAAAATCAGCGAGCCAAAAATGAATATGAAATAGCCGAAATGATGGGGCAACTTGCAACGAAATCAACAAGTAAGAATGTATGCATACAAAAACAGCCAAAATGATTGGGCAACTCCCAATAAAAAGCAGCGAGTAAAAAGAAAAATAGCTGAAATGATTGGGCACCACGAAAAATAGCCGAAATGATTGGGCAATCGCGATTTTCGCGATATAAAAAGCTGAAATGATAGAGCATCGCGGAAAGAATTAAAAAAATGATGAAAGAATGAAACTTTTTGCCCTACAGGTAAGATCACATCGATCCCTGTATACAACCAGGGGCACAAACAAAGAGGGAACCATACCTCCCTACCAGGCTCCATCAGAAAGCGAAGCCAAATCTCGACGGTTCATAGACAACCTAGAGACAACCTCGATATTTGTCGTAATATTGCAGACACAATGTCAACAAACGAAGCAAAGGAAGATCCTTAGCTTAAGCGTCTCGACGTCAACATCGACAACTTAAAGATCACCAACGGCGTTTCTCCTCACTCCAACCAGATGCAGACGTGACGTCAACAACCGACCTCAGAGTCTCAACGGAACGGAGCCATGACAAAGTCCCTAGTTCTAAATCTCAATGGCCACATTTACAGCCTAGATGTCAACAACGGTGTGCCTCCTCATTCCAGCAGGACGCAGATGTTACACCGTCAAACGGAGCCACGACATAGTCCCTAGTTCCAAATCTCGACGGTTCACAGACAACTTAGAGACCATCTCATCATTCGTCTCGTTTCACCAGACGTAATGTCAACAACGGCATTCCTTCGCAGTCCAGAAGGATGCAGACGCAACGTTAATAAAAGACCTCACGGTTAAAACAAAGCAAAGTGATGGCAAAATCTCAGCTCCACCTCAGCATTCATCTTGTTACACCAGACGCAATGTCAACAACGGCGTTCCTTCACAGTCCAGCAGGTTGCAGATGCAATGTCAATAAAAGACCTCACGGTTAAAACAAAGCCGAGTGACAGAAAAATCCCAACTACACCTCAGCATTCGTCTTGTTACAGCAGACGCAATGTCAACAACGGTGTTCCTTCGCAGTCCAGCAGGTTGCAGACGCAACGTCAACAAAAGACCTCACGGTTAAAACAAAGCGGAGTGACGGCAAAATCCCAGCTCCACCTCAGCATTCGTCTTGTTACACCAGACGCAATGTCAACAACGGCGTTCCTTCGCAGTCCAACAGGTTGCAGATGCAACGTCAACAAAAGACTTCACGGTTAAAATAAAGCGGAGTGACGGCAAAATCCCAGCTCCACCACGACATTCGTCTCGATACAGCAGACACAATGCCAGCAAACGAAGCAAAGGCCAAATTCCTAGCTTCAGGGTCTTGACGGTAACTCATATAAAACCTGAAAGGCTACCGGAGATCATCCCACATGGAGTGGTCACCACCACGACGTTCGTCTCGATACAGCAGACGAGATGTCACTACAGCGTCCTTCCTCCAACAGGATTCAGACACGCCAAAGCAAACGAAGCGAAGGCCAAATTCCTAGCATCAGGGTCTTGACGGTAACTCATATAAAACCTGAAAGACAATCGGATATCATCCCACACCAGCACGGAGTGGTCACCACCTTGACGTTCGTCTCCATACAGCAGATGAGATGTCACCACAGCGTCCTTCCTCCAACAGGATCCGGACACGCCAAAGCAAACGAAGCGAAGGCCAAATTCCTAGCTTCAGGGTCTTGACAGTAACTCATATAAAACCTGAAAGAAAATCGAAGATCATCCCACACCAGCGCGGAGTGGTCACCACCTCAACGTTCATCTCGATATAGCAGACGAGATGTCACCACAGCGTCCTTCCTTCAAGAGGATCCGGACACGCCAAAGCAAACGAAGCGAAGGCCAAATTCCTAGCTTCAGGGTCTTGACGGTAACTCATATAAAACCTGAAAGACAATCGAAGATCATTCCACATGGAGTGGTCACCACCATGATGTTCGTCTCGATACAGCAGACGAGATGTCACTACAGCGTCCTTCCTCCAACAGGATTCGGACACGCCAAAGCAAACGAAGCGAAGGCCAAATTCCTAGCTTCAGGGTCTAGACGGTAACTCATATAAAAACTGAAAGACTACCGGAGATCATCCCACATGGAGTGGTCACCACCTTAACGTTCGTCTCGATACAGCAGATGAGATGTCACCACAGCGTTCTTCTTCCAGCAGGATTCAGACGCGACAATCAAACAACGGAGCCACGGCAAAATCCCTAGTTCCAAACCTCGATGGTTCATCAACAACCTAGAGACAACCGCAACATTCATCTCGATACAACAAACGCAATGCCAGCAAACGAAGCAAAGGCCAAATTCCTAGCTTCAGGGTCTTGACGGCAACTCATATAAAACCTGAAAGACTATCGGAGATCATCCCACACCAGCGCGGAGTGGTTATGACTCATCGGGGCTCTCCTAAATGAGCCTAACCTCAAGTAAAAAGCGGCATGGCAAAATTCCTAGCGCTTGCTCTTCCGACGGTCAAACTGCCTAGGAAGATTGCTTGAAGACGTCTTGTCCAGTCCTCGAAAGGATCAGAGACACGACAGTCGCAAGGCTACTCGAACAGCAAGATTGCCTATCGAGGAATACATCAGCCAACGCGATAGTACGACGGGCAAAACCCTAGTACCACAGACCCTAACAGACCTCTATCATAATGAGCAGAGGTTAACTACGACGTGAGGACACTCTTGCGAGAACTTCTCGATTCATCTCGACTCGTAAGGCAAAGTCTTAGGCAATGGGGATTTTAAAAAAAAAACTATTTCCTAAGCACTGGGGCCCTGTAAGTTGGTCCAAAATGGACTCTTGCATACTATTCACGGACCACACTTTCCAAAGTCGAATCTCGAAAAGGAGGGAAACAACTACTTACGAGTCTTCTCGATTTATAAGAGGGAAAATTCTCTTGTGAGATCCTTACGACTCCTAAGAGAAAACACACTTAGGAATCCTCACGACTCCTAAGGAGAAAAGACACCGACGAGATCCTCACGACTCGTAGGGAGAAAAATCTTTATGAGACCTTCATGGCTCATAAAGTTGAAAAATCTTAGGCGGTAGATCTGAACCTGTTTCCTAAGCCATCGCTGCCCTGCAAAGAGTTCAAGATGAACTGTTATCTACCATCTATGGGCCACACTTGCCAAAGCTACATGCCACTGAAATGGAGAAGTTACTAATGAACATATAAACTCCTTCACACCAGAGTAAGACATAAAGAAATAGAAGGGTGCGGCTCATGGGGCTGAGAGTTTGGAACTATATCCCTTAAGAGTTGAGATTTGAGTCAATGATAAATGACGACGCTTGTGTCCGCTCGTTATCTTCTCAGATCAAGATTCTGAAAGTTATATACCAACCCGAAACTGGTCATACGCCATGCATAACTCTGCACTACTTCACCCACATACATACTTACGTGGGCAAAGTAGTGGGGGGCATTTGTTCCCGTTAAAAATTTCTGCGCAAAAGATCCCAAGGTATCAAATTGCAACGACACGCTTAAGAGAATGTGAACCAGTATTTTCCGGGCTATATTTTGATAAACTCCCGAATGAGAAGCAACTAAATTCTGATGGTATTGAAAGCGTCTTAAAAAACCCTTCGATTTGATATATTATGGGCCTCATAATTCATCCGGGATCAAAAGTTATGAATCATCACGTGCCCACACGTGACCGGGCATCACATGCCCACACGTGACCATTTACAAGCAAAGCTTATAGGCACTGAATAAAATAAATAATTAAATGGGGTCATGTGCCAACACGTGATGGGCCTTTAAACCCACTGAAATGGGTTAAAAGATATAATAAAAACTTAGGGAAAACCCCAATGGGGCATCATGTGCTCACACGTGACCAAGGGTCACGTGCCCACACGTGATGATTTCTTAGTTCTTCAAAACAGCAGAATTGAATTCTGGTTAAAATTCTAATCAAAGAGGGTTACGTGCTGATACGTGACGGGTCCCTCAGCTCTTTAATTGATAGAATTAAATTATCAAACATTGGGATTACGTACCAACACGTGATGGGCTTTAAAAGCCTTCTGAATTAATAAAATTAAATTCTAAATTAAGGGAAATCAAAAACCCTAATATTTATTTAGATCTTTCCAAACAAAAAGATTGTGCTCTGTAAAGTGGAGCACCGTTGGATTAAAAATCCAATGGTGATTAAAAATCACCAATTTATGGAAGGATTTTATACAAAGAAAGATTTCGCTAAAATTCACCAAGAATAACAAACAGAATATCTTTTGGATTAAAAATCCAATAGTGAATAAAATTCACTGAGTGATCTAAAAGATCATGTTGATTACGAAAACAACCAAAATCTTTTAATGAAAGATTCACTAAACAATTTGATTCTTTTCTTTCTCCTATAAATAGGAGCCAAGAAGAAAAGAGAAGGGATCTACTATTTTTTGAGAGAAGAACAGAGAGAGAAAAAAGAGAGGAGAATTTAATTCTCAAGAGAGGAAGAAATTTTCTTCAGAAGAAAAAGAAAACCCTAGGTGAGAAAGGGGAAAGAGATCTAAGTTCCATAAAATAAAAGAGAATTTAATTCTCAATTTAAGAGTTTAACTCTTCTGAACAAAAGAACTTAGTTCTTCCTTTGGTTGAACATCTGTAGAAGCAGATCTCCCCACAGGTTGAGAATTTAATTCTCATCGGGGAGATTCTGCCATGCAGATCCAAAACTTAGAGGGAGAATTTAAGTTTAAGGAATTTAATTCCCCCAAATTCATAGGAATTTAATTCCTCCAAACAGAACTAGGGTTTAACCCTATTTGAGAATTTAATTCTCCCAATTTCATAGGAATTTAATTCCTCTAAAAAGAACAGAACTGGGGTTTAACCCTATTTGAGAATTCAATTCTCCCAAATTCATAGGAATTTAATTCCACAAAATAAAACTAGGGTTTAACCCTATATGAGAATTTAATTCTCCCAAATAAGAATTTAATTCTTCCATATACATAGGAATTTAATTTCTCAAAACAAAATTAGGGTTTAACCCTACCAAAGAATTTAATTCTCAAACAAAGGACTCAAATTATCCATGCATGTAAACGTGGTCACGTGGCAACACGTGACCCTTCTTTTAATGATCAGAAAAAAAGAACAAAACTAGGTCACGTGTTCCCACGTGACCCCTAAAAAAAAGATCCGTTCTAAATGAGAAAGGAAAACTTGGAGGCAATGCCTCACGTGTTCCCATGTGACTCTCAAAATAAAGGGAACAAAGCCAAAGGCAGAATCTCTTTTGGGCGGCCTCACGTGGCAATACGTGACCCCCCCCCTTTTCAATGATCAGAAGAGAGCGAAGAAGACTAGGTCACGTGCCCCTACGTGACCCATTAACGGACCCCTCAAAATAAAAAGGAATTAGTTCAGAGGCAATGCCGCACGTGCTCCCGCGTGACCTTCAAAACAAAGAGAATAAAGGCAAAGGCAATATTGATTTTGGGCGCCCTCACGTGTCCCCACGTGACCCCTTAATAAATACTTTAATAATCAATACATGGATACCCATCACGTGCCCACACGTGATGGCCTGAAGATTAAAAGTGTTTAACACTTATTTGAATATTCTGATAATAAAATAAAGGAGGTTTGTCCCGATTCTCAGGCGCCTCACGTGACCCCACGTGACCACCCCATTTTTAGTGTTTAACACTATTGTGAGCATTTTGTCCCCAGTGTTTAACACTGTTTTAAAGTGCATCACGTGGGAACACGTGATCGCCAAATATCTTCTAATGTTTAACACTATTTTAAAACCAATCTAGCCCAAATTGGCTAAGTCTTCCAGAGGCAAGACTTCCCTTTGAATGAGCCTCAAATATATCCTTGTCTTCCAAGATTGATCATCTCATATGGAATATGAGTGCTCAGCACTCAATAAAAGATAAAGACATGGTCAGAACCCAGACTCATGTTTAGCATTGCTAAATAATGGGGGGCTGAATTAAGACAAATGTTCAACGGTCCAACAAAGGGCCAACATTCCAAACTTAATTGGACTTAGCCCAAATTGGTCATAAGTCCTCAATTCAGACTTAACTGAGCCCATGTGCTCATAATTTAATTAATTGATCTTAGTCCCAAATTGGACTATAGATCTCCCAATCGACTCTGGTTCAAGGGTACATCTCTTCACTCCTTTGATATTTGTCGTTGTAATCCTTCAACGTCTTCAAAGAGGTGACGGGTCCCGATAACCAATCATTCCATGGACTGTGGGGTCCTTAAACTCATGGACAATGATGTCCTTAACCTTGACTGTGAGGTCTTTAAACTCATGGACTATGATGTCCTTAACCTTGACTGTGAGGTCTTTAAACTCACGGACTATGATGTCCTTAACCTTGACTGTGAGGTCTTTAAACTCACGGACTATGATGTCCTTATCCTCGACCGTAATGTCTTTAAACTAACATTGGACCGAGATGTCCTTAAACTAACATTGGACCGCCATGTCCTTAAACTGGTAATCGACCGCAATGTCCCTAAACTAAATAATAGAGCCCAAATGCTCTCTTGTTGGATCTAAATGATCCCGTTAAGTTGATCTTAGTATGAAATGAGACTAACGTATCCTTAACAAACGTTTAAGTTGATCTTAGTCTCAAATTAGTCTAACGTATCCTTAAACTAACCCCCAAACCCAAATCTAAGAAAATACGGATTTGTATTAATCCACGTCCTACGGGCGACGATATAAATTAGTCTCCGTATACAATCCACGGGCAACCAAAAAGAAAACAAACACCCACAACACGAACTGACCATCTGGAGAAGGAGAAAGTGGTTACTGCGATGCGGTAGCGTAATTAACTGCAGGGGCTTGCGCCTGTAGGGAAGAGTGTCCCTACAATCAAAAACCCCTCAAATGAGGGGAAATCTGACGAATTCTGCTACATCGGCCGCATCCGTTTAAACCTTCGATATACGGTGCCATAAATCAACTTGGCATCTTCGGAAAGGTGGACTGATAGCACCAATTAGCATTTGCCCTCAGAATTTCACGCCCCGACGTCCCAACGTCCCGGTCGCGTCTTCCGGCGGGGAACAGGGTTTCATGATGTTTCGAGTGTCGGTGTTAGACACTCAGGTTTCCATGATTTTTACGTATCGTCAATGGGCATACGTGGTTGATATCCTTATACACACACACACACACACACACACATATATATATATATATATATATACATACAGGTATATGTTTTCATGATGTTTCGGGTGTCGATGTTTGACACTCAGGTTATATGAGACTTACAGGATATGAGGGCCGATCTGAGGATGCGGTGCCTGAGGATTTTGGGATTTGATGTGTCAGTGAAGGACACTGGGATTTTTCCATGCTGATGATTTTTGCATGAGGTTTTATTATATCATCCCATACTCAGGATTATTTTGATATGCATTTCTTCATGTAGTTGTAGTACCCTGATGATGTACCTTTACATGATTGTTGCATATTCATATTGCCATACTTATGCTATCAGATTTCATGTGATAGATTTATCGTTGTTCGTGCATACTTACGATTACAGTATGATGTTATTTACTATTCACGAGTTGGCAATTCACCCCCGTTGCGCCACAGTGTTTTGCAGGACTTACCGTCAGAGTAGTCGCGGCAGGGCGCCTTCTTATCTATACTTTTGTGGATACCGCTACGGTTGGCTGTGAGGCCTTTGCTATTAGGTGGGTTCGCGGTTATCCGTTTATGTACATTGGATATCTTTTTGTTGGATCTAGTATTCTCCATCTACCACTTCATGTATTTGACTTAGAGAAGAGTTGTGAGGATCGGTGTTGTATATATTTTGGTGACTTTAGGTGCCGTGCTCGTAGGAGCCGGTCTTGTTGTTAAGTTTTACCTCCTTATGCTGTTTTCATTTATATTTCTTTGCTTCGTCGTCGTATATATGTTTGCGGTGGTTGTCTCCGTCGTTGGGCGTGATTTTCTCCCGTTTGGGATGCTTTATTTATATTCTATGTTGTACCCGTTTTCGGGGTTAGTTTTTACAAAGGAGGTGCTGCCGAAATTTTCAAGAAAGAAAACTAAATGTAAAGATTTTACTTGAGATTTTCTGAATGTTTTAAACTATGTTTTTCTCCACTTATCCATTTTTGGGTAGTTTAGATTTCTGGGTTTCGACTTACTTAAATTACGTACGCCTGTTGACGTTACGTGGTGTAAGTGCCGGTTACGTGCCTAAATTTGGGTCGTGACAAAGTTGGTATCAGAGCGCTAGGTTTTACCTTTTGGAGTGTAGGATGACCTTGGTATGATGGAGTAGGTAGCTTAAGCAGAGTGACGTAGCGTGTGTATGTTCCGCGGCTTACTTACGACACGGTACTCCGCCTAAGTGACCTTAGGACTTATTGATTGAATTCCTTCCGTGATTATATACATCCTTGTGATTCGATTTATGTGTCCTTATTGAATCTTGTTTCAATTTCCAGCCTTTATGCCGCCGAAGATTACGAGGGAACAGAGAGTGGCCGCGAGGGACGAGGTCAGAGTTGACTCATCTGAGACGAGGACTGACCAGGACGGTACGCCTGTTGTACCGGAGCAGATTGCTATGCTAGGGGCCGGTATGCAGGACTTGCGCCAGATGATGGGGTCGTTAGTTGAGGCCATTCGAGTGCAGAGGAAGGAGGTCGTTCCACCTGTTGCGGGGACTGCGATGGTACCTACTGTTCCGGCAGTCACAGCTACATCTACGGAGGTTATCACCGTGTCACCGTCAGAGTTCATGAGACTGAGGCCTCCGGTTTTCACTGGCACCGATGCAGCTGAGGATCCGCAGTCGTTTATCGACCGGATGGCCAGGATATGTCGTTCGCTCCGATGCTCCGACGCGAGATGAGTAGAGTACGCGAGCTTTCGTCTGGAGGGTCTGGCCCAGAAGTGGTGTGAGTCTTTGGAGAGGGGCATTGGCGCCGTGCCTAATTTCACAGGTCATGCCATTATTTAATAACAGTGCGTTCAAAACACGAAACAGCTACGAACGTTGCGGAATTGGGCACGGCGCGACGTGAGGCTCAAGCACGATCCGGGCTGCGACGAATGTCTGCGGTGTTGCGATGGTGACTTCTTTGACGACCGTGAGGGCTACAGGGACTAAGTCTATGTCTTGGATAGCGACAATGGAGAACGGAATAGCGACGATTGACGACGAATGAAAGTGCTCGACGAAATGTCGGGGCTCGATGGTTGCGTCAATTTGGCTTCAATCGATGGCGGAGCTGCTGGTGACGGCAGTGGTGGTGCTCTGGCTATTGAAGGAATGCTCCTCGGTGATGAGGTAGTGACCGGTGTCGAATGCGGCGGAGGCAACGACGGTTTCACTTCATTCGACATTGTTCTGTGAACTCGACTCGGCTTGGGGTGCTTGGAGGGTGCGATGGTGGCGGTGCTCCGTAGTTGTGATTCATGGTGGTGGAAAGAGATCTTCGGCGGTGGTTGGAGTCGGCCGAATCAGGCACAGGCGGTGACAGTGGCAAAGTGAGCTCGATGTAGGTGATGGGTGGAGCTTGGTGCTCGGGTGTTGATAGTGAGCCGACAAGGTGCCGATGGCAAGAGGAGGTCACCGGTGAGGTGTCTGCTGTTGGGTTACACTAACGCCCTGGCCATCATCTATGGCCGTTTGCGGAACAAAAATTTTACAATGATTTAAACTGGCGCTAGAATAACCCGTTAACCGGATCTACCATAAACCTAACTAGCATGCAAAGGAGTTCTATCTACTATGATAGAAATTTATACCTAAAGAAACAAGTCCTTCGGGTCTTCACTTCTCTCCTTTAGCTCATCAAAGGACGTACAAATCGTGCTTGATCAACGGCCTCCTTGCGTCAAAAATGATCCACCCGAGAGTGTGTAATTTGAGATCCTACCTCCAAATCGAGGTAACTAAGGTACTTAGTATGCTAATCTAAGTAGCCTATATGACGTAGAAAGTGATGATGGATTGATTGTCTCACTAACCCTAGGTTTCTCAAAACATGAGACAATTAGGGTTTGAGGTAGAAAAAGATGAAGCTTGAGGAGATGAGAGTGTAGAGTGAGCATAGAATGAAAATGGCTAAGTGTTGTGAACTAATAATGCAAATCAATAATTCACAACACAAAATATCAAGCATACCCAAATAGTAAACCATGAGTCACCCCATGAGTCACCAAGTAGCCATGCTTCATTTAATGTAAAAACAACACGTCATACCTCCACATCATTAACCATTTAAACTAAATGGTTAAAACAATAATGAGGTGTCTTCTTCTAGAAGCATCTTGCACAATTACAAGAATACCCCTCACCGTATATATATACCCATATCCGTATTCCGAAAAATACGAATATAAAGAGACAAAACAAATCCAAGAATACAATACTAGTATCCGGCTTAAACCAAAGCCCGCTAGTATTATCCGACCGAACATCATACGTGCACAAGTACATGTATGTGATCGACCCCTGCCGTAAAACCATACGGTCTCTACATCGTTTCATCCGAAGCAGGGAAACCCTATGTGTGGTACTCTAAAGACTCAACAGTACGCTGGTAGTGGGTTTAACCACAAGCACGTCAGCGGTACTAGCTGTACGTAATGGCTACCCGGTACCTGTCGAAAAGGAAAGCCGACGAGCAAACTCGTCCGAACTCCTACTGAGCCTATCCGTGACAATCTCCGTATAGTCAGGTCTCTTTGTCTAAGAGTATCGCATACCGGGTCTAGGGGGTGATAAACATCAGACCCTAATAACCCGATAATTCGTGCTGATGTGGATCAGGACCAATCCGGGAAACTACTGATCAACCTATCAGTAAATCCCAACTGTCTTGGCCAAGGTCTTATGGTCCTGACCATTCGAACACAGTGCGATATCGACTCCCAATATCGGGAGAGACAATCCCCAACAATCATTCACTGCCTCCATATGGCTCGGGACTGTACCCAAACAAAATCTGTTTGCACGACTCAGAGAGTCGTGGTAGGGTAGTGATCAAAGCACAGTGGGAACTCACACGAGACAAATGACGATCTCAGGTCCTAAGACTAACCTGTACACATGTCACCTGAGAACTTCCATCTGACGATAGGTATAGTACCATCTGGAAGTTCTCGGCGAGTCCGTCCAGTGTACTCATACCCAGTGAGCACCTGTATACGATCTTAGGTGCATCAGACCAATGGCTGCGGGACCAACCATTGTCCCTCGTCGAGGTCTAGAAACATATACACTAGTCTACTCTGGAGTATCAATGCTCAGTCTCGATACTCACGTGACTAGGGACCATTTAAGGATGTGCTTATGGACTACCCTACTCCCACAAGTATGATCGCCATCATAACGCTGGTGGTCCAGCAAGATCCTACGGGCTTTATCAACATGTAATCGCAATATGTAATAATGAGTATAACATATGCACATGTTAAGATAAAGTCAAACCATAATAGTATACTACTGTATCAAGTTTTTATCAATATGTGCAAGCTGGATAAAACATCGATAGAAACAAATACACATATCCTGATAAACACAACTCAAATAATATACTATATAATCGAGCAAGAATGTCCTGTACATACATATCCCCGGCATCCATATGCATACATATATAATAATGGCCTCTAGGGCATACATATCCAACATCTGCGATGGGTGATTTACCGGCGTGGTGATCGGAGACGGTCGACGAAGGATTTTAGGCGGCGGTGGTGATGGGTTTGGTGGGAGAGGGGAGGTGTTGGAAGGTTGCTGGCTCCGACGGTGGTCGTTGGTGGTAGACGTCGTCGTCGGTTGCAGTGGAAGGCTCGGCAGAGTTTGAAGGGAGAGAGGAGGTGTTGAGGAAGAAAGGGAGAGATAATATGAGGAGAGAGAGAGTGTGTGAGAATAGGTCTGGGTTTGTTTATAGAAAAAGAGAGTGACGGAAGAGAGACAATCTTTGATATAAATTGTTTTGATTAATTCATTTTAGTAACAGTAGAGATTAATAGGGGTAGTAATTAAGAAGGAATAATGACAGGTTAAATACAAAATCTATAATTAATTAAAAAGAATTTAAATAGGAATAAAATCAATTCATTATAAGGAAATAAATATTTTAAATTGCTTGGATTTTTCATCAAAATATCCAACAATCATATATGCACAAAATAACTAGAAAGTGATCAACATTAACACTAAATTAATAACATGAGGGAATTGTTGGATATGTATGCCCTAGAGGCCTTCATTGTATAGGATGCTAGGGATATGTATGTACAGGACAATCTTGCTCGATATGATAGTATGCTATCTGGTTTGTCTTTATCTTAACATGTGATGTGTTTTACTTAGTATTTCATATGTTGTATACATGTTGATAAAGCCTATAGGATCCTTGCTTGACTACCAGCGTTGTGATGATAATCATACTTATGTGAGATGGGTAGTCGATAAGCACATCCTTAAAGTGTCTCTAGTCATGGGAGTATCGAGACTGGGCATCGATACTCCAGAGTAGACTGGTGTATACATATCTAGACCCTGACGAGGGGCGATGGATTGGTCCCGCAGCCATTGGTGAGGTGCACCTAAGATTGTATACAGCTTGCT
Organism: Agapanthus africanus; assembly: GCA_030015575.1. Taxonomy (NCBI): domain Eukaryota; kingdom Viridiplantae; phylum Streptophyta; class Magnoliopsida; order Asparagales; family Amaryllidaceae; genus Agapanthus; species Agapanthus africanus. The sequence continues at coordinate 502,931,294 of CM057345.1, forward strand.
CACTGGGGGTGAGTACACCGGACGGACTCGCCGAGAACTGGCTAGATGGTATTATACCTAGCGTCGGATATCAGCTCTCTGGTAACATGAGTGTAGATAGTCTGTTGACCTGAGGTCGTCATTTGTCTCGTGTGAGTTCCTACTGTGCTTTGATTACTACCCTACCATGGCTCTACAGAGTCATGCAAACAGGTTTTAATTGGGTAAGTCTCGAGCCACATGGAGGCAGTGAGTGATTGTTGGGGATTCGTCTCTCTCGGTATAGGGAGTCTATGTCGCGCTGTGATCGGTTGGTCAATACCATAAGTCCCTAACCAGGGCGGATTGAGAATTACTGGTAGTTAGATGTTCAGTTGAAATAATCGTATATTTGATATAATATTTTCCTTACTTTTCTTAAAAATCTAAAGGTGTTTATTATAAATATAGAACATATTTCGGTTTATCTGTAAAAATACTATTTACCATATATTTATATATTATAATTAACATTATGAAGGAAAATGTATGCATATAAAATTTATATAATATTTTGATAATTTAAATATGCATATCATATCAAATATCCATAATTAATATTCTTAAAATATAATATCATATCAAATTGGTTAGGATAATATCTCAAAAATACCAAATATTACTAACATTATTCATTGAGATATTGTGCAAGGTTTAGTTCAGGTCAGGAGATCGAGATGTTAAGATGTCGGGAATTAAAAATCTGCCGATAAAGTTAAATAAAATCGAAGAATCAATATTGGCAGAGACTCAGAAAAGATATAAAGATTCCAGACATCAAATAAATCTCCATGTGTCACAACGAAACAGCTCCAGAATTCTGAAGCCAAGATCTCACCAACAAACCGCGCTTCCGCGGCCAAACTAGCATCAATGCGGTGGATTCACTGAGTCAGGATTTGGGATTTTTAGTTGTGATATGCAACAACAAACCCTAATTCTGGGGATCTATAGTTTATGGTTTTGGGGCTATATAAACAACCGATGGGTAAACTTAGAAATCATCAATCTTTTACACAAGCTAATCACCGTTAAAGAACAATTGATCCAAGACAGGTCCAAGATTCGACGTGATAAAGCGACGTGAAATTCAACGGAACATCTACATCCGACAAGGCAGAGATCGAGAGCAACTTCTTCTTCCTCTTGTAATCTAAATTTGAAGTTTGTACTTGTGAAGTTGATTAATAAAGGTAGATCTTTAGTTTAATTAGTTTAATTATTTAGTTACATTATGAATTTCATCTCTATCCATTATTTTATCTCCATCATGCGCGAGTAATTCTCCGCTTGATAGGGTTCATAGGATTAGGGTAGAACAATAGATGAGAAAATGTTTTAAATTCTTTTAAGTCTTATGAAGTTTATAAACTTTAGCAAAATAAATGTTAACATCCTTATCGGGCGCGCTACCAATTTATTGCTAGTCTCGACCGCGATTTGAGATCAGATTAACAATTGTTTTGTTAAGGGCTAGACATGAATAGAGATCAATGAAAGGACTGTTGAATATGTATGCCCTAGAGGCCATTATTGTATAGTACTAGTTTGTATAATACATTTTGGAGGCTTGGGATATATATACGGGTTTACGACGGTCTTGCTCGATATAGTAGTATGCTACTTGGTTTGTTTCTATCTTAATATGTGTATATGTTTCTTTTAACATATCGCTAAAAACATATTGATGGAGCCCTTAGGATCTTTGCTTGACTACCGGCGTTGTGATGGCGATTACACCAGTGGGGGCTGGGTGGTCTATAAGCACATCCTTATTTTGGTCCCTAGTCGTAGGATTATCGAGACATGGCATCGATACTCCAGAGTAGACTGATGCATACGCTTCTCTTCCCAGCAGAGGAGATGGTCTGTCCCACAGCCATCAGTACGTCGTACTGGAGATAGTATGCAGGTGCTCGTTAGGTTACGAGTACACTGGACATGACTCGTCGGGAACTGTTGGTTGGTATTATACCTATCGTCAGTTAACAGTTCCCAGGTGACATGAGTACAGCTTAGTCCGCTGACTTGACACTGTCACTTCGCCTCGAGTGTGTTCCCACTGTTCTTAGATTACTACCCTACCACGGCTCTACTGAGTCGTGCAAACAGGTAGTAGTTGGGTGCAATCCTGAAACACTTGGAGGCAGTGATAGTTAGACAGGATTCGTCTCTCCCGGTATTGGGTGTTGATATCGCGCTGTGTCTAGGAGAGCCATTACATATTGTCGTCCCTGGCTAGGGCAAGCGAGAATTATTGGTAGGTTTTCCAGTAGATTCTCAGGGTGTTTTGGGCTACACTCCGACACGACTTGTACCGCTATTAAGGGACTGACGTTTATCGCCGCGCTAAGCCCGCCATGCGATACTCTTAGACGAACAGACCGGACTGTACGGAGATTGTCATATTCAGGCTTAGTAGGAGTTCGGATGGGTTCACCTCATCAGTCTTCTTGTCGGCATCTACATGGGGACCGTTACGTACAGCTAGTACCGCTTGCGGCCTATGATTAAACCCACTGCCAGCGTAGTGTCGAGCCTTTAGAGTCCCACACAGAGGGTTACTCGCCTTTGGGAAAAACAGAGTAGAGGTCGCATGGTTTTGCGACGGGCTTCGTTCACATCCGCGCACTAGTGCATGTTTGGTGTCCGGGCAGTTATTACTAGCGGGCTTTGGTTTAAGCCAGATCCTAGTATTTATTTTGGGATTGGTTTTGTCTCGATGTATTCGTGTTCCTCGGAACACAGATGCGGGTGTGTATGCACAGTTGACAGAGGCAGAGGCAGAGGATTCTCATTAGGGTTGTTGACCATTTGACTTTGGTTGACTTGTTGACCGTTGACTTTTTCCAAACCCTAATGAGAATGAGGAATATGATTAATAATATTAATTAAGAATTATTGTGTCATGGTTGAGTTGAACTTTTGACTTTTGTTGACTTGTTGACTTTGTTGACCGGTTGATCATTGTGGACTTGTTGACCATCATCATTTCTTTTCAATGATGCTTCTTGTTCTTTGCAAAATGCATTAAATGCATGAAATGATAATGGTCATTGAAACTAACCATCACAATGCTTAATTATTATTATCATCATCATTATTCTTGCTTTTGTGAGCATGGTTGCATTATGAGAGCTCATTCTATCATATTCTTTCTCTCTCTCTTAGAATGAAAGCTTTCCCTCTTCCTCTCTTAAGGTTCAAGTGTTCCATGAGTTGGAAATCATGAACCTTTGAAACAAAACTACCATAACTCTTCTCTACTCATTCTAAGGTTCTAGGTTTAGCAAACCAAGCACCTTAGTTATCTCTAGGTTGAGATAGGAGCTCAAGTTCGAGGCCCTCGGGTGGATCCATCTACGGCAAAGAGGAGACGACGAGGAGGAGCCGTTCAAGCCACTACAAGGAGCAAGCAAGGAGGAGAACCACCAAAAGAAGAGAAGGAGTTCAAGACCTAGGTATAACCATTCTACATAGTAGCTAGAACTTGTAGTTTATTTGTTAGTTTTTGTTTAGCAAAGATCCTTCATGGATGGTCCATGTTACCTATTGAGGAAAATTTTGATTTTTACCTATTCCGCCTCCCCGAAAGAACCGGGATGGGTAACGTGGACCTAACAAGGACAAGGGTCAATAGTGGGGAAACCCAAGTTTCTTCCAAGAATCCTAATTCTCATTCATCACTATCTATCTAGTATTAAATCTATCAATAGAGAGTAATCTTTATTAGTCATCCATGACTACTAAATCCGAACGAACCCTACAAGCATTCTTCTTATAAAATCTATATCCGTATTCAAACTAGATCTGTATTCTACATCCGTATTTTGACGTAGATCTAGAAACTATTCTCCACTATTCTTTATTTCTCTATTTTTCCTCTTTTTCAACACGTCTAAAGTAAGATTAAAAGATTCCCCATATCCCTGAGGATGACCCGTACTCATCTCTGTCTAGCTACACGCGACACCGTTATTGATTGCGGTTACTATACACACTTCTCTAAAATAAAAATCAATCAAATGGCGCCGTTGCCGGGGATACGTGCGTAATATTTTATTCTTACTATTTATGTTGAATTCTTATTCAATCTATATCATAAAAATAAAACAAAACCACATCTTGCATATTTAACGATTAGTGTGCGATTTTTGCGAGGGAATCTGGAGTCACTTTAGCGAGGAGATAAAGATTCAGAGACATTCATCAAGACTCAGAGGAGCAAAGGAAGCAACAGTGAAAAAAATTAAACAAAGAACCCCCTAAAGCACGGCGGAACCGCGGCTATTGTGTGCAAACGGCGGCTGAACCGCGACGGTCTTGGGGAGTTATGCCCTCAAACTTTTCTGGTATCTTTTCTATCTCTTTCTCATTCCTCTAAAAAATCCAATAATATATTTTCTGCAGGATTCTTTGCAAAATATCTCCGCTCAAAAATCTTTTTGTGTGTTTTGTTTTGCGGGTTGTTTTTGCATATTTTAATACGGACTTTAAGGGGTAAGACCACAATTCAGATTAGGTGGGGATTTTATCACCCTTCCTAGGGCCTACATATCACAAAACGAGCATCCGCATAACCCTATATTAATTAAAAAATATCTAGATTAAGACCATAAGGACAGTCGCGCTCAAATAGGACAGAGGAAGCTCATGGGTAATGTATCGCTTATCCGCATTTCTTTTGTGGTGTCTAGGCAAGCGTGACTAAGGCAAGTGGTTACTTAATTAGGCCCGCTATTTTCAGTGATTCGTATAGCGGATACCTCCCACTTACCTGGCACTTACCTGGCCATAAGAATTATAAAGAGGTGGTAGAGAATTGATCCTGCGGCTTGTCCTTTAGAAGTCTAGGAGCGGTCTAGTGCTTGACCTAGGTAACTTTAGTTCTAGGGTTTGCTTATGCATTTTGTGATTTGTTGAGTCAACCCTCAAGTCCTACTTTCAAAGAAAAACAATCCAACTAGAGCTTAAATATTTTCACCCTCCTCCCTCTTTTCACCTTCTTATAATGGGTAACCCAAATAAAAGAACTCTTGCCGAGCTTTGCTATACAGAACCAGATATTTCTTGTTATCATAATCGCTTCGGTATACCATCCGACTCTACCATGTCGTTAAGTGATCGGATAGAGCAAGCGGAAAGAAACAGTTGGCCACTTCACTACAGGTCCCATCAACCGCATCAAAATTCTACATCTTCTTTTGTTGATACTCCATCTAAAGCGTGTGAGGGAACTCCTAAACGCATGTCCATCGCTGAGTATATAGCAAGGACTAACGGCCAAAGTTTCAATCCGTTCAAACCGTTAGGACAACAAACGCCGCCACCTTCTAAAGAAGATTTTACTACTCAGTTTGTGGCGTATATGACATCTGTTGACAGTCGCCAACCACACAACCAATATCAATATTCTTCTTATCACAATGTTGATCCTACTCCTGCCCAATTTTCACAACCTTTCGATTCCTATCAATCCTGCCCGACTTTTACACCTTCTTGAGACATTCCTTCTAATCAGTCATTTGGGAGTTTTACTTATCCACAAAAATTTCAACCTTATGCTGAAACTCCTTACCGACCCATGTCTAGTCTTGAACGGACTGTGGAAGAATATGTGGTAGCGTCGCATCGTGCCAGAGAGGAATTGAATGAGTGCATGGCCGTCCTCAATAAACAAAACGAACGAGCAACTAGTTTCAAACCAGCTCAAAAGTTTTCAACGTATGATACAGCCATAGGACAAATTGAGAATTTGGGTAGTGAGAGAGAGTGGTACAACCTTCCAAATCAAACCTCCCCATCCAAAATTGAAATCCACAACTCCGGTTTCACAGATCTATCGAGTACACTAAATGATTCACCAATTGAAGATATAATGTCTGATGAGTTGTGTGACTTTGTAGTGTTTGATTTACCCGATTGTGAAGGGTCCATTTCAAGTGAAGCCACACCCAACCCTTGTGATCTCTACACCTCCACTCTAGAACAACAATTGATTGAAAACCCTGCTTTTGATAAGGTGTCTGAGACTTGTAACCTTCACTTGATTGAGGATATTGATGTTGGGGATATATTGGATGATGAACCCGAAATTTTGGATTAGTTTGTCCCACCAATTCATCATGTCCTTTCACTCCTATGTGGTCATCATCTCAACCCTTTAACTATTCTTCCCGAACCCCATATGCGTCTTGAAGTTGATGATAAATGTATAACCGAAAAGCAGAACGAAATTCAGCCTTTATTTCGCACATCTGGTTCAGTAATACTCGATACACCAATTTGTTTACCCATTTCATCTCCCACTTTCTCTGGTTTTTCTTCTAATCTTCCTTTAATGATAGCGAGTGTTGATGAGTCACAATCCGATATTTCGAGTTCGATAATTCTAAAAAGATAACTTGATTTAGATTCTTTTGAGAATGAGGTAGATGAGCTTTACGAGTCTCCTACCTCCATAATTTTTGACAAATCAAGTGTGTTGAATTCTAGCGCGACACATATTGATATTGACACATTCAATCGGACCATCGATGAAAGTTTCAAAGATATTTTCGCCGACGAACTTGCATTCCTAAACGACATGGATTTTATGATTAATCAACCTCCACTTGAAGAAGTTGAACCACCATCATTTCTTCTTATCCCATACGAGAATGTGACCATTCTTCCCATTCCTAATCATCCACATTCTCGTTTTCGTTCACCATTATTGTTCTGTCTCTGTCAACCGAGACGTAAACCATACCGCCTCCTATCTCCCCACTTCTTCAAATCTCTGATTTTCCACCAACTAGTGTGTTACATCGATAAATTTTTTGAATGGTTGGTGTTGACTTTTGGTCTTTGTAAGGCTTTATTTTGACCAATAAATTAAAAAAAACCATAATTTTAAATGCTTAATACTGTTTTTACTCAAGTTTGGGGGGGGATATTTTGGCTCTTGAAAGAAATTTTTTATAAAATTGTGAGCCAAAAATAAGTTTGGAGGAGAATTTTACTTTCACTATTTCATGTCCCCGTTACCTAACTTTTCCTTCCAAGTCTACAGTTTTTTAAGCTACATCAGTGAGGACGCTGCTGTAAACAGGTTTGGGGGAGGTTTGTGCTTATTCACGCATTACTTTGCATTATACTATATATAAGCACAAATTTTTTTTGATAATGAAAGTTTGAAAGTGAAAAATTTACATTCGAAAGGTAGGAATAGTTTTAGAAAAGCAAGAAAGTAAGATATTTTCTTAAACGAAACTAGTAATAAGTAGTTATGAGCCGTTGTCCCAAGAGTTAGTAAGATGAAGGAAATTGCTAATCTGAGAATAAAAATAAGTCTGAAAAATAGTCTCTATTCTTGAGGACAAACCTTTGAACGTTGATACCCTACTATACGCACTTATACACATCTTGAAACTTGGGATAGTAGAGAATACCTTGAAATGCTCTTGTCTAAAAGCCTTAGTATGAAATAAAAAATAAAAAAAGATATAAGTGGTGAAGAAAAAAAATGAACACTGATTTTGTAATTGCTTAAGGCAGCATAAAAAATATAACGAGGGTGCTTTATCACTAGTGCCTTAGACCAACTGGTTTGGGAGCCACTGCTAATCCTTAGGTATTGCAAGACGAGTTATTACGTCTAAATGCGCGAGCACATTTAGTAATCGGTTGGTTAGTAGCTCAAGAAGTATTAACGGTCGCATGAAAAATGTGTGAGCAATTTCATCAAAAAATCCACCGACTAAAATGTACTTTGGAAGATGGACAAGAGTATGATATCTTGAATTGAATTCTCTAAGTATAGGGATGTTTTTTACACACACGTAGGGTATATGATCGATATTTGGAAGAAAGATAGGGAGGAAGACTAAAGACGATGTTTTATTTAGGGATGATGTGATTTCTAACATTTTTTCATGACCATTAAGATAAGGCTCATGGCAACTAAAAAGCTGGTGTAGTTGGAAACTCTTCTTTTCAAGTTCTTTCTTTTATAGTTCTTATCTTTGTATGTAATTTTCACCATCTTTCTTTTATTATAGGATTTTGTGGGTGTAATCCGCTGAAAACCCTCAGGAGACAACACTCCTCCTACTAGGGACACCTAGAGGTTTAATGACTTGTTGCACGTGCTCAGTGCAATCGTGTTTCCTACGAAAGTGTACTACTTAGGTTTTTCTTTTTCTCCCTCTCTTGAATAAATAAGTTTGCTCCGGACGATCAAAATTAAGTTTGGGGGTATTTGTTCAGTCGAAAATATCGCACATTTGATACAATATTTTTCTTAATTTTCTTACAAATCTAAAGGTGTTTATTATAAATATAGAACATATTTCGGTTTATCTGTAAAAATACTATTTACCATATATTTATATATTATAATTAACATTATGAAGGAAAACGTATGCATATAATATTTATATAATATTTTGATAATTTAAACATGCATATCATATCAAATATCCTTAATCAATATTCTTAAAATATAATATCATATCAAATTGGTTAGGATAATATCTCAAAAATACCAAATATTACTAACATTATTCATTGAGATATTGTGCAAGGTTTAGTTCAGGTCAGGAGATCGAGATGTTAAGATGTCGGGAATTAAAAACATGCCGATAAAGTTAAATAAAATCGAAGAATCAATACTGGCAGAGACTCAGAAAAGATATGAAGATTCCAGACATCAAATAAATCTCCATGTGTCACAACGAAGCAGCTCCATAATTCTGAAGCCAAGATCACACCAACAAACCGCGCTTCCGCGGCCAAACTAGCATCAATGCGGCGGATCCGCGGCCGATTCACTGAGTCAGGATTTGGGATTTTTAGTTGTGATTTGCAACAACAAACCCTAATTCTGGGGATCTATAGTTTATGGTTTTGGGGCTATATAAACGACCGATGGCTAAACTTAGAAATCATCAATTTTTTACACAAGCTAATCACCGTTAAAGAACAAGTGATGCAAGACAGGTCCAAAATTCGACGTGATAAAGCGACGTGAGATTCAACGGAACATCTACATCCGACAAGACAGAGATCGAGAGCAACTTCTTCTTCCTCTTGTAATCTAAACTTGAAGTTTGTACTTGTGAAGTTGATTAATAAAGGTAGATCTTTAGTTTAATTAGTTTAATTATTTAGTTACATTATGAATTTCATCTCTATCCGTTATTTTATCTCCATCATGCGCGAGTAATTCTCTGCTAGATAGGGTTCGAAGGATTAGGGTAGAACAATAGATGAGAAAATGTTTTAATTTCTTTTAAGTCTTATGAAGTTTATAAACTTTAGCAAAATAAATGTTAACATCCTTATCGGGCGCGCTACCAATTTATTGCTAGTCTCGACCGCGATTTGAGATCAGATTAACAATTGTTTTGTTAAGGGGTAGACATAAATAGAGATCAATGAAAGGACAAGGGTCAATAGTGGGGAAACCCTAGTTTCTTCCAAGAACCCTAATTCTCATTCATCACTATCTATCTAGTATTAAATCTATCAATAGATAAAAGGAGTAATCTTTATTAGTCATCTATGACTACTAAATCCGAACGAACCCTACAAGCATTCTTCTTATAAAATCTATATCTGTATTCAAACTAGATCTGTATTCTACATCCATATTTTGACGTAGATCTAGAAACTATTCTCCACTATTCTTTATTTATCTATTCTTCCTCTTTTTCAACACGTCTAAAGTAAAATTGAAAGATTCCACATATCCCTGAGGACGACCCGTACTCATCTCGGTCTAGCTACACGCGACACCGTTATTGATTGCGGAGCACGCGACCGCTGAGCGCCAGCGGGTCACGTGAGCTGCACGCGACCGCTGGGCGCTGAGCGCCCGCGGGTCGCGTGAGGCGCACGCGACCGCTGGAAACACCAGCGGAAAAAGGGCCTAGCCCCTGGGTTAGGAGTTGAACTCCCAAGGGGTTTATGTATAGATTTGGAGTTAAACTCCTAAAAAGGGGTTTGATTTATGGAGTTAAACTCCAACATATCTTGAATGGAGTTAAACTCCTAAAAATCTTTGTATCTTCTTTTGAGCCTCGGATCCTCTTGGAATAGGATTTTTGGAGATGGGTATCCTTCTTCTTCCTCTCTGTTGGATGGATCTTGAAGGAAAAGGAGGGGTGAGATTCAAAATCTTCCCTTTAGAGATCTGATGGGAGATCCGAGCTCCTCTTTGTGGGTTTTATGGTGAAAAACTATTTCTTTTTGAAAAAAGAGAGTTAAACTCTTGATTTAATTCAAAAAGGGGAAGAAGGTTTAGAACCTTGAGGAAGGAGAAGGAGGCACAGACCCAAATTTTTGGGGAGAATGAATTGGTATTCTTTATTTCATTATCATGTTGCCTTATCTAGGTTTACAAATTTACATATAGCCCCTTGGGCTTTACAAAATGGCATTTTGCCCATACTGTGCCTCATGTGCTCATTTCTTTTGCACATGAGCCATAGGCTTTACAAAAATTTGGATTTATGCCCATTTTTCTTACATTCATGCATAAAAAATTATATCAAAATTATTTATTACATGATTTTTATTTCGGCATGGGGGAGGCCGGCTGCTTCATGCTCGGGCTCGACTAGGGTATGAGCCCACTTGATCCGGGCTTGGGCCCACTTGGTTTGGGGTTGACTTTGACTTTGACTTGGTCAACCGGGATGTAATTTTTGACCCCAACAAAAGCCTTTGCATTGCTGCGACGTAGCCCATGTGTTCGAACCCCATCAAACACATTATATATTTTTTGATTTTTCTTTTAAAATTTTTTGAAGCCCAAAAGTGTACACGTGCAATGCATATAAAAATGAAAAGCCAGAGAAAACAAACATGTGCACATTGGAGTTAACGGGGACATGTACACGTGGCCAAAATCCACCGGCTCAACTCACCAATTTGACCGGCGGGATCCACCAAAGGGCCGGCGCCGACGGTCCCTCCATAGTCAATGAGACCCGTGCTTTGCACAAGTGTTGTTTCCCCTACCCCTAACTCTCCTGCACTGTTTGATTACTCTGCAATAAAACAGAGACCTCTCAATTCCCCAATTTATCACATTTTAATGCATTTTAATTCACTCTTTTAATTCCAAAACCCTAATTCCACACTATAAATACTATACCATACCCTAGCCCTTCCTCATTCTGAACCAAGTTTTCTAAGTACAAGAAGAGTACAAGTGAAGTTAGCAAGAGATCGACTTCCGGCAAGGATCGAAGTAAGTTCCGGCAACCCCGCGATGCCACGAAGATCAACACTCCCTCGTCTACCTTTCCTTAGGATAACTAGCTAGTAAGTCCCTCCCTATCCCTCTCTTTCTTCTTGAAAAGTTCTCTTTTTCAAAATATATCGGTAAGTGGAGTCAACACCGACCTGTTATTCTAAACCCTAAAAAAGTTCGCTTTTTATTACATACTTTTCATCCATATTCTTACACCATATTTATAATCATACAACTAATGGTTAGAACAAACTTTCACTAAAAAATATCATGAAATATAACCTTAATTTAACTTTTACATTAAAATACCATGAATATCTCTTTTAGTATTTTTTGTTAATCATACTTTTAGAAAAATTTACGGGGTAATGACCTACCCCTCACAAACATACATGATTCCATTGCACGATTCTCTTTGAACCTATTTTTGTGGCGAATACAATATATTTCATTAAAATACCATCTACTATAAAAACGGTTTTCTTTATAATTGTATTTTAAAATTCCTTTGCGAATAAGCATCTACAACCCTCTTTAGAGGACCCGTTATTGGATGGTGCGGATTATCGCACATTCTTGGGCTAGTAGAGCGAGATGCAGACCTCCTCACGGAGCATTCGGTCTCGAAAGGTTTTTAATACGATTTTTAAGAAAAACACAATTTTATACTTAATAATAAAATTAATTTTTAATAATTATATAAATATTATAAAATCCATATATTTTCAAAATAAAATAACCTTGTATTTTTTCAAAGGAAAGAATTACAAATTTCATCAAAATACTATCAAGATACCAACGAAAGTCAAGCTTTACAGTAAAATACCATGAACTATTCAAGTTAAACTGTTATCACTAAAATACTTCAATTCTTGAAATTCACATTCATGGAAACCCTAAATAATATAAATAATTTCTCGAGATTATTTTGAACTATATCTTAAAAAATTATATTTCATAAAACCCCCTCGAGTTATATAAAATTACATTTAAGAACTTTAGTAAATATAGGTTTAAGCGGGATCAATTCTCTTGAGCCTCAGGGAATCGGAGAAAGTGAGTGCTTGCCTATTTAAGGTAGAAAAACCTAACGGTGTTATCAATGGTAATTGTCTTGGAAAAAGACACAAATCCTATCGTGTATGTGCAGCAGTTACCGATAATTCCCGAACCTAATTTAGGATCTAAATCAGTTGCAAGTGTCTGACTCGGTCTGAGTCTAAATCAAACCAGAATCCAAACTCAAACCAGAATCCAATTCAAACATGAATCCAAACTCTAACATGTATATTTGAAACTGAACCTGAATATCAGAACAATATCAACATGCAAACATGACTTGATCGAACTATGGATATAACTTGACTTGATTACATGACTACTTGTTTACATCCTAAACCTGATTACATGAACAACTTGTATCCATGGTCTCGGAAAGTCTGATAATTATAATCTATATAAAACATTACGCGGGGTTAACGGGGTAAATTGGTACGGAATGTATTAGAAGTGGAACGAGATGGTCACTAAAAGACACCTATATGAACTCTTGTGCCGTTGTCCCGTGGGTTTTGACGGGGCCTTGTACTACCTGTTACCATAGTCCACAGAGCAAGTTGGACTCTTCTCGTATACACTGATACCTTCTGTACCAAGTTACAAACAACTGCGTTAGAATAATAAACTGATATCTAAAAGTTTCCTTCCACAATACTTGCTATATTCCTCTCTTTCTTTTGGGACTTACAGAACGCTAGTTCGTTGACGACATTCCTGTCTTTTCTTTCTTTAGAATGTTCGTCAGGAGGACCAGAATCTCTTGAGATCGAGCCTAATCAGGAGGACGTGGACCAGTTCATCGAGCAGCAGGATTTCTAGCTTTCCTTATACTTACTTTTCATTTCATATGCCACTGTTTAGGCATTGTTTTATATCATTGTACTTTCCTTTTCAAAGTAATGTATTGTAAAGATGAATGTTAATAAAAGTTGTTGTTTGTATTATATCTCTTTTCATTTCTTGTGCATTTCATCTATTGCTTATTTACGCTTAACGTATTTATTTCTGAGTAAATACGTCGCGTGCCTGCCACGTCTCCGTCTCCGTATACTGGGAAGCGGGGCGTGACAGGTTTTGTTGGCGGCCCATGCAGGTCCGTTATGCATGGAATCCTAAGCAATATATCACAAGAATAATAAGAATCAGCAACTATACATTCTTTACATTTCAAATTTCTTGAATCTATCCTAACATTTCTTTTTCTATCAAGGTCATGGATTCTTCCAATAACACCAGCACGAATGTCAATGGCAACACTCCACCATCTATACTACCACCACTAATTACCGTTGCAGACCTACTGATAAGACCAATGGCGTTTCTTGAAACAACCAGGAGTCTAGTTGAGGGACAGCAGGAGCAGGCTGCTCAACTTCACCAAGGACTAGTTCGCACTGAGGCAGTTTTGAGGGTAGCTCATGGTCAAGAAGAAGGAAAGGACACCGCCAGCAAGGACTTGCAATTATTGTAAGAAGCTCGGACATGTTGTAAAGGACTGCAGACGAGCTAATGGTCTTTGTATGATTTGTGGATCGCCTAAACTCTAAGAGCATGCTCAAAGTACAGAGCAGACGGAAACCCCACACCAAGACTGACTATACAAGCTCCTACTACCCTCTTAGCTTTAACTGGACTACTTTCGCGAGGACCACCTTTACCTCGTCAGTCCGAAATGTACCAACAGGCACAGAGAAAATTGCCAAGAGGCCAGATATTCACGATACCGGTTGGAGAAGCCGAAGCCACTGGCCAAATTATCACTGGTAATTACCAATTTTTTCACACCTTGTCAATCCTTGTATACCACTATATTTTTCCTGTATCTAAAACCAACCCCACACAACTTAGGTACTATACTAGTAGCCACTCTTCCTGCACTTGTACTGTTCGACACTGGAGCATTACACTGCTTCATGTCGCAACGATTCGTAAGAACGCACGCGATTCCCATGAACCACTCATTTCAAGCTGGAAATGTCAGTTCCGGGAATGGAGTCTTGAAGGCAACTATAGGATTTGATCAGTGTCCGGTTGTAGTTTGCGGATGAGAATTTTACGCAAATTTCAAAGTACTGGACATTCCAAATTTCGATGTTGTGTTAGGAATATACTGGCTGGGAGTTTTTTATGCTACGATTGATTGCCGTCAAAGGAGAGTAGTATTCGAGACACCAGATCACCCAGTCTTTTAATTCAAGAGTGGAGATAAAACGTTGGATCCAGGGAGATACCGTGCTAAACCGAAGGATGTAGAAGTGTTTTCTCTCCTGGCGGTACCAAAATGTATAAGGATTTACGACAACACTATTGGTGGCATGGAATGAAGCACGAAGTAGCCAGAAGCGTAGCCAAGTGTTTGGTGTGTCAGCAAGTAAAGGTTGAACATCACAAAACTGCTGGTTTACTTCAACCGTTACCAATCCCAGAACGGAAATGGCAGCATATAACCATGGATTTCATGACTGCTCTTCCTCATAGCACGAAAGGTAACGACGCAGTATGAGTTATTGTGGATCGACTCACCAAGTCGGCTCACTTTATTCCCTTTCGAGTTGGCCAAACTACCGAGACGTTAGCAAAGAAGTACATGGAGGTAAGCATGAATCTAAAGTAAGATTTAACCTCAAAGTGTACTATTTTTGATACCCATAAACTCATGCAAGAGATCGTGAGATTACATGGAGTACCGGTTTGCATCGTCTCCGATCGTGACACTAGATTCCGATCACAGTTTTTGCAGAGTCTGCAAGCTACCCTGGGAACGAGTATGAACTTCAGCACGACTTACCATCCACAAACGTACGGACAGTCTGAGCAAACAATTCAGATTCTGGAGGACATGTTAATAGCTTGTTTGTTAGACTTCGGAGGTTCGTGGGAAGATCACCTACACCTTGTGGAGTTTTCATACAACAATAGCTATCAGGCGAGTATTGGAATTGCACCATTTGCATCTCTATGGAAGGAAGTGTCGTTCACCACTAAGTTGGGAAGACATTGGAGATCGTGAACTCCTTGGACCAGAGATGATCGTGGCAACTGTGGACGTAGTTCGCACGATTAGGGAAAGAATGCGCATAGCCCAAGATCGACAGAAGCGTTGAGCTGATGCAAAACGTCGACACCTGGAGTTCCAACCTGGAGATCATGTTTTCTTAAAGATCTCTCCAAACTGAGGAGCAATCCGTTTTGGAAAGAGGGGTAAGCTCAGTCCGAGATATATAGGACCGTTCGACATTCTCGAACGGGTCGGAGAAGTGGCATATCGTTTAGCACTACTACCCTCATTGGAAGGAGTGCACAACGTGTTCCACATATCCCAGCTCTGAAGATATGTGAGCGATCCCAGCTGTACAGACTGACTTGACTTGCGAGCAACAACCCGTTGAGATCCTGGACAAAAAGGTGAAGACACTGCGGAATAAGGAAGTAAACTTGGTCCGAGTGATGTGGAGAAAAGATTCACCAAGAGAATTAACGTAGGAAAGAGAAGATGACATGCGTGCAAGATACCCTTACTTAATTGTAAACTGGTCCTTATGTAATTGTAAATTTCGAGGACGAAATTTTTATAAGGAGGGTAGTATGTAACGACTCTAAATTTACTGTACGAAATTTTTTCAATTTAATGTACAGAAAGGAGTTTACAAGCCTGAGTACAATTTAAAAGTTAATTTTTGTTTAAGAACAGTAAGAAGCAACTTGTAGCTTACTGGTAAAGCCTCTGCATTGCTGCGACATAGCCCACGTGTTCGAACCCCATCAGACACATTATATTTTTTCTGATTTTTCTTTTAAACTTTTTGGAAGCCTAAAAGTTTATACGTGCAATACACATAAAAATGAAAATCCAAAGAAAACAAACATGTGCACATTGGAGTTAACAGGGACATGTACACGTGGCCAAAATCCATTGGCTCAATTCACCAATTCGACCGGCGAGATCCACCAAAGGGCCGGCGCCAAAGGTTCCTCCGTAGGCAATGAAGCCCGTGCTTTGCACAAGTGTCGTTTTCCCTACCCCTAACTCTCCTGCACTGTTTGATTGCTCTACAATCAAACATAGACCTCTCAATTCCCCAATTTATCATATTTTAATGCATTTTAATTCACTATTTTAATTCCAAAACCCTAATTCCACACTATAAATACTAATCCATGCCCTAACCCTTCCTCATTCTGAAAATTTTTCTTACACCCTTTTCATCCATATTCTTACACCATGTTTGTAATCATATAATTAATGGTTAGAACAAACTTTTACTCAAAAATATCATGAAACATAACTTTAATTTAACTTTTGCATTAAAATACCATGAACTTCACATATATCTCTTTTAGTATTTTTTGTTAATCGTATCTTTAGAAAAATTCACGGGGTAACGACCTACTCCTCACAAACACACATGATTCCATAGCACGATTCTCTTTGAACTTATTTTTGTGGCGAATACAATATTTCATTAAAATACCATCTACTATAAAAACGGTTTTCTTTATAACTGTATTTTAAAATTCCTTCGCAAACAAGCCTTTACAACCCTCTTTAGGGGATCCGCTATTGGATGGTGCGGATTATCGCACATCTTTGGGCTAGTAGAGCGAGATGCAGACCTTCTCACGGAGCATTCGGTCTCGAAAGGTTTTTAATACGATTTTTAAGAAAAACACAATTTTCTACTTAATAATAAAATTAATTTTTAATAATTATATAAATATTATAAAATCCATATATTTTCAAAATAAAATAACCTTATATTTTTTCAAAGGAAAGAATTACAAATTTCATCAAAATACCATCAAGATACCAATGAAAGTCAAGTTTTACAGTAAAATACCATGAACTATTCAAGTTAAGCTATTATCACTAAAATACTTCAATTCTTAAAATTCACATTCATGGAAACCCTAAATAATATAAATAATTTCTCGAGATTATTTTGAACTATATCTTAAAAAAAATTCATAAAACCCCATCGAGTTATATAAAATTACATATAAGGACTTTAGTAAATATGGGTTTAAACGGGATCAATTCTCTTGAGCCTCAGAGAGCCGGAGAAGTGAGTGCTTGCCTATTTAAGGTAGAAAAAACTAACAGTGTTATCAATGGTAATTGTCTTTGAAAAAAACACAAATTCTGTCGTCCATGTACAGCAGTTACCGATAACATCCGAACCCAATTCAGGATCTAAATCAGTTGCAAGTGTATGACTCAGTCTGAGTCTAAATCAAATTTGAATTCAAACTCAAACCAGAATCCAATTCAAACATGAATCCAAACTCTAACATGTATATTTGAACCTGAACCTGAATACCAGAACAATATCAACATGCAAATATGACTTGACTTGACCGAACCATGTTTATAACTTGACTTGATTACATGACTACTTGTTTACATCCTGAAACTGATTACATGAACAACTTGTATCCATGGTCTCGGCAAGTCTGATAATTGTAATCTATATAAAACATTACACAGGGTTAACAGGGTAGATTGGTACGGAATGTATTAGAAGTGGAACGAGATGGTCACTAAAAGACACCTATATGAACTCTCGTGCCGTTGTCCCGTGGGTTTTGACGGGACCTTGTACTACCTGTTACCATAGTCCACGGAGCAAGTTGGACTCCTCTCGTATACACTGATACCTTCTGTACCAAACTACAAACAATTACGTTAGAATAATAAACTGATACCTGTATAACTAACAATTTCCTTCCACAATACTTTCTATATTCCTCTTTTTCTTTTGGGACTTACCGAGCGCTAGCCTGCTGACGACATTCCTGACTTTTCTTTCTGTAGAATGTTCGTCAGCAGGACCGGACTCTTTTGAGATCGAGCCTAACCAGGAGAACGTGGATCAGTTCACTAAGCAACAGGATTTCTATCTTTGCTTGTACTTACTTTTCATTTCATATGCCACTGTTTAGACATTGCTTTATATCATTGTACTTTTCTTTTCAAAGCAATGTATTGTAAAGATGAATGTTAATAAAAGTTGGTGTTTGTAATATATCTCTTGTCATTTCTTGTGTATTTCATATATTGCTTATTTACTCTTAATGTATTTATTTATGAGTAAATACGCCGTGTGCCTGCCACGTCTCCATCTCCGTATATTAGGAAGCGAAGCTTGACAAGGGGGGTGGATAAAGTCAAACGCTTAATAACGCGACAGTTGTGTCGATGTGAAGCCCATCACTCACTGAGAAACTACTGATTCAAATCAGTAAATCTCGTCCATCTTGGCCAAGGATTTCTGGTGACGGCCATCCGTGCACTGCGCGAAATCTACCCCTAATACCAGAAGAGACGAATCCCTGACGATCTACTCACCGCCTCCATATGGCTCGGGACTGTACCCAACTAAAATCTGTTTGCACGACTCATTTGAGTCATGGTAGGGTAGTAATCAAAGCACAGTATGAACTCACATGAGACAAATGATGATCTCAAGTCGACAGACTAATCTATACTCATATCACCAGAGAACTGCTATCTGACAATAGGTATAATACTATCTAGCATGTTCCCGGCGAATCCGTCCAGTGTAACTCATAACCTAATGAGTACATATATACAATCTTTGGTGACTAACTAATACCAATGACTGTGAGACCGGCCATCGCCCCTCATCAGGGTCAAAAAACGTATATACCAGTCTATTCTAGAATATCGATGCTCAGTTTCGATATTCCCACGACTAGGGATATTTAAGGATATGCTTATAAATTACCCAGTTTTCATAAGTGTGAACGCCACAGTAACCCTGATAGCCAAACATGAATTCTATGGGCTCTATCAATATATAATAGTGATCTGTAATACCACATAATGCATGTACATGATGATAAAGTCAAAGCAGATAGCATACTATCATCTTGAGTAAAACTATTTTACTTGTATATGTCCTCCCTCAATCGTCATAATCGCCTACTTGCGATTACAATAATTTCCTTTATAGCACTATAGCCGACAGGAATATCTAAATATTTTTTTATGTTCATCTCTTTAAGTTTCAAATGAGTAATTTTAAAAGTATTGACCAATAAAAAGTATAACAAAAAATGTGTACCTCAAGAGAGCGTTTAAATTTTATGTGATAAGAAGCACATCCCATCGCTTTATTTCCCATAAAAATATGGATTCCGTCTCCAATGTCATTCACATAATATGAGAATAAAAAATATGTATAAAATTAAAGATAGCAATTGTACTTATCTTTTTATGTTTTTCAAAGCGGACACCTTTGAAGCGAAACATCTTGTTCAAGCATCAACCCCGTCAATGAGCTTTTTCACGAAGTGGTTCCATTATCCACGAATTGCCTTAAAATTAAAGTTGTTATTCCTCGGTGATAAACAATGGAACCAAAATCAAACCAACTTGTAAAATATACAACAAATATTTACATATTGAAATACAACAAAAAATAATAAAAATTAAGTTTGGTGAAGCCGTTGGCTGAAGTATGGGTATCTCACTTTCTTTAAGGCAATTCATGTCGTTGCAGTGAGAAGCAAATGGTTCTCCACCGATGCAGTGGGTCTCGACACGTTGCCTTCAGGATATAACAGCCACGGGTCAACACAGTTCGCTCGTCGACTTCTGCACAAAATAGAGAGCAGGGCGCTGCCCATACCTTTTCTCTATTCATTTTTAATTTTAGTAAAACTAGTATGTATATGAAGAAGAGTGCATGAACCTTTTTTTCCAATCACCAAACACCATAATGACACACACACACATGACATAGAAAGATCCCAAATATCAAATAGAATTAATAAAGGTTAATGACCAAATTAACTATAAAATAATATCCATTAAAATTGGTTTTTAATAGCATCATATAGCCCATTAAAGCCCATCACTGAAACCATTAAAATCCATAGCAATAAATATTTTAATGGCCTAGGCTATTAGTACACTCAATAAAACAATAGATAAATGCAAAGATTAATAACCACTATCAAGAGTAAATGGCTATATTAATAATTTGGTCAAATGGTCAAATACTCATACTCTTGTTTCATGGCCAAGAAATTAAAAAACGAAATTTATTTTTATTAAAATTCCAACAATATCCATAGAAGAAAATTGACAGGAAGAAGGCTACAACGGTGAAGGACAATGTTTGGACTCATATTGAGACGAAGGGACCAAAACTACTTTGGAGTAGGAGCTTCACTTCTCCCCTAGAGGAATTCTGAAGGCAAAGAAACTCTCTTGAATCTTTAATTTTTTTTTCCTTCAAACTTATTGTCTGTAACAATAACCCAAGTGAATAATAGATGGTAAAGAGATGGGTTCACAACTTGATGGAAGCTACAGATCATGTCATCAAAAATTCTTTTGTTCCTTGCATTCCATATGGACCAGAAAGTAGCATAAAATAACATCCCCCCACAAATATGCATTGTAATCCCAAAAGTGAATGGTTTTATTAGATAGTGATAGATTCCATATCAAAAGAGTGTTTCAAGCCTGATTAGCTAACTTGCGTTTAAGAAATAAGCGATTTACAATTTCAGTCCTGCGGCATTGCCAAACCATCCCTTTATTGATCAGATTGTCTTTGCTAAGAATTTTATCATGAATTAGATGCCGTACAAAAATTTCGATCTTAAGAGGAACTTAGGATTTTCCAATTTAATCATATCATAATGTGGATAAATGACATGATGTTATATGCAGATTTGATCCTGTATAGATACCATTGTTGGTATGCGTCCAAATAAAAGCATCTTTAGCCAATATTGCTACACAAATTATTGTTTCCTAACTGTGTATGGAGTTATTACGTACCTCACGTTTCTCAGTTTGTGATAGTCCTTTCTTAAAGGCTGGTTTCTGTCCAACTCCCCTTCTTGAGGTTTAATTTATCATACCATTCTACAATGGAAAAAAGAGAAGCGAAATCATCTTTCAAGAAGTTGCCATCAATCCATTTGTCACTCCAAAAAAGAACTTTCAACCCTCCTCTAGATTCCATTTGATTACAATTTGCTAATCTTCTCCAGAAATAGGAGGCCTGATTAATGTTGATTTTTAATCTTTCATTGATGTTAATTATAAATGGAGTTTAAAACTGTGTAAGAATAAATTTCCATACTTGTACACATTCTAAATCCATTTGCATGGCAGGGATAGATTAAAATGCTCGAGATTTTTAATCCCTAAGGCCCCATCCACTTTGGTACAAATTTTACTCCATTTAACTAGATGATACCTCTAATTTAAATTATTATTGCATCTCCAAAGGAAACTTGCTGGGGGTAATCGACCCCCTCAAACCATCAAGCTCCCAAGATAGACGAGTACAAATCATACGAAGAATAAATAACACACCGTATTTACATGGTTCGACCATTTCGGCCTAGCACACCGGACAATCGCCCATGATTTTATTATGATTAGAAAAATGACATGTAATAAAAGGGTAAAGGTAATAAAACTAAATTAATTAATATGCATAAGCCTGCCATCTATAGACAAAGACTTGTTCTTCCAACCTGATAACTTGGGCTTGAATTTATCAATGAGAAGTTGCCAATATCGATCTTTTGTCCAATTTGCCAGATTTTAGGGAAAGTCCAAGATATGTAGCAAGAATTTTAGCTAGTATTTCACCTAGGAGTAAACTTTTACCGAAATAAAAATGAATTTTTTCGAAAATGATCTTAAGTTTTGAAACACCCATAAAGATATATAAAATCAATTTAAGGAGCAATCATGAGAACTCTTGCTAGCGTGTCAACAACAAGATTAAAAGAGAAGAGAGCAGATCACTGACGCATGACGGGAACTGAAGTCCGGCTGCTAAACATTTGTGTGCGCGGATGCAAAATGAGAAAACAAGCAATCGACGCAGGATCAAATTTTAACGATGAACTCTAAATGATGCAAACACACTTGAGAAATCCGACATCAATAGTCACAAATGAAAAATAATATAAAATTAACAGGCTAATAATTGCAATTGAATCTGAAAATTAAAACAATCAATTTTTGAAGATTTTAGATTATCCGTGGAGGATAAGTCACTAAACAATAGTTGTAATAATTCAAATATTATATTTCAGAGAATTAGATACAAATAATCTGGATCTTAGATATCATGAAAAATGCCCAATAATATTCTTAGCACAAAATCAAGCACTCAAAAATTTTCTCACAATTTTAAACCATAACAACAAGTTTAGCCATTGCCTTAAACTTAATTTATTCTCCACACAAACGGTCACCAACTTCAAATCAAGTTCGTGTTTACCCTCTTTTTGAACCTTCAATGAGCGAACTATTAAGAATAGGCAGAGTGTGAATAAAACAAAATCTTACTTATTTAGTTTGATCAGAAGGTCCTGGGTTCATGACTTCCGTTAAGCACAAGCACTTATGATTAATTACACTATACCGTCTCAGGTTCGGACCTGAACGGGACACCTTGTCACGTCGCTGTAAACCAAATCACAGAAAACAGGTAGATCACATTGTAAATAGAGACAACATAAAATCTATTAGATAAAAATACTATTTTGGAATTTAGAGATGTAGAATTCTTTGTAAAAGCATTCTCGGGAAAAAGAAAATATAAATAAACGAAAATTGAAGATCAGCAATCTATTCAATCCTTTATGCAAATTCCTGAAAATTTAAATCAAGAATTAGAGATAAGAAGAAGCAAAAGAGTTAGAACAGAGAAATCTTTTGGTCCGGAATTTGTGGTTTATTTAATAGAAAGAGATAGATCCAATATTTTGTCTTCTTCTGAATATCACTTAGAGCATAATTGTATAAATTTATATAATATTAAGAATGATCCTTTAACTTTTAAGAAGGCCGTGACATCTAGGGACTCTGCCTTTTAGGAAGTAGCAATTAACGATGAAATGAAATCAATCATGGCAAACAAAACATGGATTTCAGTAGACTTAACTTCGGAGAGTAAACCTATTGGCTATAAATCAGTATTTAAACGAAAGCTTACGCAAGATGGATCCATTGAAAAATTTGAAGTAAGATTAGCTGCCAAAAGTTTTACACAAAAAAGATATAGACCACTTTGACAAATATGTCCCAGTTGCTAGAATAAGTATTATAAGGATATTGGTTGCATTAGCTTCTATACATAAACTCATTATACACCAAATGGATGTCAAGACTGTTTGTATAAATGGTGGATTAGAAGAGAAAGTTTACATTAAACAACCTGAAGGGTTTATTTTGAAAGATCAGGAAAATAAAGTTTGTAAACTTATTAAATCTTTATATGGACTAAAATAAACACCTAAACAATGGAATAAGAAATCTGACCAGAAGATTGTGTCAAATGGATTTAGAATAAATGAATCTAACAAATTTGTTTGTTCTAAATTTAATAAAGGTAGAGGTGCTATAATTTGCTTATACATAGATGATTTGTTAATATTTAATACTGATAAAATGATACAAAACAATTTATATCTTCATGTTTTGATATGAAAAATATGGGAGAAGCAAGTGTAATTCTAGGTATTAAAATTGTTAAATTCTCGGAGTCAATATCTTTGACACGGTTTCATTATATTGAGAAGATTTTTAATAAATTCAGACATGAGGATTGTATCGGTGTTTCTAACCCATATGATCCTTTTATTAAATTATTTAAGAATGATGTAGAATGTTTCTCAACTTGAATACTCTACGTAATTGGAAGCTTGATGTATACAATGCATTGTACTCATCCTAATATAGTATACGCAGTAGGAGTATTAAGTAGATTCACTCAAAATCCTAGTCAACAATATTAGGATGCTATTTCAATAATTTTGAAATATCTTAAAAGGACAAAAGACTATGCATTATGTTATAAAGATTTTCCTTCCATACTGAAAGGGTACACGGATGATAATTGGATTATAGATTTTGAAGAATCAAAGTTCACAAGTGGATGGATTTTCACTTTGGGTAGGAGGAGCGGTTTCTTAAACTTCAAAGAAACAAACTTTGATTTCACACTTCACTATGGAATCTGGATTCATAGCAATGGCGACTGCAATTAAGGAAGCATAATGACTTAGAGATTTATTATTTGAAATTCCACTATGGTCTAAACCGGTGTTTGCTATTTCAATACTTTGTGACAATAGGTAACATTGTCAAGAGCATACAACAAAGTATATAATGGGAAGTCAAGACATACCAGTAATAGACATAGTTATGTTAGAGAACAACTTCATAAATGAGCTGTAACTCTTGGTTATGTTAGGTCAAAGGTAAATTTGGCTGATCCCTTTACTAAAGGCTTGGACAGGGATGCGGTAATAAGGACTTCAAGAAAGATGGGCTTCAATCCTATAAATTGATAGACAGCTTGTGTGTGAACTCTACCAGTCACTAAAATAACATTTGGTCTACTGGTTCAATGTTGAATCATATATAATTGTAATCGGTGATGCATCTCACAGTATAGAACTTATTTTATATCCTTCTCAAGATGATGCATGCTTGTATGGAAACTAGATAGAGAATGAGAAGTTTCTCTTAATGAATCTAAGTCCTTAGGAACATGCAAATCATACAAGTGCATCTCATGGATTCACCTATATAAGTGCAAGGAAGTGTGGCCGCTTCTATGATATTAAAAGTGTTATCTCAAATGCATTTATGAAACCAAGGTAGATGCACAAGGCCATAAATGTGCGGGTCTTTTACAAACTCACACTAGATAATTTGTATATGTAACTAAATTTCTGGTTTATCACTATAATGTGCTTAATTCAAGGCTATGCCAACTTCACACTTTGATAAACTTTGACATAAAGTTAAAATAAATTTCAAGGCTACGCCTATCTTATTATGTACAAATTCTTAAGGAACATACAAGAGGTTTAATACATTTTAATAATTTCGAAAATGTGAGGGAAATGTTGGGATATTTTAGGATTTTCTAAATTAATAGAAATTACCTATGCAAAGTTTTAATCGCACATTATTTGAAAAGTCATGATCTTAAAAATTTGAATGAAGATTTGTAAGTAAATATTGCATTTATTCATGAAATGTTATGAAGTTAAATAAAAGGATTCGTAACCCTTCATTTAATGACGGGTTATGAATTTGAATGAAGAGATATAACTTAAATGAAGAGTTGTGGATTTACCCAAAAGGTTGCAACCCTTTATCATGTTGGTGTGTGAGTTCGGGTTGAAAATAAAATTGCAAACTGCTTTCAACATACAGAGTAAAATCTGGGCTTTAATAATCTTAGGAGGCGAGTTTCCGGATACCCTTTGCAGTATAGGGTGCAAATATTGTCTTAAGAAAAGAGAAAATCATAATTCTTTGTTGACACATAAAAAATATGTTCATATCATATATATCCAACTTATATATACAAGTTGTATATATAATATTGATGGGAAGGCATTTGTGGAGTCAAAAAAATTAGCTTTCAAAAATACTCAAATCGGATACTTGTGAATCGACATATAAGCCGAGTTCAAATACCTATAAAATTCAGCACAGTTGGTTAATGGAGACAAATGAGGATTCATTTGAAATCTCATTGAGTCCAATTTTTAAAATATCAAACGTTGCGTCGTTTGGACTTTCCTAAAGGAAGTTATGGCCATATCACCGAACCTTGCTCATGCAGATTTCATATTTCAAGACCTTTTTTGGGTTGCGGAAGGCCTCCCTTGGGTGCCGGGCGGCCCCTTTCGAGTTCCGAGAGGCCTATTTGGGTTTCGGAAGGTCTCTATTGGATTTCGGAACCCTTCTAAAATAGGCAACTTGACCTATTTTTAAGGAGAAAGTGGGAGCGGGGGAGGATTTACTTTCCTACTCACCCTCAAATCACATGGAGTAGTTACAACCACTCTCCACCTATAGAGGGGTATATAGACCTATGTCAACACAAAAGAGAGGAGGGATCAAGAGATAAATATTCTAGAGAGAATTTTTAAGTGCTCATAGCTTTTGCAGAAGATGAAGAAGGTGAGGGCTATAGGAATGGAATTCCCATTTCTCTTCTCATACCTTCTTTCTCTATTTTTATATCTCTATCTCATTGATCAAGAATCTATTAAAGACCTATGAAAACTTATACAAGTTTTCATCTCCAATGGAGAAACTTGAAAGCTATGGCCATGGCTTTGTTCAAGAAAATAGAGACATAGAACATAAATCCATGTGTTCTTCGCTTATTAGCTGAACCTAGAACATGGGCTAGCCCATGTTCTGCATATTTTGGAAATAGATCACCCTATTTCCTGCATATAAACTGAATTATAATCCTATTTCTCAAAGGAACATAGATTAAAACCCATATGTTCCTTTCATTGGATATATAAATACGTAAATCCTATTCATTTTTGAGACATGAAAAATATGTCTTCAACGGAGCTTATGAATAAAAAAACCCATTCATCTATGAGACATGAAAAGCATGTCTTTACAACAGAGTTTGTGAATAGAAAAATCATATTCGTTTTAAAACATAAAAATATGTTTTCATAACATCTGTGAACATGAAACTCCTATTCATCTTTGAGATATAAAAAAAACATATCTCTATGAGGGAATCTAGTGCTAACAAAACACTGTATTATTTATATGAAACATGGCTTAAAACCATGTTGACTTTGAACACAACTTATGTGTTCATCCTGCACAAACACTACTACAATAAAGGATTTCCCCTACAAATAAAGCCGTAGGGGCAAAGCACTGCCCCTATGGATATACTCGTAGGGGCACAAAAATACACCCTAGGTGCAATGGCCGCAGGTGTAAGTCTTCGTCATGAATATGTCCTTACGGAGTAATAATTGCCCCTACGCTTTCATCCGTAGGGACATATTTCCCTACGGCTTACACCGTAGGGACAAAATATTTATTTAATTTATTGGTTTATAAAATAAAATACTTGCCCCCATGGATAACTTCGTAGGGCCTGAACATGGCCCTACGGAGTTGTTCGTAGGTCCTGATAAAAGCTCCTATGGATTTATTCGTAGGTCCAGCTGAATGCCTATACGGGGTAATCCGTAGGTCCAGACAAACGCCCCTATGGATACATTCGTAGGGGCAAGTTTAACGCCTATTACTGAGTCCATAGGGGAAAAATATTAGGTATCCTGATATTTTACACCTACGGCTAACTGTGTAGGGGCAAACTTTGGACCTACGAATTAATCCGTATGGGCAACAGATGGACCTACGGATTAATCCGTAGGGAGAAAATATCAGGGATTTTTTTATAAAAATGGGCTTCCTGTTTTTTCTCCGCCCTGTGCACAATAATATATACATCATATAACCAAATACCGTAGTATTCATAATCAACATCTCACGCATAATATATAAAAGAAATAAACAAACATAATACGATATCAATCTAAATTATCATGAACACGCAAACAACACCAATATCGTCCAAAATATATACAATATGTATCATTTAATTGCATATATGCTTAAAATATAAAAAAAACTACCCAAACTCAGTCCAGCTCCTCCACTTCTGATAACGCCGTAATCTGACGCATCTACTCCTCGATGCAATCCCGAGTCGTCAAAAACTCGACCAATGAAGGAGCGGACTATGCGGGAGTCTGAGCGGGCTGTGGAGCTGCAGGAGTGGTCTGCGCAACCACAGCTGAGGTAGTGGCTTGCGGAGCCGCAACCGAAGGAGATGCATGTGGAGCCGCAGCCGAAGCCGCCTGTCACATCTGTTCAATTTTGTGTGTAATAAACGAGTAAGAACTGTGTATTAGATTTTAGTCGAATTCGTATCATTATCAGGTTATTGCGAAACCCCAATCTAAGAATACTTAGGGACTTAGGCCTCGTTTGGATATCTAGTTTGGAAAACCATAGTTTATTTTAATTAGACAGTTTTATATAAGTATGATTAATCAAATATAAGTCTACAACCAAATAAGCTCAGGCTACTAATATTGCATATGTTACTATCTATACTGTGATATAATATTTTACTATTAAGTAGTATGCGTACCAACATCTCTTTCAACTCCTCGACGATGGTCTTCAAGACGGCAATATCATGCTCTAGACGTCGCTCACGGGGGCTAGGGGAAGTAACCACCGGAGTGGAGTCCAACCTCATATGGGCCCTGCTAGGATCCAATCCCCGGCCTCTCTCCCAACCTCCGTGGTGCCCTTCGTATGCGGCGTCTAGAATTGGGGTCAGCTGTAAGTCTACGTTAGCGCCCCGGCCGTCTACAGACGCCAAATGCGGAACAAAAAACTTTTAACTGGAGCTATCGTATACTTTAACCCGGATCTGCCATTATTGCTAAACTAACAAACTGTAAAGAGAGTAGAAAGGTTATACCGAACGATCCGAGTCCTTCGTTCTTTAACCATCATCCCACGCTCCGTTGCGGCTGCTCCGATCTCATCGATCTCCGATCTGCTCTTCCAGGTGGCACCTCGTCGACGATTCTTTAAACGGGCTCCCGCCTCTGACTCGAGGCAACTCGGTCGTCAAGTTTGCTAAAAGAGACGACCAAGAATGATGTAGAGAATGAGTAGATGACTTTGTCTCACTTCGTCCAAAGCCGTGGACGATCGGTTAATGAAGTTGCCAATGGAAATGAAATGGAACAAGAAATGAACTATGAAATTTCCATGTATCCAAAACTTTAGTCTTTTCTTTTAACAACCATAATTTTCTCAAGTGAGTGTGTGGAGGAGGAGAGAGGGCCGGCCACTTTTATCAAGAGGGGGTAAGTGTAGGAGGGAGGAGGTGACCACAAGAAGAAAAGATCAAGAGAAAAAATCTATGGCAAAACAAAACACATTAATGAAATGAATGACTCACTGAACCTAGTCATCCATTCATTAATGCAAACTTAAGGTTCATGAACCTAGTCACCATCCTAGTCACCTCTTCTAGAAGCATCTACACTCATCTCAAAAAAAGATAAATTCGTCTTTAACCGAATGTTAAAAGACGGCTGATAGAAAACTGGAAACTGGCAACTTCCAAAAGTGATCCTGAAACGACTTTCAGGATAACCCCGTAACTGTATAAATATACCCGCATTTGTATTACGATCGAATACAAATGCAACTGAGACAAAGATATTATATCTACTCAATATAATACTCGGATCCGGCTTAAACCAAAGCCGACCAGTATCATCTGCCCGAAAACTGACACGTGCATAAACGCACGTGCATTTTCCGAATCCTGCCATAAAACCATACGGCCTCTACAACGTTTCGCCCGAACTTGGGAAACTGTCTGTGGGGGACTCTAATGACTCGTCAGTACCCTGGCAGTGGGTTTAACCACAAACCGTCAGCGGCACTAGCTATGCGTAATGGCTGCCCATGGACTGACCTCAAGGGAGGCCGATGAGCGAACTCATCCGGAAACCCTACTGAGCCTAACAGTGACAATGTATATACAGTCCGGTCCGTTCGTCTATGAGTATCGCATATCTGCCTAGGGGGCTAGTAACGTCAGACCCCCAATAGCAGTATAAGTCGTGTCGGAGTGTAGCCCAATAACACCCTGAGATACTACTGGAGTACCTACCAGTAAATCTCTTGCCACGGCCGTGGGCTATGTGTAATGGCTCTCCTAGACACAGCACGATCTCGCCCCCAATACCGGGAGAGACGAATCCCCTGCCGATCCGCTCACGTGCCTCCATATGGCTCGGGACTGTACCCAAAAACTACCTGTTTGCACGACTCCTTTGAGCCATGGTAGGGTAGAAATCAAAGCACAGTGGGAACTCACACGAGACAAATGACGACCTCAGGTCGATGAACTAACCTGTACACATGTCACCAGGGAACTGCTATCTGACGATATGTATAATACCAACTAGCAGGTTCCCGGCGAGTCCTGTCCGGTGTACTCATAACCCAATGAGCACCTGTATACATCTTAGGTGATCCAACTGACACCAGTGGCTTGTGAGACCGGCCACCGCCCCTCGTCGGGGTCTCGACTGTATACACTAGTCTACTCCGGAGTATCGATGCCCTGTCTCGAAACTCCCATGACTAGGGACCACAATTAAGGATATGCGTATAAACCACCCAACTCTCACGTATATGATCGCCATCATACTGTTGGTGGTAAAGCAAGATCCTAAGGGCTCTATCAAAGTGTAACATGAAATCAGTCACCTGAACATGTACACGACTGATAAAGGCAAACCAGATAGCATACTATCATCTCGAGTAAGACTGTCCTACCGGTATAGGTCCTCCGCAATCATTGCAATCACGTACCTGCGATCCAATAATTGACTATGAGGGCACTATCTCCAACAATCTCCCACTTGCACTCAAGGCTAATTATTGCGATGTTGACTACTCACAGCCCGTGTGAAACCGAACATCCAACTCCTCTACTAATCAGTTTCACAAAGCCCGTTTATAAAACTATTGTGTTCGAGAAATAGCCTCAGTGAGTGGATCCGCCTAGATGTTTCTTTCTATATCTCTCTAAATCTCAAGTTCGCGGAGAAAGCCATCTCCTGAATTGAGTAATACCTGTCTTAGAATATGTCTGGATATCTGATGGGACCTAGTTCATAAATGAACTCCAAATCTAAACTTCTTAGACTGTATCGATCACTGAACCTAATCAGTATCCGGCACCATGCCACCCACAGTATCCTCTTGGACCACCTGTCCATAATATTGTCCCTCATAAGAGGGAAAACTATAACTCTGACAATCTCTCTGTCAACCATGTCACCTTTGAAGCCTGGAATGATAACCGTCTCCCGAAAGAGGCTGCCGTCATCAAATCCGTAGAACATGTACTTATGTTCTAAAACTGCTTCCTTATGTTTCTCCAGGATTGGATTAATACAAACTTATTGCATCTAGTGCAAAAACAACATCTGGTGTGGTACTTAACATCTCACGATTGACTCAATTGCCTAAGCAAGTGATCTGTCAATCATGCACATCCCTCTCCCCTTTAGTCTGTAAGACACCTTTAGAGAGGGTGACTCCATCACCTGCAGGTACACCACCATGCTAGGAGTCATCTATTCTAAAAACCATTAGAATATCTGTCAAAGTACCCATATTGGGAAACTACCCAAATCTAGATCTAAAACCATAGATCCAGAAACCAGAATGTCAAATATTATATCCATATCCTGTCTGGAGAAACAACTGTGTGACGACCACAGTACAACCGATCGTAGTATAGGAATTTTACTTCCTACTCTGTGTATGTCATCCAGATACCATGACATCATACCCTACTACCTTCTTAACAGATCCATCCCCTATTCTGATTGAAGTCAAACCCATGACTGTCACATCAAAAATAGATGATCTATCTCCGCTATTACTGCTCAAGTCTATAAATAGACATAAGCATCTTGCCCACTATGCTTTCGATGCTCCCACTGACTACGACAACCCTCCTACCGGGTCTCATAGCCTGGAACAACAGCAGTGTCAAGTCTGGGTAGATAAGAACCTCCCTGTCACCGTCCTTGAGGCTACCGAAGTACCTCTCGGGTGTCTGAGGTTACCTACCATATCTGCGGAGTGGCTATTGGAATGTCAAACCTGATTGAATATATAGGTCCTATTAAATTTTCCGTAATCGTTCGCGGTTCTGGAATCACTTCCAGTTCTACCATACTCCCACTACTGTTTTCTGAAAAAGATCCATTTTACTAAAACTGTGGCGAGTCAAGAACAATATCACTATTGATCTTCCAAATGGTAGAACATCAACCCTCGTCATAGCCAGGGTCAACCCACAAACAGCCATTACAGAAACGTGCCCTGAGTTATCCAGAGTCTGGTTTTAAGCATAAGCTGGACAACTCCCCGTACCTTAATATCTTATAAGGTATGATCCATTCTATATCCAATATAGAAACTTTGGCACTTAATTTAATTGGAACCAGAATCAAATCATGCAGCTGTCTCCAGTGCATATCACCTTAATGGAAAGAGGCTAATCAGCATTACTCAACTTAGGAATCCATCCAATTATGAGTAACCTGAAAGAGAAACACGTTTCTCAAAACCATCACTATCATCTAAATACCAATCACAAGAATCTACATCTTCGATCTTTTTGAAGAATCCCGATACTTGTGATACCTGGTTCTCTACTTTATTCTTATACCCACAACTTCTCAAAACTTAGACCATGTATTTCTGCGAAACACTTGTCTAAAAACTAGAGAAGTTATAAGTAAACAGAACATAGTACGAGGACCTACCCCTTTGTCCTGAAGGACACTTGGACAACATACAATACTCTGTATAAGTCCGCTGAGTTAAACAACTCATAACCTGTGCGTCGTAGGTTGAAAACTATACCCTGGCGATTTCCTCAAATATCACCAATTACAACGAATTCCGATATAATGAGGATAATCACCTAATTCCCAATAACTTACTCCCACTCATCATCTGTAAAACCATACAGATATGAGAATGAAACCTGGTAAATACATACCCTTGGAGTAAGTATCTAATCGGGAAAACAATTTTGCTTTTAACAATGCACTGAAACATGAAAATGTTTCGTAGGGGTATCCTGGTATTCATAGCAATGCCTCTTCCATAATCCAATTCATGACTTTAACCGTATATTTTATTGCCATCTCTCCAAATCCCTTTATTTGTTTTTAGTCGTTACCTTCTGTACACCATCGTTAGGCTAAATGGTTTTCTTCCTTCCCTACCGTTCGGCACCAGCCTATGGTTTGGAAGAAGACTATCCAGTAAGCATAATAGGTGTACCCCCCTAAACTAAAGAGTACTCGCATCTTGAGAGAAGGTGATGATAAAAGATAACTGAATAATACCTTATTCTTTTAAAGGTGAAATAGGAGTGGCGATGATGTACGCGGTTTGGTCGTGAATGATAACAGTCACAATTTACTTTGTCCTCTTTCTAATCCCTTTATTTTGTCTTTACATATTACCTTCTGCACACCCTACTTAGGCTAATTGGTTTTCTTCATTCCCTACCATTCGGCACCTGCCTATGGTTTGGAATAAGACTATCCAATAAGCGTAATAGGTGTACTCTCCTAAACCAAGGAGCCCTCGCAACCTGAGAGAAGGTGATAATAAAAGACAACTGAATAAACCAATTCTATTTCTCCTGAACCTTGATCCATCCTCGAAGAAGTCCCTTCGAGTTCGTATATAACCATACGATGGATCTATCCAATGGAAGTGGATGTCCGTAGTAAAACGGGTGTTCTGAGAAATGCAAAGGGTAAAAGAAGGAGTGGCAATGACTTATGCAACATAGACAATCCAAAAGCCAGTATTTTAAGAAAGTTCGGTCAATTTGGTCACTGAGTCATAGTCTAGGGTCGGTCAAAGGTCGCTGCCAAAGAGAGAGAGAAAAGAAACACTCTGCGTGCACTCTAACCTAGATCAGAATGGTTATCACTTTATCTAATCCGGAAACCTCCCACTGTCCTGTCAAATTCTCCTCCAAACCTGAAAGAAGAATCAATCGGGATCACCCGAAGAGTAAACCAACTCAT
The DNA here is from genome assembly GCA_030015575.1 of Agapanthus africanus. Classification (NCBI taxonomy): domain Eukaryota; kingdom Viridiplantae; phylum Streptophyta; class Magnoliopsida; order Asparagales; family Amaryllidaceae; genus Agapanthus; species Agapanthus africanus. Next base: position 502,965,141 of record CM057345.1, read on the forward strand.
CAGTGGGAATCGGGATCCAACTCTCATCGCATGATAACGTGATGGAATGCATCCATGTTACTCATACTCCAGAAGGTATGCGCATACTTGGCAAGTTTCAGTTTCTTTAGAAACTCCCGATATGATTTTTGCCCCATGCTCTTATGACCTTGGCTTTGGTCAAAATATCATAAGTCACATGCCAAGTTCTACCCGTCACTATCTTGTCAATTTGAACCCACCCGCACATGCCCCTGACTTTGGCCAATCGGCGGAACGACTGTCCCAAACCAACTCATCTATCTATGCAACAAATGAATACCCCGCAGCTACCAAACACTATGCCTTAACTTTGGCTAAAATGCATAGCTTGAATACTACTGAATACCCAAAAGAAATGACAGAGGGCTACGGATGGTTTTTGGCGAAAAACCTTTAACTTAGTGAACTTGATATCGCTGAAGGAACCTGATAGCTTTTTAAAATATAGTGGCGAAAACCTTTTGCTAAAGAGGTCATTCCCGGTGAAGGGATCTCGGCTCTTTCCTCGTGGAATGAGGTGCAGGATATTCTACTGAATACCGTGATGCAAAGCAACATGTAATCGACTATAGTGAAGTTATTACCCTGACGCAAACTTCTGCCCAAGGGGTCAGTCCCGGTGAAGGGATATCGGCCCTTGCCCCATCGAATGAGGTTTCCGGATGCCACCGCCTGCTCCACCATCCGCTCCTACACCCACATAAACCATTAAAATATAAGTATATCATTTAAATTTGAACTTTTCAAAAAAAAATTTTCAAACCTGTTAGAATAAATATTAACACTTACGCAAAACTCCTGGGTAGCGGTGTCGAGGAATCGAAGCTCGTCCATAGCAGGATCTGTTGAGGTGCAGTAGACGGCAAGATACGCGGTCAGCAAGCTCGGTGTACCATCCTACGCCAAGGTCTGAGCTCTCTGCAATTCACAAACAAATTACATATATTATAAAATAACTCTTAATATTAGATTATATCATAGTAGATCTATTGTAATTTACCGATGCCTCTATGGCACGAGTAATATTCATCGAGCCACCTGTATAAGTGGGGCGAACCCTCTTCACAGACTTCCTATTCTCTTTATTTTGATCGACACGTTTCTGCACAACACATTCAGATTTAGTTTTTTAATTAAGCAACACAAAAAAATAAATAATATACTAAACAATGAATTGCATTTAAATTACAAACATGTTTGCACCGAGAGTCGAAATATTGGCACAAGAGAGGCCATGTATCTACGCCGGCTCTCGCAAAGGCCGGAGTATGTAGGAGAGCCGCTCTCTCTGCTTCAGGGGTCACCATCCATAGGGAACAGCAGTCGACCTTCAGCTCGTTCCTATTGTATTGGACCTTTGATTGCATGTTCTTCATCAGGCCGTAGTACAAAACGTGAAGATCAAGCACCCTCTCAGGATGATCAGGGTCAGGTACAGGCTGAAAGTCATAATCCAATTGCAAATACAAAAAACAATATATTTAAATTACAAGTGTTAAATAATAATAAATATATTGGATAATTCAAATGAAAATATATATTAATATCCTAGCCTGATCCCAGAAGAGGGAAAATGAGCGCCAGTGCTGATCGCCCCACTCAACGTAAAGTGGATACTTCTTCACGAGGCGGCTCCCATACCCTATATACCGGCCGAACCTCTTGGCATAATCGCCGGTATAGCGATAATCAGGGGTAAAGAAGAGGGGGAATGCTACCCCCTAGCTCTTTCGGGCCTCAGCCTGTGGGACTGATTCGGGCCTCGAGTCCCCCTCTCGAGATGGGTCTGCCATGCATTTAGTAGAAATATCAAGACAATCAATATTAAGACAAAGTGGTATTAAGAAATCAAGATTTAATGAAAATTGAAGTGTGATATATACCTCCGGTGACAGAAGCACAAGCCTGGGCCCGGGCAGCAGTACGAGCGGGATGATAGTTCCTCCGGTAAGGAACAGCCGATGACCCGGACGTGGACGCATCCCCTCCAACTAGAAAATAAATATTGACGATCAAATTACGTGAAGTTCATGTTTATTCTTAAAGGATATATAAAATGAATAAATATTTTATATTTATTCATACTAATCTGCAGACTGAACGGAGGGTACGGAAGTGGCGGGAGTGGCCCCTACACCAGACGTGGACGCACCACCTATAATTAGACAATCAAACATTGATTATATAAGTAATTGCAAAAGAATGTGTATATCAATAATATAACATTCTAAATCAACATGCATACACTATAGGATATATAAATATACCCGCAGGTGTGGTGGTGGCCTCTGCCCGAGATGTGGAGGCACCACCTACAGCTAGATAATTAAAAAATGATTATCTAAGTACGTAAGAGCAAAAAGAATGTATGTATATTTATGATATAGTATTCGAAATCAATATGCATGCACTATAGGATATATAAACATACCTGGAGGTGCGGGAGTGGCCTTTGCCTCTGATGTGGACACACCACCAACAGCTAGACAATCAAATATTGACTATATAAGTAATTTTGACATAAATATACATGTATATTTATAATATTACATTCAAAATGAATATGCGTGCAATATACCTGGAGGTGTGGCAAAATCCACACGAAAAGAGGCATCCGATGGAGTCTCTGATCGGGGTGCAAGACCGGCCCTTTGAAGCTCCCTACGCAGCTCTCCGGACGGCAGAACCGCTCTGCCTCTGCCTCTGCCTCTGCCGGTGCCGCAGCTGGTGCTCCTGCCGCCCATCGCTGCTCCGGTCGTCGTCATCAAATCTAGACAAGAGTACAATCATTACATATGCATGTTATATATGTATAGATCGTAAAATGTGAAGTAATAATATAACATTACCGATAACCTTTTTCGTTTCGTCGACGCATTAGACATATCTACTTGGATTTCATCATCGATATCATTTCTAACCCACGTAATTTCATGATCAGCCGAAGACAACCCGTCTTTTGAAACAGACGATCAGAGTACTCTAAGTCTTCTCTCTTATTCATCCTCATCGCTGTCCTCGAATTTTGGGACACCATAAACATCCCTGGGTTTCCAATGGCATACGACACTCCATCCCGGATGCCTCAAGCACTGTAAGTAGTATACTTGGAATGCTTGGTTCGGAAAGATAAACAGATCGTCCTGACCGTAAAATCGAAGTGTGATCACACTGGTCAATCCATATTCATCTTTCCAAGTTCCGAGATTATTTCTCTACTTATCCGTATCGGTTCATGTATCATACCAAGTACACTGAAATATATAAAATGGTTCTGATCGTCCGGGATATTGGATGCCAAGTATGCAATTTAAGTATCCATAATAAATCATACCATCCGATCCTACCATCGCAATCCCACTATTCTGAGTGGTTCGAGATGTTTCTATGTCCTTAACTTCGAATTTATATCCAAGAACACCGAATCTTTTATAATATGCAACCTCTATACTAGGAAACTGAGCTAAACATCTTAAATCATTCTCTAATGATGCAGACAAGTTCGGATCGTGGATCTAACAAAATAAATTTTACGACAAATACATAACGATATAAGTTTAGATTAAGACTGGTAGTAATAACATGTTATTCGAACAACTTACATGATCTGCAACCCAATCGCAAAAATTATCCAGATGATATTTTTCCAATCGTTCATCATTCCAATCAGGATATCCTTCACGTACCTCATTATGAATTCTGTTCTCAACAATAAATTATGACATTAATATTATATCATTTCATACACACACAAACACAAATATAACAATTAATCCAAAAAAACTTACTCTCTAATTTCTTCAAGACATGCACTATTGAAGAGGATAAACCGATATATCTTGTTGATAAATATAGTGTCTACTCTCTTATAATCAGCTTTACCATATGACCCATCCTGAATTCTTCGAGGCCGGTTAAGTTTCACCTCAATGTTCTCATCCAGATAGCGGGAACAAAATGCGGTTGCTTTATCTAGAAGATAACCTTGCATGATAGAACCCTCTAGTCGATTTCTATTGCGTATATACTTTTTTAGAGTGTAGAGGTACCTAAAGAAAAACATGTTAAATAAATAAATACGGGCATATAGGACAAAAATAATTTTACAAATTGCGCGAAACGAAAAATTCCACTTACCTTTTGATGGGATACATCCATCGATATTGTACCGGTCCGGCTAACTTAGCCTCAGTTGCAAAATAAAACGTCAGGTGTATTATGATATCGAAGAATGACGGTGGGAAAATACGCTCAAACTTGCAAAGTATCAGCGAAATAGAATTTTCTAGTTTCTTCAGCGTCACAACATCAAGGGTTTAGGCGCATAATTCTCTAAAAAACAATATAGGTCATGGATTACTAGACCAACCGATTCAGGAAGGGAAGTCCTGAGGACTAATGGGAGAAGGTGCTCCATAATAACATGGTGATCATGACTTTTCAACCCATCGATCTTGCCTTTCACAATTTTTATCTTCTTGCTAAATGATCCTAAGAAACCTGCGGGAACTTTCAAATCATGCAACACCTGTAGGAATCTTTTCTTCTCCGGATGTGGCATATGATATGTGGCATTGGGAAGTACAAACTTGCCTGGTTTACCCGCTATCGGTTTAGAATGCAATTCTCTTCTAATTTCCCTGTCCTGAAGATCCATCCGAGCATGGAGGTTGTCTTTCGATTTTCCGTCTTTACAAAGAAGCAAGTTGAGTACGTGCTTGGATACTCCCTTCTCTATGTGCATGACGTCCAGACAATGACGCACTATATTTGTTGACCAGTACGGAAGATCGAAGAAAATGCTTAACTTGTTCCAGAATTGTGGTTTGACCTGTTTTTCGGATCTATCCCGAAGGTCACATTATTGTAACCATCCCACTGAGCAGTCACGTCCTCTCCGGCAAATGGGGCTGGAGGTCTAAGAAGCTCCTGATGACCATCAAAGTGAACAACATCTAACCTGTAGGGATGGTCTAGAGGCAGGAAACGTCGATGGCTGCAATAACAAATCTTCCTGCTAAAATTCAAGAATTTCGATGTTGTATATTGATGGCAATAAGGACATGCTTTGTGACCATGTACGGACCAACCTGATAGCATTCCATACGCAAGAAAGTCATTAATTGTTCATATTAAAGCCGCACGCAGTATGAACGTTGTATTTGTGTTTGCATCGTATGTCTCTATACCATCAATGAATAAAGATTTTAACTCATCGATCAGAGGTTAGAGATAGACGTCGATATTGTTTCTCGGTGAGTTTAGTCCGTCGATAAGAAGAGGCATCATAAAGTAGGATTGATCCATAACCAACCAAGATGACAGATTATAAACTACCATTACAACGGGCCATGTGATGTGGCTTCCAGCCATATAGATGAATGGGCAGAAGCCATCACTAGCGAGTCCGAGCCTGACATTGCGAGGATCACTACTGAATATTTTGTGCCTCCTATCGAAATCCTTCCATACCGGTGAATCTCTTGGATGACTCATTTTTCCATCTTCACATGGAGAAGCACGAGCCAAATCATTGCCTCAGCTGTTTTCTAGCACCTGAATAGCCTCTGCAGTCTCTGTGTTATGGGAAAGTATCGTGCTATCTTGACAGGTATATCGGGCTTCTTATCAGAATCTTTCGGCTTATACCTGGCCTCTCCTTATGTTGGACACTCTTTCAAATCTAAATTCTCTTTCCGGTACAACACACAATTTTTGGGACATGCTTGAATTTTCTCACACTTCACACCCAAATCAGACATCATCTTCTGGGCTCCGTACCAGTTGTCGGGCACGTTATTTTCCGGGGGCATAGAATCTTTCAAGAACTTCAGAAGCATTGTGAATGACTTGTTGCTCCATCCATTTAGGCACTTAATCTGGAAAAGTTGGACGAACCATGAGAGGGTGGAATACTTTATATTCTCATAAATTGGTTTTCTAGCATCATTCATGAACTTTTCATACTTATCCGCATGCGGTCCTTGACCGGAAGGAATGTCATCTTCAGTACGAATACTATCACCTATGACAGCCTCTACCATATCCTCCATTTCTTCTCCTGGAAAGAAGTTACCGTTTTCTTCTTCTACCGCATTACCGTCTTCTCCTTCTTCTTCTGCCGCATTACTGTCTTCTTCTTCTCCTTCCCCATGATATAACTAAGTTGTATAAAGTCTAGTAAAACCATGTTTAACGATATGAAGCTCTGCGAATTCTACCTTCTGCCAGTATTTATTCCCACATCTATCGCACGGGCATAAAATCTTCTTTAACACGATCTTATTATGTGCGCGTGCAAATTCAATGAAAGCAGCAACTCCTGCGACAAACTTAGGTTGCATACATTGTTTCCAATCCACATACATCCAGTCCTTAACTCTGATATACTCATGGGCTATGTTAGACTGTATAACATATAAATTGTAGGTTATGATGACTATATTGAGAAATCTAAGAACGGGATGGTTATTGACAAAGAAGAAAATCCGTATTGTGCTTTGTGTGTGCGTTTGTCATTGAAAAGAATAAATTATCGATAAACAAAGTTAGAATTGAAGATACCCAAGTATGAGTTGTATTATGTACATGTGTGTTTCAATTTATGATTTCGCTTAAGTGTAGGGTTGTTAGTGTGCATGTGCTTTGTGTGTGCGTTTGTTGTGTATTCGTATTGTATGTGTGTGTTTCGACTGTCGGGGGTAAGGCTTCTATCCCATTAAGAATGTATATAGCAGACACCCATTCGCTTGTGCTTTCAACCGTTTCGAGAAATTTCAGCAGCACCTCCCCGTTGTTTTCCGAGTACACTGTAATAGAATATATAATCATTTAAATGCTGTGAAAAAATGTTGAAATGAACATCTAATCTATCTTTGTACACGGAGAACTAGCGGAAAAGTACCGACGAAATAACTCGAAATGAATGAAAATACAAGTGAATGCAGGTGTTTTCTTTATACATTCCTAACTTGTCCACACCGGACAAATCTATCGGTTATCATACGATTGAATCTTCTCGTCACATAGACTACACGACGGTTGTTAGTACCGAACAATACCGTCCGATATTTAACAATCTTTGTATAGTTCTATGTTACGACGAACATCGAACGCGTGTTAACTGATAGACGGGGACTAAGTCGCGCTTTGATTTTCACATATGAGTATCGATGAGAATATGAAAGTTTCATATTATCATCGAGTATCATATATTCGTTTTAACTTGAACATTTAACATGAATAAGTTTTACGTTTACGTTTCGTTATTAAGGGTTCGAAGTTTTATGTTTAGGGTAATTTTTCTTGCGTTTACGGTAAAATTGTACGTTTACATTATCATCGAGTATCCTACTGAAGGAACTAGTGCACCCTAAGCCGTAATCCTAATTAACCTAAGTTAACCTAATTAACCCAAATTAACCCTAATCGTCACCCTAACACAAATTATTCCTAATTAACCCAAACTTAACCCAAATTAACCTAATTAACCTTAATCAACACCCTAACCTTTCAAATTATCACTAATTAACCCTAATCAACACCCTAATATAAATACACTCTATTTTACCTAATTAACCCAAATTAACCCTAGCCCAAATCCTAACCCAAATTAATCTAACCCTAATCATCACCCAAACTCCAACACAAATTAACTCTATACCAAACCAAAATTAATCCTAATTAATCTAATTAACCTATACCCTAGCCCTAATCATCATACCTTATTTTACCTAATTAACCAAACCCTAACCCTAACCCTAACGCTAATCCTAACCCTAACCTTGAACCGAACCCTAACCCTAACCCTAACTAGAACCGATTAACCCTAACCCTGAACCGAACCCTAACCCTAACCCTAACCCAGAACTGATTAACCCTAACCCTAAACTGAACTCTAACCCTAACCCTAAACTGAACCCTAACCTTAACCCAAAATCGATTAACCCTAACACTAAACTGAACCCTAAGCCTAACCCTAAAATCAACGATAACACCGAAAAAGCATAATTATAACTTCAAAATTGAAATTTAACTCACCTCAGGTGGCGGGGGCAAAGAGCTTGACGAGGATTCTACTGTCGACGAGATACAGGTGGCGGAAAAGAGACCGACTCGCGGCGAGACTGGGATTCTACTGTCGATGGAGGTTAGGAGACAGTCGACGAGGATTCTACTGTCGACGAGGAAGGATTATACTCTTGATCGGTGGCGACGAGGATTCTATTGTCGACGAGGAAGTCAATTGCGTGCGCGGGAGTTAGGAATATTTTGGGGTCGGTGGGGAAATTACTGAGTTTTATTTTTTTTATAAATATCCCTTTGTTGCCCCTACGGATTAATCCGTAGGGTTTTCTTTTGCGGCTCCGTAGGGCCAAATAAAAGATTAAATTTTAATATTTTTTAATTAATCCGTAGGATACCGTAGGGGCAAACCGATGGCCCTATGGATTAATCCGTAGGAGCAATAAAAAGTTGCCCCTAAGGATTCCTATCTCCGTAGGGATAACCCCTTATTGTATTAGTGAAAACCATTGAAAATAATATTATTTTCATTACGTGCAGAAAGCTCATGAGCTTTCTTAAAGAAGAGAAACTCTCTAAAGAGTTTGAAAAGTCCTATAGGGAGGCCCTAAAATAGGCCTCTCGCCTATGTCAGGATCCCCTTCCCGACGTCGGGAGGTCCTCAAAATAAGGTCTCCCGCAAATGAAACATTTATGTTTCTTGAGCAAATTAAGGGCCCTACATAAAGTGGCCCATTCGGACAAATTATATGTGATTTAAAAATTCCTATTCACCGTTACGATATGAAAATCATAGCTTCATATTGGAATCATGTGTTAAAAACACTATATTCCTCACTCGAAACATAGCCTAAAAATTGTGTTTTATCTTGAACACAAAATTCATGTGTTCATTCTTGCACAAAACTATTGGAATGATATTATACATCATCTTCAATAAGCGTGGAAGACTCAATGGGTTTTCATAGAAGGAACTCTAAAAAGAGTTCTTAGGTTGGCTTAAAAAGTACCACCGAGAGGCTCCTAAATTGACCTCTCGCCTTTGTCAGGAGACCCCAAAACAAGCCTCCCGCTTGTGTTGGGACTCTCCTCCCGACAACCGGGAGACCCCCAAATGGGCCACTTGAGACAAACATTTCTGTTTCTTGGTTAGGGTGTGGACCCCATGTAGGGTGTTCCACTTACACTTCAAAATGAAGTGATGTGGCCCCCACATACGGTAGTGACCATCAACTTTTGTCTAAATTGACATTAAAATTATCCCAAGTCTGGAGCTAAACTCTTAAATTAGAGTTTTCTCATAACTTTGTACATTTTGCAATATTGATGTAATTTATATTCAAATTGTACACAAATATAAATGAAATACAATAAAAGTTCTTTGACTTCTTATATTACTTTCTGTTTGCAAGTACTTTATGTCTCTATAACGTGATCTCTGTGATGTGATTTGAGCAAATTAATAAGGCATCTCATCTAGATAATTCCTTAAAAAATAGGGTGTAATTAACCATGGGTGCTTATGCCTATGAGAAGTCTTGAACCCAGGACTTTCTGGTCAACTTTTAAACACAAAATATCTTGTTTTGATTAAACTCACCTTTGTTTCATCGCTCAAGCATTGGAGGTCCTGAAGAGGGTAAACAAAAATGGCGACTCTGTTGGGGAACTTGACTTCTCCCTAGGTTGCTCCGAATCACATCGCTCAGGGTGTTTTGTCCCAGAATCTCTGGTTGACAAAACCCAAAAAGATCGCATATACTTGCAATAATAAGAGTTCGCTGAATCTCGGTTCAAAAGGGCCATATACTAATGAGGTCTGCTAAGTCTAATAAACAATGAAGCAGGGCCATATTTCCTCATACGCCACTATTATGACAATATGAAATCTTTTGAGTCAAAGCAGGAATGATTGACATACTTTATCTTAAGTGTCATGCCCCGCTTCCCGTTGTACGGCGAAGGGGACGCGACGAGCCCGCTGCGTATTTAGTCTGAAGTAAATACGCTAAGCGTAACTAAGCAATATAAAAGAAATATACACTAGAGACAAATGTAATGAAACCGCAACTTTATTTATTAACATTCTTTTAAACAATGCATGGAAAAGTAAATACATCTGAATGAAAGCAACGCCTAAACAGTGGCGTAACAGAAATGGAAAGTGCTGAAATGAAATAGGTACAAGTGGCTACAGCTCTGGGTCTTCGGAACCGCTCAAGGGCCTACTCCGAATACTCCTGAATGGTCTCATGCTCTAGTGCGTCCGATCCACTTGAAAAAATTCTAAAGAAGAAAGAGAAGGAATGTCATCAGCGAACAATCGTTCGGTAAGTCCCAAAGATAAGGGTGAAGTAGAATAGACAGAGAGAGAGAGAGTGTAGCTTTTAAAGTTATATTTGATTGTTATAATGTTGTATTTAGTGTTAACGCTGTTGTTTATAGCTTGGTACAGAAGGATGCCAATGTATACGAGAGGAGTCTCACTTGTCCCGGAGACTAAGGTATCAGGAACTCAAGGAACCGTTAATGCCACGGTACAACAGTAATGGAATACAGGTTAGGTGTCTTATGGTTGCAGTCTCATGCCACTTCTAACACCTTCCGTACCAATCTACCCCTTAAACCCCGCGATATCTTGATTATATTGTTTGTATTGTATTGCAACTTGTATTGTCTTGTAATATAGATTGTATAAATGGATGACTTGCCAAAACCATGATATCAGTAAATGGATGTAACTGGAGAATCATGTAAATGGATGTAACTGGAGAGTCATGTAGATGGATGTATATCCATGGTTCGGTTCAGTCAAGTTGTATAGATTGATAGATTGAACAGATTGAATATATATAGATTCATGTTGAATTGTTATATTGTAGATTGTACTTGAATCACATTCAAATCAGATTGATTATAATGAGACTCGGTCTGAGTCAGACAATTAGAAAAGAAATTGAATCCTGAATTAGGTTTTGGTGTTATCGGTAACCGCTGCACATGGGCGGTAGGATTTGTGTCTTTTTCAAAGATGATTACCGTGTTGACAACACCGTTTGTTAAATTGTCTACCTTAAATTGGCAAGCACCCATTTCTTCGGCTCCCTGAGGCTCAAGAGATTGGTCCCTCTTAAACCTATATTTACTAGGGTCCTTAGGGTAATTTATAGAACTTGAGAGGGTTTTATGTAAAAATAATTTTGTATAATTTTCAAAATACACCCCATATATTTAATTATCATCTTTAGAGTTTTCATAGATGTAGATTTTATATATGTGACATTTCTAGTGAATAAAACCTAATTTCATAATATATGGTATTTAATTGTGAAGTATTGAACTTGTATGGAATTGCATGGTATTTTCATGTAAAATGATTCTTTTGACTTAGAAAAGTTGGAATATTGATATTATAACAAAAATAGATATTTGATAATACATATATATTTATATATTTATAAAAATAATTTTAATTTATTATTTTCTAGAAATCTCATTTTCTTAAGATATTTGTATTTTAAATCTCTCGAGACCGAATGCTCCTTGCGGAGGTCTGCATCTCGCACTACTGAGCCCGAGGATGTGCGATAATCGGCACCATCCCGAACGGGTTCCCCAAATGGGTTGTAGCGGCGCTTTGCAAAGATTTGTAAAAATACGTAATCTTGTAGAAAACGGTTTTTATATGTTAAAGGTAGTTTTGTGTAAAACGGTATTTTCCCGAATCTATATTTCCCAAAAGGTATTGTGCTATGTTGCATATGAGTGTTGTGAGGAGGTAGGTCATTACCTCGTGATCTATCTAAAGGTATAGCAAGATTAATAATGTTTTAAAGTCGAAACTAAACCACATGGTATTTTATTGAAAAAGAGCGGTAAAAGTTACAAAATAAAATGTTTTGCTATGAAACTTGTTCAACATGTTTTTGTTAATGTTTAATAGTCAACATGTAAGGGTTAGGTATCTTAGCATTTAAGAAAAAGTGAAAGTTTTAGGAAGAACTGAATCGAAAATCGGATTAACTCCGATTCCATCGGGTTTTAGAAATACGAGTTTATAGAATAGCAAGGTGAAGAGGGAAGAGGGACTTACGGGTTTAGAGTCAAGAGAAGGAGGATAGAAAGCGGTAGGAGGTGCCGGTGCGTCGTTTCGTCGCCGGGAGCTCCTAGTGTCATCGTCGGAAAATCGCCGGAGTTTCGCCCTTTGCTAACTCCACTTGTACACAAAATTCTAGAGAGCTTTCTTGAGAGTTTGGAAAGAATTGTGAGTGAGGGGGTGTCTTTAGGGGTGGTATTTATAGGGTAAAACTAGGGTTAGGGTAGGTGAAAAGTTGTGAAGAATAAAATGTATTAAATTGTATTAAAAATTGTTTTAATGGGGTTTTAAAGGGCTCTGTTAAATTTCAGAAAATTTAAAGTGTAAAAGGGAGTTAAGAAGACTAAGAGGAACAAGTTTCATGTTGACGACTCGGCGATCCGGCCGAGTCCGGCCGGCGGCGGCGGCCGAGTCGGGCCGAGTCGGCCGGGGTCGGTTGTCGTAGGTCCGTCGTCGAGTCGTCTATCCCCTAGTCTAGTTTGCTCCACTTACACACAAAAAGTTTTAGGGATTTACTCTGAAGTAAATACGCTAAGCGTAACTAAGCAATATAAAAGAAATATACACAAGAGACAAATGTAATGAAACAACAACTTTATTTATTAACATTCTTTTGTACAATGCATGAAAAAGTAAATACATTTGAATGAAAGCAACAGCTAAACAGTGGCGTAACAGAAATGGAAAATACAGAATGTAAAAGAAAAAGTACAAGTGAAACTACAGCTCGGGATCTTCAGTAAACTGGTCCAAGTCTACGGCGCTGGGCTCAATCTCTAGAAGGTCCGAATCACCTGACGACATTCAAAGAAGAAGAAAGAGAATGTCGTCAGCGAACAAATCGCTCGGTAAGTCCCAAAGATAAGGGAGAAGTAGAATAGACACACACACAGAGAGAGAGTGTAGTTTTTAAAGTTATATTTGATTGTTATAATGTTGTATTTAGTGTTAACGCTGTTGTTTGTAACTTGGTACAGAAGGATGCCAGTGTATACGAGAGGAGTCTCTATATGCCAGAGACTAAAGGCAAATGGAAGTACAAGGCTCCGTTAGAAATCCCAGAACAACGGCATTGTATTCAGATTAGGTGTCTTAAATCTTGCAGTCTCGTGCCACTTCTAACACCTTCCGTACCAATCTACCCCTTAAACCCCGCGATGTCTTGATTGTATTGTTTGTATTGTATTAAATTGTATTGCAACTTGTGTTGTCTTGTAATATAGATTGTATAATTGGATGACTTGCCGAAACCATTATATCAGTAAATGGATGTAACTGGAGAATCATGGATGTAACTGGAGAATCATATAAATGGAAGTATATCCATGGTTCAGATCGGTTAATATAGATTGAATAGATTGAATATATTGATTCATGTATTCATGTTGAATTCTGGTTTATACTTGAATCATATTCAAGTCAGATTGATTATAATGAGATTCAGTCTGAGTCAGACAATTAGAAAAGAAATTGAATCCTGAATTAGGTTTTGGTGTTATCGGTAACCGCTGCACATGGGCGGCAGGATTTGTGTCTTTTTCAAAAACGATTACCGTGTTGATAACACCATTTGTTAAGTTGTCTGCCTTAAATAGGCAAGCACCCACTTCTCCGGCTCCTTGAGGCTCAAGTGATTGCTCCCGCTTAAACCTATATTTACTAGGGTTCTTATTGTAATTTATAAAACTTGAGGGGGTTATATGTAAAAATACATTTGTATAATTTTCAAAATACACCCCAAGTATTTAATTATCGTCTTTAGAGTTGTCATAGATGTAGATTTTATATTTGTTATATTTCTAGTGAAAATAACCTAATTTCATAATATAGGGTATTTAATTGTGATATTGAACTTGTATGGAATTTCATGGTATTTTCATGTAAAGTGATTCTTGTGATTTAGAAATGTTGGAATATTTATATTATCACAAAAATAGATATTTTGATGATGCATATATATATATGTATATAAAAATAATTTTTATATATTATATATCTAGAAATCTTATTTTCTTAAGATATTTGTATTTTTAAATCTCTCGAGACCGAATGCTCCTTGCGGAGGTCTACATCTCGCACTACTAAGCCCGAGGATGTGCGATAATCCGCACCATCCCAAACGGGTTCCTCAAATGGGTTGTAGCAGCGCTTTGCAAAGATTTGTAAAAATATGTAATCTTGTAGAAAACGGTTTTAACAGTAAAGGTAGTTTTGTGTAAAGCGGTATTTCCCGAATCTATATTTCCCAAAAGGTATTATGCTATATTGAAAATGAGTATTATGAGGAGGTAGTTCATTATCTCGTGATCTATCTAAAGATATAGCAAGATTAATGATGTTTTAAAGTAGAAGGTAAACTACATGGTATTTTAGTGAAAAAGGGCGGTAAAAGTTACAAAATGAAATATTTTGCTATGAAACTTATTCAACATGTTTTGTTAATGATTAATAGTTAAGATGTAAGAGTTTAACATGGTTGTGTTAAGAAAAATTGAACTTTTTATAGAAAACCGAATCGGAAGTCGGATTAACTCCGCTTCCGTCGGGATTTAGAAAAAGAAGTTTTAAGAATAGATTAGAGAAGGGAGAGGTGGGACTTACGGGTTTAGAGTCAAGAGAAGAGGGAGAGGAAGCGGTAGGAGGCACCGGTGCTTTGTTTCGTCACCGGGAGCTCGTAGGGTCGTCGTCGGAATTTTGCTGGAGTTTCGCCCCTTGCTAACTCCACTTGCACACAAAAAGTTTTAAGGATTTTCTTGAAAGTTTTGGACAGAAATTTGGAGTGAAGAGGGTGTGTTTTGGAGTGGTATTTATAAGGTAATCTAGGGTTTAGGGTAGATGAAAGGTTGTATTGAAATTTGTATTAAAAATGCATTAAAAAATGGTGTAATGGAGTTTTTAAGAGTTTTGGAGCCGATCCAAGAAATTAAAGTATGCAGGAGTGATGGGGAGTTGAAGAGGCACAACTTTCATGTTGGGCGACTCCGCATCGGAGCCGACTCGGTCGCCGCCGCCGGCCGAGTCGCCGGCAGCGACGGCCCGATCCGGCCGAGTCAGGCCGGGTCGGGGGTCCCCTAAGTCCGTCGTCGTTTGGTCTTCTCCCTGGGACAGTTTGTTTTTAGTGTGATGTGGGGGTTTTATGAGTTATGCACGTATAGACCCTTGAACTTCTAAAAATTTGAAAGAAAACAATATTAAAAATAATGTGGGTGATGAGATTTGAACACATGGGCTATGTCACAGCAGTGCAAGGCTTTACCAATGAGCTACAAGTGCTTTATTGCTATTGAAATGCAAAACAAACTTATAAGTTGTGCTCAGGCAAAAATACCCCTTTCTGTATTTTTGAAAAAAATTGTACAGAAAGTTGTACAGAAAGTTGAGGGTTGTTACATTCTACCCTCCTTATAAAAATTTCGTCCTCGAAATTTGTAAAAAGAAAGTGTAACAGGTTCAAGAAAAGTTTGGTGACTGAAGTACTGATAGTGTATAATAAGATGGTGCAAGGGTTATTAAAAATGTGAAAAAGGCTTACCAGTGTTACCTTGACTTACAGCCTCGGATTCTACGGCTGTTAATGTGAATGTCTGTCGCCGTGGTACATTCCTCCTAGCCGGAGGCACATTCTGTCCTTGGGGCATGTTCTCTGCCCTCGAGGCCTGCATGGGCCACCAACAAAACGTGTCACGCCCCGTTTCCCGGTGTACGGCGAAGGGGACGCGACGAGGCCGCTACGTATTTACTCTGAAGTAAATACGCTAAGCGTAACTAAGCAATATAAAAGAAATATACACAAGAGACAAATGTAATGAAACATCAACTTTATTTATTAACATTCTTTTGTATAATGCATGGAAAAGTTAATACATCTGAATGAAAGCAACGCCTAAACAGTAGCGTAACAGAAATGGAAATTACTGAAATGAAATAGGAACAAGTGGCTACAGCTTTGGGTCTTTGGTGTACCGCTAAAGGGCCTGCTCCGAATACTCCTGAATGGTCTCGTGCTCTAGTGCGTTCGATCCACCTGACAACATTCCAAAGAAGAAAGAGAAGGAATGTCGTCAGCGAACAATCGCTCGATAAGTCCCAAAGATAAGGGAGAAGTAGAATAGACAGACAGAGAGAGAGAGAGAGTGTAGCTTTTTGAACTTATATTTGATTGTTATAATGTTGTATTTAGTGTTAACGCTATTGTTTGTAGCTTGGTACAGAAGGATGCCAGTGTATACGAGAGGAGTTTCACTTGCCCTGGAGACTAAGGTATCAGGAACTCAAGGAACCGTTAATGCCATGGTGCAACAGCAATGGAATACAGGTTAGGTGTCTTATGGTTGCTGTCTCGTACCACTTCTAACACCTTCCATACCAATCTACCCCTTGAATCCCGCGATGTCTTGATTATATTATTTGTATTGTATTGCAATTTGTATTGTCTTGTAATATAGATTGTATAAATGGATGACTTGCCGAAACCATGATATCAGTAAATGGATGTAACTGGAGAATCATGTAAATGGATGTAACTGGAGAGTCATGTAGATGGATGTATATCCATGGTTCGGTTCGGTCAAGTTGTATAGATTGATAGATTGAACAGATTGAATACACACACACACACACACACACACACATATATATTCATGTTGAATTGCTATATTGTAAATTGTACTTGAATTACATTCAAGTCAGATTGATTATAATGAGACTCGGTCTGAGTCAGACAATTAGAAAATAAATTGAATCATGAATTACGTTTTGGTGTTATCGGTAACCGCTGCATATGGCCGGCAGGATTTGTATCTTTTTCAAAGACGATTACTGTGTTGATAACACCGTTTGTTAAATTGTCTACCTTAAATAGGCAAGCACCCACTTCTCCAGCTCCCTGAGGCTCAAGAGATTGGTCCCACTTAAACCTATATTTACTAGGGTCTTTAGGGTAATTTATAGAACTTGAGGGGGTTTTATGTAAAAATAATTATTTATAATTTTCAAAATACACCCCAAGTATTTAATTATCGTCTTTAGATTTTTCATAGATGTAGATTTTATATATGTGGCATTTCTAGTGAATAAAACCTAATTTCATAATATATGGTATTTAATTGTAATGTATTGAACTTGTATGGAATTGCATGGTATTTTCTTGTATAGTGATTCTTTTGACATAGAAAAGTTGGAATGTTGATATTATAACAAAAATAGATATTTTGATAATACATATATATTTATATATTTATAAAAATAATTTTAATTTATTATTTTCTAGAAATCTCATTTTCTTAAGATATTTGTATTTTAAATCTCTCGAGACCGAATACTCCTTGCGGAGATCTGCATCTCTCACTACTAAGCCCAAGGATGTGCGATAATCCGCACCATCCCGAACGGGTTTCCCAATGGGTTGTAGCGGCTCTTTGCAAAGATTTGTAAAAATACGTAATTTTGTAGAAAACGGTTTTTGTAAGTTAAAGGTAGTTTTGTGTAAAACGGTATTTTTCCGGATCTATATTTCCCAAAAGGTATTGTGCTATGTTGCATATGAGTGTTGTGAGGAGGTAGGTCATTATCTCGTGATCTATCTAAAGGTATAGCAAGATTAATGATGTTTTAAAGTCGAAACTAAACCACATGGTATTTTACTGAAAAAGAGCGGTAAAAGTTACAAAATGAAATGTTTTGCTATGAAACTTATTCAACATGTTTTTGTTAATGTTTAATAGTCAACATGTAAGGGTTTGGTATGTTTGTATTTAAGAAAAAGTAAAACTTTTGGGAAGAACCGAATCGGAAATCAGATTAACTCCGATTCCGTCGGGTTTTAGAAATACGAGTTTATAGAATAGCAAGGTGAAGAGAGAAGAGGGATTTACGGGTTTAGAGTCAAGAGAAGAGGGATAGGAAGCGGTAGGAGGCCCCGGTGCATCGTTTCGTCGCCGGGAGCTCCTAGTGTCGTCGTCGGAAAATCGCCGGAGTTTCGCCCTTTGCTAACTCCACTTGTACACAAAATTCTAGAGAGTTTTCTTGAGAGTTTGGACAAAATTGTGAGTGAGGGGGGTGTATTTAGGGGTGGTATTTATAGGGTAAAACTAGGGTTAGGGTAGGTGAAAGGTTGTGAAGAATAAAATGTATTAAATTTTATTAAAAATTGGTTTAATGGGGTTTTAAAGGGCTCTGTTAAATTTCAGAAAATTTAAAGTGTACAGAGGAGTTAAGAAGAACAAGAGGCACAAGTTTCATGCAAGTTCATGTTGATGACTCGACGATCCTGCTGAGTCCGGCCGGCGGCGGCGGCCGAGTCGGCCGATCCGCCGGCCGAGTCGGGCCGAGTCGGCCGTGGTCGGTTGTCGTGGGTCCGTCATCGAGTCATCTTCCCCCTGGTCCAGTTTGCTCACTTGCACACAAAAGTTTTAGGATTTACTTTGAAGTAAATACGCTAAACGTAACTAAACAATATAGAAGAAATATACACAAGAGACAAATGTAATGAAACGGCAACTTTATTTATTAACATTCTTTTGTACAAAGTATGGAAAGTAAATATATCTGAATGAATGCAACGCCTAAACAGTGGGTTCATATCAGATTTTTGCATTTTTACACCGTCCATTCTTAATCACATTGCATATAGGTAGTACTTTAATCCGTGTTTGCTGAATAATTGCAGGTTACAGGTTCTCAGCTCTTTACAGTGAAATTTCATGAAAAGTCGCAACAAATGCAGGACTACGACCAACAACAGATGAACACCGATCTCCGCTAACTATCCGTATGATGCCGCCTACCATCAAGGGACAAAATGGCAAATCGTTGGTCACTTCAAAGCACAAGGAAGCAAAAGATCCAAGACTTCAATGCGGAATTCAAGGCAAAAGTCCACATCATTTTGCACTGCTGAATATCTAGAAGGGAACTGAAGAGATTTCTGAGACACCAAGAATACAAAACAGAAGATAAAAGCAACATGGAGAAGCCTTGAAAAGATGGTCCCCTAAATCCACCAAATGGCCGCGGAACCGCGGCCAAATAGGCACTTCTGCCGCGGTTCCGCGGCCGCGTCTGAACATTGTCGGTGGCAGTTGGTTCCGCGTTGACTCGGATCTTTTGGGGTATGTCATGCCCCGCTTCCCAAAATACGGAATACGAGGGGTTGACAAGGCCAGCCATGCTCCTACGGTCGAGGTAATATCTCTCGTAGTCACACTTCGGCTCCTAGCTTTACGTGGTAATCAGTAAACAATGCACAGGTAATGAGAAATGCAGTAACTGAAACAAAACAAATACAAAGAACTAACCTGATGGAGATCAAAAGAGTATAGCTCTGGATAGCTGATCAAGATGTCCGCGATGTACGTCTGGTCCTGGTCCAAGCTAGATCCACTTCTCACTCTGAGCATGCATACTCAGGTCGTCAGAGCAACTCGATAGCAATATGTATATATAGATGCAAGTGGTAACTCGTACAGTAATAATGAATATATAACAGTAAATCAAGGTAGTAAAGATGTGAACATAAGTAGTCAATGCGGGTGTCTAATAGAGCAGGTGAACAGTAAAGCAGTAAAATAGTATGTCAGGTGTGTCGACTCAGTAAGCAATGCATGTTAATGTCACTATCCCTATCAGTCTCTAAGTCTCACTGTACAGGTCACTAAGCCTATCGTCAGTCCAAGTGTGAGAGTCAACCACTCGTGAGTATCCCCCACCCAAGGGTAGAGACCCAAGACAAGGGACACGGGCTCGAGTCGCTCGCTAATAATCAGTGATATCACTATATATCTCCATATATCTCCATATGTGCCGGCATGGGACTCCCGAGAATCTGTTGAACTCATACTCAAACTATCCCACACCCCGTGGTCTACATCAAACGCTAACCATAATCTCAAATACCAGCCGGTCCATGACGAGTCTACGCGAGAACTGAAGACAGAGTCTCCATCAAGCATGTCTCGACTGATACCCAAGATCAATGGACAGTGTTTGGTGCTTTACCTGTGACACCCGTACAAGTGCTTCCATAACTGTCCCATACCAATTATGGTTACACTTATACGCGTCCCACAGACGTCGACAATGCAATAAATCAATAGGGTCCACTGATTGTGTACAAGTACGTGTCACTTTCACTTATCCATTCATGCTCAACACTAACGTACTTGCCACAATCACCACTAATACCTAACACTGGGTAATGCACATGATCACTAGGTTACCAATGCAATGGCATATATATAAGGTGATGAGAATACGATAATTCAGCATGATTAAGAAGTCATAAATCGGTGTCCTACCACTTGCATAATTTATCATAAATCCTACGTACAAAATTTAGCAAAACAATAAAAAGGGGTAAGCAGTATGTCTAATTATCTATCCATCAAAATTAGTTTCACGTTAATCCGGTTTCAGGATCACTAGATATGGCCATCTCATTTAAAGCGTTCACTGCTGGAATCCGGTTTCAGAATCAGAAGTCCGTTTCGTAACGCATTTTAATCCCAGTTAGGATTGGAATTTAGCGACACTATAGTTGAATGAAATTTAGGTTTTTCAATGAGGTTTCTAACACACTAGACGGATTCTCAATCGCGTCTCTACGTCAGAAGTTATGCACTGTTCAACACCATAGTATCAGTTCTGGTTCTGTTTGGGACTGCTATACGTCCCATTCTTTTAAATTGCAGTTTAAATAGTAAACGACGATATAAAGGGGTGAAGTCACTTGAGTTATTTATATAACAGATTCATATTCAATAAAGTGTAGGGTTCCGCAACATACAAGTTCAGGCAGCGAAGAGGTAGGCATTACGAGACGGGAAACAACAACCAGAGCTGCTCAGGACTGCAGTTCAGAGCCGTTCTCCGAACCAATTCTCGTCATAATATCAGTATATAAAAAATTAAGAACTTGCATAGGGTTACAGGTCGTCGAGTCGGCTTCGATTTGAGCCCTCGAACGCCTCATTTCAATATGTACAAAATTAATTGTGATTTTAACAAATTTCAGGTGCGGGAAATTTCCAGTTTTTACGGGTGTAATTGGGGGTGTTCGTTTAAGCCACTAACAATTGTATTTTTCAGTAAAATTTCTACACAGTGCTCATTGACACACGGGACAGAATATGCAATCAAGTTCCGTCAAATTAAATGAAGGTTTTCATTCGGATTTTGCATCGAACAGTTATGTCATATAAGTTTTCGTGAATTGTAAACATGGAATTAATACGATTTTAGTTGTAACAGAAATAAACTAGCATGTAGCAAGTAGGGTATTTGTCTGGAGACGTTTTGGCGATGCACGGCAGCGGCAACGGCACGAACGCGCGACGAACGGCGCGGTTTAGATTCACGGCCTCGGCTCGCGTTTCGGTTTCGTTGTCGGAGTTGTCCGGGGAACAACTCATAGTCACTGGAGGCGGAGTATGGCGCTATGGATCTCTGTGAGTGCGCTGGGGTCGACGATGGTCGGTGGTGTCGCTCCGGCGATGTGCACAGCGGGGGTGTTTAGCTGTGGGTTTAGAGAGAGAGAGAGAGGTAGTGGGGCTCGGTTTGGAGGTGTTGGTGATACTGATGATGATGTTGAGGGCGAAGGGGATTGACGAGAGGTTTCAGGTGCAGTGGGGGCTCGCCGGCATCGAGATGTAGGGGTGGCCGAGATGGGTGTCGAGGGTCGGTGATTGAAGAGAGTGGGTGTTGAGATGAAGGTGAGGGCTTTAGGAGGAGGCTAGGGTGCTCGGTGATGAAGGAGGAGGTCGGTCGTCGTCGGGGGTGAGCGGGTGATGGGAGCTTGAGTTTGGTTTTCTGTAGATAGAGAAAGATGAGGAGGAGTTGGAGAGTGAGGGTGTGAGGGAGAGAGGAGGAAGGAGTTTGAGGAGGAGAGGTTGAGGAACTCGAGGTAGTCGTGGTCGAGGTCACGGGGGTGTGGGACAACGGCACGGGCGACATGGGCACATGGGTCGGCACTGAAAAAGAGCGGGAAAAAGTTTACGTTGGGGGAGAAGAAGTAAAGAAGCGGGTCGGGTAGAGAGTTAGGCGGGCATGGGCTTTGGGAGCTTGGGCTGGAAAGCTGGGTCGGGAAATTAAAGGTCAATTAAATTTTATTTAGGTTGGGCTGAGGAAAAGGGGTTTTAGTATATATTTAGTTTTAAATTTTGGGCTTTGATTTTAAAATAGGGAAATTATATTTTATATTGTCTTGGCTTGGAGTTAAATAAGAATGGGAATGAATTTTTGGGGAAAATGAATAGGAAGTTGGGCCGAGTTTTAGGGTAAAATAAAAGGGAGAAAAATAAAAAAATGGTTTTAGATAAATTAAGGTTATAGAGGGTTTAGGAAAGAAAATGTGAAGGGAAAAAGATTAGGAAAAGACTTTGAAGAATTGGGAAGGGAGTGGGTTGAGACATAAAGTAAAAGGGATTGGGATTTGGGTTTGGGGTTTAAAAGCAATAAAATAATTATAAATAAAAATAAATAAATTTTGTAAGTAATACTTTATGAAGAATACGGACATTGGTGTACAAAAAGAACTGGGTATTACATCATACCATCCTTTCAAAATTTCGTCCTCGAAATTTAAAATAAACGATAAGCTACAAAATAATGAGCGAAAGGCTACCACATCGAACACTAACACATAGTGATTTACTTAAAACAGGTGGATGAAAAATTTTTAAGGTCTATATATGTAAGAATAACACAATTAAAAGGATATGTCTAAATAAGTATAAGGCAGAAACAACTATAAGGGCAACCTATATGTACAAAAGAATAAAATAACAATAACGAATAATAACATTCGAGGCGTGCTAGATACAATCGAAATCGTAAATATGTGCACACATACGTATATCAAAAGTAGCGCAGCTAAAATAATAAGTATAAGGCATAACCATAATGAAATAGTGAAGGATTTGTCGGTAGCTTAAAACATTTTAGAATAACGTATCAATCAACCAATTTTAACATAACTTAGAAAACCACATGGTGAAAATAAGAAACATAGCACAAAATAATATGTGCAATACATGGTTGCGCTACCGAAAAAATGGGAAGAATAGTAGTGTACTTAAAATGCATAAAACGGGAGTAGTTAATAACACGCACTTTTCGATAAACACAAAATAATGAAAACTAAATTTTCGAATAACGATGTCCCTAAAGATAGTTAGGGTAACAGGAAATAGCATAAAGATGTATTGAGCTAGCCAGGGTAGGGATTACGATGGGATATGGCTCACTCAAAAGGTCGGAGTGTGACACTTTAAACTGAAGGTCGAAGAGGCCGGGGTCGGGTCAGCCCAGGGTGTAAGGGTGAGCAGCAAAGAACCACAGGAGGGGAAGGGATGTATGGGAAGGAAAACGGTCGATACATCATGTGAATCAAAAATCCGAAGGGTTAGCTAACTCGGAAATTTCACTATCAATTTCTCCTCCGGAAGGATCTCAAACGAGGCACATACGAAGGATGAAGGGTGGCCCATTCAAAAGATCGGGGTGCGGTACTTTTTAATCTAAGCGAGGGTCAAAACAGCACAAGGTGCAGGGGTGGACAGTCAGGGATCTCAGGAGGAAAATAAATGTATAGGGGAAATAGTCAAGCATCATGTGAACCAAAAAAAAAACAAAGATTAGCGAACTCAGCAATTTGTTTCATTTCAGAAAAGTCCGAACAAAGCATCCACGAAGAATAAAAGATAGCCCTAAACTATACATAGATTTTATTTGGCTAGAGGAGATGAAAGCTCAATCATGTCAGTCGTGATTGTGGAGGTTCAGCAGGTTACGGTAGGCTCGCGCGCTCAGATAGGGGCGTCCATTCCCATATCGCCTCGCAGGGATCGCAACTGGAAGTTCTTCTGCCATGGGGTCTTCTTCTTCTGGCCCTTCTTCCTCGGTTGGAGCTTCATCATCGAGGTCTGATTCTACGTGATCTTCTTCTGCTGGATCCTCTTCCATAGGATTTTCTTCCACAGGATTCTCCCCAAGGTTTTCCTCTCTAGGATTTTCTTCTATCGGGTCCTCCTCGGAATCTTCCCTTATTGGGTCTTCTTTGAGGTCCTCTTCTTCGTCGTCAGAGTCGCTGACTATGTCGACTTCTGGGGCTGCAAATCCCTCACCCTCGGAATCGCTGTTTCTGAAAATAACCTGTGGGCCGTTAATCTCGTCATCTGATCTTGCCATCATGTAGTCCGAGGAAACGCACGACTGTGTGTCCTCATCTACAGGCGGCGCTTCTCCAAAGTGGGCCATGACCTGAAAAGAGGGAGTCATGATTAGGCAGTGGGACACATTAAGAAGATATCCAAGGATACGGTGGCACAGGGAGGATATGCTGGAGGCAAGGACGGAAAAATTAAAATGTAAACATGCTGATGCAATGAATAGTATAAATAAAGTGAGAAGCAAGAGAATGATACATACATCACAACTCAGAGTTTTATTGCATTCAGCTAAAAGTTCGACGGATACAAGATTGCAAATGAAAAGAAATATTTACAAAAGAGTGACAACATCTTTATTAAAAGTAGAAAACGTGGTAATTCTTCTTTGATTTCTGGACTGCTGCATTCCTGTCTCGCGAGTTGAATCCTGCGTGGGGTCCGCACTATCCTCGAAGCTCGAACTACGAAATAACCATCACTTAGCCGAAGTGGAAAGTGTGGACGAACCATCTCCTTGTATCTCCTTCCTATTAGGGCGACTATTGATAAAGTGTTCGCTGGATCCGCAAATCAGGCATTTCGCTTTGGTGCGGCGACAATCCCTCTGAAGGTGTCCTGGCTTCTTGCAGTACCCACAACATTGGGTCTTCTGCTGCTTCTGTCGCGGGGGAACAAGTGGGCGCTTCATCTTCACCTCTTTTCCTCGTCTAACAGGGGCCCCTTTCCGATTGGAGACTTCCGCTGGTGCCTGAGTTATCTGCCTTCTTAGTCCTTCAGCTAACAGGTCGTTTGTTCGCTCCTGGGCTTCCTTCAGACTTTCCAGCGCATTCAGAATCCCTACGATCTGATTCTGGGGAGTGGAGATAGAGGAAGGGTCGTTGGAAGACATGGTCCTGAAAAAACCATTTTAGGACGGCATAAGATACAGGGAAAAAAAATCAGAACAAGATATAAAATTGACAGTGAAACAAGAATATCGGGTGAGGTGAAACTCATTCAAACGGAAAAACAAATGTAGAACTCCAAGTTACCCAATAGAGTACAGTATTGTAGCTATGCCGCAGTTCACAATTACAACCACGTAACTCTACTAAGTCACCCAAAACACTAACGGATGGAGTCAAAATATGGCATGACGAATAATAAAGATTCAAGTCAAAGATAACAGTTCACAATCTGGGCTGAAAGAGCGACTTAAATTGTCAAGCTCTACTTGGAAACTGCAATCCCAATCATAGCAAAACCTGGCTCTGATACCAACAAAACCATGTCACGCCCCGCTTCCCAAAATATGGAATACGAGGGGTTGATAAGGCCAGCCATGCTCCTACGGTCGAGGTAATATCTCTCCGTAGTCACACTTCGGCTCCTAGCTTTACGTGGTAATCAGTAAACAATGCACAGGTAATGAGAAATGCAGTAACCGAAACAAAACAAATACAAAGAACTAACATGATGGAGATCAAAAGAGTATAGCTCTGGATAGCTGATCAAGATGTCTGCGATGTACGTCTGGTCCTGGTCTAAGCTAGATCCACTTCTCACTCTGAGCATGCATACTCAGGTCGTCAGTGCGACTCGATAGCAATATATATATATATGCAAGTGGTAATTCGTACAGTAATAATGAATATATAACAGTAAATCAAGGTAGTAAAGATGTGAACATGAAGTAGTCAATGCGGGTGTCTAATAGAGCAGGTGAACAGTAAAGCAGTAAAATAGTATGACATGTGTGTTGACTCAGTAAGCAATGCATGTCAATGTCACTATCCCTATCAGTCTCTAAGTCTCACTGTATAGGTCACTAAGCCTATCATCAGTCCAAGTGTGAGAGTCAACCACTCGTGAGTATCCCCCACCCAAGGGTAGGACCTAAGGACAAGGGAACACGGGCCCGAGTCGCTCGCTAATAATCAGTGATATCACTATATATCTCCATATATCTCCATATGTGCCGGCAGGGGACTCCCGAGAATCTGTTGAACTCACACTCAAACTACCCCACACCCCGTGTCTACATCAAACGCCAACCATAAACTCAAATACCAGCCGGTCCTTGACGAGTCTACGCGAGAACTGAAGACAGAGTTTCCATCAAGCATGTCTCGACTGATACCCAAGATTAATGGACAGTGTTTGGTGCCTTACCTATGACACCCGTACAAGTGCTTCCATAACTGTCCCATACCAATTATGGTTACACTTATACGCGTCCCACAGACGTTAACAATGCAATAAATCAATAGGGTCCACTGATTGTGTACAAGTACGTGTCACTTTCACTTATTCATTCATGGTCAACACTAACGTACTTGCCACAATCACCACTAATATCTAACACTGGGTAATACACATGATCACTAGGTTACTAATGCAATGACATATATATAAGGTGATGAGAATACGATAATTCAGCATGATTAAGAAGTCATAAATCAGTGTCCTACCACTTGCATAATTTATCATAAATTCTACGTACAAAATTTAGCGAAACAATAAAAAGGGGTAAGCAGTATGTCTAATTATCTATCCATCAAAATTAGTTTCACGTTAATTGGGTTTTAGGATCACTAGATATGGCCATCTCATTTTAAGCGTTCACTGCTGGAAATCCGGTTTCAGAATCAGAAGTCCGTTTCGTAACGCATTTTAATCTCAGTTGGGATCGGAATTTAGAGACGCTATAGTTGAATGAAATTTAGGGTTTTCAATGAGATTTCTAACGCACTAAACGTATTCTCAATTGCATCTCTACGTCAGAAGTTATGCACTGTTCAACACCAGAGTATCAGTTCTGGTTCTGTTTGGGACTGCTATACGTCCCGATCTTTTAAATTGCTGTTTAAATAGTAAACGATGATATAAAGGGATGAAGTCACTTGCATTATTTATCTAACAGATTCATCTTCAATAAAGTGTAGGGTTCCGCAACATACAAGTTCAGGCAGCGAAGAGGTAGGCATTACGAGACGGGAAACAACAACCAGAGCTTCTCTGGACTGCAGTCCAGAGCCTCTCTCCGAACCAATTCTCGTCATAATATCAGTATAGAAACAATTAATAACTTGTATAAGGTTATAGGTCGTCGAGTCATCTTCGATTTGAGCCCTTGAACGCCTCATTTCAATATGTACACAATTAATTGTGATTTTAACAAATTTCAGGTGCGGGAAATTTCCAGTTTTTACGGGTGTAATTGGGGGTGTTCGTTTAAGCCACTAACAATTGTATTTTCCAGTAAAATTTCTACACCGTGCTCATTGGCACACGGGCCAGAATATGCAATCATGTTCCGTCAAATTAAATGAAGGTTTTTATTCCGATTTTGCATCGAACAGTTATGTCATATAAGTTTTCGTGAATTGTAAACATGGAATTAATACGATTTTAGTTTGTAACGGAAAAAAACTAGCATGTAGCAAGTAGGGCACTTGCCTGGAGACGTTTTGGTGATGCACAGCAGCGGCAACGGCACGAACGTGCGACGAACGGCGCGGTTTGGATTCACGGCCTCGGCTCGCGTTTCGGTTTCGTCGTCGGAGTTGTCCGGGGAACGACTCGTAGTCACTAGAGGCGGAGTATGGCGCTATGGATCTCTGTGAGTGCGCTGGGGTCGACGATGGTTGGCGGTGTCGCTCCGACGATGTGCACAGCGGGGGTGTTTGGCTGTGGGTTTAGAGAGAGAGAGAGAGGTAGTGGGGCTCGGTTTGGAGGAGTTGGTGATACTGATGATGATGTTGAGGGCGAAGGGGATCGACGAGGGGTTTCAGGTGCAGTGGGGGCTTGCCGGCGTTGAGGTGTAGGGGTGGCCGAGATGGATGTCGAGGGTCGGCGGTTGAAGAGAGTGGGTATTGAGGTGAAGGTGAGGGCTTTAGGAGGAGGCTAGGGTGCTCGGTGATGAAAGAGGAGGTCGGTCGTCGTCGGGGGTGAGCGGGTGATGGGAGCTCGAGTTTGGTTTTCTGTAGATAGAGAGATGAGGAGGAGTTGGAAAGTGAGGGTGTGAGGGAGAAAGGAGGAAGGAGTTTGAGGAGGAGAGGTTGAGGAACTCGAGGTAGTCGTGGTCGAGGTCGCGGGGGCGTGGGGCAACGGCGTGGGCGACGTGGGCGCATGGGTCAGCGCTGAAAAAGAGCGGGAAAAATTTTACGTTGGGGGAGAATAAGTAAAGAAGCGGGTCGGGCAGAGAGTTAGGCGGGCGTGGGCTTTGGGAGCTTGGGCTGGAAAGCTGGGCCGGGAAATTAAAGGTTAATTAAATTTTATTTAGGTTGGGCTGAGGAAAAGGGGTTTTAGTATATATTTAGTTTTAAATTTTAGGCTTTGATTTTAAAATAGGGAAATTATATTTTATATTGTCTTGGCTTGGAATTAAATAAGAATGGGAATGAATTTTTGGGGAAAATGAATAGGAAGTTTGGCCGAGTTTTAGGGTAAAATAAAAGGGAGAAAAATAAAAAATGGTTTTTGATAAATTAGGGTTATAAAGGGTTTAGGAAAGAAAATGTGAAGGGAAAAAGATTAGGAAAAGACTTTGAAGAATTGGGAAGGGAGTGGGCTGAGACATAAAGTAAAAGGGATTGGGATTTGGGTTTGGGGTTTAAAAGCAATAAAATAATTATAAATAAAAATAAATAAATTTTGTAAGTAATACTTTATGAAGAATACGGACATTGGTGTACAAAAAGAACTGGGTATTACATGGTAGTTTTGTAATCTCATGTTTAGCTCAGAATGTAACCTAGGGTTTCACCTTCCTATCTATAAATAGAAGAGCTCAAAGCCAAATAAAGTGCGCTTTTCATTATTTTAGGATTACTGCAAGACTTGCTCCCGGTGCCAACACATGGACCGGATATCCAGGAGAAACGAGATGCCGCTCCAACCAATCTTGGTTGTAGAGATTTTCGATGTTTGGGGGATTGATTTCATGGGGCCGTTTCCCAGCTCTTTTGGGAACCTGTATATTCTGCTAGTTGTAGATTATGTCTCTAAATGGGTCGAGGCCATGCCCGGCCGGACTAACGACAACAAAGTTGTCGTTAGATTCCTTAAGAAAAACATCTTTTTCCGGTTTGGACACCCCCGCGCAATCATTAGTGACAATGGAACATATTTCTGCAATAGGACTTTCGAGGCCTTAATGCGGAAATACTCCATTAATCATAAGCTATCTACGCCCTATCACCCCCAAACATATGGGCAAGCCGAAGTGTCTAATCGGCAAATCAAACAGATTTTGGAGAAAACGGTTTCCAAGAACCGTAAGGATTGGTCTTTAAAACTCACTGATGCCCTTTAGGCATTTCGAACTGCTTATAAGACTGATCTTGGCATGTCTCCTTATCGGCTTGTTTACAGAAAGGCTTGCCACCTTCCAGTGGAAATTGAGCATCGAGCATTTTGGGCGATTAAGGAGTTGAATTTATCTCTTGATAATGCGGGCAGCCATCGGAAGATGCAGATAAACGAATTGAACGAGCTTCGGGATGAAGCTTACGAAAACGTGGTTGTCGTTAAGAACCGAACGAAGGTGTTTCAAGATAAATACCTTATGCACAAAACTTTCACACCTGGTCAACAGGTACTTCTTTACGACATCCGGTTACATTTCCATCCCGGTAAGCTCAGATCTCGATGGAAAGGACTATTCTTTGTGCGGACTGTATATCCGCACGGTGCGGTGGATTTGGAAAATCCAGGGGACGGTTCACTATTCAAAGTGTACGGACACAGGTTAAAACCGTTCCTCACCGCTGACCCTTCGGAGGAGCTCCTGATGTTGCAGGAGCCGGTTTACATCGACTGATCTTTCTCCGCTTACCACCAAACTTCGGTTATCCTGCCATAAACAGTGGAAAAACTGTTTCAAATAAATTTGGGGGGTATGTATATACCATTTTCCACTTGTAATTATATAATAAAATAAAATAAAATAAATAAAAAAATATATATTTCAAAATTTCGGGGGGTATTTTTGTAAATATTCAAAACCATAAATAAAATAAAATAAAACTAATATTTTTTTAAAATTACACTTTTTGGGGTGCTTTTGTACATATAACTAAATAACCCCTATAAAAACACTCCGACCCCTCTTCTGCATTTACAGAACCCTAAATTTCACACTCAACAAAACACTAGCCGCCGCAGCAGAAAGAGCAGCGAGATCGCACCCACCTGCCGTGGAACCGCCGCCCATCAAACCATCTGTCGCGCATCCACCGCTCTTCTCCCTCTGAAAATTTCAGAGGAGGTTTGCCTCTCTGTTTTCTCTCTCTGTAGATTTAATTTTTCTGCATTTACTCTCTGTGATGGCACCCACTTTGCAATTTGAAAGGGATTTTTCCCAGTTGTTTGCACATAATGTTTATGCTAGTTATTTCGGCGAAGTGATCTGAAAGCGTAGATGGAACTTTTTGTTATTTAACTATCCGAATGCATTCGCGCTTCCGGATCTTGTCGCACGTTTCTCTGAATATATTCTAGCACAACACGGGTACATTAAATTACTGTGGGGGGATCTAGAAATTTTAATTGATAGGGACTTTATTCACAAAGTCACCTTAATACCACGACTCCCCATTCACGATCAACCCCTCCGATTTGAGGACTACCTACCCTTAATAGGAAACGACCGTTCTAGGGAGCCCCGAAAGGGTATTCAGGCCCGCACGCTTTTTGCGAACGTTTTAACTGTGTGCCGTTGGGCACAAAACAATATTTTTGGAAGTTCCCACAATACAACATTTTTTACACCATCCCTACACATAATGCACATTGATGACTCGAAACCCTAGCTATGACATGTGCACGGTGTTGCTTCACTCGATTGGCACCGACAAAAGGGCAGCCAATTATCCATGCCTAATGTTGGTGACACAACTGTGTCGCCGTTTCCTTTCTGTTGAGGAATTTGAATTTTATATGCATGGTGGAATTCCTATTAGACCTCTTCTTGAGGGTGTCTCCACGTCCTACACACGTTTACATGATTTATGGTCGCGCACTGAGCCGGCCGAGGATGCGATGGACAAGACCCCTACCTCGAGCTCCACAGCGAGTGAAGAAGAGCTTACCCCCGCTGCGCAAGCGCGCTTAATTCGACGAACCCATAGGGGGGTAGAACGAGTGATAAGGATGCTGACTAATTTTGATCAGCGTCTAACGAGCCTGGAACACGGAATGTCCACCATCTTAGCAAGAGAGGAACGCTCACGATCACGATCGAGAGGACGGGGGACAGATAGAGGTGAGGCTGGGACTAGTGAGGCCGCGTCTATTAGACGCCGCAAGGAGCGGTGAGGACACTGCTATCAATAATATTGGGGGTGAGGGTTGTTGTATATAGTTATCTTTGCATTGTATCTGCATATTTTTATTTTTTGTACATATTTGTTTGCATATTTAATTCCGTATCTTATTTTTCTGCATTGCATCTTTAAAAAAAATAAATAAATAAAAAATAAAAAAAGATAAAAAGATAATATATATATATATATATATATATATATATATATTAAAAAATATATAAAATTTGAAAAATTTAAAAAAAAATTGAAGATTTCAATTTTGGCCATATTTGACTCAAGTTCAACATGACGGTTGACTAGTTAGGAAAAAGCAGATCCTAAACTTAGTAAATTTAAAATCCTAAAAATAACCTATCTTAAAGTTTAACTGTTGAAAATATACGCCCTTGCAGTTAATTTAGAGATAAGCAAATTTTGAGTTCAGTTCTTGGGCTAAATTGAAATAAGGGAAGAGTATTGAAACCTTTATTTGAATTAGTCTGAAAAATAATTCTGAACCTTAAGTTCAAATTCTGAAAATATATACCCTACTTTACGCACTTACACACATCTTGAAATTTGGGATAGTAGAGAATACATTGAAATGCTCTTGTCTAAAATCCTTACTATGAAGGAAAATAAAATAAAAGTATAAGTGGTGAATAAAGAAATAAAAAAAAATTTGAACACTGGTTTTGTAATTACTTAAGGCAGCATAAATAGAAAAAATATAGCGAGGGTGTTTTATCACCTAGTGCCTTAGACCAATTGGTTTGGGAGTCGCTGCTAAGACTTAGGTGTTGCAAGACGAGGAATTACACCAAAATGCGCAAGCACATTTTGTAATTGGTCGTTTAGTACCTCAAGAAGTATTAACGGTCGCATGAAGGATGTGTGAGCAATTTCATCTAGAATTCATCAATTAAAAAGTATTTTGGAAGATAGACAAGAGTATGATAGCTTGAGTTGAATTTCTAAATGTAGGAGTGACAATTACACACATGTAGGCGTATGTGATTGGAGTTTGGAGGAGAGAAAGGAATAAAGGATAGGGCTTATATCTTCAGTAGAGATGATAAAAATTCCTGAGTTAAGATTGCACCTTAGTTGGAAAACTTAGGAGATGCGGAAAGCTTTATAAACTGGCAAAACGTATATGATCTTAAGTTAAATGAAAAGGAAGTGTGAAAAATACGGTTTGATGATGTCTAAGTTGAAGATGATAGAATTTCTTGCTAGAATACTGAATTGAAGAATTAGAGTCAACGGCCAAATTGATCGGATTTTGTGGGTAGTATCTGCTGAAAACCCTCAGGAGACAATACTCCTCCTACTAGGGACACCTAGCGGTTTAACGGCTTGTTGCACGAGCTCAGTACAATCGCGTTCCCTGCGAAAGTGAGGTTAGGACTTTTTGAGAATAAAATTGGCTTTGCTCGGGATGAGAAAAAGATAAGTTTGGGGGTATTTGTTCATATCAGATTTTTGCATTTTTATACCACCCATTCTTAATCACATTGCATATAGATAGGTACTTTTAATCCGTGTTTGCTGAATAATTGCAGGTCACAGGTTCTCAGCTCTTTACAGTGAAATTCATGAAAAGTCGCAACAAATGCGGGACTACGACCAACAACAGATGAACACTGATCTCCGCTAACCATCCGTATGATGCCGCCTACCAGTCAAGGGACAAAATGGCAAATCGTTGGTCACTTCAAAGCACAAGGGCAGCACAAGATCCAAGACTTTAATGTAGAATTCAAGGCAAAAGTCCACATCATTTTGCACTGCTGAATATCTGGAAGAGAACTGAAGAGATTCTGAGAAACCAAGAATACAAAACAGAAGATAAAAGCAACATGGAGAAGCCTTGAAAAGATGGTCCCATAAATCCACCAAATAGCTGCGGAACCGCGGCCAAATAGGCACTTCTGCCGCGGTTCCGCGGCTGCGTCTGAACAATGTTGGTGGCAGTTGGTTCCGCGTTGACCCGGCTCTTTTGGGGTGGTTTTGTAATCTCATATTTAGCTCAGAATGTAATCTAGGGTTTCACCTTCCTATCTATAAATAGAAAAGCTCAAAGCCAAATAAAGTGTGCTTTTCTTTATTTTAGATTTTAGGATTATTTTCTTTAGTTATCTTTCTCTATGAAAAATTGCAGTGAGTTTTTGAGTGGTGATAAATAAAAAAAAAGAGTTCTTTTATTATCTTGCATGTCTTTTATTCATCGTAATTTTATTTGCTAATCTAGTTGTTTATTTTTTGTTGCTTTCTTTATAATTTTCTTCTTCCATTTTTTTATCTTTAAACAACGATGATGCTTGAGTAAGATCCTTGCTAAGGTGAGATCTCAAATAGCTAGTTGTAATTTCTTCTTAACCTCATTTGTTTCTACCTTCCTTTTTGTTTTATTCTTTTTTAATGAGTGAGTAATCTCTCACTTGTTAGGGCGGGAGAAAGAAAGTTTGAGAGAAGGAAATCTCTCACACTTTTTTCTTTGCCCAACATCTTAAATTCGGACTCCCGTTAATTGAACCACAATCCGCTCACTACGGCACTCTATCCTACATAATAGCGGTGATTCCCTAGTTAGACCGGTTGTGGTTGAATTAACCGGAGGTTAAGGATAAGAGCCAAGAACGGACGGACAAGGACCAAAAGGAAGAAACTAAGTATGGAAACCCTAGCTTATACTTGTAAGTTCCTTCCTAATCGTGCTAATCCCCGTTGTTGCCGATTACCTTAACACCGATATTAAGAAGGGCTTTGAAAGAAGTGAGAAATTCCTAACTCGAACCAACCTAATCCTAACCTTAGCAAGCTCTTTATCATCTTTTATCTCATTAGTAGAACTTAAAACAAATATCAAAATATTTGGATTTAACTCGTTAAAACATAAAGAAAAAGATTCCATCTTCCTGTGGATCGACCCATACTCAACCGGCTAGCTACCAAGCAAAACCGTCTTGATTGCGGAAGTTAAAAATTAAGAATTCGCAAAAAAGTAACAATCAAGTGGCATAACAGAAATGGAAAATACAGAATGTAAAAGAAAAAGTACAAGTGAAACTACAGCTCGGGATCTTCAGTAAACCGGTCCAAGTCTTCGGCGCTGGGCTCGATCTCTGGAAGGTCCGAATCACCTGACGACATTCAAAGAAGAAGAAAGAGAATGTCGTCAGCGAACAAATCGCTCGGTAAGTCCCAAAGATAAGGGAGAAGTAGAATAGACACACACACAGAGAGAGAGAGTAGCTTTTAAAGTTATATTTGATTGTTATAATATTGTATTTAGTGTTAACGCTGTTGTTTGTAGCTTGGTACAGAAGGATTCCAATATATACGAGAGGAGTCTCTATATGCCAGAGACTAAAGGCAAATGGAAGTGCAAGGCTCCGTTAGAAAGCCCGGAACAACGGCGTTGTATTCAGGTTAGGTGTCTTAAATCTTGCAGTCTCGTGCCACTTCTAATACCTTCCGTACCAATCAACCCCTTAAACCCCGCGATATTCTTATTGTATTGTTTGTATTGTATTGAATTGTATTGCAACTTGTATTGTCTTGTAATATAGATTGTATAATTGGATGTCTTGCCGAAACTATTATATCAGTAAATGGATGTAACTGAAGAATCATGAATGTAACTGGAGAATCATGGATGTAACTGGAGAATCATGTAAATGGAAGTATATCCATGGTTCGGTTTAGATTGAATAGATTGAATATATTGATTCATGTATTCATGTTGAATTTTGGTTTTTACTTGAATCATATTCAAGTCGGATTAATTATAATGAGACTGAGTCTGCGTCAGACAATTAGAAAAGAAATTGAATCCTGAATTAGATTTTGGTGTTATCGGTAGCCGCTGCACATGGGCTGCAGAATTTGTGTCTTTTTCAAACACGATTACCGTGTTGATAACACCATTTGTTAAGTTGTCTACCTTAAATAGGCAAACACCCACTTCTCTGGCTCCCTGAGGCTCAAGAGATTGGTCCCGCTTAAACCTATATTTACTAGGGTCCTTATTGTAATTTATAAAACTTGAGGGGGTTATATGTAAAAATACTTTTGTATAATTTTCAAAATACACCCCAAGTATTTAATTATCGTCTTTAGAGTTGTCATGGATATAGATTTTATATTTGTGATATTTCTAGTAAAAATAACCTAATTTCATAATATAGGGTATTTAATTGTGATATTGAACTTGTATGGAATTTCATGGTATTTTCATGTAAAGTGATTCTTGTGATTTAGAAAAGTTGGAATATTTATATTATCACAAAAATAGATATTTTGATGATATATATATATATATATATATTTATATAAAAATAATTTTTATATATTATATATCTAGAAATCTCATTTTCTTAAGATATTTGTATTTTTAAATTTCTCGAGACCGAATGCTTCTTGCAGAGGTATGCATCTCGCACTACTAAGCCCGAGGATGTGCGATAATCCGCACCATCCCAAACGGGTTCCCAAAATGGGTTGTAGCGGCGCTTTGCAAAGATTTGTAAAAATATGTAATTTTGTAGAAAACGGTTTTAATAGTAAAAGGTAGTTTTGTGTAAAACGGTATTTCCTGAATCTATATTTCCCAAAAGATATTGTGCTATGTTGCATATGAGTATTGTGAGTAAGTAGGTCATTATTTTGTGATCTATCTAAAAGTATAGCAAGATTAATGATGTTTTAAATTAGAAGGTAAACTACATGGTATTTTAGTGAAAAAGAGCGGTAAAAATTACAAAATGAAATATTTTGCTATGAAACTTCTTCAACATATTTTGTTAATGATTAATAGTCAAGATGTAAGAGTTTAACATGGTTGTATTTAGGAAAATTGAACTTTTTAGAGAAAACCGAATCGGAAGTTGGATTAATTCTGCTTCCGTCGGGTTTTAGAAAAAGAAGTTTTAAGAATAGATTAGAGAAGAGAGAGGTAGGATATACTGGTTTAGAGTCAAGATAAGAGGTAGAGGAAGCGGTAGGAGGCACCGGTGCGTCGTTTCGTCGCCGGGAGCTCCTAGGGTCGTCGTCGGAATTTCGCCTGAGTTTCGCCCCTTGCTTACTCCACTTGCACACAAAAAGTTTTAGTGATTTTCTTGAAAGTTTTGGACAGAAATTTGGAGTGATGAGAGTGTGTTTTTGAGTGGTATTTATAGGGTAATCTAGGGTTTAGGGTAGATGAAAGGTTGTATTGAAATTTGTATTAAAAATGCATTAAAAATGGTATAATGGAGTTTATAAGAGTTCTGGAACCGATCCAAGAAATTAAAGTATGCAGGAGTGATAGGGAGTTGAAGAGGCACAACTTTCATGTTGGACGACTCCGCATCGGAGCCGACTCGGCCGCCGCCGTCGGCCGAGTCGCAGCTGCCGGCGGCCCGATCCGGCCGAGTCAGGCCGGGTCGGGGGTCCCCTGAGTCCGTCGTCGTTTGGTCTTCTCCCTGAGACAGTTTGTTTTTAGTTTAACGTGGGGTTTTTATGAGTTATGCACGTGTAGACCCTTGAGCTTCTAAAAATTTAAAAGAAAACAATATTAAAAATAATGTGGGTAATGGGATTTGAACACATAGTCTATGTCACAACAGTGCAAGGCTTTACCAATGAGCTTACAAGTGCTTTCTTACTATTAAAAAGCAAAACAAACATATAACTTGTGCTCAGGCAAAAATACCCCTTTCTGTATTTTTGAAAAAAATTGTACAGAAAGTTGTACAGAAAATTTAGGGTTGTTACATTCTACCCTCCTTATAAAAATTTCGTTCTCGAAATTTGTAAAAGGAAAGTGTAACAGATTCAGGAAAAGTTTGGTGACTGGAGTACTGATAGTGTATAAAAAGATGGTGCAAGGGTTTTTAAAAATATGAAAAAGGCTTACCAGTGTTACCTTGACTTACAGCCTCGGCTTCTACGGCTGCTAATGTGAATGTCGCCGTGGTACATTCCTCCTAGCTGTAGGCACATTTTGTCCTTGGGGCATGTTTCTTTACCCTCGAGACCTGCATGGGCCACCAACAAAACCTGTCACGCCCCGCTTCCCGGTGTACGGCGAAGGGGACGCGACGAGGCAGCTACGTATTTACTCTGAAGTAAATACGCTAAGCGTAACTAAGCAATATAAAAGAAATATACACAAGAGACAAATGTAATGAAACAACAACTTTATTTATTAACATTCTTTTGTACAATACATGGAATAGTAAATACATCTAAATGAAAGCAATGCCTAAACAGTGGCGTAACAGAAATGGAAAGTACTGAAATGAAATAGGTACAAGTGGCTACAGCTCTGGGTCTTCGGTGAACCGCTAAAGGGCCTGCTTCGAATACTCCTGAATGGTCTCGTGCTCTAGTGCGTCCGATCCACCTGACAACACTCCAAAGAAGAAAGAGAAGGAATGTCGTCAGCGAACAATCGCTCGGTAAGTCTCAAAGATAAGAGAGAAGTAGAATAGGCAGAGAGAGAGAGAGAGTAGCTTTTAAAGTTATATTTGATTGTTATAATGTTGTATTTAGTGTTAATGCGGTTGTTTGTAGCTTGGT
Source organism: Agapanthus africanus (assembly GCA_030015575.1). Lineage (NCBI taxonomy): Eukaryota > Viridiplantae > Streptophyta > Magnoliopsida > Asparagales > Amaryllidaceae > Agapanthus > Agapanthus africanus. The sequence continues at coordinate 503,003,300 of CM057345.1, forward strand.
ACAGAAGGATGCCGGTGTATACGAGAGGAGTCTCACTTGCTCCGGAGACTAAGGTATCAGGAACTCAAGGAACCGTTAATGTCATGGTACAACAACAATGGAATACAGGTTAGGTGTCTTATGGTTGCAGTCTCATGCCACTTCTAACACCTTCCGTACCAATCTACCCCTTAAACCCCGCGATGTCTTAATTATATTGTTTGTATTGTATTGCAACTTGTATTGTCTTGTAATATAGATTGTATAAATGGATGACTTGCCGAAACCATGATATCAGTAAATGGATGTAACTGGAGAATCATGTAAATGGATGTAACTGGAGAGTCATGTAGATGGATGTATATCCATGGTTTGGTTCGGTCAAGTTGTATAAATTGATAGATTGAACAGATTGAATATATATAGATTCATGTTGAATTATTATATTGTAGATTGTATTTGAATCATATTTAAGTCAGATTGATTATAATGAGACTCAGTCTGAGTTAGACAATTAGAAAAGAAATTGAATCATGACTTAGGTTTTGGTGTTATCGGTAACCGCTGCACATGGACGGCAGGATTTGTGTTTTTTTCAAAGATGATTAACGTGTTGATAACACCGTTTGTTAAATTGTTTACTTTAAATAGGCAAGCACCTGCTTCTCCGGCTCCATGAGACTCAAGAGATTGATTCCGCTTAAACCTATATTTACTAGGGTCCTTAGGGTGATTTATAGAACTTGAGGGGGTTTTATGTAAAAATAATTTTGTATAATTTTCAAAATACACACCAAGTATTTAATTATCGTCTTTAAAGTTTTTATATTTGTGACATTTCTAGTGAATAAAACCTAATTTCATAATATTTGGTATTTAATTGTAAAGTATTGAACTTGTATGGAATTGCATGGTATTTTCATGTAAAGTGATTCTTTTGACTTAGAAAAGTTGGAATATTGATATTATAACAAAAATAGATATTTTGATAATACATATATATTTATATATTTATAAAAATAATTTTAATTTATTATTTTCTAGAAATATCATTTTCTTAAGATATTTGTATTTTAAATCTCTCGAGACCGAATGCTCATTGTGGAGATCTACATCTCGCACTACTAAACCCGAGAATGTGCGATAATCCGCACCATCCCGAATGGGTTCCCCAAATGGGTTGTAGCGGCTCTTTGCAAAGATTTGTAAAAATACGTAATTTTGTAGAAAACGGTTTTTATAAGTTAAAGGTAGTTTTGTGTAAAACGGTATTTTTCCGAATCTATATTTCCCAAAAGATATTGTGTTATGTTGCATATGAGTGTTGTAAGGAGGTAGGTCATTAGCTCGTGATCTATCTAAAAGTATAGCAGGATTAATGATATTTTAAAGTCGAAACTAAACCACACGGTATTTTACTGAAAAGGAACGGTAAAGTTATAAAATGAAATATTTTGCCATGAAGCTTGTTCAACATGTTTTTTTTAATGTTTAATAGTCAACATGTATGGGTTTGGTATGTTTGCATTTAAGAAAAAGTGAAAGTTTTAGGAAGAACCGAATCGGAAATCGGATTTACTCCGATTCCATCGGGTTTTAGAAATACGAGTTTATAGAATAGCAAGGTGAAGAGGGAAGAGGGACTTATGGGTTTAAAGTCAAGAAAAGAGGGAGAGGAAGCGGCAGGAGGCGCCGGCGTGTCGTTTCGTCGCCGGGAGCTCCTAGTGTCGTCGTCGGAAAATCGCCGGAGTTTCGCCTTTCGCTAACTCCACTTGTACACAAAATTCTAGAGAGTTTTTTTGGGAGTTTGGACAGAATTGTGAGTGAGGAGGGGTGTGTTTAGGGGTGGTATTTATAGGGTAAAACTAGGGTTAAGGTAGGTGAAAGGTTGTGAAGAATAAAATGTATTAAATTGTATTAAAAATTGGTTTAATGGGGTTTTAAAGGGCTCTGTTAAATTTCAAAAAATTTATAGTGTACAGGGGAGTTAAGAAGACCAAGAGACATAAGTTTTATGTTGACGACTCGGCGATCCGGCCGTTGGGGGCGGCCGAGTCGGTCGATCCGCCGGCCGTCGGGCCGGGGTCGGTCGTCGTGGGTCCGTCGTCGAGTCGTCTACCCCCTGGTCCAGTTTGTTTTTAGTGTGACGTGGGGTTTTTATGAGTTATGCACGTGTAGACCCTTGGACTTCTAAAAATTTAAAAGAAAACAATATTAAAAATAATGTGGGTGATGGGATTTGAACACATGGGCTATGTCACATCCGTGCAAGGCTTTACCAATGAGCTACAAGTGCTTTCTTGCTATTAAAAAGCAAAACAAACTTATAACCTGTACTCAGGCAAAAATACCCCTTTCTGTATTTTTGAAAAATTTATACAGAAAGTTGTACAAAAAGTTTAGGGTTGTTACATTAAGCCCGCTGTACAACTCAAGATTTCTAATGTCACGATGGTTTTCTTTATAGGATTACTCAAATCATCATCAATGGCATTCATAAGCAGCAGCAACAACACACCGTCACCAACTGACCTCGCTTCGACAAAAAAAATAGCGAGGACAATGTTCGTCATAACCGGGTCCAACCCCCAGTTTGTCATGTCCCCTACAAGAATCGCAGGGTATAACCCCGAAACGTGCCCCTTGGGTACGATCAAAGGCTTCCCAACACTCCAAGCCGGAAAGGGGAGCGCTCAGCCCCAAAGCAAAGAATGAGCTGCCAGGTGGCCTAGCCAATGGCACTAACTCAAGAACCTGTACGGCCAACTCAAGCAAGGCTTGAGAGAAGGCCAATCCCAAACTAGGTCACTCCTGACTTCCCCTCACCATCCAGGAGGGCTACCCGACAAGTTCGGGATAGAAAGATGGTTCTGAATGACACCACGACCGTATACTGAGGGCAACCGCTCGCGGTGCCAGCTCCCCCCGTAGGGAATAAATGAAAGTTAGTAATTAGGATACTTTCCACCCCTAAGGGTCCCCAGTAAGATCCCCTAGAAGACGACAACATCGTCTTCAAGGCAGGCTGCTTCGCTGCTCCATCTTACGCCAAGAAGAGCCGGTCCTCTCATAATGTGATAAGGAGGGTTGCAAAAAGAGCTCGAAAAGAGAGCACTTCCCCCGTCCCCTAGCAAAGACAGGTAGCAGCATGGCCTGTCAGGAAATTGTTCTCTTTCCTTCAGCGGCTGAGAGATCAGCCCCGGCGGAACGGACGAATCACTGGTCTCTTTCGCAAACAGGGAACCGCTAATCAGAAGACCTGCAAGGCGTACCAAGAGGTAAAGAGCCTCAAAAGGACCGTCTCTTCTAGGGTTTTCTATCAGAAGAAGAGAAAGATTCTCAACAGACTTGCCAGCGAGGCCTATGTGTCTGCACATAAGGAGTGAAGCCCAACTGTGGACTCCTCAAAGCCAGGGATTCTCTTCAAACGAAGGAATCTGCTCCTTTTGAGGACTCCTTACCCGTGCCCGGTGGGAGAACGCCTGGTTAGCCCAATATCGGTTTTCCCGGTTTGTCTGACTGTACATACTTGTCGAATGGTCAGGACGAGCAATCTGGATGATCATCAGCCCCCTCGGGTAGGAGGTCCAGCAGCCCCCATGAGAAGCCATACCAAACGAGCCCCATCTAAGGGAGTGGCAAATCTAGACATTCTCGACCCACCAGGGCAAGGAGGGTCACTTTGACCGACGAAGCAGAGGAAAATCTGCTCCATATCAGCGAATAGTATAATTGGTATCTGTGTTTGCATCCGACCCGACCCGCATGCTTGAAACCCGTCTTGATTCCTGTTTATGATTTATCCCCGCTAGTGCAGAGGATCCGTGCACTTTTATATTGTATTTCCTGTTTATCTGCATCGTATATCTGGCATCTGCATTTTTTTAATAATACAATTATAATTAAATAATATATTTTAAAAATATCTAGCATGGCTTGCATCATACCCCTGACTATGTGGTGGCATCCGTACATCTTGTTCTCGTTCCGATTAGTGAAACAAACTCGTTTGGATCGCTACGTGCACGCTACGTGCATCCGTTCTTGGGGGTATGCATTTTCTTTAACCAGACATCGCTTTTTTGGTTTTGGTTGACATGCATATTATCCGTATTTTCAAACCATAATTTTAGACCCAACCCGGACGCAATTTGGAGTATTTTTGTATTAGCCAGAAAACTCAAATTTTCTTAATATTATATTATTTTTTATATAACTCTTCATAATGCTGTTAAAACCCAAAATATTTCCAAATATATTTTAATTATTTCATAAAATCAAATCCTAACCTATTCTATTATGTCTCTCTCTCTCTTTCCTCCTTTATTATATATATTCCTTTCAAATAAAAAAAGAACCCCATACTTATAAACCCACAGAACCCCACATCCCTGTTCTCTTCCTCATGTCTTCTTCCTTACCCATTCCCGCCTTCGCCTCTCAAACCCAAACCCTAGCATCGCCACTCGCGCCTCACCGTCGCCGCCTCCACCCTCAACTTCGTTTCCTCACCTCCTCGACCGCCACCTCACCTCTCTCTTCTCCTTTCCCCACTGCAAACCCACAATAACCCAACATCCGAACCCAAGCCCTCGTCGTCGCAACACCTCGCCGCCGATCACCTCGTCGACCTCAACCCATCGCTACCACCTCTTCTTCCTCTCCCCTCTCTCCAACCCGACACCACCTCCTTTCCCAAGCCTATTTCCCTGCATCAAAACCCCGAGCCCAACACCCAAGCTTCACCTGCACCCAACCGCAGCCTACTGCCCATTGCCGGAAAAACCAACGCCTCGTCTCTTTCCCCAGAGCACCAAACCCCAGAGATCAGCCCCCTTCTCCCCTTCTTCTTCTTCTCCTTCTTCTTTATTCTCTTTCTCTTGGATTCTTGATTCTGGTGATCGCCAGAGCCGTGATCGTCCCCGACAATCCGGGCAACCTAGTTGAAGTCCACATCCAGCTTGGTCGAGTTCTTGTGTAGTCTGGTTCAGTTCTGTACGCGCATGTGTGCATTGCGATGTTTACCCGACGTCGGACCCGGCGTACGCATCCCGTCGTGAGATCCGATCAGGCAAGTTTATCTTGCTACACGCTATGCTATTATATTTGAATCCATATGAATAAAATATTACATGTTTATTGCATTGTGCATTCCTATTACAGTTTACCGCTTTTACGATACCCGTTCGTATCCGTACTGTATATTACATATTTAGTTGCATGCCGGAAGTTTATTATTTCATGTTACTGCTATATTCATATATCATGCTTGCTAGTGTGCATCATACGACTCATGGACTCATTATATGTTATCACTGATTATCATTTGTGCATCCATACTTTTACCGTACATCCGTACTTTTACTGTGCATCCGTACTTGCTACAGTTTTATTCGAGCATCCGTGTAATACATATGCACTACCTGACATGACCTGATACACCACTGCTTGACTTGATACCTAATATTGTTTCTAATGCCGACAATCCTGACTTGTTGTCCCGACGGACGTATCATGTTGTCAATTTAGACAAAACTTATACCTGCTTGATCCTGTGTTGGCATTAGCTCCAGATTTATCAATACTTGACTTGAACACATAACCTTGGGGGTAAGGGGAAATCAATGACGAAACCTGACTTGTAACTCGACAGTTCGATGCTTATACTGATTAGTTTTAGGGGCTAGGCCAGTCCCGGGCTGCTGCTGCTAACATCATTCATCTATATATGTTCTTGTTTACTGTCTAGCGGCACGTCTTGGATTTCAGCCCGAGAATCTGGACCGTGGTCCCGGGCATGCACGGGATACTATTGAGTTACATCGACGATTCCATTAAATTAATTTCACAAACTGTAGAATAGATATCCCAGTAGTATAGTCTAGATTACTCACTGCACTTCACCTGCACGTATACACTTCACTATTCTATATCCGTGTTTATTTGTCATATTCATGTTACTATTTATACTCTTGCCTGTATATTACGTTACATCTTGGTTTTTATTATTGTTTGATATTATGACGCACTGACATCTGGGTTTTTCATGGCCCAGTTCCTCTTTCTTTATTGCAGGCTGATCAGGAGTATTTAAGCTGACAGGTCGAGCAGCGAAGATCGCGTTAGTGATAGTTTAGTGAGTTTCCTATCCGCAGTTTTATTTCCTGATGTGAGCCCGTATTCGGGACGTATTTCCAGATATTATTGTTTATTGGATTTTAATGCTTCCGCATATATATTTCTTGACTCGTTTATTCTGGCAGATGGACATGTATTAGATAGTTTTATATATTTCCTGTTCTTGATATCTTATAGAAAGCCGTAATGTGACTGTGGAGGGATATTTTCTAACCACAGGTAGCATGGTTGGCTCTGTCACGTGCCGATCGTAGCGCACTCTAGGAAGCGGGGAGTGACAGGGTTTGTTTAGTATCAGAGCCGTAGGATTTAGGTTAATCGGGTTTGGTTCTTTTGTAGTTGGGTATTGAACCCAATACACTTACTAGAAAACCCGTGATTAGGAACATGTCCTGCCACTGTTAGGGTCAAAAATTACACCCCGATTGACCAAGTCAAAGTCAAAGTCAACCCCAAACCAAGTGGGCCTAAGTCCAAATCAAGTGGGCCCATGCCCGATTCGAGCCCAAACATGAAGAGGCCGGCCTCCTCCATGCCAAGAAGAAAATTATGTAATAAATAAGTTTGATATAATTTTTATGCATGAATGTAAAATAAATAGGCAAAAAGACAAATTTTTGTGAAGCTCATGGCTCATGTGCAAAAAGAAATGAGCACATGAGACATGGGATGGGAAAAATGCCATTTTTTAAAGCTCAAGGGGTTATGTGTAAATTTGTAAGCCTATAAAAAGCAGCATGATAATTAAATAAAAAAATAATAATTCATTCTCCCAAAAAAATTAGGGTTTGTACCTTCTCCTCCTTTCTCAAGTTTCTAAACCTTTTTCTTTTTTTTGAATTAAATCAAGAGTTTAACCCTTCATTTTTCAAAAATAAATAGTTTTTCACCATAAAACCATTGAATGGGAGCTCGGATCTGCCATCAAATCCCTAAAATGGGAGATTTTAAGTCTCACCCCCTTTTCCCCCCAAGATCCAGCCAACAGAGAGGAAAGAGAAGGATAACCATCTCCAAAAATCCCATTCCAGGAGGATCCGAGGCTCAAAAGAGGATCCAAAGATTTCTAGGAGTTTAACTCCATTTAAGATCTGTTGGAGTTTGACTCCATAAATCAACCCCCTTTTTAGGAGTTTAACTCCAAATCTATAAATAATCCATGTTAGGAGTTCAACTTCAAAGACCCTTGGGAGTTCAACTCCCAGCCCAGGGGTTAAACCCCTTTTCCGCTGGTGTTTCCAGCGGTTGTGTGCCGCGCACGTGACCCGTGGGCGCCTAGCGGTCGCATGCCGCGCACGTGACCCGCGGGCATCCAGCGCTCGGCGGTCACCCACGTGCCAGGCACCCACTCGCCAGACACATGACCCGCGGGCGCCTAGCGCCCACGTGCCATGCACGCGTCTTTAAGACACTCCTAACCCCTCATTTTCCATGCACTCCACACCTGAAACACGTCCCCCATTGGAAATTATTTTCTAACGGGACGCTGCCCCGTGCCCCGCAAGGGGGCTGCCAGCCTCCTTGACCCCCAGCCCTGTTAGTGTATATGCCCTAGAGGCCATTACTGTATCATACTAGTTTGTATATTACTTAATGGATGCTTGGGATATTCACCTTGTATATACAATCTTGCTCAAAATAGTAGTATGCTACTTGGTTTGTTTCTACTTCAATGTGTACTTGTGTTTATTTCAGTATATCACTTATACGCATTAGTGGAGCCCTTAGGATCTTTGCTTGATTACCAGCGTTGTGATGGCAGTCACACTAGTGGGGGCTGGGTAATCTATAAGCACATCCTTATTCAGGTCCCTGGTCGCAGGACTATCGAGACAGGGCATCGATACTCCGGAGTAGACCAGCGCATGCGCTTCTCATCCCAGTGTGGGAGACGGTCTGTCCCACAGCCGTCAGTACGTCGTACTTGAGATAGTATGCGGGTGCTCGTTAGGTTACGGGTACACTGGACAGGACTCGTCGGGAACTGACTAGTTGGTATTATACCTATCGTCAGTTATCAGTTCCCAGGTGACATGAGTACAGCTTAGTCCGCTGACTTGACACTGTCACTTCGCCTCGGGTGTGTTCCCACTGTACTTTGATCACTACCCTACCACGGCTCAAAGGAGTCGTGCAAACAGGTGGTGGTTGGGTGCAGTCCCGAAGCACTTGGAGGCAGTGACGGTTAGACAGGATTCGTCTCTCCCGGTATTGGGGGTTGACATCGCGCTGTGTCTAGGAGAGCCATTACACGAGTAGTCCCTGGCCAGGGCAAACGAGATATACTGGTAGGTTTCCAGTGTTATCTCAGGGTGTATTGGGCTTCACTCCGGCACGACTTGTACCGCTATTGGGGGACTGACGTTTACCGCCCCCTAGGCCCGCCATGCGATGTATCAGACGAACAGACCGGACTGTATGGAGAATGTCACACTCAGGCTCAGTAGGAGTTCAGATGGGTTTCGCCTCGTCGGTCTTCTTGTCGGCATTACCTGGGGACCGTTACGCACAGCTAGTGCCGCTTGCGGTCTGTGGTTAAACCCACTGCCAGCGTAGTGTCGAGTCTTTAGAGTCCCACACAGAAAGCTTTTCGCCTTTAGGCAAAAGAGTAGAGGTCGCATGGTATTGCGACAGGTCGCATGGTTTTGCGACAGGGTTCGGTCACATCCGTGCACTTGTGCACGTACAGTGTCCGGACAGTTTACACTAGCGGGCTTTGGTTTAAGCCAGATCCTAGTGTACCTTATGGGATTGGATTTATCCAGTTTGCATTCGTGTTCCTCGGAACGCGGATGCGGGTGTGTATGCACAGTTGACAGGGAGGCAGAGGCAGCGGATTCTCATTAGGGTTGTTGACAGTTGACCGTTGATTTTTTGACTTTATGCTCAACCCTAATGAGAATATGATTTGTGATTAACTATTATATTAATTAAGTATTATGGTGATATGGTTGTTGACTTGTTGACTTTTGTTGACTTGTTGACTTTGGTGACTTGTTGACTTTTGTTGACTTGTTGACCGGTTGACTAGGCTTGACTAGTTGACCATCATGATGACCATGGTTATCATTTCATGCCAAAGACTTTTTTCTTGCTTGCTTTTTGAGTAAAATGAGTGCATGATATGATAACCTTATGGTTGCTTCTAACCATTACCAAAAGACTTTTTTGATATGATGAGTTATGATCACTTTGGATTATGAGAGGGTGAAAGGAAAAAGAGAGCCTCATTCTTTCTTGCTCATTCTCTCTCTTGTTCTTGAGCTCTCCCCTTGCTCTCACCCTCAACCTCTTGCTCCCTCTCTTGATCTATGGTTCTCTTGTCTCATGAGTTGAGAATCAAGAACCATAGATAAAATCCCATTCTATTTCCTCTCTACTCATTCTAGTTCACTAGGTTTAGCAAACCAAGTGAACTAGTTTCTTCAAAGACCGAAGAAGGAGCTAAAGGTTGGAGCTTTCAAGTGGATCTATCTTCGGCGTACGGAGACGACGAGAAGGAGCCATCGGACCACCACCGGAGCTTGAAGACGAAGGAGTTCAAGACTAGCTAGGTATAACCATCTCTATCCGAGTAGCTAAATATCTTTAGCTTAGTTTGCTAGTTTTAGTTTAGGTAACGATCCCGACCATAAGTTAGTCCATGTTGCCTCTTGCGATAAAAAAATTCGTTCTTTATACCGTTTCCGCCTCCCCGTAAGAACCGGGGGTCGCAATATGGACTTACAGTGGTATCAGAGCCTAACTAAACTTAAACTAGCTTGGTAGTGAAGTGTAACGAAGTTCGGAACCGGAAAAATCCAAAAATCAAACTTTACAAAATCTGAGTTTCTGTTGAAATTTTTCCTGGTCAAATTGAAAAACTTTATACTCCTAAATTCGGCTCAGGGTTTTGTGTGAACACCCAAGAAAAACGATACAGTGATTCGCCTAAAGTGCCGCGCTTCCGCCGCGTGATCCTTCTTGGACGCCGCGGAACCGCCGCGACTTGGTTTCTTCTCTGCATCGTTTTTCGTGCAGTGTGTTTGTGTGTTGGTTTTGGGATTTTTAAAATATATTATATGTGCCCAGATTTTCCAGAAAAGAAATTTCCTTTTGGGGTCCTATAATTCCGTATTTTTTCCGAACTTCACTGCACTTTGACTATGATGGTTATATCTGTGATGCTTGCATGTATTGAACGTCGGCTAATCGCTATAAGTCGATTAGTCGGGGTTATACATGATCTGTAATGTGCTGGAATGTGTATATGAATGTGTTGGACTGTCGCGGGTGAATAGCCGGGGTGGATGTGAGATGAGCTTTTGTTTTTCTTTCATTCATTGTAAATGTAAATTGATGTAATAATTATTATTTGTTTGGCCGCACAACCGGGTCGGGGTTGTAGCCGTCATTGTATAATTCTTTTTACTGTTTTTGCTCCTAGGATAGACCCATGGAGGGGTGCACAAACTACCGAGTACTTGGCGGGTAGTTTGCCGCACCCGTAGGGGTCTTGGGTGGGGTATTTGGCTATTCACCGCGACCGTGTTATCCGCTTTTCGTTTCAGGCTCGAAAGGATTGCGGATTGCTAGTATATCCAATGCATTCATCTGTGATCTGTAATGTCTATCATTGCTTACTATTTAGGCGTTGCTTATGTTTTACAGACGCGCTAGCCCAGCCCCCGCTCTGTCGTTAGTTAAGTAACCTAACGGGTAATGACGGGGCCCAGTGGCGAATGCGAATGGCATAAGCGTACGTCATATTTTGGTTGTTTTCTGCAATGGTAGGGTTAAATGATGGGACGCATTAAAAGTACTAATGCAAGAATATCACGCATTAAAAGAACTAATGCAAGATAATAAACCAAGTTAAAGTCGTTGGAACACTTTCGAAAAACCACTCGGTTCTTTTCAAAATAACTTTTAAATGCGGAGCTTGAGCCACTCCTTCTAAAAGCTATCTCGTTCCATCGATTAAATCAAGTTCACTACGTTCACGGTTTCGCCAAAACCATCCGTAGCCCTCCGTCGTTTCACATGAATAGTCAATAGTATTCAAGCTGTGTTTGTTGGCCAAAGTCAAGGCACAGTGATTGGTAGCTATTGGGTATTCATGTGCAGCATAGATAGATGCGTTGGTTTGGAACAGTCGTACTGCCTTGTTGGCCAAAGTCAAGGGTAGGTGCGGGTGGATTCAAATTAACCTGGAGAACGACGGGCAGAACTTGACATGTGACTTATGATTTGTTGGCCAAAGTCAAGGTCATAAGAGCATGGGGCAAAAATCCACATCGGGAGTTTCATAAGTACTGAAACTTGCTAGATTTGCATACCATTTGGAGTGTGATGATTCTGGTAGGATTCCTTCAGTTTCGTCACGCGATGACATTTGGATCCCGATCCTACTGTGAGTATATGCTACTCCTCGGGAAATTTCTCACTTAACGATCAATGCTATAAACCTAGTAGGTGCCTAGAAAGGTGTTAGCGGGGCTACGCCCCCAGGGAAAAGAGGTTCTCTAATTAAGGAACTTCGCGAAAGCGTTGGAAAACCTCCCTCGAAGTACCGACACCGGCCTGGCTGAACGGTTAAGCAAGTATTGTACGGTGGGATTGATCCCGGCTAATTCTTCCTTTATGGTTTGAGGAGGGATTCGAGAAACAGTGGGAGCCATCCTGTTTAGACAAACTAAAAACCACTCTAAACTTGCAAGAGCATCATGCTGAGTGTTTCTTCTTCTCTCTCCTAATTGCAGCGACCAATCAACATGACTGGACTTAAGTTACTCCTAGATAAAAACAAACTGACAGGGCCAAACTACAAAGATTGGCTCAGGAATGTCACGATAGCAATCACTTATGACAAGCTGGGGTATCTTCTTACCACCAAAGCTCCCCCTGTCCCTGGTCCAACTTCCAGCGTCGCGGATAAGGAAATCCGTAAGACTTGGGAGATTGATAGCGCGAAGGCCAAATGCCTCCTGCTTGCCTCGATGGACAACGAACATCAGAGGAGGCATGAGAATATGGACATGGAGTCCATATTGCTCCATACAAAAGAACTGTATGGAGAGCAATCACGTATCGCAAGATACGAAGCGTCGAAAAAGTTGTTTTCGACAAGAATGGCCGTCGGATCATCAGTAGCCGAGCATGTGCTAAAGATGATCGGCTTCATTGAGGAGCTCGCTGACCTAGGGATCACATTGGAGAGTGAGCTATATACGGATATAGTTCTCCAGTCCCTTCCTTCCACTTACGCCCAGTTTATACTGAACTTCAACCTACAAGAAAAAGAGGTTGAACTATCAGAGCTCCTCAACATGCTGAGGAGCGCAGAAGGCACCCTACAGAAAGGTAGGGAAACATCCACTTTGTTTGTAGGAGGATCATCTTCTTCTAGGTCCAAGGCGAAAGCCAAGGGAAAGAAGAAGAAGGCCCCCGCCAAACCAAGGGGCGGTGTTGGTAAAGTGGATACGAAGGGAAAAGGCAAAGCAACAAAGATAGCGGGGAAGCTTGTGGATAAGGAAGAATGCTTCTATTGTCATAAGAAAGGACACTGGAAGAATGATTGCAGGGCCTGGAAGGCCAGAACACAGGAATTGAAGCAGGTTGCAGCTTCAGCTTCAGGTGTGTATGTTATTGAAAATTGTCTTTCAATAAACTCTACTTCCTGGGTATTGGATACCGGATCAGGATCTCATATCTGTAATTCTTTGCAGGCGTTGAGAAACCGTAGGGTTTTGAAGGCAGGTGACATGACCCTCAAAGTTGCGAACGGAGCTAGCATGGATGCTAAAGCCGTGGGGGACTATCACCTGGGAATGTCAGATGGACATGTTTTGGTTTTGCGTAATTGCTTTTTTGTACCCAACGCAACTTGTAATATCATTTCTGTATCTTTAGTTTCTAAAGAAGGTTATGAATTTGCGTTTGTAAGTAATGTTGTAAACATTCACCTTAATCAAGTTTTGATTGGGTCAGGTACATTGAGTAATGGTATATACGTGTTAAACCAACCACAAATTTTCAACGTCCAGAATACACACAAAAGAAAGTCTCCGGAAATAAATCAGACTTTCTTATGGCATTGTAGATTGGGTCACATCAATGAGAGAAGGTTGACTAAGTTACATACAGAAGGATATTTGAATGCGTTCGAATATCAATCGTATGCCACTTGTCAATCTTGTCTCAAAGGAAAGATGACAAAGACTCCGTTTACTGGACATGGAGTAAGAGCGAGCGAGCTCTTGGGACTCGTACACAGTGACGTGTGCGGTCCAATGTCTACACATGCCCGAAGCGGACATTCTTACTTCATTACTTTTACGGATGACTTCTCAAGGTACGGTTATGTCTTCTTAATGAAACATAAGTCCGAGGCCTTTGGAAAATTCCAGGAGTATAAGAATGAAGTAGAGAAACAGACCGGCAAAAGTATTAAGATTCTAAGATCGGATCGAGGTGGAGAATACTTAAGTGCCGAGTTCCTGGACTATTTAAAAGAGAACGGAATTCTCTCTCAGCTTACTCCTCCATACACCCCGCAACATAACGGTGTATCGGAGAGACGGAACCGCACCCTATTGGATATGGTGCGGTCCATGATGGGTAATGCTGAGTTACCGCGATCATTCTGGGGGTATGCGCTAGAATCAGCAGCGTACCTTTTGAACCGAGTTCCGACTAAGACTGTGCCTTCCACACCATATGAAATGTGGTGTGGGAAGAGACCCTATCTTAAGCACATTAAGACATGGGGATGTCCGGCTTTTGTCAAAAAGCAGCATACGGACAAGCTCGAGGCACGCTCAGTACAGTGCAAGTTTGTGGGGTATCCAAAGAACTCAAAAGGATATTTCTTCTACTGTGAAGAGGAACAAAAAGTTCTTGTTTCTCGTCATGCCTACTTCTTGGAAACTGAGTTTTTGGAAAACCAGATAAGTGGGAGCACAGTAGAACTGGAAGAAATTCCAGAACCACGGACTGTTACTGAAAGTTTAGTGGAACCAGAAGGTTCGGAAGAACAGGACATTCCTACGCCGCTCCGCAGAAGTAGTAGGCAGTCTCATCCGCCTGAGAGATACTACGGTTTTCTCATAGACGGGGATAGAGAGGATTGCATCATAGATTATGATGAGCCTACTAGCTTCCAGCAGGCCGTTCAGAGCGTTGACTCAGTGAAATGGCTGGATGCAATGCGGACCGAAATGGAGTCCATGTACACCAACAAGGTATGGACGTTGGACATTGCTCCAGACGGGGTAAAACCCGTAGGATGCAAGTGGATCTTCAAAAGGAAGATTGGTGTAGATGGACAGGTTGAGACCTATAAAGCTAGGCTGGTAGCAAAGGGTTTTCGTCAAAGACCTGGCTTGGACTACGACGAAACCTTTTCTCCAGTAGCCATGCTGAAATCCATTCGGATCCTTCTTGCCATTGCTGCCTTCCACGATTATGAGATCTGGCAAATGGACGTAAAGACAGCTTTTCTAAATGGAAATTTAGAGGAGTGTGTCTATATGGACCAGCCAGAGGGTTTCATTCAGAGTGGGAGCAGCGGAAAGGTGTGCAAGTTACTTAAGTCCATCTATGGACTAAAGCAGGCATCGCGGAGTTGGAACATCTGCTTTGATGAGACGGTCAAAGAATTTGGCTTTATCAAAAATCCAGATGAACCATGCATCTATAGTAGATTTGTAGCGAGAACTGTAGTATTCCTCGTTTTATACGTGGATGACATTCTCTTAATAGGAAATGATATTCCTATGCTACAATCTGTCAAGGGGTTCTTGTCACAAAGGTTCTCCATGAAAGACCTGGGTGATGCCTCATACATCCTGGGGATCCGGATCCATCGTGATAGATCCAAGAGGATATTGGGACTTTCTCAGTCCAGGTACATCGACACCGTACTGAAAAGATTCAGTATGGAAGATTCCAAGCGTGGTAACCTACCGGCTTGTCACGGGATCACCCTCTCTAAAGAGATGTCTCCCAAGACTGATTTAGAGAGGGATCGCATGTCTATTATACCCTACGCTTCTGCGGTAGGCTCTATAATGTATGCGATGTTGTGTACCAGACCGGATGTAGCTTATGCACTGAGTGTGGTAAGCCGGTATCAGTCAAACCCTGGGGAGAAACACTGGATAGCGGTAAAGAACATTCTCAAGTACCTGAGAAGGACTAAGGAGATGTTCTTGGTGTATGGCGGAAAAGACCTCCAGATCGAGGCCTTTGCTGACTCCAGCTTCCAGAGTGACAAGGATGATTCCAAGTCCATGTCGGGTTTTGTCTTTACCCTCAATGGAGGGGCGGTGTGTTGGAAGAGTTCCAAACAAGAAACCGTTGCAGACTCAACGATGGAAGCGGAATATATCGCTGCATCTGATGCCGCAAAAGAAGCTGTCTGGATGAGGAAGTTCTTGAAAGAACTTCAGGTGGTTCCGTCCATTGTTGATCCAATACCTCTGTATTGCGACAACAACGGGGCTATAGCATTAGCGAAGGAACCCAGGTCCCATCAGAAATCCAGGCACATCTTAAGGCGGTATCACCTGATCAGGGAGATCGTGGATCGCCAGGAGATCGAGGTTCGGAGAGTCGCTTCAGAAGATAACACTGCAGATCCATTCACCAAGGCCTTGCCCCAGACTCAGTTCGAGCGGCTGATCGAGATGATAGGTCTTCGATACACCAGTACATGGCCTTAGTGCAAGTGGGAGATTGTTAGTGTATATGCCCTAGAGGCCATTACTGTATCATACTAGTTTGTATATTACTTAATGGATGCTTGGGATATTCACCTTGTATATACAATCTTGCTCAAAATAGTAGTATGCTACTTGGTTTGTTTCTACTTCAATGTGTACTTGTGTTTATTTCAGTATATCACTTATACGCATTAGTGGAGCCCTTAGGATCTTTGCTTGATTACCAGCGTTGTGATGGCAGTCACACTAGTGGGGGCTGGGTAATCTATAAGCACATCCTTATTCAGGTCCCTGGTCGCAGGACTATCGAGACAGGGCATCGATACTCCGGAGTAGACCAGCGCATGCGCTTCTCATCCCAGTGTGGGAGACGGTCTGTCCCACAGCCGTCAGTACGTCGTACTTGAGATAGTATGCGGGTGCTCGTTAGGTTACGGGTACACTGGACAGGACTCGTCGGGAACTGACTAGTTGGTATTATACCTATCGTCAGTTATCAGTTCCCAGGTGACATGAGTACAGCTTAGTCCGCTGACTTGACACTGTCACTTCGCCTCGGGTGTGTTCCCACTGTACTTTGATCACTACCCTACCACGGCTCAAAGGAGTCGTGCAAACAGGTGGTGGTTGGGTGCAGTCCCGAAGCACTTGGAGGCAGTGACGGTTAGACAGGATTCGTCTCTCCCGGTATTGGGGGTTGACATCGCGCTGTGTCTAGGAGAGCCATTACACGAGTAGTCCCTGGCCAGGGCAAACGAGATATACTGGTAGGTTTCCAGTGTTATCTCAGGGTGTATTGGGCTTCACTCCGGCACGACTTGTACCGCTATTGGGGGACTGACGTTTACCGCCCCTAGGCCCGCCATGCGATGTATCAGACGAACAGACCGGACTGTATGGAGAATGTCACACTCAGGCTCAGTAGGAGTTCAGATGGGTTTCGCCTCGTCGGTCTTCTTGTCGGCATTACCTGGGGACCGTTACGCACAGCTAGTGCCGCTTGCGGTCTGTGGTTAAACCCACTGCCAGCGTAGTGTCGAGTCTTTAGAGTCCCACACAGAAAGCTTTCCGCCTTTAGGCAAAAGAGTAGAGGTCGCATGGTATTGCGACAGGTCGCATGGTTTTGCGACAGGGTTCGGTCACATCCGTGCACTTGTGCACGTACAGTGTCCGGACAGTTTACACTAGCGGGCTTTGGTTTAAGCCAGATCCTAGTGTACCTTATGGGATTGGATTTATCCAGTTTGCATTCGTGTTCCTCGGAACGCGGATGCGGGTGTGTATGCACAGTTGACAGGGAGGCAGAGGCAGCGGATTCTCATTAGGGTTGTTGACAGTTGACCGTTGATTTTTTGACTTTATGCTCAACCCTAATGAGAATATGATTTGTGATTAACTATTATATTAATTAAGTATTATGGTGATATGGTTGTTGACTTGTTGACTTTTGTTGACTTGTTGACTTTGGTGACTTGTTGACTTTTGTTGACTTGTTGACCGGTTGACTAGGCTTGACTAGTTGACCATCATGATGACCATGGTTATCATTTCATGCCAAAGACTTTTTTCTTGCTTGCTTTTTGAGTAAAATGAGTGCATGATATGATAACCTTATGGTTGCTTCTAACCATTACCAAAAGACTTTTTTGATATGATGAGTTATGATCACTTTGGATTATGAGAGGGTGAAAGGAAAAAGAGAGCCTCATTCTTTCTTGCTCATTCTCTCTCTTGTTCTTGAGCTCTCCCCTTGCTCTCACCCTCAACCTCTTGCTCCCTCTCTTGATCTATGGTTCTCTTGTCTCATGAGTTGAGAATCAAGAACCATAGATAAAATCCCATTCTATTTCCTCTCTACTCATTCTAGTTCACTAGGTTTAGCAAACCAAGTGAACTAGTTTCTTCAAAGACCGAAGAAGGAGCTAAAGGTTGGAGCTTTCAAGTGGATCTATCTTCGGCGTACGGAGACGACGAGAAGGAGCCATCGGACCACCACCGGAGCTTGAAGACGAAGGAGTTCAAGACTAGCTAGGTATAACCATCTCTATCCGAGTAGCTAAATATCTTTAGCTTAGTTTGCTAGTTTTAGTTTAGGTAACGATCCCGACCATAAGTTAGTCCATGTTGCCTCTTGCGATAAAAAAATTCGTTCTTTATACCGTTTCCGCCTCCCCGTAAGAACCGGGGGTCGCAATATGGACTTACAAGCCCGCTATCCGGGTAGCGGGACCCCCGTAAACTCTATGAGGCTCTCGATATACCCAGGACCCTTCACAACACAACACACGTACACTGCACATTGAGTTCGCATGACCATCTCGACCTGTCAATCGGAGGTTCCTTCGCTCCAAAGGCGAGGGGTAATTAACGGCAGCTTAATCTGCGGCTGCTGGAGATTCGGATCCCCACAATCAATAAACCTCAGCCTACCCTAGGCAGGGGAATCTGTAATGCGTCTAACAAGCGCGTGCGTATTCCCATCTCAATGGGGTGACGAAAAACACCCAACAGCCACATTGTTATCGTGATTCTTGAATCTTAATTTTCTTTTGACCCTTTATCTTGACGATATGCAAGTGACTTTGCATCTCTGCTTGAAATCCTTTTGATTCCTTATTGTTTCTCCCTACCTATTCTTTTGATTCTGATAGTAGGATTTAGGCAACTTGAATGGAGTTATGTGATTGTAATTATGTACCACGGCATGGTTACAATGCGGTACTCTATTTAAGTAACTTGGAGTCCTATTCTTGCTTCCTTTCCTTGATTTATGGTCGTTATATTACCTTGTTTCTCTCGATTGCTTTGCTTACTGGTTTATGTTTTATCGCAAGCTTGAATCCAACAACCGTGTTGTATCTTTCCCCTTGTCCCATAATGACCTATCCTTTTACATTTCGAAGAATAAGGAGAAGCGCAGGAAAAGATTTTGATTGCAGTAGTACCAACTGCTTCAAGACCGTTCAGATGCAGGATGTTCCGAGGAGTTCCGATGAACCCGCTGCAGATTATCAGAGCAGCGCAGCGGAAGAGTGGTGGGCAAATAACCCACAAGTATTAGAACAAACCTACAAATTCATGATGAGGAGAACCGTTTACTGGAAAGTGAAGTTCGTAAACAAGTTGCAGATGAAGCGCTGATAGCAGTTTGAGAGGTTATGGACGTGTTCGAAGACATCTCGGGTTTATCGCCAAAACGAGATGTGGAGTTCACGATCGATCTTGTTCCTGGAGCAGCGCCAATCTCTAAGGCGTATTATCCGATGACACCAGTGGAGTGAGAAGAATTCAAAAAGCAGGTTACCGAATTGTTAAAGAAGGGTTGGATTCACAGCAGCAATTCACCATGGGGAGCTTCAGTTCTTCTAGTCAAGAAGAAAGATGGCACGCGGAGGATGTGCATCGATTATCGAGAATTAAACCGGGTGATTATTAAGAATAAGTACCCGATCCCTCGGATCGGCGAATTATTTGAGCAACTCAGTAGCGTGAAGGTATTCTCGAAGCTGGATTTGCGATCCGGATATCATCAGGTTCGAGTAAGATCACAGGATATTTGCAAGACAGCGTTCCGAACTCGATATGGGCATTACGAGTACTTAGTGATGCCATTCGGAGTCACGAACACACTAGCGATATTCATGGACTTGATGAACCGAATCTTTTCACCGTTCTTGGACCAGTTTATAGTGGTGTTGATCGATGATATTCTGGTGTATTCGAGGAGCCAAGAAGAGCATGCAGAACACTTGAAGATCGCATTGCAAACATTGAGGCAAGAAAGATTATATGCGAAGATGAGCAAGTGCGAGTTTTGGCTCAAAGAAGTGATGTTTTTTCGGCACGTCATATCCGGAGATGGAATCGCCGTTGATCCTAAAAAGATTGCAGCAGTTCATGATTGGCCGATTCCGAAAAACGTAGCGGAGATCAGAAGTTTTCTTGGACTTGCTGGATATTATAGAAGGTTCGTGGAGAATTTTGCTCGTTTAGCTGAACCATTGACCAAGCTAACATGAAAGGAGGTACCGTTCATTTGGACGGATAGATGTGCGTCAGCTTTTGAGGTGTTAAGGCAAAGATTGACAACCGCTCCTATTTTGACCATACCAGACGGTTCCGGAGGGTTAGTTATTCACAGCGACGCACCTGGGAAAGGCTTGGGATGTGTTCTTTTGCAGCATGGGAAGGTTATAGCTTACGCATCGAGATAATTAAAGACCCATGAGAAGAATTACCCAACTCATGATTTGGAGTTAGCAGCAGTGATTTTCTCTTTGAAAATTTGGAGACACTACTTATTAGGCGAAAGGGTCGAAGTATTCACCGATCACAAAAGTATAAAGTACATGTTCACGTAGAAAGAGCTCAACATAAGGCAGCGTAGATGGTTAAAGCTGATGGCTGACTATGATCTTGATCTCAAATACCATCCGGGGAAAGTTAATGTAGTGCCGGATGCGCTAAGTCGGTTGCCAGCAATACGGATGTTGACTGCACAGAAGGAGATTATCGATAATTACCCATAGATTCGAGTTGGAGATCGTGCTACCGCATTCTTCAGGACAGTTGATGCAGCTGTAACTACAGTCGTCATTGATCAATAATATTAAAGCAGTGCAATTGCACGATTTAAGATTACAGAAGTTTCAAGAACATGCTGATGCGGGACTTCGAACGGACTTGTTGATTCATGACGATGGTTCGTTACGATTTGGAAGCTGTTTATATGTGCCGAAAGGAGATATTCATGAAGAAGTTATGAAGGAGGCGTATAGTTCTACATATTCCGTACATCCGGGAGGCACGAAAATATACCGAGATCTACGACAGCATTTCTGGTACGAAGGCATGAAAAGGGAGATTGCTCACTTTATAGCGAAGTGCTTGGTGTGTCAGCAAATCAAGGCTGAATATCAAAGATTAGCTGGTTTACTGCAACCACTTCCAATTCCTCAGTGGAAGTGTGAATATATAACAATGGATTTCGTGACAGGTTTACCGCGGAGTCCAAAGGGTAACAATGCAGTTTGGGTGATTGTTGATCGATTGACTAAGGCAGCTCATTTCATTCCGTTTCGAGTTGGTCAGTCGACGGACGCGTTAGCAGAACGGTACATGCAGGAGATTGTGAGATTGCACGGAGTACCCGTGAGCATCGTTTCCGATCGTGATACCCGATTTTTGTCGCATTTCTGGAGGAGTCTATAGGAAAGTTTGGGGACTCGTTTGAAGTTTAGCACAGCTTATCATTCTCAGACAGATGGCCAGCCAGAGAGAACGATCCAAACTCTTGAAAATATGTTGAGAGCTCGTATGTTGGACTTCAAGGGTTCATGGGAGGATCATCTACACTTGGTGGAGTTTTCGTATAATAACAACTTTCAGGCGACTATCCAGATGGCTCCATTCGAAACATTATATGGTCGTAAGTGCCCCTCGTCTGTTGGGACGATATTGGAGATCGAAGATTATTGGGACCGGATCTTATCGTGCAAACCGTGGAGAAATTTAATACGATCCGAAACCATATGAAGGCAGCGCAAGATCGACAGAAAAGTTGGGCCGATACAGCAAGAAGACCTCTGGAATTCGCAGTTGGTGATTTTGTATTCTTGAAGATATCACCGACTACAGGGGTGATTCATTTTGGGAGTCGAGGCAAGTTTAGTACTCGATTCGTGGGGCCTTTCGATATCATCGAGCGCTTTGGAGAAGTAGCCTATCGATTAGCGTTACCACCATATTTGGTGAGTGTTCATAACATGTTTCATGTATCTCAACTCCATAAGTATGTTCGAGATGAGACGCACGTGCTAGATCATTCGGAGTTGACAGTAAGGGAGAACTTGACATATGAAGAACGACCAATGTCAATTATTGATCGAAGAGAAAAGCTCCTTAAGAACAAGATTATCCCTCTCGTACTTGTTTCATGGGGGAATCGCTCACACGGAGAATCGACTTGGAAACGAGAAGACGAGATTCGAAAGAAGTTTCCACACTTATTCTCATAGATTCATGTTTGTTTGTCTTTTCTTGTTCCAGGAATTTCGAGAACGAAATTCTTTTTGTAGTTGAGTATAATGTAACACCCTAGTTCGTTATACCATGCTTGATTTGATTAATTTATATATCGAGTGGTTATTTCTAGATTTATTTCTGTTATGGGTGCGAATAGTATAATTGGTATCTGTGTTTGCATCTAACCCGACCCGCATGCTTGAAACCCGTCTTGATTCCTGTTTATGATTTATCCCCGCTAGTGCGGAGGATCCGTGGACTTTCATGTTGTATATCCTGTTTATCTACATCGTATATCTGGCATCTGCATTTTTTTAATAATACAATTATAATCAAATAATATATTTTAAAAATATCTAGCATGGCCTGCATCATACCCCTGACCTTGTGGTGGCATATGTACATCTTTTTCTCGTTCCATTTAGTGAAACGGACTCGTTTGGATCGATATGTGCACGCTACGTGCATCTGTTCTTGGGGGTATGCATTTTCTTTAACCGGACATTGCTTTTTGGTTTTGGTTGACAAGCATATTATCCGTATTTTCTAACCATAATTTTAGACCCAACCCCGAGATATTTTGGAGTATTTTTGTATTAGCCAGAAAACTGAAATTTTCTTAATATTATATTCTTTTTTATATAACTCTTCATAATGCTGTTAACACCCAAAATATTTCCAAATATATTTTAATTATTTCTTAAAATCAAATCCTAACCTATTCTATTCTGTCTCTCTCTCTCCTCTTTTATTATATATATTCCTTTCAAATAAAAAAAAACACCCATACTTATAAACCCACAGAACCCTAAGTCCCTGTTCTCTTCCTCACTCGTTCCCGCCTTCGCCTCTCGAACCTAAGCCCCAGCATCGCCGCCCGCGCCTCGCCGTTGCTGCCTCCACCCTCGAACTCGTCTCCTCCCCTCCTCGACCGCCACCTCACCTCTCTCTCCTCCTTTCACCGCTGCAAACCCTGCAACAACCCAACACCCGAACCTAAGCCTTCGTCGTCGCAACACCTCGCCGCCGATCACCTCATCAGCCTCAACCTGTCGCAACCACCTCTTCTTCCTCTCCCCTCTCTCCAACCCGACACCACCTACTTTCCCGAGCCTCGTTCCCTGCATCAAAACCCTGAGCCCAAACCCGAACTTCACCTGCACCCAACCGCAGCCCACTGCCCATCGCCGGAAAACCCATCGCCTCTTCTCTGTCCCCAGAGCACCAAACCCCAGAGAGCAGCCCCCTTCTCCCCTTCTTCTTCTTCTCCTTCGTCTTTCTTCTCTTTCTCTTGGATTCATGATTCCGGTGATCGCTAGAGCTGTGCTCGTCGCTGATCGTAGCGCACTCTGGGAATATAGTCTAGCTTACTCACTGCACTTCACCTACACGTATAGTCTAGATTACTCATTGCACTTCACCTGCACATATACACTTCACTGTTCCATATCTGTGTTTATTTGTCATATTCATGTTACTATTTATACTCTTGCCTGTATATCTCGTTACATCTTGGTTTTTATTATTGTTTGATATTATGACGCACTGACGTCTGGGTTTTGTATGGCTGATTTGTCGTTCTTTTGCGTATGCGTTTTAAAATCAAAGTTAAGAATACCGCAATCAATAACGGTGTTGCTTGGTAGCCAGCCGATTGAGTATGGGTCGGTCCACAGGGAAAACATGTTCTCTTCTAATTGTTCTAACGAGTTAAGTCCTATTTTTGGTAGGTTTTGATTTTTATAAAATCTAAGATTGAATTAATTTGGATTAAAGCCTTGCTAGGATTAGGATTAGGTTAGTTTGGAAAGATAATTCTACTCACTGCTTCCTTTGCCTTAATTAAGAAAATAAGTGTTAGGGTAATAATTAACAAAGGGGATTAGCACGACTAGGAAGAAACGTAGTTTCTTTCTTTTGGTCCTTGTCCGTCCTTTCTTAACTCTTAACCCTAATCTCTATGTAAATTAACCACAACCGGTCTAACTAGGGAATCGCCGTTATCTCATAGGATAGGATGCCGTAGTGAGCGGTGTTTGTTTGATTACCATAGAGTCCTAATTTAAAGTATTATATGGGCAAGAAAGGAGTGAGAGATTTCCATCTCTCAAACCTACCCAATCCTAACCCTAACAAGTGAGGAACTACTCACTCATTAGGAATGTTACGATGAAATTCATTTTTATAATTTTCTTTTAATAACCTAATTAACTTGCAGATAATAAAAGACAGATACTAAATTGCAGAAATAAAAGACGAAATGAAAATTGTAAGATAAAAACTTACTTTATTGACACCTCTTGATGATTACAATGGAATTGAAAATTTAAATCTAGAATTAAAAAGAGGCATGCCCTAAAAGAGGCTGTAGGCTTTCCTATTTATAGATAGGAGAAACCCTAGGGTTTACATCTGATCCACATTTAAAATTACAAGACTACCCTAAGAAAGCCGGGTCAATACACCGACACCCACCGACAAATGCAACGATATGTGCACAGCACGGCCGCGGATCCGCGGCGGAATCCCATGTTCGGCCGCGGATCCGCGGCCATATTGTGGGGTCTTGAGTTCATGTTCTCAGGGCTGCTTCATGTTGCTTTTTCTTTCTGTTTTCTTCACTTGGTTCTTCAGAATCTTTTCTATTTTCTTCCAGATTTCCAACAGTGCAGAATTTGTGGACTTTTACCGTAAGCTTCGCGTTGAAGTATTGAATCTTATGCTGCCCTTGTGCTTTGTGCAATTGAACTGTTCATTGATCTTTGTTTGTTTCTTAAACTGGTAGGCGGTATCATACAGATTCATCTATTTGTTGGTTGTAGTCTCACATTTGTAGCGTCTTTTCCTGAATTTCACTGTATTGTTCTAAGAACCTATAACCTGCAACTATTTAGCAGACATGGATCAAAAGCACCTATTTATTTGTAATATGATTAAGAATGCGGAATATAATAATACAAAATTCTGATATGAAAAAATACCCCAAACTTATCTTTTGCTTGTCCCGAGCAAAACTAATTTTATTCTCAAAAAAATCCTAACCTCAGTTCCGCAGGGAATCGCGATTGCACCGAGCTCGTGCAACAAGCCGTTAAAGCTCTAGGTATCCCTAGTAGGAGGAGTGTTGTCTCCTGAGGGTTTTCAGCGGATACTACCCATAAAATCCAGTCAATTTGGCCTATTGACTTTCATTCTTCAATTCGGTATTCTAGCAAGAAATTCTATTATCTTTAACTTAGAAATCATCAACCCGTATTTTTCACACTCACTTATCATTTAACTTAAGATCGTATATGTTCTGTAAATTTATTTAGCTTTCAGCATCTTTTGAATTTTCCTTTTAAGGTTCCATCTCAACTTAGGAATTTTTATCAACTCTACTGAAGGTATAAGTCCTATTTTTCATTCCTATCTCTCATCCAAACCCCAATCATATACCCCTACGTGTGTGTATGTATCACCCCTACACTTGGAAATTCAATTCAAGCTATCATACTCTTGTCCATCGTCCAAAGTATTTTTAGTTGGTGAATTTTAGATGAAATTGCTCACACATCCTTCATGCGACCGTTAATACTTCTTGAGGTACTAACGACCGATTACAAAATGTGTTTGCGCATTAAGGCATAATTCCTCGTCTTGTAATACCTAAGGCTTTAGCAGTGACTCCCAAACTAGTTGGTCTAAGGCACTAGGTGATAAAGTACCCTCGCTATATATATTTTTTTATTTTACGCAGCCTTAAGTAATTACAAAACCAGTGTTCATTTTTTTATATCTCTTTATTCACACTTATACTTTTATTTAATTTTTTTCTCATACAAAGGATTTTAGACAAGAGCAATTCAAGATATTCTCTACCATCCCAAGTTTCAAGGTGCGTGTATGTGCGTATAATAGGGTATGTATTTTCAGAATTTGGACTTAAGCTTCAAAATTATTTTTCAGACTTACACTTTAATAAAAATTTCAATACTCTTCCCTTATTTTGACTTAGCCCAAGAACTGAACTCAAAATTTTCCTAATCTAAGTAAACTATAAGGACATATATTTTCTACCGTTAAACTTTAAGAAAGGTTAATTTTAGGGTTTTTAATTTACTAAGTTTAGGATCTACCTTTTCCTAGCTAGTTAACCGTCTTGTCAAACTTCAGTCAAATATGGCCAAAATGAAAAAAGTTTTTATCTTTTTATTTTTTTTCAATTTTTTTATTTGATTTTTCTTTTATATTTTTTTTATTTTCATTTTTTTTTAATTTTTATAATTTTTTTATAAAGATGCAAAAAAAATATGTACAAAAATTAAAATATGCAATGCAATGATAACTATTTACAAACCACCTCCTCCCCTAAACTTACCAAAAGCAGTACCCTCACTGCTCAGGACCTCGCCATCCTCTTGAACGTGAACGGGAACGTTCCTCTCGCGCCAGTAGCGTAGAAACGCCATGTTCAACCTCTATCACTCGGTGATCCAAGTTGGTCACCATCCTTACCAAATTATCAATCCCCCTAGTGGCTCTTCTAAGCAGATGTGCATGTTCTGTGGGGGTAAGCTCTTCCTCGCTCGCGGTCGAGCTGGAGCTGGGTGTTCTGTCAGGTACATGTTCGGCCGGTTCTCTTCGCGACCATACATCAGTTAGGCGGGTATAGAATGCGGATACGTCCTCAATAAGAGGCCTAATGGGTATACCTCCATGCATGTAAAATTCAAATTCCTCCACAGGGAGGAAATAGCGACACGGTTGTGTCACTAACATAGGGCATGGGTAATTTGCGGCCGTTTTGCCAGCAACAATTGAATTAAGTAAAACCGTGCACATGTCAAATGTAGGGTTCCTAGTCATTAAGGTGCGCACGATATGAAGAGATGGGGTAAAAAATGTTGTATTATGTGAACTGCCAAAAATGTTGTTTTGTGCCCAACGGCACACTGTTAATACATTGGCGAAGAGGGTTCTAGCCTGTATGCCCTTCCTAGCTTCCCTCGAACAGTCATTACCCATTAAGGGTAAGTAGTCTTCAAATTGAAGGGGTTGGTTGTGAACAGGTAATCTAGGAATTAAGGTGACTTCATGGATGAAGTCCCTATCAATGATTATTTCCCTATCACCCCAAAGTAATTTAATAAAGCCGTATTGTGATAGGCAACCTTCCTCCATGCACTCGTAAAAACGAGAGACTAGATCTGGAAGAGCGTAGGCATTGGGATGATTGTAAATTAAAAGTTCCACCCTCGCCGTGTGATCTCGTCACCAAAATAACTCCCGTAAATTGTGTGTGAAAAGATTTGTGAAAAATCTCGTTCTAATTGCATGGTTGGTGCCATTCAGAAAGTTCACAGATTTATAAAAAAATTTACATAGAGGGAGAGATGATGCAAACCTCCTCTGAAAAAAATCAGAGGGTGACGACACAGAGGCGCGGCGGAAGGGCGGCAATAAGCAGGGTTTGGCGGCGGAAGCGCGGCGCTCTGGAGAGATCTGCTTGCTCTGGCTGCGGCGGCGGTTAGGGTTTGCAGAGAGGAAAATTTTAGGGTTATGAAAACAGAGATGGGTCGGGTTCTATTTATAGGGGGGATGTGTTGGTTATTTGAAAAAAAACCCTCTTAAAAAGAGGAAATTATTTGTAAATATTTTTTTTTATTAAAACTGGAATTTTACAAAAATACCCAAATTTTTTTTTATTATTTTCAAAAAATTTTATTATTATTATTTTTACAAGTGATACATACCCCTAAACTTTTTTGAAACGATGTTTTGGCTAGATAATCGAAATTTAGGGGTAGATGGAGGAAGATCAGTCAATGTAAATCGGCTCCTGCAAAAACAGGAGCTCCTCCGAAGGGTCCGTAGTGAGGAATGGTTTAAGTCTATGTCCGTTCACTTTAAACAGTGAACCGTCCTCTGGATTTTCTAGATCAACCGCACCGTGCGGATATACGGTGCGTATTAAAAATGGCCCTTTCCATCGAGATCTGAGCTTGCTGGGATGGAAATGTAACCGAGTATCGTAAAGTAAAACCTGTTGACTAGGTTTGAAAGTCTTGCGCATAATGTGTTTATCGTGGAACACCTTCATTCAGTTTTTGACAATTATTGCGTTCTCGTAAGCTTCATCCCGAAGCTCATTCAATTCATTCAACTGCAGCTTTCTATTGCTGCCCGCATCTCCTAGAGATATATTCAATTCTTTTATTTCCCAAAATGCTTTATGCTCTATTTCAACAGGAAGGTGGCAAGCCTTTCCATAAACAAGCTTATATGGAGACATGCCAAGATCGGTCTTATAGGCAGTTCGGAATGCCCAAAGGGCATCAATAAGTTTTGACGACCAATCTTTACGGTTTTTAGAAACCGTTTTCTCCAATATCTGTTTAATCTGCCGATTCGAAATCTCGGCTTGCCCACAAGTTTGGGGATGATAAGGTGTTGACAGCTTGTGAGTAATGGAGTATTTCCGCATCAAGGAATCGAAAGTCCTATTACAAAAATGAGATCCATTATCGCTGATAATTGCGCGAGGATGCCCAAACCGAGAAAAGATGTTTTTTTTTGAGAAATCTAACGACAATCTTGTTGTCATTAGTTCGGCTGGGCACAGCCTCGACCCATTTAGAAACATAGTCAACAGCGAGTAGAATATACATGTTCCCAAAGGAATTGGGAAATGGTCCCATAAAGTCTATCCCCCAAACATCAAAAATTTCAACAACCAATATTGGTTGGAGCGACATTTCATTTCTCCTAGATATCCGGCCTAAGTGTTGGCACCGGGAGCATATTTTGCAGTACTCATATGCGTCTTTAAAAAGTTGTGGCCAGTAGAAGCCACACTGCAAGATCTTTTCTGCTGTCTTTTTAGGGCCAAAATGCCCGCCACACGCTTGATCGTGGCAGAATGACAGCACGCTCTTAAACTCATTATCGGGGACACACCGACGAATAATTTGGTCGGGACAGTATTTGAATAGTACGGTTCATCCCAGTAAAAATGTTTTACCTGAGATAGAAATCTGAGTCTGTCCTGATTTGACCATTCGTTTGGTATAAGTCCGGTGGCCAAATAATTTACAATATCTGCGAACCAAGGTTCGCATGACACAGTTAAGAGCTGCTCATCAGGAAAAACGTCTTTAATAGGAATTTGAAGTGTAGGCGAAGAAGGAAGGCGTGAAAGATGGTCGGCGACTACGTTTTCACATCCTCTCTTGTCTCTGATGACAAGGTCAAACTCTTGTAATAAGAATTTTGCATTATTATACACCGCTGGAAAGTAGCGGGTGCATTGCATAACCCAAAGGGCATGCGACAGTAAGCAAACGTACCGAAAGGACAAGTGAATATGGTCTTGTCTTGGTCCTTTTCGGCGATGGGAACTTGATTATAGCCGGAGTAGCCATCCAGAAAGCAGTAAAATTCATGCCCAGCCAATACGCTTACTTAGGAAGTGCGGTGCGGATTGGATAGAAAAGATCCTGGAGCGTGATTCGTTGGGGCGCTTCAACAGGAGGGTGTTGTGGGTTATTCGCACCCAGTTGAGGTGGAATCAGTCCCGAAATAGGTAAGGGGTTGTTAGGATTGAATCCCGACATCTCCTTAGAAGAATTTGAAGATGAAAGTAAAGAAGTGGAGGGAATTTCGACTTCGGAGTCGAACTCGTCGTCAGTAGGGACTAACAAGACACGGACTAAACGGGCGCTAGTGTCCCTAGTCCAACTGGACATACACTAAATGAGGTGTAGTGTAGTCAAAAAGTAGAAGGTGGGGGTAAGAAAACGTCAAATGAGAAAATGTGGGTGAAAGTGGGGCGCAATGGATTTCTAGCGACAAAATGGCAAGTTTTTGTAAAAAATTTTGTTTTGTGGTTTTTTTTTTGTTTTTTTTATTTTATAAAGAGTTTTGTAAAAGATTTTTATAAGGAACTACGACACACTTTCAAGCAATCACAATTTAAGAATGCACAATCAAGCCTAGAGCTAGGGTCGCCTAAGTCAACTAGACTGCTCCTAACTGGTCCAAAGGGCAAGTTAGGAGATATCTCTCGAATCGCCTCTTCACCGTCAATTGTGGCCAGGTAAGCACAAGTAAAGAAAGGAGGGATCCGCTCATGAATCACCATGAGACGGGCCTTTTAAAATTACCTTACCCACTTGTCTAGCCTAGGCACCACAAAGTCAGATTTAGATAAACGACCGATTGCCCACAACCGTCCTCTGTCCTAATAAGCGTGACAGTCCTTAATTGGCTGAGTCTAAATATTTTTTAATTAACTCGAGGGTTGATGTATATGCTTTTTATGATTTTTGGGGTTCTAGGAAGGGTAATGAAATCCCCACCCAATTTGGTTTGGTGTTATAGCCCTTTAAAAATCCGTTTTAAAAATGCAAAGCAGTAAACACACAAAATATAAAACACTTGCCAAAAAATTTTTGCGCAAAGAATCCTACACAAAATGATTTATTGGAGAGGGGGAAGAAATTTTTGCGCAAAGAACCCTGCAGGAAAAATTTTCAGAGGAGCTCAGGGGGTTAAAGAGAAGACATGAAATACTCACAGAGGGATTTGAAATGCTGACGTCATCAAGCGGCCGCGGATCCACGATCAAAAGCTTGATAATGCGGCGGTTCCGTAGTGGGTAAGTTGGTTCAATCCTCCAAAATTCTTCTGTTGTCTGTTGCGTTTTTTTTCTGTCTGTTCAGATCTTCTGTTTCTGGATTTGTTCACCGAGCTTGTTCCAGATCTGAATCTGTCCTTCTTCCTTTCCTACGCAATTCACACAAAACCCTTTAAAAAACAACAAGATGAATTTTTTTATGTTTTTATTTTTCAGTTTTTATAATTTTTTCGATTTTAGTTAACCCGAAATTAAAAAAAGAAAATAACTACCGTTATCCCCGGCAACGGCGCAATTTGATTTGTCGTTCTTTTGCGTATGTGTTTTAAATCAAAGTTAAGAATACCGCAATCAATAACGGTGTCTCTTGGTAGCTAGCCGATTGAGTATGGGTTGTTCCACAGGGAAAACGTGTTCTCTTCTAATTGTTCTAACGAGCTAAGTCCTATTTTTGGTAGGTTTTGATTTTTATAAAATCTAAGATTGAATTTAATTTGGATTAAAGCCTTGCTAGGGTTAGGATTAGGTTAGTTTGGAATGATAATTCTACTCACTGCTTCCTTTGCCTTAATTAAGAACATAGGTGTTAGGGTAATAATTAATAAAGGGGATTAGCACGACTAGGAAGAAACGTAGTTTCTTCTTTTTGGTCCTTATTCGTCCTTTCTTAACTCTTAGCCCTAACCTCTATGTAAATCAACCACAACCGGTCTAACTAGAGAATCACCGCTATCTCATAGGATAGGGTGCCGTAGTGAGCGGTGTGTGTTTGATTAACATAGAGTCCCAATTTAAAGTATTATATGGGAAAGAAAGGATTGAGAAATTTCCATCTCTCAAACCTACCCAATCCTAACCCCAACAAGTGAGGAACTACTCACTCATTAGGGATGTTACGATGAAATTCATTTTTATAATTTTCTTTTAATAACCTAATTAACTTGCAGATAATAAAAGACAGATACTAAATTGCAGAAATAAAAGACGAAATGAAAATTGCAAGATAAAAACTTACTTTATTAACACCTCTTGACGATTACAATGGAATTGAAAATTTAAATCTAGAATTAAAAAGAGGCATGCCCCAAAAGAGGCTCTAGGCTTTCCTATTTATAGATAGGAGAAACCCTAGGATTTACATCTGATCCACATTTAAAATTACAAGACTATCCTAAGAAAGCCGGGTCAATGCACCGACACGCACCGACAAATGCACCGACACGTGCACAGCACGGCCGCGGATCCCCGGCGGAATCCCATGTTTGGCCGCGGATCCGCGGCCATATTGTGGGGTCTTGAGTTCATTTTCTCAGGGTTGTTTCATGTTGCTTTTTCCTTTTGTTTTCTTCACTTGATTCTTCAGAATCTTTTCTATTTTCTTCCAGATTTTCAACAGTGCAGAATTTGTGGACTTTTACTGTAAGCTTCGCGTTGAAGTATTGAATCTTGTACTGCCCTTGTGCTTTGTGCAATTGAACTGTTCATTGATCTTTGTTTGTTCTTTAAACTGGTAGGCGGCATCATACAGATTCATCTATTTGTTGGTTGTAGTCTCACATTTGTAGCGTCTTTTCCTGAATTTCACTGTATTGTTCTGAGAACCTGTAACTTGCAACTATTTAGCAGACATGGATCAAAAGCACCTATTTATTTGTAATATGATTAAGAATGGTGAATATAATAATGAAAAATTCTGATATGAATAATAGCCCAGTTCCTCTATCTTTGTCGCAGGCTGACCAGGAGTATTTCAGCCGACAGGCCGAGCAGTGAGGATCGCGTTAGTGATAGTTTAGTTAGTTTCCTTTCCGCAGTTTTATTTCCTGATGTGAGCCCGTATTTGGGACGTATTTCTAGATGTTATTTTTTATTGGAATTTATTGCTTCCGCATTTATGTTTCTTGACTCGTTTATTCTGGCAGATAGACATGTATTAGATAGTTTTATATATTTCCTGTTCTTGATATCTTATACACAGCCGTAATGTGACTATGGAGGGATATTTCCTAGCCACAGGTAGCATAGATGTCTCTGTCACGTGCCGATCGTAGCGCACTCTGGGAAGCGGGGCGTGACACCTCTGTTCGAAGAAAAGGATGACGACATTGACGAGAATGCCTCGGTAAAAGATAGGGATCGTCAGATCGACGAAATGCGAGAACTAATTGCTAATATGGTCAATATCATTCAGGTTATGTCGGCTCAGCTGCAAAATCTAACGACTGCATTGCGATCAGAACCACAAGCAGAAAGAGTGCAATGACCACCTCCTCCAGCAGGTTCAGCAATGCAACTGCTTCGCAAAAAACAACAACCTGCGAATCCGTAGGCAGCTCCTGCACCTAGGAAGGAACAAGCACCTTCTGCCCCTCAAACAACACTTGCACCAACTGGAGGGATCATCCTACATTTGAGAGTTGATCAATCGTAGGCAATTCCTAAGCCTACGACGATAGTTGTGGTCATGACTTCCCTAGTAGCAGCAGTAGTGGTAGCTGCTCTTACTTTCTCAACTTCGACAGTAGGGCCTTCGACCATTGCTATTATGGACTTTGCTGCTTTGCATAAGAACAAATAAAGAAAAAGAACACAGAGACGGTGATACCGGTAGCTAACCGACCTTAACCGGATGAATACAACGATGTCTTGCATCATATATGTTACACTGTCTCCTTGTTTAAACGTTAGACGGGACAGGAAACCTTGAGCAACATTTGACGCATTTCAAGATTGTGTGCGGAGACTCAGAAAGGGACGACAAATTCCTGCTCCGTAAATTCCCTAGGAATTTTACTGGCATATCCTTCGCCTGGTTCACCAAGTTGGAATTTGGATCAGTGATTACCTGTCACGACCTAAAATTGGCACGTGACGGCCCTAATACTACGCAATGTCTACAGGCGTAACGTAGCAAAAGAAAGCCAAAACCCAGAAATCTAAACCATTAAAAGACAAGAAAAGATAAGAAATATTGTTTAAACCTTTAAAAAAAATCTCAAGTATAAATTCTTTAAGTCCAATTTTCTTTCTTGAAAATTTCGGCAGCACCTCCTTTATAAAAACCAACCCCAAAAATGGGTACAACATAAATATAAAGTAAAGCATCCCCAACGGGAGCAAATCCACGCCCAAAGGCGGAAAACAATCACCACAACAAATATACGACGCCGTAGCGAAGAAATACAAGACGATAGAAAGGAAACTGTATAAAAGACAACAAATCCAACATAATAAACAACATCGTCCTCACCAAGTCTCTAAGTCAATATGAAAATAGTAGATGGAGAGTACAGGGATACAACGAATATACAATACAACGAATAACCACAAAATCCACCTAAGCAAACTGCACACTATGAGCTGATGCGGTATCCGTAGCAAAAGATGATAAGATGAGTGATAATAGCCTGCCTCTGACTATCCTGAGGAACACCTGCAAACACTGTGGCACAACGGGGGTGAGTTGCCAACTCGTGAATAGTAAATAACATATGCAGGTAATCGCAAGTATGCACGTAAAACGTGAATCTAAGATACGCAATTAACAGTAATAACATGTCATATGAATGCAGAATAATGGAAAGTACACTAGCAGGTACAACCAATATATAAAGCAATAATGATATGACAACAGTATGCAATAATCATGCGACAGGGATATGAGAATGTAACTGTGCAATAATCATGAAAGGTACACTAACAGATACTACTAATACAAGATGCAGTGCACAAACAGATAAGGTGAGGTATGGAGTGAAATATGTCATTTCCACGGATTCCAGACCTCGTGGTAGGATCACAATCCATCAAGACAAATCAAATCCCACTTCCTCAAATCAGCCCCCAAATTGGCTTTCATATCATCTAAGTATTTCATCACCTCAATTTCACAATATTAAGTATATCTCGTATATCCCGAATGTACAACATCAAGTATATCTCACGTATATCGAATGTACAACAGCAAGTGAATCTCACATATCTCGTATGTACAATATCAGGTATATCTCACATATATCAAATATACAACATCAAGTGGATCTTAAATATCTCATATGTACAACATCAAGTATATCTCACATATCTCGAATGTACAGCAGCAAGTGGATTTCACATATCTCGTATGTACAATATCAGGTATCCAATCTCAAATGAATCTCTTATATCCCGAATCAAACTCCAGCCAAATTCTAATATCCTAAGTATAAAGTCATGAATAAATATGATGAGGTCAATGCACATATATTAGCGTCCCATTCCACTAATATTGGTGTAAGGGTATATATAACAGCGGCTCAATCCCCTGTTATATATACAAAGGAGTAATTAGAAATATCATGAAACCAATGTACCAAGCATCGACACAGAAATGCTGATCTATCAGGTGCTGTCACTACGGCTGCCCCCTGATAGGTACGTATCATACGCAATCCCGAGAGCTCGAGTGCCTAGCTCTGACCCTCGCCTCTCGACGTATCCATACGCACATGACTCCCGTCGGTATCCACTCGATAGCCGCTCAGTCATTGGTCCTGTCACCAGAAAGTATGGTTCCCCTAAGACTCATCGCCTAGCACCGTGACATCGTTCTTGCTTCGGGGTACCCCCGGGCCCCACCATGTACCCACAGACGGTGCCTCCTCACTCCTCGAATCAGGCATATATGTGGCTGCGGAAATATCAATATCAAGGAAACCGGGTCCTTCAAATAATGCATAATTTCATGAACTACCACGGTCCCCAAATCCAGAAAACATCATGAAAAATCAATATAACAATGCGAAAATCCATGAATATAATATGTGTGCCACATCTGAAATGCAAGCATATAAAGGAAAAACCGCTAATTAACTGCATCAAGTTAATACAAATATCATGCGGTTCCTATTTATCCACTTCTAAATAACATCAAGTGAAGGTAAACATGTAACTAAAACCAGATGTATGTAAAATCAATAAGGTATAGCAAGATAATATGTCTACCTATAAGCAATGATATAGTATACCCCCTGGTATAAGAATAGTATGTGCAAGGTATACCTGTAGCTATGACAGGGAGTGTGTATGTACCTATCACTAATGGTACAATACTCTATAGGAATACAGGTAACTAGCATGTAACTATGTCAGAACATATGTGTAAGCATGTAGGTATACATGTATGCTATAAGTCAATGCGTAAAGAAATATGAATCAAAGTCTCAATGTCCCTAACCAAGCAATATTATATCTATAAGTGGGTTATGCGTGACATGGCAATTATTGACGGTGCGTGTAGCATACAATCAGTGCTCGTGCAACATGAATCGTCAATAATATGTGCAGTGTCCTACTACTACTAGTCCAGGCACAACTACATCTAAGTAATAGGGTAAAGGCGCAATTCTAATAATAACGTAGAATATGCGACAAGTAATAAAATCTCTAGCCCTGACGCATAACGCCATGCGGGCGATTCCCCTGTAGATGTTAAATCTACTCACCAACACTCCTGGCTAAGTGAAGCCTACCACCCGTTTTCCCTTGTCGTAGCGTCTGAAGTCCCCGCTTGCGAACCTAAAATTTCACAAACATAACACATAAGCAAAAATCCTATATCGATGAAAAGACAATCGAAACGCAAGAATGACGCCCTGAAAATTACACTGCGCGCTTAGCGCATCTAACGCGCACGACACCGGCCAAAAACCCTAATTGGGGTCGCTAAACTACAAAACACTAAGACTGGACCCCGATCGTCCCAATCGCGCAACACAACACAAGAATTACGAGGAATACAATAGATATAACCTCGCAACGACCAATCGAACCCACGTCGGAAAAATCCCGAAATCTAGTAAGCAACCTATCGCAAAATTCCGCACTAGTTTCAAGCTAACGCATATCTAGCAATTACAAACACCTTAAAATAGCTTAACTAAGCTATCTAAACCATTTCTATATTTTTAAACTTGCTTAATTAAGCTTTAGCAAAAACCTAGTAAGCAAAAACCCTTAATTAGACAAAGTAGTAATTAGCAAAAATTAGCATTTTCTACTAGGTTAAGTTTTTCCAATTCACAAATTAACACATCAATTAAATATTAAACACTTAAATTAAGTTTTAACCTTAATTTGAATTTCGAAAACCATTTCTAGAATTTTGAAACATGAAATTTAAAGCTTAAACTAATATCTAATTAAGCTAGAATAAAGTAATAAGCAACAAAAAAAGAGATTAGAGTTAAGGTTTTATACCTTCAAGAACACCACTTGAATCAATGATAAAACCAAACTTTAGCCTCCAAAATCCTCACTAGAATGAAGATCCAAGCAACTTTTGTGAAGAAGAATGAAGGTTTTGGATTTTATTTGAATTTCTATGAATTAAATTGGTTTTTTCATGATTTATTTGTGCAAGAAATGATGAAAAAAGAGTGAGAAAAGAAATGGGCAGCCAAGAACAAGTAGTGGCCGGCCATGAGGGAGTGTGGGGGGTTTTGTGCAAAAATGTGAAGAATTTTCTAGCAAAAATCATTAAATGCTTCATTAAATGCAAAAATGACACCTTTTCTTTCTTTTCTTTTCTTTTTTAATTCAAAACCTTTTGCACTCAAAAATATCTAGATATTTAAAAAGAAGGATCTAAAAAATAATTGTAGTGATGATTTCCAAGAATTTTCATTTAGAATTTTTTTCCTGATTTACGCGCATATTTTACCGGCTAAAATAATATTTTTTTTCGGAAAAATTCTATCTGAACCAAAACCTCCCAAATACTCCCAAAGTTCGTGCACAAGCTTTATTTTAGCTAAAAAAGGTGCCGATAAGTTTATACGGATGTTTGATCGAAATCGGGTTAAAACGGGAAAAACTGACAATTTTGCCCTAAAACGGGAAAATTTGCAAAACGATTTCTGAAACGTTACAATCTCCCCCCTTATAAAAATTCGTCACCGAATTTTCACTAAGCGTACCTTCAAAGAGAAGAGTATAAAACTCCCAATTCTCGCTCGCAGCCTACCAAGTGATCATCTCACTATACGGCTACGTCCAAGACAACTCTCCACAGATAGCAAGGCCCTTGACCGAAGTTTCTCCACCTGCCGGGCCATTAACACAATTGGCTGCTGGTGAACGAAAGATCGCGTCCAAGCTGAATGGTCTGGTGCCGAATCATGTGAGAAAGGTCATGAAGGTAATTGCAAAGTATCGACACAAGGAATACGGGATGAATACTCAATAATCTGGGTGAAATGCCAAATTAAAGGCAACGGAACTAACTCACTTTAAGGATCTCGAAAGGACCTACAATTCTGGGTAAGCTTCCCAAAACTCAACACGTGCTTCATCGTAAAAATCCGTAGGAATAGATGATCTCCCACTGCGAACTCGAGCCTGCGATTACCATGGTCGGCATAAGACCTCTGTCCGCACAGGACTGTCATCATCCTCACCAGAAACAGATAGATCATTTCCGAAGTCTCTAGACAAGCTGGGGTCCAAAAATCCTACTACGCAGAGTCAGAAAAACAGACTGGAGATCGACACCACCTAACAAACAAAACTTAAAGGTTACCAATTGGAATGTCTCCCGATAACTGCTATTGAAGGAGAATCCGAACAATGGAAATTGACG
Organism: Agapanthus africanus; assembly: GCA_030015575.1. NCBI lineage: Eukaryota > Viridiplantae > Streptophyta > Magnoliopsida > Asparagales > Amaryllidaceae > Agapanthus > Agapanthus africanus. Next base: position 503,041,380 of record CM057345.1, read on the forward strand.
ATCCCAACTGCCGAAAACAATTAATACGTATGCACAAGCATATCCTCCAGAGTCGGTGTAGCCCACTCTCACAAAACCATCATCCTACGGATGGAAAAACGGAGCTAAAGCTCAACCAGTACGCAAGGCTTCCTGAAGCTCCTGCCCATGACGGCAAGCGAACAAGGTGCCTTCATTGGATACGACCCTCGAAGGAACTCCATGCAACGCACAAACTTAACAAAGAACAATTGAGTAGACTGAGAAAAACCGGACAACAAGCATCCGAATGGTGTCACACCCAGACTAAACCTTGGTAGACATCATAACGAATTTCATGGAGATCTGCTCCCATTCCCACTTCGGAACAGTTAAAGATTGCAACTCTCCAGCCGGTCTCAGATGCTCAACCCAAAACACACACCAAGACAAACACCTTGAAACGAAACCTGAAATTTCTCTTTACATTCTTACCCATCCGTAACTATCTCACAAGTCACATCAATGTTGGTGGAACTTGAATGAATACAGAGAATTGACAGATGTGCCTGCTCTAGGATTTCACGTCTCTACCCGATAATATCAGGTACACAAACGCATTCTTAACTTAGCACACCCTTGTCACAAATCCAGGACTCCGAATCATTACCCAGCCGAGTATGCACAAGTATCTTTAACGAACGAGCGTCGGTAGGCAGTGTCTCGTGAAAGAGATTGAAGACAAGTGGTCGGGCGCGGACATGAGCAAGATGTCCCCTCCGTAGAGAAGAACTTAAGCTGTACTCAACGATCACACAAGAACTGTAAATCTGCGGAGGACTATCACAACAATCAAAATCCGCTGCAGGAGGATGCACATTAAGCTCTGGTGGTCCGTGAAAAATCTGACACGACTCTCAAACCAGTAGTGTCTCCAAATCTCCAACGCAAAACCACCACGGCCATCTCCAGATCATGAGTGGAATATCCTGCTAGTACTTCCTCCAACTGTCGGGAAGCAAAAACGATAACTCTATAGTGCTACCTCAGCAAACAATCGAGCCCACTCAAGAAACATTACAGTTAAACCACAAAGTCGCCCGAACCAAAAGCAAAGAAAGAACTGATGCAATTGTTAACCGAATCTTCGACTGCCGAAACTCCACACACATGCCTCAGTCCAAAGAAAGAAACCTCCACTCCGGTCAATTCAGTCGACGGTGCAGCACTACACTAACGATCCTGCACGAGACGGCGGTAGAAACCTGCTAAGCCAAAAAATCTACGGACCTCCGTCCGTACACAAGCCTGGGCCAACGCTGTACGACCTCGATCTTTCTCAGGACCATACGAAAACCGTCTCCCGTAACTACAAGACCTAGGAGTCAACACAAACAAGCCTAAAGGAACACTCCGAGAATCTAGTAAACAGCCGGGCTCTCCCAATGTCTGCAAAACAAATCTTCAAGTGCTGCTCCTGTTCCTCAAGACACATTAGAATAGACCAGAATGTCGTCAATAACACAACAATAACTGGTCGAGGAACGGCCTGAAGAAATCTGGTGTATCATGTCTACGAATGCTGCTAGGGCATTGGCGAGTCCAAAGACACCACTAAAACACACAAAGCCGTAGCATGCACAAGGCAGCCTTCGGAATGCCATCACTCCGAACCCGCAATAATGATGACTTGATCCCAACAACTAGAAAAATTCTCGCACTTAGGAGCCGATCGAAGAAATCGTCAATGCGAGGTAAATGATACCTATCCGCACCGTAAGCCGGATCAATTGACGATCTATCAATACACAATATCAACTGCCGTCCTTCTCCTTGACGAACAGAAATAGGAGCTCCCCATTGCGAAACACTCAGACACACAAGCCCCCCAACAACAACTCTGCAGCTGATCCTTAAGCTCCCTAAGCTTTGCTGCTTATCTGGAACAACGTCGGAAAACTCTCGCACGAAGGAACCCGGTACAACAAACCCACTGTGGCTCCGGTATCATGAATGAACGTCAAGAATCCTCGACATCCTCTCCTTAAAAGCCGACTAGCGAAAAAGGATGAATTCGAGTTGTGAGAGGCGACACCACTGTCCCCCTGCACAACAAGAACTGACTTGCCGGGAAAACAAACCTGACTGTTTCCTCACGGTATTCCACAGACGCCTAGCACGTAACTAACCAGTCCGTGCCCAGGAGAACGTCAAATCCAACATCTCTAAAAGGATCAAGTGACGGATGAATCTCCTAACCGATTGGCATACGACTAAAATATGTATCGCGCAACAAAAGAATCGCTGACAAAAGTTAACACAACAAACGGCTGATCTAGCTAACACGAATCCCCTCGTCCCAAACCTCTGCTACTCCCGCAACGGTCACGAAAGCTGTCTCGATGACTAATCCTCTGTCTCTGAGCTGATACCCCGGTATGAGTCCTCCACGGTTCCGGAATTCCCGAAGTCTCTGGAATACGTGTCTCGTCAACTAGGGCTGCATCCACTGGCGCTATGTAACTGACGGAAAGCTGTGCTGATCGCAAGGAACAACTAGGTAACAGGGGTGACAACCTCCTGTCGCTGCGCTCGAATGGTCTCCATCAAAGAACTCATCGTCTGGCGCATGTCCTGCATCTCTGCCACAAGCCTAGCGATACTATATGTCAAAGGCGGATCCGTCTGCACCTGTGCAACGAGTGTGCCATCCTGGTCAGTCCTCGCTCTCCCCGAGTCAATACTGACCTCGGCCTTCGCAGCACCTTACTGAGTCCCCATAGTCGTCGTCGGCAAAGGCTATAAATAGGAATAGGATTCGATATGAACACGGAAATCGAATCACACGGATATGAATCATCAAGGAAAGAATTTCAAGTAATCGTACTTAGGTCACTTTAGACGGAGTACTGCATCGTGAGTATGCTGCAGACATACACACACTACGTTACACTGCTTAAGCTACCTACTCTATCATATCAAGGTCATCCTACACTCCGTAAGGTAAAAACCTAGCGCTCTGATACCAACTTTGTCACGACCCGAAATTGGCACGTGACAGCCCTAATACTACGCAACGTCTACAGGCATAACGTAGCAAAAGAAAGCCAAAACCCAGAAATCTAAACCATTTAAAGACAAGAAAAGATAAGAAACATTGTTTAAACCTTTAAAAAAAATCTCAAGTATAAATTCTTTAAGTCCAATTTTCTTTCTTGAAAATTTCGGCAGCACCTCCTTTATAAAAACCAACCCCAAAAATGGGTACAACATAAATATAAAGTAAAGCATCCCCAACGGGAGCAAATCCACGCCCAAAGGCGGAAAACAATCACCACAACAAATATACGACGCCGCAGCAAAGAAATACAAGACGATAGAAAGGAAACTGTATAAAAGACAACAAATCCAACATAATAAACAACATCGTCCTCACCAAGTCTCTAAGTCAATATGAAAATAGTAGATGGAGAGTACAGGGATACAACGAATATACAATACAACGAATAACCACAAAATCCACCTAAACAAACTGCACACTATGAGCTGATGCGGTATCCGTAGCAAAAGATGATAAGATGAGTGATAATAGCCTACCTCTGACTATCCTGAGGAACACCTGCAAACACTGTGGCACAACGGGGGTGAGTTACCAACTCGTGAATAGTAAATAACATATGCAGGTAATCGCAAGTATGCACGTAAAGCGTGAATCTAAGATATGCAATTAACAGTAATAACATGTCATATGAATGCAGAATAATGGAAAGTACACTAGCAGGTACAACCAATATATAAAGCAATAATGATATGACAACAGTATGCAATAATCATGCGATAGGGATATGAGAATGTAACTGTGCAATAATCATGAAAGGTACACTAACAGCTACTACTAATACAAGAAGCAGTGCACAAACAGATAAGATGAGGTATGGAGTGAAATATGTCATTTCCACGGATTCCAGACCTCGTGGTAGGATCATAATCCATCAAGACAAATCAAATCCCACTTCTTCAAATCAGCCCCCAAATTGGCTTTCATATCATCTAAGTATTTCATCACCTCAATTTCACAATATTAAGTATATCTCGTATATCCCGAATGTACAACATCAAGTATATCTTACGTATATCGAATGTACAACAGCAAGTGAATCTCACATATCTCGTATGTACAATATCAGGTATATCTCACATATATCAAATATACAACATCAAGTGGATCTCACATATCTCATATGTACAATATCAAGTATATCTCACATATCTCGAATGTACAGCAGCAAGTGGATCTCACATATCTTGTATGTACAATATCAGGTATCCAATCTCAAATGAATCTCTTATATCCCGAATCAAACTCCAGCCAAATTCTAACATCCTAAGTATAATGTCATGAATAAATATGATGAGGTCAATGCACATATATTAGTGTCCCATTCCACTAATATTGGTGTAAGGGTATATATAACAGCGGCTCAATCCCCTGTTATATATATAAAGGAGTAATTAGAAATATCATGAGACCAATGTGCCAAGTATCGACACAGAAATGCTGATCTATCACGTGCTGTTACCACGACTGGCCCCCAGATAGGTACGTATCATATGCTATCCCGAGAACTCGAGTGCCTAGCTCTGACCCTCGCCTCTCGACGTATCCATACGCACATGACTCCCGTCGGTATCCACTCGATAGCCGCTGAGTCATTGGTCCTGTCACCGGAAAGTATGGTTCCCCTAAGCTTCATCTCCTAGCACCGCGACATCGTTCTTGCTTCGGGGTACCCCCGGGCTCCACCATGTACCCACAGACGGTGCCTCCTCACTCCTCGAATCGGGCATATATCAGAACCGATAAATCTCATGGTGGCTGCGGAAATATCAATATCAAGGAAACCGGGTCCTTCAAATAATGCATAATTTCATGAATTACCACGGTCCCCAAATCCAGAAAACATCATGAAAAATCCATATAACAATGCGAAAATCCATGAATATAATATGTGTGCCACATCTGAAATGCAAGCATATAAAGGAAAAACCGCTAATTAACCGCATCAAGTTAATACAAATATCATGCGGTTCCTATTTATCCACTTCTAAATAACATCAAGTGAAGGTAAACATGCAACTAAAACCAGATGTATGTAAAATCAATAAGGTATAGCAAGATAATGTGTCTACCTATAAGCAATGATATAGTATATCCCCTGGTATAAGAACAGTATGTGCAAGGTTTAGCTGTAGCTATGACAGGGAGTGTGTATGTACCTATCACTAATGGTACAATACTCTATAGGAATACAGGTAACTAGCATGTAAGTATGTCAGAACATATGTGTAAGCATGTAGGTATACATGTATGCTATAAGTCAATGCGTAAAGAAATATGAATCAAAGTCTCAATGTCCCTAACCAAGCAATATTATATCTATAAGTGGGTTATGCGTGACATGGCAATTATTGACGGTGCGTGTAGCATACAATCAGTGCTCGTGCAACATGAATCGTCAATAATATGTGTAGTGTCCTACTACTACTAGTCCAGGCACAACTACATCTAAGTAATAGGGTAAAGGCGCAATTCTAATAATAACGTAGAATATGCGACAAGTAATAAAATCTCTAGCCCTGACGCATAACGCCATGCGGGCGATTCCCCTGTAGATGTTAAATCTACTCACCAACACTCCTGGATAAGTGAAGCCTACCACCTGTTTTCCCTTGTCGTAGCGTCCGAAGTCCCCGCTTGCGAACCTAAAATTTCATAAACATAACACATAAGCAAAAATCCTATATCGACGAAAAGGCAATCGAAACGCAAGAATGACGCCCTGAAAATTACATTGCGCGCTTAGCGCATCTAACGCGCACGACACCGGCCAAAAACCCTAATTGGGGTCGCTAAACTACAAAACACCAAGACTGGACCCCGATCGTCCCGATCGCGCAACACAACACAAGAATTACGAGGAATACAATAGATATAACCTCGCAACGATTAATCGAACCCACGTCGGAAAAATCCCGAAATCTAGTAAGCAACCTATCGCAAAATTCCGCACTAGTTTCAAGCTAACGCATATCTAGCAATTACAAACACCTTAAAATAGCTCAAGTAAGCTATCTAAACCATTTCTATATTTTTAAACTTGCTTTATTAAGCTTTAGAAAAAACCTAGTAAGCAAAAACCCTTAATTAGACAAAATAGTAATTAGCAAAAATTAGCATTTTCTACTAGGTTAACCTTTTCCAATTCACAAATTCACACATCAATTAAATATTAAACACTTAAATTAAGCTTTAACCTTAACTTGAATTTCTAAAACCATTTCTAGAATTTTGAAACATGAAATTTAAAGCTTAAACTAACATCTAATTAATCTAGCATAAAGTAATAAGAAACAAAAAAAGAGATTAGAGTTAAGATTTTATACCTTCAAGAACACCACTTGAATCAAGGATAAAACCAAACTTTAGCCTCCAAATTCTCACTAGAATGAAGATCCAAGCAATTTTTGTGAAGAAGAATGAAGGTTTTGGATTTTATTTGAATTTCTATGAATTAAATTGGATTTTTCATGATTTATTTGTGCAAGAAATGATGAAAAAAGAGTGAGAAAAGAAATGGGCAGCCAAGAACAAGTAGTGGCCGGCCATGAGGGAGTGTGGGGGGTTTTGTGCAAAAATGTGAAGAATTTTCTAGCAAAAATCATTAAATGCTTCATTAAATGCAAAAATGACACCTTTTCTTTCTTTTCTTTTCTTTTTTAATTCAAAACCTTTTGCACTCAAAAATATCTAGATATTTAAAAATAAGGTTCTAAAAAATAATTGTAGTGATGATTTCCAAGAATTTTCATTTAGAAAATTTTTCCCGATTTACGCGCATATTTTACCGGCTAAAATAATATTTTATTTCGGAAAAATTCTATCTGAACCAAAACCTCCCAAATACTTCCAAAGTTCGCGCACAAGCTTTATTTTTGCTAAAAAAGTTGCCGGTAAGTTTATACGGACGTTTGATCGAAATCGGGTTAAAACGGGAAAAACTGACAATTTTGCCCTAAAACGGGAAAATTTGCAAAACGATTTCTGAAACGTTACAATCTCCCCCCTTATAAAAATTCATCTCCGAATTTAAAATTTTTCACTAAGCGTACCTTCAAAGAGAAGAGTATAAAACTCCCAATTCTCGCTTGCAGCCTACCAAGTGATCATCTCACTATACGGCTACGTCCAAGACAACTCTCCACAGATAGCAAGGCCTTTGACCGAAGTTTCTCCACCTGCCGGACCATTAACACAATTGGCTGCTGGTGAACGAAAGATCGCGTCCAAGCTGAATGGTCTGGTGCTGAATCATGTGAGAAAGGTCATGAAGGTAATTGCAAAGTATCGACACAAGAAATACGGGGTGAATACTCAATAATCTGGGTGGAAGTGCCAAATTAAAGGCAACGGAACTAACTCACTTTAAGGATCTCGAAAGGACCTACAATTCTGGGTAAGCTTCCCAAAACTCAACACGTGCTTCATCGGAAAAATCCGTAGGAATACATGATCTCCCACTGCGAACTCGAGCCTGCGATCACCATGGTCGGCATAAGACCTCTGTCCGCACAGGACTGTCATCATCCTCACCAGAAACAGCTGGATCATTTCCGAAGTCTCTAGACAAGCTGGGGTCCAAAAATCCTACTACGCAGAGTCAGAAAAACAGACTGGAGATCGACACCACCTAACAAACAAAACTTAAAGGTTACCAATTGGAATGTCTCCTGATAACTGCTATCGAAGGAGAATCCGAACAATGGAAAGTGACGATCCCAACTGCCGAAAACAATTAATACGTATGCACAAGCATATCCTCCAGAGTCGGTGTAGCCCACTCTCACAAAACTATCATCCTACGGATGGAAAAACGGAGCTAAAGCTCAACCAGTACGCAAGGCTTCCTGAAGCTCCTGCCCAAGACGGCAAGCGAACAGGGTGCCTTCATTGGATACGACCCTCGAAGGAACTCCATGCAACGCACAAACTTAACAAAGAACAATTGAGTAGACTGAGAAAAACCGGACAACAAGCATCCAAATGGAGTCACACCCTGACTAAACCTTAGTAGACACCATAACGAATTTCATGGAGATCTACTCCCATTCCCACTTCGGAACAGTTAAAGATTGTAACTCTCCAGCCGGTCTCAGATGCTCAACCCAAAACACACAACAAGACAAACACCTTGAAACGAAACCTGAAATTTCTCATTACATTCCTACCCACCTGTAACTATCTCACAAGTCGTATCAATGTTGGTGAAACTTGAATGAATACAGAGAATTGACAGATGTGCCTGCTCTAGGATTTCACGTCTCTACCTGATAATATCAGGTACACAAACGCATTCCTAACTTAGCACACCCTTGACACAAATCCAGGACTCCGAATCATTACCCAGACGAGTATGCTCAAGTATCTCTAACGAACGAGCGTCGGTAGGCAGTGTTTCGTGAAAGAGATTGAAGACAAGTGGTCGGGCGCGGACATGAGCAAGATGTCCCCTTCGTAGAGAAGAACATAAGCTGTACTCAACGATCACACAAGAACTGTAAATCTGCGGAGGACTATCACAACAATCAAATCCGCTGCAGGAAGATGCACATTAAGCTCTGGTGGTCCGTGAAAAATCTGACATGACTCTCAAACCAGTAGTGTCTCCAAATCTCCAACGCAAAACCACCACGGCCATCTCCAGATCATGAGTGGAATATCCTGCTAGTACTTCCTCCAACTGTTGGGAAGCAAAAGTGATAACTCTATAGTGCTACCTCAGCAAACAATCGAGCCTACTCAAGAAACATTACAGTTAAACCACAAAGTCGCCCGAACCAAAAGCAAAGAAAGAACTGATGCAATTGTTAACCGAATCTTCGATTGCCGAAACTCCGCACACATGCCTCAGTCCAAAGAAAGAAACCTCCACTCCGGTCAATTCAGTCGACGGTGCAGCACTACACTAACGATCCTGCACGAAACGGCGGTAGAAACCTGCTAAGCCAAAAATCTGCGGACCTCCGTCTGTACACAAGCCTGGGCCAAAGCTGTACGACCTCGATCTTCCTCGGGACCATACGAAAACCGTCTCCCTTAACTACAAGACCTAGGAGTCAACACAAACAAGCCTAAAGGAACACTCCGAGAATCTAGCAAACAGCTGGGCTCTCCCAATGTCTGCAAAACAAATCCTCATTTGCTGCTCCTGTTCCTCAAGACACATTAGAATAGACCAGAATGTCGTCAATAACACAACAATAACTGGTCGAGGAACGGCCTGAAGAAATCTGGTGTATCATGTCTACGAATGCTGCTAGGGCATTGGCGAGTCCAAAGACACCACCAAAACACACAAAGCCGTAGCATGCACAAGGCATCCTTCGGAATGCCATCACTCCGGACCCGCAACAATGATGACCTGATCCCAACAACTAGAAAAAGTCTCGCACTTAGGAGCCGATCGAAGAAATCGTCAATGCGAGGTAAATGATACCTATCCGCACCGTAAGCCGGTTCAGTTGACGATCTATCAATACACAATCTCAACTGCCGTCCTTCTCCTTGACGACCAGAAATAGGAGCTCCCCATTGCGAAACACTCAGACACACAAGCCCCCCAACAACAACTCTGCAGCTGATCCTTAAGCTCCCTAAGCTTTGCTGCTTATCTGGAACAACGTCGGAAAACTCTCACACGAAGGAACCCGGTACAACAAACCCACTGTGGCTCCGGTATCATGAATGAACGTCAAGAATCCTCGACATCCTCTCCTTAAAAGCCGACTAGCGAAAAAGGATGAATTCGAGCTGTGAGAGGCGACACCACTGTCCCCCTGCACAATAAGAACTGACTTGCCGGGAAAACAAACCTGACTGTTTCCTCACGGTAGTCCACAGACGCCTAGCACGTAACTAACAAGTCCGTGCCCAGGAGAACGTCAAATCCAACATCTCTAGAAGGATCAAGTGGCGGATGAATCTCCTAACCGATTGGCATACAACTGAAATACGTATCGCTCAACAAAAGAATCGCTGACAGAAGTTAACACAACAAACGGCTGATCTAGCTAACACGAATCCCCTCGTCCCAAACCTCTGCTACTCCCGCAACGGTCACGAAAGCTGTCTCGACGACTAAGCCTCTGTCTCTGAGCTGATACCCCAGTATGAGTCCTCCACAGTTCCGGAATTCCCGAAGTCTCTGGAATACGTGTCTCGTCAACTAGGGCTGCATCCACTGGTGCTATGTAACTGACGGAAAACTGTGTGCTGATCGCAAGGAACAACTGGGTAACAGGGGTGACAACCTCCTGTCGCTGCGCTCGAATGGTCTCCATCAAAGAACTCATCGTCTGGCGCATGTCCTGCATCTCTGCCACAAGCTTAGCGATACTATCTGTCAAAGGCGGATCCGTCTGCACCTGTGCAACGAGCGTGCCATCCTGGTCAGTCCTCGCTCTCCCCGAGTCAATACTGACCTCGGCCCTCGCTGCACCTCACTGAGTCCCCATAGTCGTCGTCGGCAAAGGCTATAAATAGGAATAGGATTCGATATGAACACGGAAATCGAATCACAAGGATATGAATCATCAAGGAAAGAATTTCAAGTAATTGTACTTAGGTCACTTTAGACGGAGTACTGCATCGTGAGTATGCTGCAGACATACACACACTACGTTACTCTGCTTAAGCTACCTACTCCATCATATCAAGGTCATCCTACACTCCGTAAGGTAAAAACCTAGCGCTCTGATACCAACTTTGTCACGACCCGAAATTGGCACGTGACGGCCCAAATACTACGCAACGTCTACAGGCGTAACGTAGCAAAAGAAAGCCGAAACCCAGAAATCTAAACCATTAAAAGACAAGAAAAGATAAGAAACATTGTTTAAACCTTTAAAAAAATCTCAAGTATAAATTCTTTAAGTCCAATTTTCTTTCTTGAAAATTTCGGCAGTACCTCCTTTATAAAAACTAACCCCAAAAATGGGTACAACATAAATATAAAGTAAAGCATCCCAACGGGAGCAAATCCACGCCCAAAGGCGGAAAACAATCACCACAACAAATATACGACGCCGTAGCAAAGAAATACAAGACGATAGAAAGGAAACTGTATAAAAGACAACAAATCCAACATAATAAACAATATCGTCCTCACCAAGTCTCTAAGTCAATATGAAAATAGTAGATGGAGAGTACTGGGATACAACGAATATACAATACAACGAATAACCACAAAATCCACCTAAGCAAACTGCACACTATGAGCTGATGCGGTATCCGTAGTAAAAGATGATAAGATGAGTGATAATAGCCTGCCTCTGACTATCCTGAGGAACACCTGCAAACACTGTGGCACAACGGGGATGAGTTGCCAACTCGTGAATAGTAAATAAAATATGCAGGTAATCGCAAGTATGCACGTAAAACGTGAATCTAAGATATGCAATTAACAGTAATAACATGTCATATGAATGCAGAATAATGGAAAGTACACTAGCAGGTACAACCAATATATAAAGCAATAATGATATGACAACAGTATGCAATAATCAGGCGACAGGGATATGAGAATGTAACTGTGCAATAATCATGAAAGGTACACTAACAGGTACTACTAATACAAGAAGCAGTGCACAAACAGATAAGGTGAGGTATGGAGTGAAATATGTCATTTCCACGGATTCCAAACCTCGTGGTAGGATCACAATCCATCAAGACAAATCAAATCCCACTTTCTCAAATCAGCCCCAAATTGGCTTTCATATCATCTAAGTATTTCATCACCTCAATTTCACAATATTAAGTATATCTCGTATATCCCGAATGTACAACATCAAGTATATCTCACGTATATCGAATGTACAACAGCAAGTGAATCTCACATATCTCGTATGTACAATATCAGGTATATCTCACATATATCAAATATACAACATCAAGTGGATCTCACATATCTCATATGTACAACATCAAGTATATCTCACATATCTCGAATGTACAGCAGCAAGTGGATCTCACATATCTCGTATGTACAATATCAGGTATCCAATCTCAAATGAATCTCTTATATCTCGAATCAAACTCCAGCCAAATTCTAACATCCTAAGTATAATGTCGTGAATAAATATGATGAGGTCAATGCACATATATTAGCGTCCCATTCCACTAATATTGGTGTAAGGGTATATATAACAGCGGCTCAATCCCCTGTTATATATACAAAGGAGTAATTAGAAATATCATGAAACCAATGTGCCAAGCATCGACACAGAAATGCTGATCTATCAGGTGCTGTCACCACGACTGGCCCCCTGATAGTTACGTATCATACGCTATCCCGAGAGCTCGAGTGCCTAGCTCTGACCCTCGCCTCTCGACGTATCCATACGCACATGACTCCCGTCGGTATCCACTCGATAGCCGCTCAGTCATTGGTCCTGTCACCGGAAAGTATGGTTCCCCTAAGCCTCATCGCCTAGCACCGCGACATCGTTCTTGCTTCGGGGTACCCCCGGGCCCCACCATATACCTACAGACGGTGCCTCCTCACTCCTCGAATCGGGCATATATCAGAACCGATAAATCTCATGGTGGCTGCGGAAATATCAATATCCAGGAAACTGAGTCCTTCAAATAATGCATAATTTCATGAATTACCACGGTCCCCAAATCCAGAAAACATCATGAAAAATCCATATAATAATGCCAAAATCCATGAATATAATATGTGTGCCACATCTGAAATTCAAGCATATAAAGGAAAAACCGCTAATTAACTGCATCAAGTTAATACAAATATCATGCGGTTCCTATTTATCCACTTCTAAATAACATCAAGTGAAGGTAAACATGTAACTAAAACAAGATGTATGTAAAATAAATAAGGTATAGCAAGATAATGTGTCTACCTATAAGCAATGATATAGTATATCCCCTGGTATAAGAACAGTATGTGCAAGGTATACCTGTAGCTATGACAGGGAGTGTGTATGTACCTATCACTAATGGTACAATACTCTATAGGAATACAGGTAACTAGCATGTAAGTATGTCAGAACATATGTGTAAGCATGTAGGTATACAGGTATGCTATAAGTCAATGCGTAAAGAAATATGAATCAAAGTCTCAATGTCCCTAACCAAGCAATATTATATCTATAAGTGGGTTATGCGTGACATGGCAATTATTGACGGTGCGTGTAGCATACAATCAGTGCTCGTGCAACATGAATCGTCAATAATATGTGTAGTGTCCTACTACTACTAGTCCAGGCACAACTACATCTAAGTAATAGGGTAAATGCGCAATTCTAATAATAACGTAGAATATGCGACAAGTAATAAAATCTCTAGCCCTGACGCATAACGCCATGCGGGCGATTCCCTTGTAGATGTTAAATCTACTCACCAACACTCCTGGCTAAGTGAAGCCTACCACCTGTTTTCCCTTGTCGTAGCGTCCGAAGTCCCCGCTTGCGAACCTAAAATTTCACAAATATAACACATAAGCAAAAATCTTATATCGACGAAAAGACAATCGAAACGCAAGAATGACGCCTTGAAAATTACACTGCGCGCTTAGCGCATCTAACGCGCACGATACCGTCCAAAAACCCTAATTGGGGTCGCTAAACTACAAAACACCAAGACTGGACCCCGATCGTCCCGATCGTGCAACACAACACAAGAATTACGAGGAATACAATAGATATAACCTCGCAACGACCAATCGAACCCACGTCGGAAAAATCCCGAAATCTAGTAAGCAACCTATCGCAAAATTCCGCACTAGTTTCAAGCTAACGCATATCTAGCAATTACAAACACCTTAAAATAGCTTAACTAAACTATCTAAACCATTTCTATATTTTTAAACTTGCTTAATTAAGTTTTAGCAAAAACCTAGTAAGCAAAACCCTTAATTAGACAAAATAGTAATTAGCAAAAATTAGCATTTTCTACTAGGTTAACCTTTTCCAATTCACAAATTAACACATCAATTAAATATTAAACACTTAAATTAAGGTTTAATCTTAACTTGCATTTCTAAACCATTTCTAGAATTTTGAAACATGAAATTTAAAGCTTAAACTAACATCTAATTGAGCTAGCATAAAGTAATAAGCAACAAAAAAAGAGATTAGAGTTAAGGTTTTATACCTTCAAGAACACCACTTGAATCAAGAATGAAACAAAACTTTAGCCTCCAAAATCCTCACTAGAATGAAGATCCAAGCAACTTTTGTGAAGAAGAATGAAGGTTTTGGATTTTATTTGATTTTCTATGAATTAAATTGGATTTTTCATGATTTATTTGTGCAAGAAATGATGAAAAAAGAGTGAGAAAAGAAATGGGCAGCCAAGAACAAGTAGTGGCCGGTCATGAGGGAGTGTGGGGGGTTTTGTGCAAAAATGTGAAGAATTTTCTAGCAAAAATCATTAAATGCTTCATTAAATGCAAAAATGACACCTTTTCTTTCTTTTCTTTTCTTTTTTAATTCAAAACCTTTTGCACTCAAAAATATCTAGATATTTAAAAAGAAGGTTCTAAAAAATAATTGTAGTGATGATTTCCAAGAATTTTCATTTAGAAAAATTTTCCCGATTTACGCGCATATTTTACCGGCTAAAATAATATTTTATTTCGGAAAAATTCTATCTGAATCAAAACCTCCCAAATACTCCCAAAGTTCGCGCACAAGCTTTATTTTAGCTAAAAGAGGTGCCGGTAAGTTTATACGGACGTTTGATCGAAATCGGGTTAAAACGGGAAAAACCGACAATTTTGCCCTAAAACGGGAAAATTCGCAAAACGATTTCTGAAACGTTACAATCTCCCCCCTTATAAAAATTCGTCCCCGAATTTAAAAATTTTCACTAAGCGTACCTTCAAAGAGAAAAGTATAAAACTCCCAATTCTCGCTCGCAGCCTACCAAGTGATCATCTCACTATACGGCTACGTCCAAGACAACTCTCCACAGATAGCAAGGCCCTTGACCGAAGTTTCTCCACCTGCCGGGCCATTAACACAATTGGCTGCTGGTGAACGAAAGATCGCGTCCAAGCTGAATGGTCTGGTGCTGAATCATGTGAGAAAGGTCATGAAGGTAATTGCAAAGTATCGACACAAGGAATACGGGGTGAATAATCAATAATCTGGGTGGAAGTGCCAAATTAAAGGCAACGAAACTAACTCACTTTAAGGATCTCGAAAGGACCTACAATTTTGTGTAAGCTTCCCAAAACTCAACACGTGCTTCATCGGAAAAATCCGTAGGAATAGATGATCTCCCACTGCGGACTCGAGCCTGCGATCACCATAGTCGGCATAAGACCTCTGTCCGCACAGGACTGTCATCATCCTCACCAGAAACAGCTGGATCATTTCCGAAGTCTCTAGACAAGGTGGGGTCCAAAAATCCTACTACGCAGAGTCAGAAAAACAGACTGGAGATCGACACCACCTAACAAACAAAACTTAAAGGTTGCCAATTGGAATGTCTCCTGATAACTGCTATCGAAGGAGAATCCGAACAATGGAAAGTGACGATCCCAACTGTCGAAAACAATTAATACGTATGCACAAGCATATCCTCCACAGTCGGTGTAGCCCACTCTCACAAAACCATCATCCTACGAATGGAAAAACGGAGCTAAAGCTCAACCAGTACGCAAGGCTTCCTGAAGCTCCTGCCCAAGACGGCAAGCGAACAGGGTGCCTTCATTGGATACGACCCTCGAAGGAACTCCATGCAACGCACAAACTTAACAAAGAACAATTGAGTAGACTGAGAAAAACCGGACAACAAGCATCCGAATGGAGTCACACCCTGACTAAACCTAGATAGACACCATAACGAATTTCATGGAGATCTGCTCCCATTGCCACTTCGGAACAGTTAAAAATTGCAACTCTCCAGCCGGTCTCAGATGCTCAACCCAAAACACACAATAAGACAAACACCTTGAAACGAAACCTGAAATTTCTCTTTACATTCCTACCCACCCGTAACTATCTCACAAGTCACATCAATATTGGTGGAACTTGAATGAATACAGAGAATTGACAGATGTGCCCGCTCTAGGATTTTACGTCTCTACCCGATAATATCAGGTACACAAACGCATTCCTAACTTAGCACGCCCTTGTCACAAATCCAGGACTCCGAATCATTACCCAGCCGAGTATGCTCAAGTATCTCTAACGAACGAGCTTCGGTAGGCAGTGTCTCGCGAAAGAGATTGAAGACAAGTGGTCGGGCGCGGACATGAGCAAGATGTCCCCTCCGTAGAGAAGTACTTAAGCTGTACTCAACGATCACACAAGAACTGTAAATCTGCGGAGGACTATCACAACAATCAAATCCGCTGCAGGAAGATGCACATTAAGCTCTGGTGGTCCGTGAAAAATCTGACACGACTTTCAAACCAGTAGTGTCTCCAAATCTCCAACGCAAAACCACCACGGCCATCTCCAGATCATGAGTGGAATATCCTGCTAGTACTTCCTCCAACTGTCGGGAAGAAAAAGCGATAACTCTATAGTCCTACCTCAGCAAACAATCGAGCCCACTCAAGAAACATTACAGTTAAACCACAAAGTCGCCCGAACCAAAAGCAAAGAAAGAACTGATGCAATTGTTAACCGAATCTTCGACTGCCGAAACTCCGCACACATGCCTCAGTCCAAAGAAAGAAACCTCCACTCCGGTCAATTCAGTCGACGGTGCAGCACTACACTAACGATCCTGCATGAAACAGCGGTAGAAACCTGCTAAGCCAAAAATCTGCGGACCTCCGTCCGTACACAAGCCTGGGCCAAAGCTGTACGACCTCGATCTTCCTCGGGACCATACGAAAACCGTCTCCCGTAAATACAAGACCTAGGAGTCAACATAAACAAGCCTAAAGGAACACTCCGAGAATCTAGCAAACAGCCGGGCTCTCCCAATGTCTGCAAAACAAATCCTCAAGTGCTGCTCCTGTTCCTCAAGACACATTAGAATAGACCAGAATGTCGTCAATAACACAAAATAACTGGTCGAGGAACGGCCTGAAGAAATCTGGTGTATCATGTCTACGAATGCTGCTAGGGCATTGGCGAGTCCAAAGACACCACCAAAACACACAAAGCCGTAGCATGCACAAGGCAGCCTTCGGAATGCCATCACCCCGAACCCGCAACAATGATGACCTGATCCCAACAACTAGAAAAAGTCTCGCACTTAGGAAGTGATGACCGTGGATAGGATTCTTGGAGGGAATTATGGCTTCCCACTACTAACCCTTGTCCTTCCGTTGATCTGTATTAATCTCAAACCCCTAAGAAAACAAGTATTGACTTATTTCAAATCATGGTCGTAGCTATCATTAATTGATAGCGCGCCCGATAAAAGGGTTAACATTTATTTTGCAAATATTTATAAATATTAAAATGTCAAAAGATGTTAAAAAATATTTCATCCATTATTCTACCCTATCCTATAAACCCTAGAAAGCATGAAATTACTCGCTCATGATTAGTAGCGATTTAAAAGAAATGTTGAAGATGAATAAAACCATAATTAAAAGTGCAGAAAAGTAATGCGTAAAATTAATGCGGAAAAGTAAATGCATAAAGTAAATGCAAAAAGAATATAAACAAAAAACTACCATTATTAATCAACTATTGCATTACAACTTTTTCTCCTTAGAAACCAGATTACAAGAACCCTAGTTTCGCTTGTAGATCCCTCTCTTTATGGAGGTAGATGAATAAATGATTAGATGGTATCTTTGAAATCATTTTTAAATGCATAGCTCTCGGTCCTTTATATAATCTCTAAAACTAGAAACCCTAAATGTCATATGGGAGTATATATAGTTACGATCATGCCCCTAAAATTCTAGATCTAACGGCCATTAAAGGACTGTGGTTCCGCCGCCCAAGCCCATGTTTGACCACGGATCCGCCGCCCTCTGGTGGGTTTGGAACTTGGAATTTTTTTTGGCTTTTCTTCTTGATATTTGGAGATCCTATGGATATATAGATTCTGAAAATATTACTCTGAGTCTCTGCCGTTGTTAGATTCCTCAATTTGTTTATAAAATTTGGCAGATTTGGTTTCGATATCCCGATTTGACTTGAATCTCCTATTTAGATTTCAGACCTGAGCTAATACCTGCACAATATCTCAAATCAAATTATTAGTAGCATTTAGTATTTTTGAGATATTATTCCAACCATTTATATGATATAATATCTTAAGAATATTGATTAGGAATATTTGATATTATATTTGACATTATATGCATGTTTTAATTACTAATATTTCATTTAAATATTATAGGTATATATTTTCCCTAATTATATTAATTATAAATGAAGAAATATATGATAATAAACTTTTACAAATAAATCCACATATGTTCTTTATTTACAATTAACACCTTTTAGTACTTAATAATAATAGTGAAAATGTCCATACAAATGTGTAATATTTTAGACTAATCAAATGCCCCCGAACTTATTTTTGATCGTCCCGAGCAAACTATTTATTAAAAACCTAGCACACTTTCGTAGGCAACACGATTGCACTTAGCTCGTGCAACAAGCCTTTAAACCTCTGGATGTCCCTAATAGGAAGAGTGTTGTCTTCTGAGGGTTTTCAGCGGATTTCACCCACAAAATAACATAATAAAAGAAAGAAGATGAAAGTTACATACAAAGATAAGAATATATAAGAGAAAGAACTTGAAAATAAGTGTTTCAAACTACATTAGATTTTTAGGTGTCATGAGCCCTATCTTAATGATCTTGAAAAAATGTCAGAAATCACATCATCCCTCAATAAAATATTGATTTTAGTCTTCCTCCCTATCTCTCCTCCAAACATCGATCATATACTCCTACGTGTGTGTAAAAGATATCTCTACACTTGAAGAATTCAATTCAAGCTATCATACCCTTGTCCTCATTCCTTAGTACATTTTAGTCAGTGATGCTTTATATGGATTTGCCCACACATTTTTCATGCGACCGTTAATATTTCTTGAGGTACTAACCAACTGAAAACCAAACGTGCTCACTTATTATGGCGTAATTATCAATATCCTAGTTTTGCAACACCTAAGGCTTAGGAGTGACTCCCAAACCAGTTGGTCTAAGGCACTAGGTGGTAAGGCACTCTCGCTATATTTTTTTATGCTGCCTTAAGTAATTAAAAAACCAGTGTTCATTTTTGTTCACCATTTATATTTTTTTAGACATTTATATTATTTTTTTTTATATATATTTTTCATACTAAGGCTTTTAGACAAGATAATTTCAAGGTATTCTCTATTATCCTAAGTTTCAAGATGTGTGTAAGTGCATATAGTAGGGTATCAATGTTCAGAAGTTTGGACTCAAGAATAGAGACTATTTTTCAGACTTATTTCTATCCTCAGATTAGTAATTTCCTTCATCTTACTAACTCTTGGGACAACAGCTCATGACTACCTATTACTAGTTTTGTTTTAAAACATTTAATTTTCTTGCATTTCTTGAATTTTTTCCTATCTTTCATATGTATATTTTTTTTTACCTTCTAACTTTTATTTTCAAAAAAAATTTATTTAGTGCTCTTTTTTTTATTTAGTGTTTTAATTTAATATAATGCAAAATGAATAAGCATAAACCTCCCCCCAAACCTATTTGCAGCAGTATCCTCACGGATGTCATCCTTTAAACTCAAAACTTGTAGACTTAGGAGAAAAAGTTCTCAATGATTAGTAAAGGGGACAATAGTTAATGACAGTGAAATCCTCCCCAAACTTATTTTTGGCTCACAATCGTGCAAAAATTTCTTTTCTTTATAGAGCCAAAATATTTTCCTACTTCCCCCTAAACTTGAGTAAAACAGTTTTTTCATTATCAAGCATTTAAAATCATAAGGGGGGGGGTAAATATTATCGGTCCGCACAAAGCATTACAAAGACCAAAAGTCAACACCAACCATTCGAATATTTTATCAATGTAACACCATGATTGGTAGAAGATCATGTTACATATATACGTGAAGATATGGGGAGGAGATAAGATGTGTAATTGAACGATTTTACGTCTCGGTTGGTAGAGACGAAATAATGATGGTGGATAAAAACGAGAATGTGAAAGATAAGGAATAGATGAAATAGTCACATTCTCGTACGGGATAAGAAGAAGGGATGACGGTTCAGCTTCTTCGGATGGAGGTTGATTCATCACAACATCCAAGTCTTTAAGGAACACGGGTTCTTCGGCGAAAATATCTTCGAAACTTTCATCGATATTCCGAATGATAATCTCATCGGAAAGAAATGTATGATACTCGGACTCCATAAGAGGTTCATATCTAGCATAAGAGGTTGACTTGGATAGCTCGACTAAGTCATTTGACAAGTCAAAGGATCCGGACTCGGGGGTGGACTTTTCGACAGAAAGGTCCTCACTCGTATAATAAATAGCTGTTTTAAACAATAATGCACTAGTGACATCGAGATCAGTATCGGAAAGCAAGAACTTCTCAAATTCACAACTGTCGGAAGTTATCTTATCGACAGAACATATATCAATTATATGAGCAGAAGGTTCGGAGGGTTGACTTCCTACCCTGTAAATGTTAAGCTCAATTGTTATTTTCCCAAAAGACAGGTTCATTGAACCGTTACGATAATTGATTATCGCGTTGGAAGTTGCTAGAAAAGGTCGACCTAGAATCACCGGAATTAGGTTTCGTGGGTTTACCACAGGTTGTGTATCTAAAATTATAAAGTCCACAGAGAATATAAATTTCCCGACTTTGATCAACACGTCCTCTAGCTCACCACTAGGGTGGGTGATAGATCGATCGGCCATCTGGAGAGTGCAGTGCATAGATTTCAACTCTCATATGCCTAATTGCTCATAAACAGAATACGGGAGCAAGTTAACACTAGCGCATAGATCGAGTAGAGCGTGATTGATGTTTCTACCCCTAATAGTAATAGATATTGTAGGACAACCGGGGTCCTTATGTTTCTTGGGCACATGTTGGGTAAGAGTATTACTCATATTAATTGCTAAGAAACCCTTTTTAGGCACTTGTGTTTTCCTTTTCCTAGTGCACAAGTCCTTTAGAATTTTAGCATATGATGGAACTTGTTGGATAGCATTTAAGAGAGGGATATTTATGTTTACTTGCTTAAAAATTTCCACAATCTTCTCCATTTAGGGACTTGGTTTGTTGGGCCTCAATCAGGTTGGAAAATGGGCTTTATTAACAAAGGTTGGGTTTGATTTCTTCGGAGTTGAGACGAATCGAGATATTTCTGCAAAGACGCTGATTTCTCTGTAGGTCGACGCAAATCGAGATGCTCTCATCAAGGACGCTGATTTCCCTGAATCGAGGTTTTTGCCAAGGACGCTGATTTCCTCGGAGTTGAGACGAATCGAGGTATTTCTGCAAAGGCGCTGATTTCTCTGCGGGTCGACGCGAATCGAGATGCTCTTGTCAAGGACGCTGATTTCCCTGAATTGAAGTTTTTGTCAAGGACGCTGATTTCCTCGGACTTGGTTGGCTTGTTCTGCTTTTTGCGGTGTCCTCCACTTTCTGCGGTGTCAGGGTTGACGCATTTCCGAGACGGGGTCATATTTCCGAGGCGGAGGTCATTGGCCGACGTATTTCCGCTTTCTGTGGTGTCGGGTTGCCTTTATGTTGTCTGTGAACCGTAGTGTCTTGGAATCGTGGACTTTGTCGTGGCTCTGATTGATGGTATAGCATCTGTGTCCTGCTGGAATGAGGAGGCACACCATTGTTGGTTTTCGGGTCGTAGATGTGGCTATTGAGATTTGGAACTAGGGACTTTGCCATGGCTCAGCTTCATTGCAACTCTGAGGTCGGTTGTTGACGTCGTGTCTGCATTCCGTTGTAGTGAGAAGAAATGCTGTTGTTGGTCTCCAGGCTGTAGATGTGGCCGTCGAGACTTGGAACTAGGGACTCTGCCATGGCTCCGTCTGTTGACGTCGTATCTGCTTCTGGTTGGAACGAGAAGGGACACCGTTGTAGGTCTCCAGGCTGTAGATGTGGCCGTCGAGACTTGGAACTAAGGACTCTGCCATGGCTCCGAGATTGATTTTCGCATTCGAATCCTGCTGGAATGAGGATGAACGCCGTTGTTGTTCTTCTGGGATGCAGATGTTGCCGTCAAGATCTGACTCTCACTTTGACAAGGTCTGGTGGGGAAATGTGGTCCCCTTTTTGTTTATGCCCCTGGATTGTATACATGGATCGATGTGATCTCACCTGTAGGGCAGAAAGTTTTATTTCATTTCATTTCTTTATTTCTTTCCGCGATGCTCTATCATTTCAGCTTTTATATCGTGAAAGTCGTGATTGCCCAATCATTTCGGCTATTTTTTTATTTTTTACTCACTGTTTTTTATTGCGAGTTGCCCAACCATTTCGCTATTTTGTATGCATATTTTTTTACTTGCTGATTTTGTTGCAAGTTGCCCCATCATTTCGGCTATTTCATATGCATTTGTGGCTCGCTAACTTTTCGCTGCGAATTTGGGATTTGATACCGATCTCAGCATCAACATCGCTACGACTGGAATATTGCCAGGAGTGAATCATCATTTGCTGTTGTCGATGTAGAACAAAGGTGGCTTAGAAAACAGGGTTAAGATCCTGTCGACTAAGGCTTTTGACTTCATGAGTTATAAGGGTCTCATAAAGGTATTTCTCCCTACAAGTCATGAGGATCTCGTAGGTGCATTTTCTCCTTAAGAATCGTGAGGAGTCTTAAGTGTATGGTCTCTTATAAGTCATAAGGATCTTACAAGAGTGTTTTTTCCTTATAAGTCGAGAGGACTTACAAAGGTCGTTCACCGTGTGAGCATATCCCTAGTCGCGGGTGGGACTTTGCTTGGGAAATGTTTATTCGTGCCCGTGGATTGTATACAAGGGTCAGCATTGAACCGCTTGTAAGGCAGTCTGGGAAATGTGATGGCTTAAGAATAGGTTCAGATCCCTGTAACTTAAGGCTTTTGAATCCTATGAGCCATGAGGGTCTCAAAGGGGAATTCTCCTTACGAGTCGTGAGGATCTCGTAAGTGTAGTTTCTCCCTAGCAATCATGGGGATTCCTAAGTGTGTTGCTCCCTTGTGAGTCATAAGGATCTCACGCAGGTAATTTCTTCTCACAAGGTCGAGGGGACCTTGCAAGTGTCTTTTAACGAGATTGCGCCCTTTCGGGTTTTCATAAACTCACTGGTAATCCCGCTGTTTTTACTCACGGAGTCCTTTCAGGTTTTCATTCGTGCCCATCTCGCTTGTGGACGTACCTTTTTTTACCACGTCAGCCTGAGGATGCCGCGGGTTGGTAGTAGTTTAAGGACGTTTCGGTCATTTGTTCATAGGTCCGAGATTTTTCGGGCAACGTACGATTACGCAGCTAGATTTTCTCGTAAATCTTCGCATTTTTTTTGTCAGAGGTGGATTCCTTGAAGAGAGGTCTGAGGGTGATTTCTTCGTCAGAGTCGCTTCCAAAGGTGATAACTTGCGATCCCTTGGTGTCGACTATGTGATAGTTGCCATCAGCTCTTTTGCGCTCATCTGTCGTTCTTTTCTGTTCCCGACGAGCCTTGCGCTTCACTCGTTGAACGTGTTGTCGGTGGGCAACATATCCCTGCCACCAGTTTTTAAAGGCTATGCACTCCTCGGTAGAGTGTGCAATCCTCTGATGGTATAAGCAGAAGTTATGATGTAAGTCCGCTTCATCAAGATGTATACTGCTAGGAGAATTTCCTCTAAAAGAGGGCAACTTCATTCCTATTGACAGGGCCCTAGCGAATTGTCTCCTTACTTTATACTTGCTTTTGCTGGCAATAGGGATGCTTTGATCCGGTTGGGGTGCCTCGACCTTTTCATTCATTCGTCGGCGTTTGGCTTTTTCAAATATAGCCAGTTCGCTCTCTCGATTGGCTTTGCTTTTCTGACGGGCTTTGTTCAGTAGCAAGTTGATCATCTTGTCAGACGGTTCCAAGGGTTTTGGTTTCGATCCTGCCCCCAGCTTTTTTATGTTTTCCTCTATCGCCGAGTGAGCTTCTTCATTAGTTAACGCCGAAAGAGAGATCATGTGGAAACTTGCCACATAGTCCTCAGATTCTTCTGACGAGTCATCCCCGTCGTTATTGTTGTTATCTCCGCTCTCAAGGATATTGTTGAGAAATTCTTGGAGTGTGACCGGGGTTCGCACCTTCTGGTTATATTCCTCCAGCGCGTCAATATACTTTTGCAGATCCGTGCGCTTGTCATCAAACTGCGCGGGCTTTTTGATCTTCTTCTTTTTCTTCGAAGACTTTGATAGCTGGGCCCGAATGTTTTGTCCACCACCATTATTAACACCCAAGGCGTGGTTTCAGCATCCCCTCGATGATCTCCGACTCCAGCTGGCTTTTCCACCTGATCGCCGGACATACTTGAATATTTTTCAGCATTCTTTTAGCTTTTGCCGAAAGAACGACTTTCCATAGAGCTTCCTCTATAAATGAGCATGATTCCCCCAGCATGTCCACTCTTTTAGGGGTGTGCTGTTGTGGTGGGTTTACCTTCCAGTTTTCGGACAGCGCGAACTTGCCCTGTTGATACTGGTCTTCAACCTAATTTTTGAAGACGTAGCAGTCTTCGATCGGATGGCACAATACTCGGTGGTAGGGGCAGTAATTGGGATCGTTGACATCGTTCGGTTGTAATGGGTGTCTTGGCTCCGGTAGAGTGATGAGCCCGCTGCGCACTGCTAGTTCGAACAGTCTCCTTGTTTTATCCCGGGGAAACGAATAGGGACGTCTCAACTTTTTATCGAGGGATTGCCGCTTGTTGCTTTGGCGAACAACCGGTCTCGGGCCACTCGGATGTTGTTGAGCGTTGGCGACAAAGGTCGCTTTCCCATTGTCCTTTTCATTCCGAGGCTCCGTCTTTGAAGAGGAAGGCTTATGGCCCATCTGCTCCATTTAGGCCAGCTTGTCAATCAAGGCCTGGAAGGTGGTTGGCTTGAAGAATATCATGAATTGGGAGATGGTCGTCTGCGGATTAAGAGTGCCCATGAACATGCCTACCGCAGACGCTTCTTCGATTCGCTGCTCGCACTTCGACCATAGATTCCGCCACCGTATCGCATATTGCACCTATGTTTTGCCTGGCTTTACTCTGGTGTTAATTAATGCGGTGATCGGGGTGCGCTCGCTAGCGTTTGCGAACCTTTGCGTGAACAGTAACTCCATTTTTGCAAATGTCTTAACGGAGTCGTTCGGGATCTCGGAGTACCATTCAAATACTGTCTCCAATAAACTGCCAACAAACTGCCGAAGCAATAGTTTGTCATCCCCTCCAGTGTTGCCACACAAAGCCTTGAATTGAGCAACGTGCTGGTGTGGATTCCCCGTCCCCTTATATACGTGGAATTTGGGGATCGTGTATCCCGGCGGGTACTTTATTTGGTCGTACCAACCCGGATAGGGTCGTCCAGTCTTAACAATTTGCCCAGCCGCTTCATTCGCCTGATGAACTCGTATCTGCTGAGTGATGTAATCATCGAGTATGGCTTTGGAGATGGTCTCCTCCTTGGTTGCTGACAGAGCCGGCAGAGGATTTGATGTCTCTCCTCTATCATCTTCAATTATTACTGGAGGATCTTCGGCTGGAGGGTCCGACTGGATTATCATGCCCACCATATCTTGGAAGGGCCATTTGTTTTATGTTGGCCGCTTATTCCGCGGCCTCTTTATCCTTTCTCTCAAGCATTCTCCGAAGGAATTCAGCATCAGTTTCCTGCTCATGACGCTGATCCGAGGATGTCTCTAGGCTTGTTTTTGGCTCTGTGAGTACGTCCATTTGTGTCAACATTTCTTGGAGCTTCTGTTGTTGCTCCTGAGCCTTTGTTACGGATCTGGTGAGTGGTCGATCGTCCGTAGAGATACGGCTATCCTCTTTCCCGAATGCCATATAGACAGTATGTACCACCATGCCCCCAGGCTTGGGGCTTTTAGATTCAGTGTTCTTATGATGCGTCGCAGGCACCGGGATTTTCTCCAGCTTTCTCCTCTTATGAGCGGTCGAAGTTGAGGGGCTGTTGCAGTGGGCACCCAGGTAGACGACCCCTTCTGTGGTACGACAGAGTGGCCCTTCTCTTGCCGAACCTTTATCTTCTTCGGTCGGCGGGAATAATCTGGATCAATCACCGAGTCTTGGACTTGACGCCAGACCTTATAAATTTTAGAGGACAGCCGCTGAGGGGGCTACTCCAGCTTTGCCTTTGGGGCATTCTCCATAGGTGGAGGAGATCTTTTCAGCACAGCAGTTGGCGAATTCCTGCGTACCCTGTTAAGTAGTTCAAAGCTATTCCTAGTTGGAATAGCAACATCAATTTCCACCGTTGTAGCCGGCGGAGTTAGTCCAGAAGGAGAGCTGCTCCCAGCTTTCCTCACTCGGCGCCAGTGACGACGTCGAGCATGTCTCGCAAACGATATTGGTTCAGTTACGGGGGTGGCATCATCATGTCCCCTTTTTTGGTCAAGTTTCGCTGGTATCAGCCTCTTGAAGACTGAAGTCCGTTGAGTGGGGACGGCCAACCTATCAAAAGCAGACTTTCGCGCAGGAGGAGCAGTTTTGATGACTTCGTTTGGGGCGGGAGCCAAAACAGTCAGTCTTGCAAAGACCGAATCCTTAGCAGGGAAAGCCGCTTTGGCAACTTTAGGAGCAGGAATGGCTATCCTCTTCGGGATAACCCCTTCCGGTATCGCGGGGTTCTTCACAGGCCCATTAGAGCTTCGACCCAATCTGTTAATGACTGAGGCGCTTGGTTTGGGCGACCCGTTGAGAGGGGCCGCAGTAGTGGTAAGCCAAGACCGACTTCTTCTGAGCTTCTTGCAATGGTACTGGGGCGTTGAAGCTCATCGGTGGGAGCATGTTCCTGAAGAATAGCCTAGTGGTGGCTTGGGTCACTTGTTCCACCGGCATTGTGAAAAGGGAGGCCGATTGGGCCCGTCGGTTACTCCTCCAGATGAGGCGGAACGGGAGTTGCAGTTGCAGTTGGAGCAGTTAGAGGCCATTGATGTTCTTTTCTGCACGGGAGCAAAACCAAATCTTAGTACCTCGAACCCAAGGGCAACCATATTAAACCGCGATTTGTTCGCGAACACGACACACGAAATATGGAGTGGAAAGAGGAAAAGGTCCCACCGGGCGTGCCGGAATCTGTTCTCCTTTGAATACAGAGACGGAACCGCGTAGGTTCGTCTTTCCTGAATTTGGGGGTAGATACTAATGTTAGTTGTATGTATGCCCTAGAGGCCAGTATTGTACAGATGATGTATATTATATTGGATGCTTGGACATATATATAGAGATGACTTTCTTGCTCGATATGATAGTATGCTATCTGGTTACTCTTTATCTTAACATGTACACTAGTCTCTTTAAACTGTCTTATAGTTACATGTTGATAAAGCCCTTAGGATGTGTACTTGACTACCTGGACTATGATGCAGATCATACTAGTGGGGACATGGTAGTCCATAAGTACATCCTTCAAGGTCCCTAGTCGTGGGTGTATCGAGACAGGGCATCGATATACCAGAGTAGACTAGCGTATACGCTTCTCGACCCATGAGATGGGCGATGGATGATCCCATATCCATTGGTGTTTGACATCAGAGATGGTGTACGGGTGCTCAGTGGAGACTGGGTACACTGGACAGACTCGCCGAGAACTCCCAGATGGTATTATACCTCACGTCAAATGGCAGTTCTCAAGTGACACTTGTGCAGGTTAGTCTGTAGACCCGAGATCGTCATAGAGTCTTGTGTGATTCCCACTGTGCTTTGATCTCCACCTTACCACGTCCATGAGGGTGTGCAAAACGGTGGTCTTTGGGTACAGTCCCGAGTCACATGGAGGCAATGAGCGATAGGAGGGGTTTCGTCTCTCCCGGTATTGGGGGTTGATGTTGCGCTGTGCTCGATTGGCCGTAACAGGGAAGTCCCTGGCCAGGGCTGATCAGAGATTTGCTGGTAAGTGTTACCAGTAGTTTCTCGACCCGTTACGAGCCTTACATCGGCACGACTTATCGGGTTATTGGGGTCTGACGTTAACCACCCCTAGACTTGATATGCGACGTATCAGACGAAGTGACCGGACTGTACGGTAAGTGTTACCGGTCGGATTCGCAGGAGTGTGAGCGGGCTAGCTCGTCGATCTTCTGATCGCTCAATACCCAGGTGGCCGTTACGTTTAGCAGACCGCTTGCGGCTTGTGGGTGCTTGATATGATCATCATCTGCTACCGGCGTATTGACGAGTCTTTAGAGTCCTATACAGAGGTTTCCTGGCTCAAGCGAAACGAAATAGGAGCGCATATGAGATATGTGCGGGACCGAGAATAATGCGTGTATGTGATACCATATTTGATTCTCACGATTAATGTTTCGATTGGTTGTATGTGATATAACCTAGTTATCGAATCGAAGATCGATTCGATAAGCCGATACATTGAATACTAGTCGGTCATGTGCGACATGACCGGATCATTGAATCAAGTGTTGATTTAATGATTTAATGTATAATTATATATTTGATATATTACTTTACATTAACTAGTATTGGTTCACTTTAAACGGATTTTTCTCACTTGATGCACATTGTATATGTGATATGCTTTTGTGCACATTTTTGTATCATGTTTGATGATACTTGATCATTTGGTTAAATGTGTAGAATTAAACCATGGTTAATTTGATAATTAGGGTTTTACATATTCATTTATTTATTTATTTGTTCATTTATTTATTTGGAAATGATTTAAAGAGAATGGTGGCTTTCTTTTGTCATTAGTTGAAGCTTCATGAAGCCTTGACTTTTGCAACCATTCTTGTCCTCATGCTTAACCCTAACTCTCCAAATGACCATGGTTTATTCTCTACACTTAACCCTAGTTAGATTATGATAAGTATGAATTTTCTTTTCATTTTAAAAAAACTTATCATAAAACTAGCTTCATCTTCTCCTTCTTCTTCAAGATAGAAACCTTGATGCCATCAATGGCAACTTGAGTTCTAGTGAGAGAAATCCAATTCTAAAGTGAACCCACCTCCTATTTCTTCACCCTCTACCTCTTTCCAAGTTGTTTTGGGTGTTTTCTTCACAAGTTTCACAACTTTGTGAAGTCGGAGCTTGAACTTGTGATGCCTCGACGTAGATCGTCTTTGACACGAAGCCGACGACCTAGCTCGCCCGTTTCTCCGATGAAGCCGACGATTGAGTTCGGGATTCATGATGGACAGCGAGAGGACACCCACGTGGAGCTAAGGAAGTGGAGAACCGGATCTACAAAGGTTGTAGCATCTAACTTTTAGTTAAGTAGTTAACTAGATTATCTTTTCGCCTAAACTTCTAGTCAACGATCCGTATTAGGGTTTCTCGGCACCCATAATTTTTGAAATTGGCATGGTTGATGCCTTGTGAGACTTCATTAGAGTGCCTAGGAACCCTACAGTGGTATCAGAGCCTAGCTAGAGCCTTAGGAGAAGTCTAGACGGAGTTTGAAGTCCGAACGAACCCGAAACCCTAAAACCCATGAGCTCTCTGGACTTTTTCTAAAATCTGGGATTTTTCCATATTAAAAATGCTTAAAAAATTCAGCAAAGAATTCTAAGAATTACGGTGCAATTTGTTTCCAATGAACAGTACACTGTGCGGCGGAACCGCGGCAGAAGCATGGCTTCTGCGGCGGTTCCGCGGCTCTGGGGTGACGTCAGCCCTAATTTTTTGCACAGTAATTCCTGATAAATTATGCTGAGTTTTCTGGGAATTTTTAAATTGACTCAAGGGTTGAGTGCTCTGGGGTTGTATTGGGAATCGACGATTCGATCGGATTATCAAACCTTGTCTAAGTGTTTTTCCGGATAACTTTAGAATATGTTAAAAAGTTGGATACGGATATAAATACCCAAGTTTTCCCCTGCCGGAAAAATTCCAAGTGTTGGATTTTTCTGTGGTTTAAAGACGTTCTGAGTAGTGCAAGTAACGCGATGGTCCCTCTAGAAGACAACAAACCTTAACTCGATTATGTGACCGTCTTGAACTACCCTTTGAACCTTCGGGTTTGGGGCAGTACGGCGTGCCACATGTGAGGCGTTGGCTTGACCCTTCTACGGTTGGACCGTTGGTACTGAGGCATGAAGTGAATGTCTTTGAACTTATTTCATGTGTTGATCGGTGTCGGGAAAACTTGGGTGTTCGAATGTTCGATCGGAAAGTTTGATATATTCTATTTATCCGGAATTGGATACAATAATTGGAATTCACAAACAGTTATGAGATAACTGGATGAATGTTATAAATCTAGCGGTTTAGTTTTACTTGATATCGAAAAGAGTTTTCGATAATGGGACTAAAATGCGGGGTTTATAACTGTTAGGCATGTGATGTCTAAGTATTTCATTTGATTAGGCATGTGATGTCTAAAGAGGTTGCGGATTCCAACTGTTGTAGTTTTACACTTTCTTTTCTGTGACCGTAAGTGTAATATGTGATATCGCCGGTTTCGTTGCTATATGTCAACGACAATTAGGATATGCATGTTTATTTACGTTGATGACATGTGATGTTATGTGTTGCTGGATATGTTATATTGGATTGTCGTGTTTGAATAGCCGGGTTTTTTTATGTGAGATGAGTGTTTTTCATTTTCATTCATGTAAAAACTTGTATGTAATATTCTTTTATTTGGGACACTTCCAGGTAGCGGAAGTCGTCACCTTTTGTATATTATTTACTTTTCCGCATTAGGATAGACCCAAGGAGGGGAGCACAAGTAACCGGGTTCTGGGGTCCAGTGGGAGACCAACTCGAGGAGTCGAGTACGGGTCTCCTAACCCTAGAATTGGCAGGGTTGCTTGCCGCTCTCGTAGGGGTCTAGGGGTGTGGGATTGGCTATTCATCACGACCGTGGAATCCGTGTTTTATACTGGCTCGTATTGAAAACACGGACGTCCTAGTATATCCAATATTTCATATGTTTCTTCTGCTGCGATATCTGTGATGTGATCATGTGATGTTCTGTGATGGATACAGTATATAGTATATATGATATTTTATATAGATGTTACTTATGTTTTGCACCCGCACTAGCCCTGCCCTGCTCTGTCGTTAGTTACCTAACCTAACGGTGCACGAGGGGACATCGAGGCGAATGCGGATGGCATAAGTGTACGTCGTATATATCTGTGATGTTTAGGTATTTAAATGATGGGACTTCATTAATGTGAATAATGAAAGAAAAGAATCCTAAGATGTTGTAGAATCAAATTTTAAACAAAACAGGTAGCTACAGTTCTTGCTTTGCATAGCGGTATATATGATATACCCTGCACCTTATTCGATGAGGAAAGGACCGAGATCCCTTCACCGGGAGTGACTCCTTTAGCAATAACTGGCAGATGCTACACACTCGGTTTGGCTTTGATTGCTTTTAAGAGTTTTTTGCTTTGCACAGTGATATATATGATATATCCCGCACCTCATTCGACGAGGAAAGGGCCGACGATCCCTTCACCGGGAGTGACCCCTTTAGCAAAACTAGAAAAGTCTCAAAATCACTCCATTTCAAAACTTCATTTGATTCTACAACGATATCATGTTCATTACGCTCATGGTTTTTATGAAAAACCTGCGTAGCCCTCCGTCATTTCAGATAAGTACTAGTTAGTATTCGTGCTGCGGTAGTTTGGCCTCCGTCAAGGCGCAGTGTACGGTAGCTAACTTGTGCTTATCTGCTAGCATATGATGCGATTGGATTAGGGTATTCGTACGGCGTTGTTTGGCCTCCGTCAAGGGTCGTGCGGGTGGGTTTGATTCAATCAGGAAATGACGGGTTGAACTTGACTAGCGGACTATGGGTTGTTTGGCCTCCGTCAAGGTCATAGGACGCTAGGGGCGAAAACATTATCGGGAATTTCAAGTGTTGAAATTTGCAATGAGATTGCATACCTTCTATGAGATAGTTGGATCCCGATACCCACTGCGAGTAAGAGTTATTCCTGCGAGAGTTTTACACATTGCAATTAGCCGATCAAGTAGGTGTCTAGAAAGGTGTTAACGAGGTTATGCCTCTGGGAAAACGAGGTTTACATTAATTAGGTTCGTGCAAAAGCACGGGGGACCTCCCTCAAAGTACCGACACTGGCCTGGCTGAAAGATTGGCGAACTTGTAGTGTGTAATTAATCCCGGCTAGTCTTTCCTTTTAGGGATTGAAGGAAGATTTGATAAAAAGCAGTGGGAGCCATCCTGATTAGATAAGATAATAACCAATCTGATCTTGCACGAGCATACGCTAAAGTGTTTTCTTCTCTCTCTCTCCAGGTAGCGACCAGTTCATGCCTTAATCAAGATAATAATATGGATGTATTGACCGAACCCGCATGTTATACTGTGCAGGGGAACGTTGAACCCGTTCTATCTTATAAGTGTTATAAGAATGAACAGGAAATAGGAGAATATCTGGATTCTCACACCACCCAAAAGGGGAATATGCATGTTGATGCATCATCTTCGGATGTGTTTGTCATTGAGAACTATTTCTCAGTTCACCCTACGTCCTGGGTATTAGATACCGGATCAGGATCCCACATATGTAAGATGTTACATGGACTACGGAAAGGTAGAGAACTGGGAAAAGGTGATCATTCCGTTCAAGTAGGGAATGGTGCAAATGTTGCAGCCAAAGCAGTTGGCGAATATCACCTAGTATTACCAAGTGGTGATACAATGATTCTGAATGAGTGCTATTATATACCGAACATGATGTGCAACATTATATCAGTTTCTTTATTGAGTAAAGAAGGATATAATTTTGTAGTACAGGATAATGTTATGAACATATTCCTAGATCAAAAGTTGATTGCATCAGGCTCGTTACATAATGGCATATTCATTCTAAATCAAAATACAGTCCTCAATTTACAAAACACACACACGAGGAAGAGTTCTGATCTGAACGAATCCTTCTTGTGGCATTGTAGACTGGGTCACATCAATACGACACGACTAGCTAAGTTGCATAAGGATGGATATTTAAATCCGTTTGAATTTTCATCTTATGACACTTGCCAGTCATGTCTAAAAGGCAAGATGACCAAAACTCCGTTTACGGGACAAGGAGAAAGAGTTATCGAACTCTTGGGACTGATACATAGTGATGTATGCGGTCCCATGCCTACACATGCCAGGGATGGTTCTTTGTACTTCATTACATTCACTGACGATCTCTCTAGATTCGGATATGTGTTCCTGATGAAACACAAATCAGAAGCTTTTGAGAAATTTAGAGAATATAAACAAGAAGTAGAGAACCAAACGGGCAAAAGTATTAAGATCCTTCGATCTGATCGAGGAAGAGAATACTTAAGTAACGAATTCAGAGATTATCTAAAAGAGAATGGGATTCTCTCTCAGCTTACTCCTCCTTATACACCACAGCACAACGGTGTATCGGAGTGGAGAAATCGCACCCTATTAGATATGGTGCGCTCTATGATGAGTACAGCTGAGTTACCTATTTCCTTCTGGGGATATGCACTGGAGACTGCTGCATATCTATTGAATAGAGTTCCAACCAAATCTGTGCCTACCACTCCATATGAGATATGGAATGGTAAGAGACCATGTCTTAATTTTATTCAGATATGGGATTGTCCGGCCTATGTTAAAACACAAAATCCGGACAAACTCGAGGCAAGGTCTGTTCTATGTAAGTTTGTTGGATATCCCAAACATTCGCGAGGGTATATCTTCTACCACTCCGAGGAACAAAAAGTGTTTGTTTCTCGACATGCCACTTTCTTAGAAAAGAGTTTTCTTATGAAACAGACAAGTAGCATTCAGGTAGAACTGGAAGAGGTTCCAGCAATACTAACTAAAACAGAAGACTTGGTAGAACCAGAGGATTCAGTAGAACTCGACGAACCCCAGCCTCTCCGCCGATCTAGTAGGGTTTCTCGTCCACCTGAGAGATACTACGGTTTTCTCATTGACGGTGGAAGCGAGGATTGCATCATGGAGGATGATGACCCAACTAGCTTCGAGCAGGCCATCACGAGTAGGGACTCAGTGAAATGGCTGGATGCTATGCGGTCCGAGATGGAATCCATGTACACCAACAAAGTATGGACTTTGGAAGTTGCTCCTGAAGGGGTAAAACCCATTGGGAGCAAGTGGATCTTCAAGAAGAAACTTGGTGTAGATGGGAAAGTGGAGACTTTCAAAGCTAGACTTGTTGCAAAAGGTTTTCGCCAAAGACCAGGTGTGGACTATGACGAAACCTTTTCTCCAGTGGCTATGCTTAAATCCATCCGGATCATGCTTGCCATCGCTGCATATCATGACTACGAAATCTGGCAAATGGATGTTAAGACCGCCTTTCTAAATGGTGATTTAGAAGAGTGCGTGTACATGACTCAGCCAGAGGGCTTCGTAGACAGTGGGAGCAGCGGGAAGGTGTGCAAGCTGCTTAAATCCATTTATGGATTAAAGCAAGCATCACGGAGTTGGAAAATCTGCTTTGACGTCGTTATCAAAGAGTTTGATTTCGTCAAAAACCCAGATGAACCTTGTATCTACAAGAAGGTAGCAGAGAGTAAGGTTGTCTTCCTCGTATTGTACGTGGACGACATACTCTTGATTGGAAATGATATTCCTATGCTGCAAGCGGTCAAGCTCTTCTTATCACAAAGATTCTCGATGAAAGATCTTGGTGATGCCTCCTGCATATTGGGAATCAGGATCTATAGAGATAGATCCAAACGGATATTGGGATTGTCCCAATCCAGGTACATTGACACCATACTAAAGAGGTTTAGTATGGAAGAATCCAAGCGTGGGAACTTGCCCACGATCTCTGGAGTCACTCTCTCCAAAGAGATGTCTCCCAAGACTGATTTGGAGAGAGCTTGCATGCAAGGGATACCCTATGCTTCGGCTGTAGGCTCTATCATGTATGCGATGCTATGTACCAGACCCGATGTAGCATACTCACTAAGGATAGTGAGCAGGTATCAAGCTGATCCTGGAGAGAGTCACTGGACAGCTGTGAAGAGCATTCTCAAGTACTTACGAAGGACTAAAGAGATGCTCTTGGTGTATGGTAACGGAGAACTCCAAGTGGAGTCCTTTACCGATTCGAGCTTCCAGAGTGATAAGGATGACTCTAAGTCGCAGTCGGGCTTTGTCTTTACCCATTACGGAGGGGCGGTTAGCTGGAAGAGTTCCAAGCAGGAAACTGTGGTAGACTCGACGATGGAGGCTGAATACATCGCTGCCAACGATGCTGCCAAAGAGGCTGTCTGGATCAAGAAGTTCATTACTGAACTTGGAGTGGTTCCATCCATTGAGCATCCAATACCTTTGTATTGCGATAACAATGGAGCGGTGGCTTTGGCCAAGGAACCCAGGCCCCATCAGCGATCCAGGCATATTCTGAGGCGGTATCACCTGATCCGGGAGATAGTTGATCGCCGGGAGATCGAGATCAGGAGGGTTGACACGAAGAACAACACGGCGGATCCACTCACGAAGGCCATTCCCCAGATACAGTTTGAGAGACTCTTCGGGATGCTCGGTATGCGATACTACAGCAGCTGGCCCTAGTGCAAGTGGGAGATCGTTAGTTGTATGTATGCCCTAGAGGCCAGTATTATACAGATGATGTATATTATATTGGATGCTTGGACATATATATAGAGATGACTTTCTTGCTCGATATGATAGTATGCTATCTGGTTACTCTTTATCTTAACATGTACACTAGTCTCTTTAAACTGTCTTATAGTTACATGTTGATAAAGCCCTTAGGATGTGTACTTGACTACCTGGACTATGATGCAGATCATACTAGTGGGGACATGGTAGTCCATAAGTACATCCTTCAAGGTCCCTAGTCGTGGGTGTATCGAGACAGGGCATCGATATACCAGAGTAGACTAGCGTATACGCTTCTCGACCCATGAGATGGGCGATGGATGATCCCATATCCATTGGTGTTTGACATCAGATATGGTGTACGGGTGCTCAGTGGAGACTGGGTACACTGGACGGACTCGCCGAGAACTCCCAGATGGTATTATACCTCACGTCAGATGGCAGTTCTCAGGTGACACTTGTGCAGGTTAGTCTGTAGACCCGAGATCGTCATAGAGTCTTGTGTGATTCCCACTGTGCTTTGATCTCCACCTTACCACGTCCATGAGGGCGTGCAAAACGGTGGTCTTTGGGTACAGTCCCGAGTCATATGGAGGCAATGAGCGATAGGAGGGGTTTCGTCTCTCCCGGTATTGGGGGTTGATGTTGCGCTGTGCTCGATTGGCCGTAACAGGGAAGTCCCTGGCCAGGGCTGATCAGAGATTTGCTGGTAAGTGTTACCAGTAGTTTCTCGACCCGTTACGAGCCTCACATTGGCACGACTTATCGGGTTATTGGGGTCTGACGTTAACCACCCCTAGACTTGATATGCGACATATCAGACGAAGTGACCGGATTGTACGGTAAGTGTTACCGGTCGGATTCGCAGGAGTGTGAGCGGGCTAGCTCGTCGATCTTCTGATCGCTCAATACCCAGGTGGCCGTTACGTTTAGCAGACCGCTTACGGCTTGTGGGTGCTTGATATGATCATCATCTGCTACCGGCGTATTGACGAGTCTTTAGAGTCCTACACAGAGGTTTCCTGGCTCAAGCGAAACGAAATAGGAGCGCATATGAGATATGTGCGGGACCGAGAATAATGCGTGTATGTGATACCGTATTTGATTCTCGCGATTAATGTTTCGATTGGTTGTATGTGATATAACCTAGTTATCGAATCGAAGATCGATTCGATAAGCCGATACATTGAATACTAGTCGGTCATGTGCGACATGACCGGATCATTGAATCAAGTGTTGATTTAATGATTTAATGTATAATTATATATTTGATATATTACTTTACATTAACTAGTATTGGTTCACTTTAAACGGATTTTTCTCACTTGATGCACATTGTATATGTGATATGCTTTTGTGCACATTTTTGTATCATGTTTGATGATACTTGATCATTTGGTTAAATGTATAGAATTAAACCATGGTTAATTTGATAATTAGGGTTTTACATATTCATTCATTCATTTATTTATTTGTTCATTTATTTATTTGGAAATGATTTAAAGAGAATGGTGGCGTTCTTTTGTCATTAGTTGAAGCTTCATGAAGCCTTGACTTTTGCAACCATTCTTGTCCTCATGCTTAACCCTAACTCTCCAAATGACCATGGTTTATTCTCTACACTTAACCCTAGTTAGATTATGATAAGTATGAATTTTCTTTTCATTTTAAAAAAACTTATCATAAAACTAGCTTCATCTTCTCCTTCTTCTTCAAGATAGAAACCTTGATGCCATCAATTGAAACTTGAGTTCTAGTGAGAGAAATCCAATTCTAAAATGAACCCACCTCCTATTTCTTCACCCTCTACCTCTTGCCAAGTTGTTTTGGGTGTTTTCTTCACAAGTTTCACAACTTTGTGAAGTCGGAGCTTGAACTTGTGATGCCTCGACGTAGATCGTCTTTGACACGAAGCCGACGACCTAGCTCGCCCGTTTCTCCGATGAAGCCGAAGATTGAGTTCGGGATTCATGATGGACAGCGAGAGGACACCCACGTGGAGCTAAGGAAGTGGAGAACCAGATCTACAAAGGTTGTAGCATCTAACTTTTAGTTAAGTAGTTAACTTGATTATCTTTTCGCCTAAACTTCTAGTCAACGATCCGTATTAGGGTTTCTCGGCACCCATAATTTTTGAAATTGGCATGGTTGATGCCTTGTGAGACTTCATTAGAGTGCCTAGGAACCCTACAACTAATTGGTGCTATCCGTCCACCTCTCCGAAGATGCCAAGTTGATTTACGACACCATGTATCGGAGGTTTAAACGGATGCGGCCGATGTAGCAGACTTCGTAAGATTCCCCCTCGTGGAAGGGTTTTTGATTGTGGGGACGCTCTTCCCTGCAGGCGCAAGCCCCTGCAGTTAATTACGCTACCGCATCGCGGTAACCACTTTCTCCTTCTCCAGATGGTCACTTCGTGTCGTGTGTGTTTGTTTTGTTTTTGGTTGCCCGTGGATTGTATACTGAGACTAATTTATGTTGTCACCCGTAGGGCATGGATTATTCCAAATCCGTATTTTCTTGGATTTGGGTTTGGGGTTGGGTTTAAGGATACGTTAGTCTCATTTGAGACTAAGATCAACTTAAATGTATGTTAAGGATACGTTAATCTAATTTCAGACTAAGATGAACTTAACAGGATCGTTTAGATCCAACAAAAGAGCATTCGGGCTCTATTGTTTAGTTTAGGGACATTGCGGTCGATTACCAGTTTAAGGACATGGTGGTCCAGTTTAAAGACATCGTAGTCTGTAAAGGTTAAGGACATCATAGTCCATGGGCTTAAGGACCCCACAGTCTGAGGTTAAGGGCATCATAGTCCATGGGCTTAAGGACCCCACAGTCCGCAGTTTAAAGACGTCATAGTCTATAAAGTTTAAGGACATCATAGTCCATGAGTTTAAGGACCCCACAGTCCATAGAATGATTGGTTATCGGGACCCGTTACCTCTCTGAAGACGTTGAAGGATTACAACGACAAATATTAAAGGAGTGAAGAGATGTACCCTTGAACCAAAGTTGATTCGGAAATCTGTAGTCCAATTTGGGACTAAGATTAATTAGATTATGAGTGCATGGACTCAGTTAAATCTTAATTGAGGACTTATGGCCAACTTGGGCTAATTCCAATTGGGTTTAAAATGTTGGACCTTTGTTTGGACTGTTGAACATTTGTTTGGGCTCAACTCCCCATTATTTAGCAATGCTAAACATGGGTCTGGGTTCTGACCATATTTTTTCTTTTATTGAGTGCTGAGCACTCATATGTTATATGAGATGATGAATCTTGGAAAATAAGAATGTATTTAAGGCTCAGTCAAAAACGGGAGTCTTTCTTCTGGAAGACTTAACCAATTTGGGCTAAGACTATTTGAAAATAGTGTTAAACACTAACATATATCTGGTGGTCACGTGTTCCCACGTGATGTATTTAAAATAGTGTTAAACACTCGAAAAATGAGGCGCTCAAAAATAGTGTTAAACACTAAAAGTGGAACGCTCATATGGGATCATGTGAGGCGCCTGAGAATTGGGCTAAACTTTCTTTATTTTATTCTCAGAATTTGCAGGTAAGTGTTAAACACTTAATTTCCATGATTATCATGTGCGGACACGTGATGGTACCCACAGTCTGTTCTGCTCTTCTTATTTTGAAGAGTTTGTTCAAGGGTCACGTAGGAGCACGTGAGGCATCCTTCAGGTGGGCATTGCCCTTGGGCAGAATCTTCTTTTGTTCGATAATTGCTAGGGGTTACGTGGGAACACGTGAGACGCCCAAAATATGTCCCGACTTGGCCTTTTTCTCTTTATCTTGAGGAATTTATCCAAGGGTCACGTGGGAGCACGTGACATTCTATTCTGTCCATTGAGGGGGAGGGTCACGTGTTTCCACGTGATCAGGTTGGGTACTGACTTCTTTTACGTGCATGAAAAGTCTAAGACCCTTGTTTAAGAATTAAATTCTTTTATAGGGTTGAAGCCTAATTTATTTAGAGGAATTAAATTCCTATGTATTTGGAAGAATTAAATTCTTTAAACCCAACTCTCCCTTTAAGTTTTGGATCTGCATGGCAGAATCTCCCCGATGAGAATTAAATTCTCAACTTATGGGGAGATCTGCTTCTGCAGATCTTCAACCATGAAGAAGATCTAAGTTCTTGTATTAAGGGTTAAACCCTATTTTTGTTGGAGGAATTAAATTCCTATGTGATTTTTTGGGAGAATAAAATTCTCTGAACTTAGGTCCTCCCTTAGGTTTTAGATCTGCATGACAGAATCTCCCCGATGAGAATTAAATTCTCAACTTATGGGG
This sequence comes from Agapanthus africanus, assembly GCA_030015575.1. NCBI lineage: Eukaryota > Viridiplantae > Streptophyta > Magnoliopsida > Asparagales > Amaryllidaceae > Agapanthus > Agapanthus africanus. Next base: position 503,081,456 of record CM057345.1, read on the forward strand.
AGATCTGCTTCTGCAGATCTTTAACCAGAGAAAGAACTAAGTTCTTATTTAGAAGAGTTAAACTTTTAGTTTGAGAATTAAATTCTCATTTTTTGTTTTTTGGAGCTTATGATCTCTTTCCCTTTCTCACCTAGGGTTTCTTTCTCTTCTGAGGAAATCTTCTTTTCTCTCTGGAGAATTAAATTCTCTTCTTTTTTTTCCTGTTGTTGTATCTCCCTTTTTTTTCTTCTCTTCTTAGCTTCTATTTATAGGAGAAAGAAAAGAATCAGTTTGTTTAGCCAATCATTCATTGAAAGATTTTGGTTGATTTTGTAACCAACAAGATCTTTTAGATCACTCAGTGAATTTTATTCACCATTGGATTTTTAATCCAAAAGATATTTTTTCTGTTATTCTTGGCAAATTTTAGAGAAATATCTCCCTATTATAGAATCTTTCTATAAATTGGTGATTTTTAATCACCATTGGATTTTTAATCCAACGGTGCTCCACTTTACAGAGCGCAATCTTTTTGTTTGGAAAGATCTAGGGAAATATTAGGGTTTCTGATTTCCTTTGATTAGAATTTAATTCTATTAGTTCAGAAGGTTTAAGGGCCTATCACGTATTAGCACGTGACCCCACTGATTGACCATTTAATTCGAATTTAATTCTATTAGTTCAGAGATATTTAGGAACCCGTCACGTGTTAGCACGTGATCCCCTGTCACGTGTGGGCACGCGATACCCCGTTTAGGGTTTTCTTTCCTTTATCTCAGAGAGTTTTTAAGACCTTATCACGTGGTGGCACGTGACCCACTGATTAAGCATTTAACCAGAATTTAATTCTGTTATTTTAAAGAACTCAGGAATGATCACGTGTCAGCACGTGAACCTTGGTCACGTGTGGGCACGTGATGCCCCATTGGGATTTTTCCTTATTGTTTTTTTATTCATTTAGTTCTTTTCAGTGGGTTTAAAGGTCTATCACGTGCGGGCATGTGACCTCATTTGTTAGGATTCAATTTTTATCATTTCAGAGCCTTTAGGAAGTCATCACGTGTCGGCACGTGACCCTCGATCATGTGTGCGCACGTGATGCCCCATTGGGGTTTTTCTTTGTATTTTATGAGGGAACATGGTTCAACTCTTATGGAGAAGTTTATGGGGATGGAATGGATCCCAAAATTGGATTTGGGATAATCTTAGATGGTAATTCATTCAAGAAAGTCGACTGAGGGTTCGAGCCTAGTGAAGAACGGAGAATAGGCTCAGAAGAAGATGGTGGATTAGACGAAATAGGAGTAGAAGTAGTAGCTGGGGTATCATCGACGTCATCAAATTGTTCACCAATATGGTTGTTCAGCACTCTTCCCGATCTCAACGTGGTTATGGCACTCATGTTATGATTTTGTTGGTTAAGAACGATGTTAGCGCTTTGTGAGTGGCCGAGATTTGGTAGAGCTTGAGATGGAAGTTTCTCTCTCTCTCTCTCTCTCACCCATCGCAGCATTTAACTGTGCAATTTGTGCTTCGATCGATTTTATGCTTTCACCATAGGAAGCAGTGTGTTGCATTAGCGTTTGGATAGAATATGTTAAATTAGCTATCATTTGTGTTGATTGTTTAATAAATGTTTCTAAGCTTCTTTTGAGTGCAGAGATTTTATCGGTACCGGTCGTTGGAATATTAGTCTGTGGTTGGAAAGAATTATTATAAGGGACAAAGTCATTAGCCGGATTTTAGAAAGATTGTGATTGAAAGGGCTGCTGAATTTGTTGTGGTGGCTGTTTTTGTTATGGGGGAAGCCTTTGATAGTTATTTTGTCTTGGGAACTGATTTTGAGATTGGTGTTGGTTCCAAGCGAAATTAGGATGATTCCTCCATCCCTGATTATATATGGATGAATAAGGATCGTTTCTAGGTTGTTGCTGAAAAGCAGCATTGGTTTGTTCATGACCTTGCGACGGAGAATTCAAAGGACATTCTTTCGTTAAATGTGATGAGTCAAAATAGCAACCACACACGGTTTTAGGGAGTGTAACTTGTTTTAGGGAGGCTAAAGAGAATTTGCTTTCCATTCGAGTTTCTTTTGCATCGCAGCCATTTCGGCTTTCATTGCGATGGAAGTATCGAGCTGATGGATACCTGCCCTAGATGAAGTTGTTGGTCTGGTGCTCTCCCACTGTAATGTCTGTTCGGCGAGATCTTCCAGAAATTTCCTTGCTTCTCCGTCGTCTTTTGACATGAAATGACATTGACAAATGGTTGCTAGCATTTATTTTGTAGCTGGATTAATACCCTCATAAATAATTCGGCAAAGTTGCTATCTATCGATTCCGTGATGAGGGTATTGGACAAGAAGATTATTAAACCGTTCAAAGCATTTCCAAAAGGTTCGTTGGAAAGTTGGGCAAACTGGTTAATCTCGCTTTGAATACGGGCGGTCTTGTGATGAGGATAAAATTTCTTAAGAAACGCTTTAATGAATTCATCCCATTTAGCGATAGATGTGCGGCGGTACTATAAAGCCACTTTTCTGCGAGATCGCACAAGGTAAAAGGGAGAAGACGTAATCGCAGAGCATCTCCTGAAAATTGGGTGGTGCTCATCATTGCACATACCTTTTCGAATTTGGTTATAAAAATGTATGCATCTTCAAATTCAAACCCGTGAAATTTGGGCAACAAGTTGATGAAGTGGGGTTTAATTTCGAAATTATCCCCATTGGCTGCTGGAAGAGACAGACACGTAGGAAGGGGTCCGCGTACGGGATAGCATCGGTCTTGAAGAGTGATACATGGTGGATTCTGAATTTGCGCACCTACGGGTGATGGTAAGGTGGTGTTGTTAAAACCCGATGGAGATCTGTCCATCTCGGGAGATATGGTTGGTGGAGGAGAAATAGAAGATGAAGAAGTATCGACTTCGGAGTCGACAGCAAAAACGCGGACTAGACGGGTACTAGAATCCCGTGTCCAGCTGATCATGCACTAAGCGTGTTTAGTGCACGTGGCAGCGTGTGATATGTGTGAGAACGATTTTAAGAAAGCTTGTTTTGAAAAAAAATGTTGGATGTGAGGCTTGACCCAACCAATCACAAAATGCACAATCAATCGCTAGAGTTAGGGTCACCTAGGTCAAGTCATTAGACCGCTCCTACACTTCCAAAGGACAAGACGCAGGATCAATCCTCTACCACCTCCTTATCAATCTTGCAGCCAGGTAAGTGCCAGGTAAGTGGGAGGTATCCGCTATATGAATCACCGAAATAGTGGGCCTAATTAAGTAACTACTTTCCTTAGCCACACTTGCCTAGACACCATAAGAGAAATGCGGATAAGCAATACATTACCCACGACTCTCCTTTGTCCTTATTGAGCGTGAATGTTCTTAGGGGCTTGGTCTAGAATTTTTTATTAATGTAGGGTGATAGTATGCTCGTTTGTGATTTGTGGGGCCTAGGAAAGGTGATGAAATCCCTACTTAATCTGAATTTGGGTTTATTGCCCCTTAAAGTCTGGTTTAGATATGCAAAACAAACCGAAATCAAAACACGCAAAAAGATTTTTTTTGCGGCGCTGTTTGCAAAGAATCCTGCAACTAAAATCAGATTATTGGAGGTTTAGAGGAGAGAGGAAAAAGATAGAAGAATACCAGAGAAGTTTGGGGGCCCCACTCTTCAATAAGGCTACGGTTCTGCCGCCGAATGCACACTTTGGCCGCGGTACCGCCACTGTGTGATGTGGTCTTCTGCTAAAATTTCTTCAAAACACCCATATACTCCTCTGGTCAAAGTTTAAAGTCTGTGAATCTATGTTGTCTTGCTCCAATTACTTCAGATGTTCTTGCAAAACCCGCACAATAATCGTTAAAAACTTAAGATGCGGTTTTGGTTCTCTTTTATTTTTTTATTTTTTATGTTCGTTGTTTTTATATTAGTAATCAACCCGAATAACAAGAAAAATAATTATGACCGTTTCCCCGGCAACGGTGCCATTTGATTGTTTTGGGATAAGGTGTGTATGTGTTTTGTAAATAACCACAATCAAGACGGTGTCGCAAATAACTAGCCGCGATGAGTACGGGTCGTCCGCAGGGAAACATGAATTCTTTTCTTACTTTAGACGAGTTGATAAAAGAGAGGACTGATTGTTGTCATTTTATTTTAAGCCGGATAGAAAATTTATAATAGAAAGGCTTGTATGGTTTATAGGACTTAGTAGTTAATGGATGAAGGTTTAGAAATGACTCTTTTTATGTTTTAATAGTTTAAAATTTAGAGAGATAGCGATGACTGTGAATTAGGGTTCTTGGTGGGAATTAGGATTTCTCACTACTGACTCTTGTCCTTCCATTGATATCTATTAATCTCAAGCCCCGAACAAATAAGTATTAACTAATTTCAAATTGTGGTCGTGACTATCATTAATTGACAGCGCGCCCGAGAAGAGGGTTAACATTTATTTTGCTAAGGTTTATAAATATTAAAATATCAAAAGATGTTAAAGATAGTTCTTCCATTATTCTACTATATCCTATAAACCCTAGCAAGTAAGAAATTACTCGCTCATGGTTAGTAGCGATTTATAAGAAAGGTTGAAGATGAATGAAATCATAATTAAAAGTGCAGAGAAGTAATGCGTAAAATTAATGCGGAAAACTAACGCGTAAAGTAAATGCAAAAAAAGTAAAAACAAAAACTACCTTTATTAATCAACTATTGCATTACAACTTTTTCTCCTTAGAAAGTATATTATAAGAACCCTAGTTTTGCCCATAGATCTCTCTCTTTATGGAGGTAGATGAATAGATGATTAGATGGTATCTTTGGATTCATTTTTAAATGCACAGCTCTCGGTCCTTTATATAGTCTCTAAAACTAGAAACCCTAAATGCCATATGGGAGTAGATATGGTTACGATCATGCCCCCAAAATCCCATATCCAACGGCCACTAAAGGACTGCGGTTCCGTCGCCTAAGCCCATGATTAACCGCGGATCCGCTGCCTTCTGGTGGGGTTGGAACTTGGGATTTTTTCTGGCTTTTCTTCTTGATATTTGGAGATCCTCTTAATATATAGATTCTGAAAATATTGCTCTTAATTTCTGCCGTTGCTAGATTTCTCGATTTGCTTATAAAATTTTGCAGATTTGGTTTCGATATCCTGATTTGAGTTGGATCTCCTACTTAGATTTCAGACCTGAACTAATACCTGCACAATATCTCAAATCAAATTGTTAGTAGCATTTGGTATTTTTGAGATATTATTCCAACCATTTTTATGATATAATATCTTAAGAATATTGATTCGGAATATTTGATATGATATGCATATTTTAATTACTAATATTTCATTTAAATATTATATGCATATATTTTTCCTAATTATATTAATTATAAATGAAGAAATATATGCTGATAAACTTTTACAAATAAACTGTCACGATCCGAAGGTAAGGAACGTGTCTGGCACATAAATTACGAAACGTCTCAAGGCGTACGTAAGCTAAGTAAGCCAAAGCCCAGAAATCTAAACCAATAGGCTAACCCTAATTAATAATCCAACCATCTATCACAAGTCCTGAATTCTCGACTCCAGCTTAGCCATCCGCCTTGGAAAAGGCAGACCAATCTGTCCCTGAGGGGTAGGCGTACCACCCTGATCGGTCCTTGTCTCAAATGAGACTACTCTAATCTCATCCTTGGTGGCAGCCCTCTAGCCTTCGTAGTCTCCGGCGGCATAGTGGCTGGAACAAGAAACAAGATTGATAGGAACATTGCGATCGAATCAAAAGATTTCCGGAATCATGGAAAGAAATACAAGCAAGTATATATCCTATGGTCACTTAGGCGGAGTACCGTATCGTAAGTATGCCGCGGAACATACACATGCCACGTCACTCTGCTTAAGTCACCTACTCCATCTATCAAGGGTCATCCTACACTCAGAAAGGGAAAACCTATCGCTCTGATACCAACTTTGTCATGACCCGAAAGTACGGAACGTGTCTGGCACTTAAATTATGAAGCGTCTCAAGGCGTACGTAATCTAAGTAAGCCAAATCCCAGAAATCTAAAACATTTAAAGAAATAGAGTGAAGAAAAACTTAACTTAAAAGGATAATTTTTGTAAAATAAAGTCACCTTAAAACATTTTAATGCATCAAATTTCCCGAAAATTTTGGCAGAGTCTCCTTTGTAAATACTGGCCCTTAAACGGGTACAACACATGAAAATACATTTAAATAATGAATAAAGACATCCCCAAGCGGGAGCTATCTCTTCCCCAAAGGCAGAATCGTAACCCGAAGCAATATGTATATAATAAAGTGCGAATTAAGCATATAAAAGCACGTAAATAAGAAGAACATCACGTCGGCTCAAGTGAGTATCGACACTAAAAACCACAAACACCAGTCTCACGAGTCTCACCGTCTAGTCCAAGATACAAGGGTAAATAAGATAGATGGAGTGTACTAGATACAAATGATACACAAAGTAGGAATAAAATATCCTCGCAACCCACCTATGAGCAAGCTGCAAATCAAGCAAATGAAGCCAAAAAGAAGAAGTACGCCCGCCTCTATTGCGTTGACGGGTCAAACCTGCAAGATACTGTGGCACAACGGGGGTGAGTTTCCAACTCGCTAGTAGTAAGCAACATTTAATAAGGCTATCGTAAGCATGCACGCAATGCGTCACAGTCTACATATATCAATACAATGCGACGCACTCGTATGGATGCAATATGAATGCATAATCAAACACAAAACTTGAACATGTCTGATATGAGGAAATCTTTATTCTTATCTTAGAAAAACCTCTGTGCAATAAACCGAAATATCATTAATGGAATCAACAGAAAATCCGTATCAAGTATCGACACAATATATGTATATCTAAATTCTTATTCTTATCTCAATGTCTAATCTTTATTCTTTATTCTTATTCTTATTCTTATCTCAGTGTCTTTATTCTTATCCGTGTCAAGTATCGACCGAAATATGAATGCATAATCTTTATTCTTATTTTTATCTCAATGTCTCAATATCTCGATATCTCAATGTTTCTATATCTCAATATCTCTGGCTCCGTCGGTCCGGATCGGCCCATCTCATAAAATCTCACGACTATGGTCGGTATCCTTCGGATATACGCTGTGCTAATAATAACCGGTAAGTAGTGCTCCCCTGCCGGGCTCATCATCATCCCCATGAAAACACTCTCGTCCTGGGGTACCATACCGGGTCCACCATGTACCTGCAGACGGTGAATCCCCCTCCTCGAATCGGGTATATGATACAGCTTAAGAACTGAGAAAACACATGGTGGACGCCACATACGTCATATCATGAGAAAACCGCAAATTTCTATTTATTTAAAAATGATAATAGGTTTATAAAATTCTTTCGGCTTTCTCCAAAATCCAGAAATCTCATAAATACTGAAATTCTCGAGAAGATAACAATATATAAACATGCCGGTGATAATAGATGTTTATGATACGATAGTATATACCATACGAAGTATAGCTAGAAGCTATGCATGAATCATGATGCAAATTAGGTATGTATACCTACGTATCTCTCCTGACGAAATGAATATAAAAGTACAAGTCTACAGATCATATATGATGCAAATGTTTTAGATACTTGATTTAAGCAAATTATATAGTGTTTGTGGCATAGCAATTACCAATAGCGTGTGTGCTCGCATGAATAGTGCACGTGCGGTATAAACCAATGGTAATGGTGCAAGTGTCCTAGGTAGTGACATGATATGGAAAAAAATGCGATGCATGATATGAATGATTTGAAGCTACGCATATAGATACAAGAACTAATAATAATCCTAACTATCGGGCTACGCATAAAGATGCAAGAACTATTAATAATCCTAGCTATCGGGCGTCTTGCGCCATCCAGACGACCCCCCATAGATGTGTACATCTACTCACCGGGACGCCTCGGCTAATCTGATTCGATCTCAGCCTTGTCTTTCCGCGCCACGTCCGACGCCTTTGCACCCGATCCTAGAATCGCACACAAGTAAATAAGAGGATAGATATATGAATAGTCGCGGACACAAACGTCAACCACGCACACTAACTAGACGCGCACACACTTGGTGTACAAAATGCGCTCGCGACAACGCCACAAACCACAACTAGGGTCGCTTTACGTGACAACTACCAAACCTAGAACCCAATCGTACCAATCGCGCACTCACAACACACTAGATATTTTAGGAAATAGGTAGTAAATCATCAAAACCTCAAATTTAATTAAAATCGATTTATTCCAAAACCTAGTAAGCAACAATTAACCGTTTTAGTACAAATCTAGACGTGTTAGCAATTCTAGTGGCCACAATGTTCACTTAATAACATAATTAAGCCACACAAATCTTTACTAAATTTTAATCTCACCTATTCACGCACTAATCATAAAATTAGTTTGCAAAAATATTTAATTGTGACAAATTAAAAGTAATAATTAGCAAGATAACAACTAGTTTAGATTTTGCATGTCGTAAAATATTAAACTGCACATTGCAACCATGATCAAGTGATAAAAACTCTAACTTTAATTCAAATTCTTCTCTTTAGAATTCTAACTTTCAATTAAAACCAAATTTAAACCTAATTAAGTTAGATTAAAGTAATTAACCAACAATTAAACCATAGGGTTAAGATTTATACCTCTAAAATTTGAGATCAAACCTGCAAACTTAGCCTCCCAAAATGCCATCTTGCTCCTAGATCCAAGCTAGTTTAGGCCAAGGAATAATGGGTAAGGATTTAACTATAAATTAGTGAGAATTTGTATGGATTTTTGAGGCAAAATGGAGGAATTTTTGAGGTGAAGAATGTGAAGATTTTGGAGAAGGGAGGGGCAGCCAGAAAAAAACGAGGGGAGAGGGAGTGAGGTGTGTGTGTGTGTAGAAACACCCCCCCATCAAAACATATATTAACTTATTTCTTATTTAATTAATTTTTTATTTTATTTTCTACTTTACTTTATCATAGAATTCTCTAGAATTATGGAGACACAATTAAGAAAGCATGAGTATGTTACAAACTTGATTCTAAGTTGTCATGGTTCACTAAGGTATAATTAACACATTCCAATTTGTAATTTACACTAATTAAATGTATAAGTGAAAACTTAAAATAATATTTAATATAATTAATTAAGAAAAATATTTAATTAAACTAGTAATTATAAGTGACCAATTAAATACCAAATACTAGCAATTACATAGTTAAAATAGGTGTATTTAAGTCTATGTAGAAAAATAATTATATCTTGGTTTTTATGGAAAACACGTATTATTTCACCGATTATCGGAAAATTCGCCTAAACGATTTTTAAAACGTTACAATATTCCCCCTTAAAGAAATTCGGTCCCCGGATTTAAAATCTAACTATACGTACCCTCGAAGAGATGGGGAAATTTCTTTCTCATCTCGCCCTCGGCTTCCCACGTGTCCTTTTCGTTGTTCGTCCACGCTAAAGAACCTTTACGGATGGTAGACCTCGAACCTCAGTTTCTTCATGTGCCGATATATAATGACTATCGGCTGCTCGGTGAAAGAAAGATTGCACTCCAGCTGAATTGTCTGGTGCAGAATCATATGAGAGGGGTCATGAAGATACTTGCGAAGTATCGATACATGAAACATGGGGTGAACATCTGGAAAGCTGGGTGGAAAAGCCAAACAATACGCAACTGTACTGATACGCTCGACAATCTCAAAAGAACCCACATATCTGGAACTAAGCCTTCCTTTTTCTTTTCCGAATCTCAACATGCCCTTCATCGGAGAAATCTTCAAGAAAACATGACCTAGAATGACGAACTCAAGTCTGCGACGGCGTTTATCAGTATAAGATTTCTGCTTGCACTGGGCCGCTCTCATCTTATTTTGAATTAACTGAATCTTTTCGGTCGTCTCCTGTACAATCTGTGGTCCCAAAATACTATTCTCACTGAGCTCTGTCCAACAAACGGGCGATCGACATCACTTCCTATAAAACGTTTCAAAGGGTGCCATCTGAATCGTCTCCTAGAAGCTGTTATTGTAGGAAAACCTTATCAAGGGCAAATGAAGATCTCAACTGCTACGAAATCTAAAACGCAAGCTCGGAGCATGTCCTCATGAATCTGAATAGTCCGTTCTGATTGACCGTCGGTCTGCGGATAGAAAACTGCAGTGAACTCAATTGGTGCCCAAATCTCCTGAAGTTTTTACAGTAGTCGGCTGGTGAACTGGGTGCCTCTGTCGGACACAATACAAGTCGGAACTCCATGTAGTCGCACCATCTCATCAACATATATCTGAGCATACTGATCGAATCCGAAAATGGTCCTTACTGGCAGAAGTGAGCTGCTTCCGTCAATCTATCTACGATCACTCAAATAGAGTCATACTCTCGACTGGTCCTAGGTAGATCCACAATAAATTCCATAAAGATCTGCTCCTGTTTCCACTCCAGAATGGGAAAAGGTTGTAACTCTCCTGCTGACCCCTGATGCTTGGCCCTGACTTGCTGACTAGTCAGCATCCCGAAACAAAATCTGTGACATCCATCTTTATCCCTTCACACCAGTAGACTTCTCTCAAATCATAATACATCTTGGTGGAAACCGGATGAACAATATATGTCGAATGGTATGCCTCCTCTAAAATCTCGCGTCTCAGTCCCTTGGAATCTAGTATACACATTTGAGTCCTAAACCGTCGTACTCCCTGATCATCAATCACGAACTCTGAATCTCTGCCCCGTCGAACTTATTCCATGATCTTTGACAAACGAACGTCATCGGACTGTTCCTCACGAATACGATCAAATAACTGTGGATGTACACGGATACGGGAAAGTTGTCACCCGGTCGACGTAAACTCGCACTGTATTCGGCCGTCACAAAGAATCTGCTAATCTGTCGTCGGCTGTCTCTGAACTGTGCTTAAACAAGAAAAGCTACCTCCGGGCCTCCGACTCAAAGAATCTGCACAACATTCGCCTTGCCCGGATGATTAAGAATCTCGCAGTCATAGTCTTTCACTAGCTCTATCCAATGGCGCTGTTTAAATTTCAAATCTCTCTGCTGAAAGATATACTTTAAGCTTCTTTTGGTCCGTAAATATCTAGCACGACTCGTTGTATAAGTAGTGTCTCCAAATCATAAGTGTGAAAATCACCGCAGCTATCTCTAAGTCATGCGTGGAATAGTTCTGCTCGCGCTTCTTCAATTGCCGAGAAGCATTGCAATAACCAACAAAACCTCCTGATCCTGAAGGCAAAAATAATATTAGCGCCGTAGTCAAACGAGTCTTTAACTGCTGAAAGCTCTGCTCGCATGCCTCGGTTTAAAGAAAAAGGAACTCTCTTTCGGATCAACCCGGTCAACGTTACAGCTGTATGAGAAAAATTCTGTACGAAATGTCGATAGTATCCGGTCAAACCTAAAATGTTGCGAACCTCCATCTCTGATACAGGTCTGGGCCAGTGCTGAATGATCTCGATCTTCTTCGATTCCATACGTACCATCTCTCGTAACTACGTGGCCCAAGCAGTCAACACCATCCAACCAGAAAACACACTTGGATAATTTAGCAAATAGCTCGCGCTCCCTCAAGGTCTGCAACAAAATCCTCAATTACTGTCCAGGCTCCACTCGGCTCCAAAAGTATACTAGGATGTCCTCAATGAACACGATGACAGACTGATCAAGAAACGGCTTGAATATGCGGTTCATCAAGTCCCTAAACGCGCTGGGGCATTGGGGAGCCCGAACGACATCACAAAGAACCCATAATACCCGTAACGTGTACGAAAAGCAGTCTTCGAAATATCATCCTTCCGAACCCGCAACTGGTGATAACCCAACCGCAAGTCAATCTTCGAGCAATGTCCCGCACCCTGGAGCTGATCAAACAAACCGTCATTGCGAGGTAGGGGATAGCTATTCCGTACAGTAACCCGATTCAATTGACGATAATCGATGCACAACACAAACTGCCGTCTTTCCTCTTGACGAACAGGACAGGAGCTCCCCAAGGTGACGCACTCGGACGAACAAGCCCTTTATCCAACAAATCTTGCAACCGATCCTTCAATTTTTTAAGCTCCGTCGGGTCCATCTGATTTGGCGGTATAGAAAAAAAAGCTCCGTGCCGAGAATCAAGTCAAAGTAGAACACAACATCGCGCTCTGGTGACAAACCAAGCTACTTGTCAGGAAAGACATATTGAAATTCCTTCACAATCGGGACCTGGTCTAACGGGACCTTTGCGATTTTAACATCACAAACATACGCCAAGAATTCCCGACATCCTTTTCTCAAAAGCTGACTAGCGCGAAGAGAAGAAATCAAACTGGGAAGGGTGGCGCTATAGTCTCCCCGAAAAACAAGAACTGGCTTACCCGGAAAACTAAATCTGACTGCCTTCTCACGGCAGTCCACAGATGCAAAACGCGTGACTAACCAATCCATGCCAGAAGAATTTCGAAGTCCAATAAATAGAGAAGAATCAAATTGACAGAATAATCCCTATCTCCGATACGAACAAACAAACATGAACGAAATCATTTCGAGCGACAAAAGATTAGCCTACGGAAGAAATCATAACAAGCGGCTGATTTAGTAAGGACTACTATCGGCTAAACTTCGATACAAAATATGTGGATACCATTTCAAACGACACCAGAAAGAAATACGCATCGGAAGAAAATACCGAACGAATACCTGTCACAACGGCGTCTATTTAACCGCCTCTGAGCCGGCATACTGGTATGAATCTGCTTCGGTCCAGAAATAACTGAAGTCTCAGAAATGCGCTCTTACAACCGTAAGGTTGCATCCATAGCAGCGACGTAAGTGTAAGGCTGGGTGCTGATAACAAGAAATAACTGCATGTCCAATCTCGACACAAATCTCTTTATCTGTTTCTCTTCAGTGTCCACCAGGTAAGGAGCATATCGAACCACTAAGTAAACTGAATGTCGTACTCGGACACCGTCATCCCTGAAGTCTTACGCAAAGGCTCGAAACTACGAGCTCGGGCATTTCGAACGCTCTCCGAAAGGAAACGAGCAAGAAATACAGCTGTGAACTTATCCCAAGTCATAGGAGGTAGACCTGCAGCTCAGCCTCTCTCAACTGACTCACACCACGTCTGAGCCAGACCCTCTAGACAAAAACTCGCAAGCTAAACCCATATCTCGTCAGAACATCTCTACGTACGACAAATCCTAGCCATCCTGTCAAGGAATGTCTGTGGATCCTCCGCTGCATCTGTGCCTGTAAAAACTAGAGGCTTTAGCCTCATAAACTCCTGCAAGGATATAGAAATAATCTCGGTAACAACAGAAACAGCTGCCTGTGCAGCAGGTACAATCACAGTCCTTGAAATAGGAGGGACATCATCGGCTCTCGGAGCTCGGCTAACCACAACTAATAATCCAACCATTTGTCACAAGTCCTGAATGCTCGACTGCAGACTAGCCATCCGCCCTGGAAAAGGCGGACCGATCTGTCCCTGAGGGGTAGGCGTACTGCTCTAATCGATCCTCGTCTCAAATGAGACTACTCTAATCTCATCCTTGGCGGCAGCCCTCTGACCCTCGTAGTCTCCGGCGGCATAGTGGCTGGAACAAGAAACATGATTGATAGGAATATTGTGATCGAATCAAAGGATTTCCGAAAACAAGGAAGGAAATACAAGCAAATATATATCCTAAGGTCACTTAGGCGGAGTACTGTATCGTAAGTATGCCGCGGAACATATACACGCGATGTCACCCTGCTTAAGTCACCTATTCCATCTACCAAAGGTTATTCTACACTCAGAAAGGTAAAACCTATCGCTCTGATACCAACTTTGTCACGACCCGAAGGTACGGAACGTGACTGGCACTCAAATTACGAAACGTCTCAAGGCGTACGTAATCTAAGTAAGCCAAAGCCCAGAAATCTAAACCATTTAAAGAAATAGAGTGAAGGAAAACTTAACTTAAAAGGATAATTTTTGTAAAATAAAGCCACCTTAAAACATTTTAATGCATCAAATTTCCCAAAAATTTCGGCAGAGTCTCCTTTGTAAATACTGGCCCCCAAACGGATACAACACATGAAAATACATTTAAATAATGAATAAAGACATCCCCAAGCGGGAGCTAGCTCTTCGCCAAAGGCGGAATCATAACCACAAGCAATATGTATATAATAAAGTGCGAATTAAGCATATAAAAGCACGAAAATAAGAAGACCATCACGTCGGCTCAAGTGAGCATCGACACTAAAAACCACAAACACAAGTCTCATGAGTATCACCGTCTAGTCCAAGATACAAGGGTAGATAAGGTAGATGGAGTGTACTAGATACAAATGATACACAAATTGGGAATAAAATATCCTTGCAACCCACCTACGAGCAAGCTGCAAATCAAGCAAATGAAGCCAAAAAGAGGAAGTACGCCCGCCGCTACTGCGCTGATGGGTCAAACCTGCAAGATACTGTGGCACAACGGGGGTGAGTTGCCAACTCGTGAGTAGTAACATCTAATAAGGCTATCGTAAGCATGCACGCAATGCGTCACAGCCTACATATATCAATACAATGCGATGCACTAGTATGGAAACAATATGAATGCATAATCAAATATGAAACTTGAACATGTCTGGTATGAGAAAATCTTTATTCTTATCTTAGAAAAACCTATGTGCAATAAACCGAAGTATCATCAATGAAATCAACAGAAAATCCGTGTCTTGTATCGACACAATATATGTATATCTCAATATCTCAATATTTCAATATCTCGATATCTCAATGTCTCAATATCTCAAAATCTCAATATCTCTATGTCTCAATATCTCGGGCTCCATCAGTCCGGATCGGCCCATCTCATCAAATCTCATAACTATGGTCGGTATCCTCCGGATATCCGCCATGCCAATAATAACCGGTAGGTAGTGCTCCCCTGCCGGTCTCATCGTCATCCCCACGAAAACACTCTCGCCCCGAGGTACCATACCGGATCCACCATTTACCCGCAGACGGTACACCCCCCCTCCTCGAATTGGGTATATGATATAGCTCAAGAACCGAGAAAACACATGGTGGACGCCACATATGTCATATCACGAGAAAACCGTAAATTTTTATTTTTTTTAAAATGATAATAGGTTTATAAAATTCTTGCGGCTTTCTCCAAAATCCAGAAATCTCATAAATACTGAAATCCTCGAGAAGAATCATAATATGTAAACATGTCGGTGATAATGGATGTCTATGATACGATAGTTTATACGATGCGAAGTACAGCCAGAAGCTATTCATGAATCATGATGAAAATGAGGTGTGTATATATGACTAACAATCCTACGTATCCCTCCTGACGAAATGAATATACAAGTACAAGTCTACAGATCAAATATGATGCAAAAGTTTTAGATACCGATTTAAGCAAATTTTATAGTGTTCGTGGCATATCAATTACCAATGGCGTCTGTGTTCGCATGAATAGTGCATGTGCGGCATGAACCAATGGTAATGGTGCATGTGTCATAGGTAGTGACATCATATGGAAAAAATGCGATGCATGATATGAATGGTTTGAAGCTATGCATATAGATACAAGAACTACTAATAATCATAACTATCGGGTTACGCATAAAGATGTAAGAACTATTAATAATCCTAACTATTGGGCGTCTTGTGCCATCCAGAAGATACCTCCATAGATATGTACATTTACTCACTGGGACGCCTCGGCTAATCTGATCCGATCTCAGCCTTGTCTTTCCGCGCCACGTCCAGCTCCACGTCCAACGCCTCTGCATCCGATCCTAGAATCGCACACAAGTAAATAAGAGGATAGATATATAAATAGTAGCGGACACAAACGATACAAGTCAACCACGCGCACTAACTAGACGCGCATACACTTGGTACACAAAACGCGCTCTCGACAACGCCACAAACCACAACCAGGGTCGCTTTACGTGACAACTACCAAGCCTAAAACCCAATCGTACCAATCGCACACTCACAACACACTAGATATTTTAGGAAATATGTAGTAAATCATCAAAACCTCAAACTTAATTAAAATCGATTTATTCCAAAAACCTAGTAAGCAACAATTAACCGTTTTAGTACAAATCTAGATGTTTTAGCAATTCTAGTGGCCACAATGTTCACTTTATAACTTAATTAAGCCACACAAACCTTTACAAAATTTTAATCTCACATATTCACACACTAATCATAAAATTAATTTGCAAAAATATTTAATTGGGACAAATTAAAAGTAACAATTAGCAAGTTAACAACTAGTTTAGATTTTGCATGTCTTAAAATATTAAACTACACATTGCAACCCTGATCAAGTGATAAAATCCCTAACTTTAATTCAAATCCATCTCTTTAGAATTCTAACTTTCAATTAAAACCATATTTAAACCTAATTAAGTTAGATTAAAGTAATTAACCAACAATTAAACCATAGGGTTAAGATTTATACCTCTAAAATTTTAGATCAAACCTGCAAACTTAGCCTCCCAAAATGCCATCTTGCTCGTAGATCCAAGCTAGTTTAGGCCAAGGAATAATGGGTGAGGGTTTAACTATAAATTAGTGAGAATTTGTATGGATTTTTGAGACAAAATGGAGGAATTTTTGAGGTGAAGAATGTGAAGATTTTGGAGAAGGGAGGGGCTGTCCTGGCTCGGCCAGAAAAAAAATGAGGGGAGTGTGTGTGTGTGAGGGGTGTGTGTGTAGAAACATCCCCCAGTCAAAACATATATTAACTTATTTCTTATTTAATTAATTTTTTATTTTATTTTCTACTTTACTTTATCCTAGAATTCTTTAGAATTATGGAGACACAATTAAGAAAGCATGAGCTTGTTACAAACTTGATTCTAAGTTGTCATGGTTCACTAAGGTATAATTAACCCATTCCAATTTGTAATTTACACTAATTAAATGTATAAGTGAAAGCTTAAAATAATATTTAAAATAATTAATTAAGAAAAATATTTAATTAAACTAGTAATTATAAGTGACCAATTAAATACCAAATACTAGCAATTACATAGTTAAAATAGTGTATTTAAGTCTATGGGGAAAAATAATTATATCTTGGTTTTTACGAAAAACACGTATTATTTCACCGATTATCAGAAAATTCGCCTAAACGATTTTTAAAACGTTACATAAACCCACATATATTCTTTATTTACAATTATCACCTTTTAGCACTTAACAATAATAGGGAAAATATCCATACAAATATGCAATATTTTAGACTAATCAAATGCCCTCAAGAAAATTATTGTAATTGCAAGTAGGCAATTATGATAATTGAGGGAGAACTTATAAGGGTAGAACAGTCTTTCTTGAGATGATAGTATGCTATCTGGTTTGTATTTATCATTCATGTGTATACGTTTTATTATGTGTCGCTACTACATAATGATAAAGCCCGTAGGACCTTTGCTTGACTACCAGTATTATGATGGCGATCAAACTTATAGGAGATGTGTAGTTCATAAGCACATCCTTAAATGTTCCTAGTCGTGAGAGTATCGCGACTGGGTATCGATATTTCGGAGCAGACTGGTGTATATGTTTCTAGACTCTGACGAGGGGCGGTGGCCAGTCTCATGGCCATTGGTGTGTAGCAACTAAGAGTGTATACAGGCGCTCACTAGATGTGAGTACACCGAATGGACTCACCGAGAACTCTTAGATGTTATTATACTTATCATCAGATAGCAGTTCTCTAGTGACATGAGTATATGGTTGTCTTTAGACCTGAGATCGTCATTTGTCTCGTGTATGTTCCTACTGTACTTAGATTACTACCCTAGCATGGCTCAAAGGAGTCGTACAAACATGTTTTAGTTGGGTACAGTCCCGAGCCATATAGAGGCAGTAAGCGATCGGAAGGGATTCGTCTCTTCCGGTATAGGGAGTCAATGTCGCTCTGTATTCGGTTGGCCAACATCATAAGTCCCTGGCCAGGGTGGATGGGATTTATTGATAAGAGATCAATAGTTTCTTTGTTGGTTATGAGCCTGACACCGGCATTCCTTATTGGGTTATTAGAGTTCTAACATAATCTACCTCATAGACCCGGTATGTGACACTCTCAGACGAAGAGACCGGACTGTACGGAGATTGCCACTTATAGGCTCAATAGGGTACGAACGGACTTGATTGTCGACCTCCTTTTCGACATATACCTGGGTAGCTGTTACGTACAGCCAGTGTCGCTGGTGTGCTTGTGGTTATGGATTTGATCCAGTAACTCATTGCCAGCGTATTGTCGAGTCTTTAGAGTCCCACACAGAGGGTTTTCTCGGTTCATGCGATACAATATAGAGACCGTATGTTGATACATACAGGAGTCCGACTAAATACGTGTACTGGCTACACGGACTTTAGTCGGACATTTGATAATACTAGCCGGCTTAGGTTTAAGCCTGATTATTAAATCAAGTATTGATTTAATAATGTGTGTGTGTGTGTATTCTAGTATTTTGTTCACTATTCATTTTCTCTCTCTTGGATATTCTTATTTTATACCGATACGCATATATGTAGATGATACATATACCAGGACTGTATTTCATGTTTATACGGAATACTTATAAAAGGAGGACACCTCATTTAGGGTATTTTGTTTTTAGAAAATATAAAATGAGGTGGAGGGTGAGGTGTAAAGTAAGTATGGATGAGAGGTATGGGCTTGCATTTTATATTGGAAAATGGTTATGACATATTTTTAAGGGTTAGAAAATATCCCTCACTACTCTCATTCATTTTGATATGTCACACTCTCTCTCCTCTCCTTCTCCTCTTCTTCTCTGACGAGTGTTCTTCTCCCTTGAGTTGAGATATGAGAAAGAAAAAGATAGTGTTTAATTTCTACATCTCTCACACTCTATTCTTAGTAAGTCTAATGTGTCAGTTGCTTCCTCAAAGTTCTTTTTGGAGTGAAGCTGGAGCTTGGATCGGTTCACTAGGGTGGATCATCTTCGGCAAGAGAGAGCGCCTCTCAAGCTTGTTCCTGATGGCCTAGGAGCCTAGAAGGGGTTTTCCACGATTGGGTGGAAATTCTATGAAGGTTGTATGCTCTTAACCTTGTATGTCTAGTTGCTAATTTAGTGTTTGGAAAAATTTCTAGGTTGTGGTTCCTTGTGCGTGCTCTAAATTTTGTTTTCGCTTCCACCTTGGTCGCGAGTTTAGTGGCGCGAGCACCAGGAATGCTACATGGTATCAGAGCTACTAGGCAGGGATGCTGACCCTTATGGAGGTCTCATTGTGTGACAGTGTGGCGAAGTGCAGGCTCTTACCCCCAGGGTGCCCCGTGCGGATTAGTTCGGCGGGTTGTAGTTTGTCGTAAGGGGACAACGTAAAAAGTAGTTGCTGAGGGACCTTTGGGCGCCACGGTGAACTTCCGCTGCTCCGACTGACCCTCAATAGTATCAGAGCCAACCAAATACTAGAACTAGTTTTAGGTGATGTAATAGTTTCGAAACCGAAATTTTTCCATATTTTGTTTCAAATTTCAAGTTTCTGTTTGTTTTGAAGAACTTACTATGAATTTTTTTTCGTGCATGCCATTAAACTATATTTCAACTCAGAGTAACTAGTTGAAAAGATGACACCAAACTTCCATGCTTTGACCGCCTACGTCTGCTTTTTAGCCGCCTGGGTCGGCCAGACCATGGTGATTTGTCATCTTCTTTTCACAGATGCTTGCAATTCATGAAACAAGATTTTTGATACATGTTAAAATTGCCCAGATTTCAGTTTGTATAAGCTTTGGTTTTGGGCAACATGGAAAACTTTTCGATCGAAACTATAGCATCATTTGTTATTCGTATTTGTTGATATGTGTTGTTAAACGTCGTCTAATTGCTATATGTTCAATTAGACAGGGTTGCACATATGTTGCTTGTTATGTTGGTTTGTATATATCATTGTGATGGTTTAGACGGATTTTCGTGAAGGATGGCCTCTCTCTTGTGATGATGTATGTACAGTATTGTTGTATATTCATTTATTCGGGACGAGCGACCGGTTTGTGGTCGTTGTTGCCGGTGTTTGTATATTATTTTATTGGGACACGTCCATGATGCGGGCGTTGTTGCCATTGTTTATTTTTCATTACATGTGCTAGGATGAACCCGCGGAGAAGTGCTCGAGTCACCGGGTTCTAAAGTGCGGTAGGTGACCATCTCATGGAGTTGAGACCGGGCCGCCTCGCTCTAGAATTGGCGGGTTGCTCACCGCACTTGTAGGGGTTCTAGGATTGATCAATAGAGGAGCGCTCAAGTTACTGGATTCTAGAAAGCGTCAGGTGACCTACTCATGATATTGAGGCCGGATGCCCCATTTCTAGGATTTTAGGGTAGCTTACCGTGCTCGCAGGGTCTTGGTTCGATATTGTATGGGTTATCCACACAACCGGAGAACGTCGCGTTTTATTTACGTCTTAAATGAAATGTAGGGCTCCTAGTTTATCTGCTATTCCATATTGCTTGTTGTTTACTACATACCTGTGATGGTTATTACTTGCCTGCGATGATATATATATATATATATATATATTATATGCTTATATATGTTTTGCATTCGCGCTATCCCGGCCTTCGCCCTGCCGTAAGTTAAGTAACCTTATAGTGAAGACCCGAGACCCCATGGCGAATGCGGATGGTATATAAAAGTATTATATTTTGGTTGTTTCTGGAGTGGCTAGGAACTTAAATGATGGGACAACATTATATGAATAATGCATGAAAATAAACCTAAACTGATGTTATAGGAACCAACTTTTTCAAAAGATTTTATAGCTGTATTCTTTTGCTTTGCATAAAAGTATTCAGTTAGAAATATCCTGCACCTCATTCGATGAGGAAAGAGCCTTGATCCTTTCACGGGGAGTTCACTCTTAAGCAAAAATTTATGTTACTATAAACCACTCGGTTTTCTTCAAACTATTCGTTTTAAAAACGGAGCCTAAACCACCACTTTTTCAAAACTACTTGGTTCCTTCAACGATATCAACTTCATTACGTTAAGACTTTTCTTCAAACCAGCCATAGCCTTCTGTCATTTCAGATGAGTAGTACTTAGTATTCGTGCTACGTTTTTTGATCTTTAGTTAAGGTATAGTGTACGGTAGCTAAGTAATGCTTTTCTGCTGCATGTGATGCGATTAGTTAGGACAGTCTTGCGATTTTGTTGATATTTAATCAAGAATCATGCAGGTGGATCTAAACTAGTCACGAAATGACGGGTAGAACTTGACTATGACCATTTGATTTGTTGATTTTTAGTCAAGGTCCTAGGGTCCTAGGGATAAAAACCATATCGGGAGTTTCAAATATAAGGAAAACTTGCAAGGTGTATGCATACATTTTGGAGTGTGGTGACTTGTTGGCTTCCATCAAGGTTATTACACGATGATAGTTGGGTCCTGATTCCCATTATGAGTAGGTATTACTCCCGGAAGATTTTCACTTTACAACTAGCTAACCTATTAGGTGTCTAGAAAGGTGTTAACGGGGTTATGCCTCTGCGGAAATGAGGTTATTTAATTAGGTCTGTACGAAAGCATGGGGAACCTCCTTCAAAGGATCATTACTGGCCTAGCTGAATGGTTAGCGAACTTGTAGAGTGTACATGATTCTGGATAGTTCTCCTTTTAGGGTTTGAAGAAGAATTCGAGAAAGCAGTGGGAGTCATCCTGATTAGATAAATTAATTAACCAATCTAATATTGATAGAGTGCACGTTGAGTGTTTCTTTTCACTCTCTCTGGAAGCGACCCATGACTTACCTTAAACTAAAAATCATAAACCGAGTTAACCGAACCTTATTACAATCCGGTTTTAGATTGGAATTTTTCATGACACGGTCGCATATATTCTTGCCGCTCTTACATCCCTTTTGCCTTCTCTAGAATACTCTGTATCACTACGATGATACATATTTCTTGGATATGCCATCTTGTATAGTTATATACAAACTCAAAGAAATTTGTTTCAGTCCGAGGATGGCTGGTTCGGGAGAAATTGAATTAGATAATTCCGTTGTCTCTTCCTTTTACCTTCTTTCAAGTTGAGAGCTTCTTGTATTAGGAGAGTACACCATTTACGCTTACTGGATAGTCTTCTTCCAAACCTTAGGCTGGTGCCGAAAGATAGGAAAGGAAGAAAACCATTTAGCCGAAGTGTGGTGTACAGAAGGTAAGATGTAGAGATATATAAAGGGGTTGAAGCGATGACAAAAGAAATTGTAACTAGTGTCATAAATCTGATCAGTGGAAGAGGAATTACTAGGAATACCCGGTCACCCCCTTGAAACATTTTTTATGTTTCAGTTTTCCTGTGTGGTTGTAATTGAAAATTGTTTCTCAATTAATTCTGACTCCTGGGTATATGGATACGGGATGAGAATCTCATATCTGTAGGGCGTTACAGATGCTAAGAAATAGTAGAGTATTGGGAAAGGGTGATTTAATCCTCAATGTCGGAATTCGTAACAATTGGTGCTATTGGGGAAAATCACCTGGTTTTGCCTAACGATAGATATTTGGTTTTGAATAACTATTATTATGCACCATTTTTAAAATAAAACTGATATATCTGTATTTTTATCTTGATAAAGTGGGATATAAATTTTGAAAATATATTCTAAACATTTACCTTTATGGGTAAGGTGAATTGAATAACGGTGTATATATTCTTAACCAAAATACAATTTTCAACCTATAACCATAGAGTATGAGTTAATGTATAGGACTTGTACAAATTAATGTATGTTGTCCGACGTCCTTTAGGATAAGGGGTTGGTACTCTTATTTCATTTCGTTTTACCTATGAGTTCTCTGGTTTTAGACATACATTCGTTAAAATGCAAAGTCTAAACATTATGAGAAGTTCATAGGGTATAAGAATAAAGTAGAGAACCAGACGTTGGAAGTATCAAGATTGTTTGAAGTGATCGAAACCGAGCGGAGGCATCGGAGGAAGCAGCACTAATGGAAGATATGCATATTTATGCTAGGTATTCGGTAGTTGTATAATTGAGAACTTAATTCTCTATCAGATTACTCATCTGCGGGTGTGTTTCTTGATGAGTAATGTTATATGACCTTTTTCCATTCTAGGATATGCATCGGACACAGCTGCATAAGATTTAAATCTAGTTCAATCTAAATTAGTACCTAAGATTCTATATGGATATATAATGAGAACATATCTTAAAGTTCTTAAGATATGGAGTAATCCGATTCGTGTTGATAGCAGATTTCAGATAAACTAAAGGCACGTTTCAGTAATGAGCGGTTTGTGGGTTATCCCAAACTTAGCAAGGGTTTAACTTTTACCAATTTCAAGATCAATAGTTGTATTGTTCTTGACTCGCCACCTTTTTATAAAAGGAGTTATTTTGCAAAAGAAATTAGTGGGAGTATGGTAAAACCGAAAGTGATTCCAGAACCATAAGTGGTTGCTGAAAATTTAGCAGAACCTATGGATTCAATTGTCCCTGACAAACCTTACCCAATCCGCAAATTTAGTAGGTGACCTCATGATTGTTAAGGGGTTTTATCGTGTTCTATGAGTTTTAAAATACCGCAATCAAGATTGTGTCACGTGTAGCTAAACGTGATGAGTACGGGTTATCCGTAGGGAGATGGTGCATTTTTGCTTCTTGTTCTCACGAGTTAAGTCAAAAGGTCCGAGTATGTTCAATTCTAACCTAAGTGTTTTGTATATGCAAAAGAACGCTTGTTAGAGATAGAGTTAGGTTAGTTTAAGTTTGGAAGATCCATATACTTTATTTTGTGTCTCACTTCACTATTGACGTTAGGGTAATCGGCACCAACGTGGATTAAGATGCTTAACTACGGTATTTGCGATTGTGCACGAAATACGACTTATTGACCTTTGTCCTTCCGTTCTTGTCTCTTAACCCTTGTCTCCGGTCAATCTAAACGCAACTGGCCACGATTAGGAATTACCGCTATCGTGGTAGGTTAAGATGCTTAACGGAGTGCTTGCGTGAGTTTAGGTCGAAGTTCAACAGGAAAGGTGTCGGGCAAAGGAAAACATAAAAAGAAACCTAACTCAAACACACCCTCCTCATTCCCTAACAAGAAGGAACTATTCACAAACCATCATAAAAATGAAAATAAAACACAAGAAAGAAGAATACATCATAAGAAACATTACAAGGTAAATAAAAAATATCAAAAGAAATATTGCAAGTAAATAAAAGTAAGAGATACTAGGAACCAAAGTGCATCAAATTGAAGGCTTCATTAAAGTTCAAATAACAAATACAAGATAATGAATTCAAAATACTAAAAACTAACCTTGCAGGCTTAGTTAAGAGGTTTTAAGATTAGATAAAAGTAAAGAACTCAACTCAACTTATCTACTATGTACAAAGAACTTGAACAAAATTACAAAATGTAGAATGAACTTAGTAAAGAAAGTAGACCCCCAAGCTTGCTCACTGATATGGTATTTATAGGGTATTCATCACTAAAAAAACTAGAAAAGTGAGATGATGTGATAATGAGGAGCACCCAAAAAAAATTGGAGCCATATAGGGACAACTTGGCCGCTACTTTTAGGGAATCGGCGGCTAATCGGTGGCCAGTGAAGCCGTCCTCGTGGTGATGATTTATTGTATCCATAGCATCTCTTTGATACAGTTTGTTTCTTTTATAACTTCATGGATTTTCTCTGGAGATTCTGGAGGGAAATGCAAGTTTTAAAACACATCACATCAATACTTTTTCTCTTCACCCATCATCCATTCCCACTTGCTCATCCACTTGCACCACTTGCCCATTTACATAATTGTGTTCACACTACAACATCATGGCTGCCCACCATGGTTCATGTACCAAATCATTGAGTTCACACTTGTAAAA
Source organism: Agapanthus africanus (assembly GCA_030015575.1). NCBI lineage: Eukaryota > Viridiplantae > Streptophyta > Magnoliopsida > Asparagales > Amaryllidaceae > Agapanthus > Agapanthus africanus. The sequence continues at coordinate 503,106,412 of CM057345.1, forward strand.
TATTGTACATGACATGTATCATGTTGGACCATTTCATATATTTTTTTGTGGACACTTGTATATCGCAAAAACTCTTGAATATTAATCGGTTTTCCGTTCCGGTTGCAGTGTTTGCTTACAAATGTCATATCCGTACATTTTGAGTGTGTTTCTAGTGTTTTGTCATGAATACCTTTATCCTGTACTTATTGAGTAGACACGGTTTAATAGTACCAATATTCACAAAAATGTAACAAATGAGCTGTATTAAAATGCAGTTTTTCGTGATGAACACCTCAGCCACCTGAGAGATACTTTGGTTTTCTTGTAGATGGTGATAGGGAGATCAGTATCATAGTGATGATGACCCTACTAATTATCAGCAGGTTATAGGAAGTAATGACTTCCAGATGGATGGATGCAAGATATCCAAGTTGGACTCCACGCACTCTAGCAAATTATCGATTTTGGACTTTGCTGAGTGCTCATGAAGGGGTTAAACCAATTAAGAGAAAGTAGATCTTTTGAGATCAGTGTTGTTCCCCGCCGAAAGAAGCGGACGAAGACGCGGCGATCGTCTTACCTGAATTTCGGGGCAGATGCTAATTGGTGCTATCCGTCCACCTCTCCGAAGATGCCAAGTTGATTTATGGCACCATGTATCGAAGGATTAAACGGATGCGGCCGATGTAGTAGACTTCGTCAGATTCCCCCTCATTTGAGGGGTTTTTGATTGTGGGGACGCTCTTCCCTGCAGGCGCAAGCCCCTGCAGTTAATTACGCTACCGCATCGCGGTAACAACTTTCTCCTTCTCCAGATGGTCACTTCGTGTCATGGGTGTTTGTTTTGTTTATGGTTGCCCATGGATTGTATACGGAGACTAATTTATGTTGTCGTCCGTAGGGCGTGGATTAGTCCAAATCCGTATCTTCTTAGATTTGGGTTTGGAGGTTGGGTTTAAGGATACACTAGTCTCATTTGGGACTAAGATCAACTTAAACGTATGTTAAGGATAAGTTAGTCTAATTTTAGAATAAGATCAACTTAACGGGATCATTTAGATCCAATCAAGAGAGCAATTGGACTCTGTTATTTAGTTTAGGGACATTGCGGTCGATTAGTTTAAGGACATTGCGGTCCATTGTTAGTTTAAGGATATCTCGGACCAATGTTAGTTTAAGGACATCTCGGTCCAATGTTAGTTTAAGGACATCTCGGTCCAGGTTAAGGACATCATAGTCTGTGGGTTTAAAGGGACCCCACAGTCCAGGTTAAGGACATCGTAGTCCGTGAGTTTAAAGGCCCCACAGTCCGTAGTGTAAAGACGTCATAGTCTATGAAGTTTAAGGACATCATAGTCCATGAGTTTAAGGACCCCACAGTCCGTGAAATGTGTGGTTGTCGGGACCCGTCACCTCTCTGAAGACGTTGAAGGATTACAACGACAGATATCAGAGGAGTAAAGAGATGTACCCTCGAACCGGTGTGAGTTGGTTGAAAGATCTGTGGTCCAATTTGAGACTAAGATCTGTTAAATATTCATGAGCAGATGGGCTCAATTAAATATAAGTTGAGGACTTATGGCCAATATTGGGCTAAGTCCAATAAATGTTTTTTATTCTGGCTATTGAGCCGTTATTTGGGCCTGGCCCTTTTAATAATGATGAGCATTAGATCTTGACATTTTTTTGTCTTGTATTGAATGCAGAGCATTCATCAGAACAATTTATGTTCTGTCAGCGCAACACGTGGCGTGCTAGGCGCTTCGCGCCAGTTAAAGAGCATAGTGCGCTTCTTCCAAGTAGCGCACACGAGAAGGACACGTGTCGCGCTTGGCGCTAAGCGCCAGATGATGGGTGCATTACGCCAGTTTATGAGCGCTAAGCGCTAATTTATGAGCGCATTGCGCTAGTTTAGTGGCGCACATGTGAGTGACATGTGGCGCGCTTGGCGCTGAGCGCCAGCACATGAGCGCAGTGCGCTATTTCAGAAGCGTAAAGCGCAAGTTGTTTAATTGGCGTATACGTGGTTGACACGTGGCGTATTTGGCGCTAAGCGCCGATCCAAGGAGCTCAGAAGCGCAGTTTAAGAGCGCAAGGCGCATTTCAATAGCGCAAAGCGCATTTGATCAATTTTTATGATCTGTGAACAAATTTATGTTCTTTTAAAAGAGACTTTGTCTCAAGATTCAAGAACAACAGTTCTTATTTTTGAAAGGGTTTTGCCTTTATAGATCAATGATCTGTGTGAAGAATATGTTCTTCTTTTATTATGTGATGAGATCTTTTTGATCTTTTTTATGAAAGACTTTGGTCTTTGTAAATCTATGATCTTTTAAGAAAATAATTCTTCTTTTTATGAGATGATTTCATCTCCGTGTTCATCATTCATCATCTTTACCTTGAAGAAATAATCTTCTTTCAAGAGCTTGCTCTCTTTCTTTGAATTTTTCAAAGTTTATGGGTTTTTTTTTATCAGACTTGAAGTCTTGGGGCCTTTATATAGGGCAAGCTGATTTGTTGAATCAGTTAAAGAGATCTTTTTCTAATTGATTTGGAGATGTTTCTCACCGTTGGATCTTTGATCCTAGGGTTTCTGTTTTACAGAAGGCAATCTTCTTGTTTTTAACAAGATTGGAAAATCTTTCCATAACAGAATTTTAATTCTAATTAATTAATGATTTATCATTATTAGATCTTTTGATCTAAGCGTGGGGAATTTTTTAATTCCAGCGCTGGCGCACCCGTGCTTTGCACGTGGTGCGCTGCTCAGAGCGCAGTGCAGCCTGCGCTAGCGCACCTGTGTTTGACACGTGGTGCGCTGCTCAGAGCGCAGCGCAGCCTGTGCTAGCGCACCCGTGTTTAACACGTGGCGCGCAACGCGCCTAGCGCTAGCCCACACATGGTGCACTTCCTAGGGCACAGCGCGCATCCATGTTTGACACGTGGCGCGCAGCGCGCCTAGCGCTGGATCTGAAGCGTTGCTTCAATTTTTGAATTTTGAATTTCAAAACAGAGCTTTGCTCTGATTGGGGGAAACAAATGCCCTCCCACCGTTGCGCTCACATGGCCCATACGTGAGTGCAGCGGTGGCAGTATCTGCGCCCTTGGATCAACTCAGAAGTTGAAGAGGCGTTTCAATGCCTATAAATAGGACCTTTGGTCTCTTAGATGATTTTCATCTTCTTCTTTGAGAACTTTTATTTAGTGCATTGCTCTCTTGTTTAAGAACTTTTTAAGAGTCAAAATTCTGTCAAAACTTAGGTAAAGTTTAAAACTTTTAATAAATTAGGGTTTTACCTATTAACAGAGCCTTGCTCTTCATAGATCTTTGATCTAAAGAAAACGCTTTTAGGTTTTCATTAATAGAGTTTTGCTTTCTTGAACCCGTAGATCTAAGAGATCTTTTCTTGGGGTTTCTTAGCCCATGAACAGAGCTCTGCTCTTTTGGTAACATGTAGATTTCTTAATCTCTTGTGAAGAACTCTTAAGAGTTTGTTCATGGATCTTGAAGATCCCAGAAAAATTGATTTTAATTAAATCTTTTCTGATGGATTTTTCCATCATCATTACAGAGCCAGGCTCTTGAGGAATTTTATTCCTTCATGATCAGAGTTTGACAAATGTCACTCTGTCATAGAGCTTTGCTCTCAAAGGGAGATTTTCTCCTTTTCCCGAGAGATCTCTCATTTAATGAGAATTTTCTTGAGGATTTCCTCATTTAATTAACAGTCTCATCCAATGATGAGCATGTTTTATTAATTATTAATTGATGAATTGTCATCCAGATTTTGTGGGCCCCCTTTGGTCCCTCTCCACTGCATTGCAGCATGGTACAAATTTTTAAGTACCAAGTGTCAGAATTTAAAATTAAATTATATCACTAATGGTTGACTTCTGTCCCCTTTTTTTTCAGGCGACATGTCTTTCGATACTTCGTTTCCGTTTGTCCGTTCAGAGGGAGGATTCCCTGAGGCGCCTGTGGACCGGGAGGTTCTCGCGCTCATCAAAGACCATGACCCGGAACACAAAAATCTTCATTTATGGGGTAGATGGTACGGCCAGATTATCAAAGGCCGCCGGAGCTTTTCTTGTGCGACGCCTTCGGAGCCTATCTTGGCGATCCCGTATGCAGATGCACTCCCGGTGAACTATGCCGTGGAGGTGGTTAATTGGACTTCGGAGGGTTTCCTCCAGCCTTCGATCGCCGCAGTACCCATGCAGCCGTCGACGGCTTTGGATACCCTAGGGTGGTGTATATGTCAGGGCGAGTCGCGCCCTTGGGGACAGCCTTACAACATCGGGCTAACTCCCCGTCATCCGGCCGGGTACTTGCAGTGGGCCCGATATATCTTGTCGGCGAAGAAATCGCAGCTGCTAAAGCTCGGCTTATACCCTGCGGTCTACGCTTCGTTGTTCCAGTATTCTACACCTCCCACATGGTGGATCAAGGTGTTTTTGGAGCAGTGGAACATCCTGACCCATACCTTCCTTCTATTGGATAGAGAGGTCTCCATTTCTTTAGAAGAATTCGCCGAGGTTTTTGGTCTACCAGTTAGGGGGAGCACTACGAGGAGCTGCTTCCTCCGGACGAATATGTTTTTGCCACCAAGCCAGTGGTGATGGGCCTCACCCCAGAGAACGCCATTCAGCACCAGTTCCCAAGCCTGATAAAGGTGTTAAACATGTATGAGAGCCTCTTCCTTGAATCCGGAGGCTCTCATACATGTTCAACACCGAGTCCCGCTGGAGGCTTTCCTGGTAGAACCTGCTGCCACCGAAGAGGGAATGCGGGGCGCGCTGCATCATTTTATGCGCTTGAATACAGGGTCTCACTTCTTTATCAGCGAACCGAGTTGTGTCCCGAAGGCCCTTAATGTACACGTGGCCTGGTACCAACATGCAATGGATGCTGTTATCAGGGAAGAGAAGCGACTGCTACTCGACCGTAAGGGTGCACCCCCTACTAGTAACCGAAACCTCCCCTTGAAGCGACGGACCATTGTCCTTCCTCCGCTAAGAGAAGCTGCCATGATTGAAGTCCCCCATGACAGGCCTGAGCTACCGGTGCCCCATGCTCCCGTTGAGACGGTGGATGTACTACCGGTGCCCCGTGCTCCCGTGGAGATGGTAAATGTAGCTTCTCCTGATTCTGGCATGGGCTCAGATATCGGGACTCGTCGCCCCAAGGTGCCTGCTAAACGTAAACTCGTGCTTAGGGCGACCGGAGCTCGCTCGCAGAAGAGGAAGAAGAAGTCGATCCCTTCTGTAGACGCTGTACTTGGCCTGGAGCCTCATGCTCCTTATAACGAGGGCCTGAGCGAATATGGGACCAACGAAGGTCTATTCATTGCGCCGGAAGATACTGATCTCGAGGCCGCCATTGCAGCTTCTGTGCGATCAGCAAGCCACAAAGCTGAAATGGCCGTCCTCGCGCAATCAAGTGAGTATAAGCCATAACTTCTGTTATTGCATTATATTTTTATTTTATTATCATGTCTTGACTGACATTTTTTCTTCTGTAATAGGTTTTACCACTGAAGAGGCTCTAGCGGCTTCCCTTAGGACCTTTGAGGAGGTAGAGAGGAATCACGCTTTGCTGGGCATTGGTATGTCTCGGCTCATTGAATCTTCATTCTTCTTTCTTATGGACAATCTGACCCCTCCTTTATCTTATCGCAGGGACTGCAATGCCAATCCCGCAAGGTGATGCGGAGATGCTTCCCGGGCCAGCCATCGAAGTCCCGGCCTCCTCGGCACTGCCGAAAGAGGCCTTACGCAAACGACCGATGACGGATGCCTTGACGGCTCCAGAAGTAACCCTTGGCACGGACGATGACATCCTATTGATGGAGGCATCTAGAAGATCCGCTCTGACGGCCCGAGCGGAAAGGAAGAGCAGAATGCGCATGGCAAGGGAGCGTAGTGCCGCCTTGGCCGTGGGTGCGGGTTCGAGCACCGCTACCCCTGCCCCTACTCCTTCAGAGAATGCCCCGGCTGCCTTATCCACCGCCCACAGACAGGCAGCACCTGCGGCTCGGGACGCAATCGGAAGACCAACTCAAGGAACGTAACATTGGGTTCTGTTGTCAAAGTTTTAACTTTCAGTTCTCATATATCCTATCTTTCAGGGCTGAGTCTTACCAAAGAAGTGGCGGCGACCACTGAGCTTGAGGTAGCGATAGAGGAGGTAGCCATGATCGCCGAACTCGAGGCAGCGGTAAGCGAGATGGCTACAATTGCCGAGCTCGAGGTAGCGATGGGTGAGATGGCGGCAACCATTGAGCCTAAAGTGCCCACCCTTTCTCAAGAGTTTGGAACTGCTCCAATCATGGATTTTTCCCTTTGCGGTTCCCTGCCGTTGCCGGGCGCTGCGAGTATCACGACGATTCTCGTGGAGTCAGGGGATGAAGCCACGGGTGGCGAAACCATTCCGATGGAGGAGGGTGAAGCAGTCGCTGTATCAAGTGACACCCTTGTTGCGGTTCTGACCGGCGACTCACTAGGTAGATCTTGGGTCATTGCTTCTCTTTTCATTCTGCAATCCCTTTCAATCATTCCTGACAGTATTTATCTTGTTTCTAATGCAGGCGTGGCAAGCGTTGAGGTTGCGCTACCCGAGGCAGTGGCATCAGTTACCGCTTTGACGGTGACCACTCCTTTACCTTCTCTCGTACCATCTCAAATGTTGGAAAGTGCGGATTTGCGACCCATCAGTTTTATCTCTAGGCTGTATAATTTATGTACTGACATTGCATTACTTCATCGTTGCAGGAGTCTTTTTTGATCACATGTATCAGGTGCTGCACCCACACTTCTCTTTCCAGTCAGAGATTAGTCTTCCCGCTGGCGTCGGTGGGTATCTTTTCTAACTGACGTCCTTTCTTTAACGGGCAATCACATTATTGCTAATTCTTCTTTGTATTGCTTGTAGCCTTATAAATTGAAGGAGGGGACAAGGGTATCGTTGCGCCACCAGTACTCCCAGCTCTGCCCCCTGTTGCAGCCGGTATAGTAGACTCTATTGTTCGTGTATTTTCTTTATTTCTTGAGTCGATATTTGACTATGGTTTATTTTGCAGCAATCACGTCGACTCTAGCTCCATTCGAGTCTCGCACCATAATGCCAGCCGGCCCCTTTTCTCGACGTGCATCCTCGAAAGGCGCCGTGAATAATCTGCGCATGTTGAGCGACTATATTGAGGAGCTTGACGTGGAGACTCCCACATTCACTGCGGATTTTTCCGTGGAGGTTAACCCTATGCTAGAGACGCCCATGAACTTTCATAGTGAGGGCGTCGTTGAGTCTTGGATTAATCACTGCAGAAAGATTGAGGCTTTCCTGCATGAGCTCGAGGTCGGACGTCCCGCTCCAGAGGTCCTGGCTGTGAACACTCAACGGGCTGCATGGGTCAAGCAGAGCACTTCTTATTTCCACCATCTTGAACAAGAAGTGGCCTTAAAGCATAAGGAATGTGAAGAAACTTCAAGCGAATCTGCCCGACCGCATGCTCAGGTTGATGCAAATGCTGCACAGTTGAAAGTTATCTTTGAAGGCCTTCTGCGATGCATTTATGTCGGGTTAACACTGAGGCAGAAGCTCGACGTCGTCGAGCGGGATGCACAAAATCGTGAGGCAGCTCAGCGGGCCGTCGAAGAACAACTTTCATCCTACTTGTAGCAACGAGCCTAAGTCGAAGCAGAGGTGGTCACGGCAGCTGATCAAGAAAAGGGGCTGAGGGAAGTGCGCGAGCGGCTGATCGGACTATTGAAAGCGCTTCCCTCTCAATAATTGTTTTTTGTACCATTTGTAATTTTGAATAAAATGTATTCATTTTTTTATTCTTTCATATGATGTATTTTGTACCCAATTGAATTCATGAATAAAAGATACATTTCTTTCGGAATGTCTTGTGTCATCTTTCTGCTTTCTTCTTTCTTTTGTTATCAGCATGTCATCTCAGCAAGCATAGCCGGCAGATGATAGAGTGGGCATCTTGTTTTGGCTTCTTCGAGGGGTAGTGATGGCTTAGAAAGCAGTTTCAGATCTGCTGCCTAAGACTTTTCAACTTCATGAGCCGTGAGGGTCTCATGAAGACTTTTCTCCCTATGAGTCGAGAAGATCCCGTAGGTGTATTTTCTCCTTAGGAATCGTGAGGATTCCTAAGTGCGTTTTCCCTTATAAGTCGTAAGGATCTTATAAGAGAGTTCTCTTCCTTATGAGTCGAGAGGACCCGTAAGTGTTTAATGAGATTGACGTTATCCGCATTGCACGGCGTCACAAGTTGTTCCAGGCGTTTTCCACGGGGTCAAGGTTAACTTTGGCCATGTTGCGTGGGGTCGTTGAATAACGTATCTCTAGGGCAGGGTCATGTAGATGACGTATTTCCACGACGGGGTCATGTGGATGACGTATTTCCGCGACGTGGTCATGTGGATGACGTATTTCCGTGACGGGGTCATTTGGATGACGTATTTCCGTGACGGGGTCATGTGGATGACGTGTTTCCCCAACGGGGTAATGTGGATGACGTGTTTCCGCGACGGGGTCATGTCGATGACGTGTTTCCGCGACGGGGTCATGTGGATGACGTATTTACGCGGCGGGGTCATGTGGATGACGTATTTCCGAGATGGGGTCATATGGATGACGTATTTCCGAGACGGGGTAATGTGGATGACGTATTTCCGCGACGGGGTCATTTGGATGATGTATTTCCGTGACGGGGTCATGTGGATGACGTGTTTCCGCAACTGGGTCATATGGATGACGTGTTTCCGAGACAGGGTCATATGGATGACGTATTTCCGTGACGGGGTCATGTGGATGACGTATTTCCACGATGGGGTCATGTGGATGACGTATTTCCGCATCGGGGTCATGTGGATGACGTATTTCCGAGACGGGGTCATGTGGATGATGTATTTTTGCGACGGGGTCATGTGGATGACGTGTTTCCAAGATGGGGTCATGTGGATGACGTATTTCCGTGACGGGGTCATGTAGATGACGTATTTCCGAGACGGGGTCATGTAGATGACGTATTTCCATGACGGGGTCATGTGGATGACGTATTTCTATGACGGGGTCATGTGTATGACGTATTTCCGAGACGGGGTCATGTAGATGACGTATTTCCGCGACGGGGTCATATGGATGACGTATTTCCGCTACGGGGTCATGTGGATGACGTGTTCCCGAGACGGGGTCATGTGGATGACGTATTTCCATGACAAGTTCATGTAGATGACGTATTTCCGTGACGGGGTCATGTGGATGACGTATTTCTGCGACGGGGTCATGTGGATGACGTATTTCTGAGACGGGGTCATGTGGATGACGTATTTCCATGACGGGGTCATGTGGATGACGTTTTTCAGCGACGGGCTTATGTGGATGACGTATTTTCGTCAAGGGGTCATGTGGATGACGTGTTTCCACGACGGGGTCATGTGGATGACGTATTTCCGCGACGGGGTCATGTGGATGACGTATTTCCGAGACGGGGTCATGTGGATGACATATTTCCACGACGGGGTCATGTAGATGACGTATTTCCACGACGGGGTCATGTGGATGACATGTTTCCGCGACGGGGTCATGTGGATGACGTATTGTCTGTTGTAATGAGACAAATATCGAAGTGGTCTCCAGGTTGTCTGGGAACCATCGAGATTTGGAGTAGGGGTTTTGCCATTGCTCCAGGGTTGATTGCAACGTCTGAATCCTACTGGAATGGAGCGGAACGCTGTTGATCATCTCTAGGCTATCCCTAAACCGTCGAGACTTGGCTTCGTTTTCTGATGGAGACTGGGGAGGGAAGGTGTGATTCCTCCTTTGTTTGCGCCCCTGGATTGTATATAGGGATTGATGTGATATCACCTGTAGAGCATAATAATTTTTTTTATTTCTTTCCGCGATGCTCTATCATTTCAGCTTTTATATCGTGAAGGTCGCGATTGCCCAATCATTTCGGCTATTTTTCGCGGTGCCCAATCATTGCGGCTATTTATTTTATTTTTACTCGTTGCTTTTTATTGCGAGTTGCCCAATCATTTCGGCTATTTTGCATGCATACATTTTTACTTGCTGATTTTGTTGCAAGTTGCCCTATCATTTTGGCTATTTCGTATGCATGTGTGGCTTGCTAGTTTCTTTGCTGCAAGCTTGGAATTAGACACCGATTTCGGCATCGGCACCGTTACAACTGAGATATTTCCAGGAGCGAATCATCATTTGCCTCTGTCGATGTCGAACAAAGGTGGCTTAGCGAACAGGGTTAGGGTCCTTTCGATTAAGGCTTTTGACTTTATGAGCTGTAAGGGTCTCTTAAAGGTATTTCTCCCTACGAGTCGTGAGGATCTCGTAGGTGCGTTTTCTCTTTAGGCATCGTAAGGATTCCTAAGTGCATGATCTCTTATAAGTCGTAAGAATCTTACAAGAGTGCTTTCTCCTTATAAGTCGAGAGGGTTTACAAGGGGGTTTACTGTGCAAACATATCCATGGTCACGAATGGAACTTTGTTAGGGAAATGTTTATTCGCGCCTGTAGATTGTATACAAGGGTCAATATTGAATTACTTATAGGGCAGTGTTGGAGGTTGTGGTGGCTGCTTAAGAACAGGTTCAAATCCCTGTAGCTTAAGACTTTTGAATCTTATGAGCCGTGGGGGTCTCATAAGAGGATTCTCCTTACGAGTTGTGAGGATCTCGTAAGTGTAATTTCTCTTTAGGAATCGTGGGGATCCTAAGTGTGTTGCTCTCTTATGAGTCGTAAGGATCTCACGCAGGTGGTTTCTCCTCACAAGGTCGAGAGGACCTTGCAAGTGTCTTTTAACGAGATTGCGCCCTTTCGGGTTTTCACAAAACTCACCGGTAGCCCTGCTGTTTTTACTCACGGAGCCCTCTCGGGTTTTCATCCGTGCCCTTTTCGCTTATGGACATACCGTTTTTTCTTTTTCTTTCTTCTTTCTTTTTATTCTTTTCTCTTTCTTCTTTGTATCAGCCTTGGGATGCTACAGTCTACAGTAGTTTATCGACGTCTCGGTCAGCGACTAGTTTTAGGATATAGTGGTCCATTGTTAGTTTAAGGACGTTTCGGTCCGACGCCAGTTTTAGTACATAGTGGTCCGTTTTTAGTTTAAGGACGTTTCGGTCCATTGTTAGTTTTAGGACATTTCAGTCCATTGTTAGTTTAAAGACGTTTCGGTCCGTTAGTCGGCTACTACTTATAGAGTTTGGGATTAGGAAGATAGCGAGCGGACATAGTCATCGTCATCTATCGTTGACCTAGGTCGTGACTGGTCAGGCGTAGTATTTCTTTAGGAAGCGACCGTTTATTGGCCTGAAAGGTCTTTCACCATGCATATCCATGAGTAGATAGGCCCCACTCTGGTAGACCTTGTCTATGATATACGGGCCTTCATAGTTTAGCTCGAATTTCCCCCGCTTGGCGCGATTAGGGATCATAGGTCTTTTGACCACTAGCACGAGTTCGCCTTGGCGGAGTGTCCTCGGCCTAGTCAATCTCTCATATGAACGTGTCATCTTTGCTTTATAAGCCTCCAGATTTTGTTGCGCTATGAGCCGAGTTTCATCAAGGGCATCGAGCTCCTCAAGCCGAAGGTGAGCATTCTCTTCGTCCGTTAGCTCATAATGAACTGCCACTCGTAGAGAGGGTAACTCTACCTCGAGGGGGAGTACCGCCTCTGTACCGAATACCAATGCGTAAGGCGTTGTGTTCGTGGCCGTTTTGAACGTAGTTCGATACACCCAGAAAGCTTCATGCAGTCGCTCATGCCAGTCCTTCTTATTTCGGGACACCGTCTTTTTCACGATCTTTGTCAAGGTCTTGTTAAAAGCCTCAGCTAGACCGTTAGCTCGGGGATTATAGACTGAGGAGTATCTCCAGTCTATGTTATGCTGTTGTGCGAAGCGGCTGATCTTGTGGCTTCTGTAGACTAGCCCGTTATCAGAGATGATCCGTCTCGGAGTTCCAAACCGATAAATGACGTGCGTCTTGAAGAAATGGAGGATATTCTCCGTCTTCACTTCCCTCAATGGTACTGCTTCTGCCCATTTGGAGAAGTAATCAGTTGTCGCCAAGATGAATGATGTCCTCTGGACGATGCTGGTTCGATGGGGCCGATTATGTTAGTCCCCACATTTCGAACGGCCAGCTAGCCACTGTTGGATGTAGTGGATTTGGATGTTGATGGATAAAGTCCCCGTGAATCTGGCATGAATGGTACTGTTTTGCGTATTTGAGGAAGTCCTGGATCATCGTGGGCTAATAATAGCCCATCCTTTTGATCTTTAGCTTCATCTTTGGGCCGGCTTGGTGAGAACCGCAGAGTCCGTCGTGAGTTTCTTAGACGACTCTCTTTGCCTCTTCAGGTCCCAGGCATCTTAGCCACAGAGAATCAAATGACCTCTTATATAGAGTATCATTGACGAAAGCAAAAGAAAAAGCTCGTTTCATAAGCTGATGTCTTAAGGATGCACCTTCATGTGTTCGACGGGATTTGAAGTAGTCTATAAAGACATCTCTCCAATCGGTAACCTTTTCCTGGTCTTTTATTTTCAGAGTCATTTGCTCGGTCGCTCCCTTTTCTTCGGACGACTCCGGAGATATTTCTGCCTGTGCAAGAACCCGACGGCTCTGCACAATGATCCTCACGTCATCGAGGTTTTCATCAGCTAGTTCTTTAGCTAGTTTGGCTAACGCATCCGCTTTGCTATTTTCCGCACGCGGTATACTTTCCAATGCGTAGGAAGGAATTTGAATCAGCAGTTGTTGTACTCTCTCGCCGTACTTCACCAACTCTGGCTTGCACATTTGATAGTCGCTGTTTACTTGACTAACGACCAGTTGGGAGTCTCCGTATATGAGGAGGTTTTCAATTCCCATGTCGATAGCGATCTCGAGACCTGCTATCAAAGCTTCATATTCGGCTTCATTGTTTGTCCTCGGCTCTGTTAAGGAGAAGGCAAAGCACATTATCCCTCCTTGTGGAGTCACGAAGATGAGGCCTACTCCTGAATTGATTATGGGGGTGCTTTGTTTGCGCTTCTTCATGGAAGATGCTCCATCAAAGTAGAGTTCCTATTGGGTATCATTCTCTCTTCTCTCCCCGTCGATCGTGTTAAACGCATGTTCGTCTGGCAGTTTGCAGTTCAAAGGAGAATCGACAGGTATTGGATGCTCAGCAAGGAAGTCGACGATGGCCTGGCCTTTTACTGCCTTAAGAGGCCGATAAGTTATCGAGAACTCCATCAAGAGCAAGGACCATTTAGCGAGTCGTCCTGTTAATATGGCCTTTGACATCAAATATTTAAGAGGATCCACTTTTGATATGAGATGGACCTCAAGTTCCAACGCATAGTGTCTGAGCTTCGTTATTGCGAAGATCAACGCCAGGCATGTTTTTCAATGGGAGAGTAATTGCTTTCTGCCACCAGGAGAACTCGACTCAAATAGTAGAGGGCTCTCTCCTTCCCTTGGTCGTTCTCTTGTGCCCACAGCGCTCCTAAAGAACCTTCAAGAGCTGTTGTGTACAGGACGAGAGGTTTTCCTTTAACGGGAGCGGCCAGTACTGGCGGATTCTGCAGGTATTGCTTGATTTCGTCCAGTGCGTTATAGCATTTGCGATCCCAGATGAAAGAGGTTCCCTTCTTCATCAGGTGACTATAAGGACGGCACTTGCCTGAGAGATTGGCTATAAATCGCCGGATATATGCGAGCTTCCCTTGGAGAAACCACAATTGCTTGAGAGTCCTTGGCGGAGACATTTCCATAATCGCCTTGATCTTTGACGGGTCTATCTCGATGCCTCGGTGTCGGACGACGAATCCTAAGAACTTGCCCGAGGAAACTCCGAACGTGCATTTGAGAGGGTTCATCTTCGAGTTGTATTGCCGAAGGTGCTGAAACACAATTTTCAGATACTCTAAATATTCCTCGTATGATTTGCTTTTAACTACGAGGTCGTCGATATAGCATTTGACGATTTCATGTATGAGGTCATTGAAGATCTTTGTCATGGCCCTCTGATAGGTGGCACCGGCATTCTTTAGACCGAAAGGCATCACCTTGTAGCAGAATATACCCAAAGGGGTCCGGAAAGCGGTGAGCTTCTGGTCCTCGGGATGCATTTTTATCCGATTATATCCTGATGATCCGTCCATGAAGGAGAAGACTTCGTGAGTGGATGTGTTATCTATCATCAGCTCGGTGACCAGAACTGGGAAGTCGTCCTTTGGGCAGGCTTTATTGAGATCCCGAAAGTCTACACATATGTGCACCGTCCCATTCTTCTTCATCACTGGGACGATGTTGGCGATCCAGTCAGGATATTGAACCTCTTGGATGAAGCCGGAGTCGATTAGCTTCTTGACCTCGGCGTTGATGCTCATTTCAAGCTCGAGCCGCATTCTTCTCGGCGCTTGTTTGATCGGCTTGACGTCCTGGTGATATTGCCAATTTGTGCACAGCAATTTCAGGATCTAATCCTGGCATCTCGGAATAGTTCCATGCAAAGCAATCTTTATGCTGCATGAGCACGTCCTTTAGCGTAGCCACCCTTTCTTCAGACAATAGCTCACTGACGAACGTCGGCCGTGGGTCACTTGCCGTCCCCAAATCAATTTTCTTGAGGTTATCTGCAGTAGTATGTATCCCATCTTCCAGCTCTTTTAGTGCCGGTGGAAATTCTGAGATTACCTCGTCACCATTGTTTTCGAAGCACCCGGGGAGATCATTTATATTCTCGGGCTCTTCTTCTGACAACATTATCATATGACAAGTATGAGATCGCTTCCAAGACCGATGTTGATCCGGCTCTACTCTTGTGGCTTTGGGTTTATGCTTCTGCGGCGGGGTTACCCTCCAGCTGCTGGATAGAGCGAACCTGCCTTGCTGATACTGGTCTTCTACCCAATCTTTAAATGTGAAGCAGTTTTCAAGAGGATGTCCTATTGCCCTGTGATAGGAGCAGTAGTCCGGGTGAGAGACTTCGCCTGCTTGCTCGGGGTGGTTAGACTCCGGGAGTGTCATCATCTGATGTTTTATGACAAGATCAAATATCTTCCTTGTCTTGTCTTGGGGAAAAGAATATGCTCGACTCATCTTTTTTATAAGAGATGAATCTGGACTGCTCGATTCCTGATCGCGTGGCTTCTTGGACCCGCTTTGTCGCTGTCGAACGCCTTTCCCGTTCTTTGGTTTGTTTCTGCCTCTGCGTCGGGCCTTTTGTACAACGGGTTGACAAGGAGGAGCATTTTCAATTTTAACAGCCTGTTGAAGGAGGCGTTGCGTCGTGGTTTTCTCGTAGATGGCCATTTCGCGATTATGGTCATCTCGAACCTTTTGACCTTCTTCCCTTATAAGCTTGTCCATTTGTTCTTCGAATGACGGATTGGGTATTTTCACGGCGGGAGCTCTTTCTGGTTAAGGGTTAGCATCTTCCCACAGAGCATCACCTTCTTCATCAAAGTCATGTATGACGTAGCAGTCGCGGAGTAGCTCTCGTTTCTTGGATTGAACATACCCAAGCCCGGTCGTTTCCATTCTTCCGTTGAGCAACTTTCATTGAGTTTCGGGGACGTTCCAGATCCTGTTATAGAACCGTGCTTGTCGCGCAGTTTGCTTAAGGGGTACACCTTGGCGTCTCAAGAGTCTCTTTAGTCCGTCTGTGTAATATCTGGGAAAACGGATGGGCTAGAGCCTGCCAAGTGTAGAATCCGCACCATGCCAGATTTCTTTCTCCACTTTGGTTTCCCCGGATCGGTAGAATAGGATCTCCTTTTCACCTTTTCACGCGGGAGGGATGTAGAATGTCTGCAGTTCTTCCACACTGTAGGTATCAAGCGTGTCTAGCTCTTTATGATGCTTGGGCGGAACCATGGAAACTTGCAAACTTTGCTCTTCATCAGCGAAGATTTGTATTGATGGCCGAGTAGAGAATATGGCATTGACCTCATATTCCGAAACGCTGCCGAAGATCAACATAGGAGTGGACGGTCCCGGCTTGTTGTACTAGGGCGGCCCTGAATGGACTATCTCTTCTTCCTCCTCGGTATCACTCCCGAAGACCGGAATAGTAGTGATGGCTTTGTTCTTCGGTTTGTGACATCTTTCCGTGTCCTCAAAATCTGGTAGAAGTATTTGCATCTTCGTACTTGCGGACTTCATTCACGGAGAATGGGTTTACCTCTTCTGTCACAGTATACTCGAGACCATCCTTGAAATATTTCATACACTGATGTTGTGTAGAGGGGATGATATTGCACTCGTGTAACCAAGGCCGGCCGAGCAAAGCGTTATAACATGTCTTGGCATCAATGACGTGGAACTTGATATCAGTGACGAGCAGCCCAAAGCGTAACGTCAATATTATAGACCCAAGCGTCCGTGATGACTGGGAGTCAAACCCGGAGATAGTAATTTTATCGCGAGCGAGGTGTTGAACGCTCATGCAGATTTCCTTTAACACCCTTACGTTAAGGAGATTGACGGAGGACCCATTGTCGACTAGGATTTTACCTATCTTGATGTCATGACAGTATCCGGAGACATATAGGGGACGGTTGTGCTCGCATGTCCCAAGGAGGAGATCTTCATCGCCGATGGTGATATCGGCCGTGTGTACTTCTTCCAGCTCGTCCTTCATCTTTTCTTCGGAGAGGAAAGCTTGGAATTGTTCTGGCTCTTGTAATGCCTTGATCAAAGAATCTCTTGCTTCTTTGGATAACAGAAGGGCGTCGAGAATGCTTAACTGTGAAGGTAGCTTTCTCAGGTGTGCCAGAACATTGTAGTCCACTTTACTTTTCTTTGGCGGGTCTTTGGCTATCAGCTTTTCGACGTCTTGGTCATCAAGGATGATATCCTCAGGGACTTTTTCTTTTCCCTTATCTTTTCTATTTGACCCACTGTTCGAGGGCCCAAGATTCTTTTCGGGCAGCGTACGATTGCGCAGCTGAATATTTTTACAGGTCTTCGGTTCCTCCTCTTTTCCCAAGGTGGACTCTTTAAAGAGAGGGCCAAGAGTCATTTCATCGTCAGAGTCGCTCCCGAAGGTGAGAACTTGCGATCCGTCGGCGTTGACCATGCGACAGTTGCCGGTAGTTCTTTTATGCTCCTCGGTCATACTTCTTTGCTCATGAAGAGTTTTGCGTTTCATTCGCTTGAAATGTTGCCGGTGAGCAACATATCCCTGCCGCCATCTTTTAAAAGCGTTGCACTCTTCGGTGGGGTGCGCGATCTTTCGGTGATATAAGCAGTAGCTAGGATGTGTTTCCGCTTCACCAAGAATATTTCCTTCGGAGGGTGGCAGCTTCATTCCCATCGATACGGCTTTAGCGAACCTTTTCCTCATCTTGAACCTGTTTTTATTTGCGACGGATGTATTTTGATCTGGCGGGAGTGTTTCAGCCCTTTCGTCCAGTCGCCGGCGTTTGGCCTTTTCAAATATGGCCATCTCATGCTCCCGATCAGCTTTGCTTTTCCAAAGAGCTTCGTTCAGGAATTCATCAATCACTTTGTCTGATGGCCCTAAAAGTTTCGGCTCAGGATCTGCCCCAGTTTCTCTGTGTAAGAAGCTTCTTCATCGTCTATCGACGAGTGGGAGATCACATGGCAGCTTGCTACATAACCTTCAGATTCATCCGACGAGTCTTCTCTATTATCGTCATCTCCATCCTCAAGGACGTGGCGGAGAAACTCATGAAGTGTGATTGGAGTCCGCGCCTTCTGGTTATACTCTTCCAGCGCGTCAATCTGCTTTTGCAGGTCCGTGCGCCTGCCACCAGGCTTCACGAGCTTCTTAGATTTCTTCTTCTTCTTCGAAGATTTTGATGGCTGGGTGTGAGTGCTTTGGCTATCACCACCGATTTTTGGAGTTGGACGCGGTTTTAACATTCCTTCGATGATCTCGGGTTCGAGTGGATTTTTCCACCTGATCGTCGGGTATGTTTGGAGATCCTTCAGCATTCTTTTCGTCTTGGCTGAAAGAGCGACCTCCCATGGAGCTTCTACTACGAAAGAGCATGATGCCCCCGGTGCATCCGTCTTCTTGGGAGTGTGTGGCCGAGGCGGGTTCAACTTCCAATTCTCGGATAATACGAATTTGCCCTGCTGGTATTGATCTTCTATCCAGCTTTTGAAGATGTAACAATTCTCGATCGGATGGCCTAACATTCGGTGATAAGGGCAATAGTTAAGATTGCTAATGTTGCCTGGTTGCGCTGGGCGTCTTGGCTCCGGCAGATTGATGAGCCTGTTGCGCAGTGCAAGCTCGAATAACCTCTTCATTTTGTTTCGAGGGAACGAGTAAGGGCGTCTCATTTTATCTTCGAGAGATCGAGTTCTATTATTTTGGCGATCAACTGGTCTCAGACCACTGGGCTGCTGTTGAGCATTGGCGATGACGATCGCTTTCCCCTTTCCCTTCTTGTTCCGAGGCTCCGGCTTTGGAGGAGACATCCTATGACCCATCTGGTCCATTTGGGCTAGCTTGTCAATCAAGACCTGGAAAGTAGTCGGCTTGAAAAACATCATGAACTGGGAGATGGTCGCCTGCGGATCAATAGTGCCCACGAACATGCCCACTGCCGGTGCTTCTTCCATGCGCTGTTCGCATTTCGACCACAGATTCCGCCATCGTATTGCGTATTGAACCCACGTTTCACCTGGCTTCACCCTGGCATTGATCAATGCCGTTATTGGGGTGCGTTCACTAGCACTCGCGAATTGCTGGGTGAATAATAGCTCCATTTTTGTGAAAGTCTTGACGGAGTCATTTGGAAGTTCAGAATACCACTCGAATGCCGTCTTCGACAAGCTGCCGACGAATTGGCCAAGTAGAAATTTATATCATCACCTCCGGTGTTACCACATAGAGCCCTGAACTAGGCGACATGCTGGTGGGGATTGCCCGTCCCTTTGTATACATGAAATTTAAGGATCGTATATCCCGACGGATACTTTATTTGATCATACCAGCCTGGTTATGGTCACCCAGTTGTAACGACTTGGCCGGCCGCTTCATTCGCCTGGTGAGCTCGTATTTGCTGAGCAATATAGTCATCCAGAGTGGCCTTGGAAATGGTTTCCTCTTTGGCTGCTGAAAGAGCCGGAGGAGGGTTCGATGTCTCCCCTCTGTCGTCTTCAATGATGATAGGAGGGTCTTCAGCTGGAGGTTCTGATTGTAACATCATCCCGACCATGTCTTGGAAGAGATGCGCCATTCGTTTTATATTAGCCGCTTTTTCTGCCGCTTCTCTGTCCCTTTTTTCGAGGACCCTGCGGAGTAAGTCAGCATCGGTTTCTTGTTCATGACGCTGCTCCGATGACGCCTCCGGGCTTTCTTTTAACCCGGTGAGTGTGGCCATTTGCGTTAGCATTTCCTGAAGCTTCTGTTGCTGCTCCTGGTCTTTTATAACGGATCGGGTGAGCGATCGGTGACCCGTAGAAGTGCGGCTTTCCTCTTTTTCGGAAGCCATATAAACAGTATGCACCATTATGCCCCTAGACTTGGGGCGTTTCGGCTCAGCGTCTTTATGGTTTGCCGCAGTCACAAGGGCTTTCTCTGACCTCCTTCACTTTTGAGTAGTTGAAGTCGAGGGGGCCGTCACAGCGGGCACCTAGACAGCTGTTGCCTTTTGTGGATTGGCAAGATGGTTCTTTTCTTGTTGAACCTTCACCTTTTTTTGTCGGCGAGGGTAATCTTGATCAATCACCGACTCCTGGACCTGTCGCCACACTTTGTAAATTTTGGAGGACAGCCGCTGAGGGGGCTGCTCCGGCTTCGCCTTCGGTGCATTCTCCACGGGTGGAGGAGATCTTTTCAGTACGGCGGTGGGTGAATTCTTGCACACCCTATTAAGCAGCTCAAAACTGTTCCCAGTTGGAACAGCATCATTGACTTCCACCGTTGGGGCTGGTGGAGTTAGCCTAGAAGAGGAGTTGCCCCCAGCCTTCCTTACTCGGCACCACTGGCGAAGTCGAGCGTGTCGAGCCGTTGGGATTGTTTCATCTTTAGGGGTGACTTCATCATGCCCCCTGTTCTGGTGAGGCACTGCTGGTACCAGCCTCTTGAAGACCGATGTCCGTTAAGCAGCATTACCCAATCTGTCAAAGACAGACCTTTGAGCAGGAACAGGAGCCGGAGTGGCCAGCCTCGTAAAGAATTATCCTTTGACGGGGGAGGCTACTTTAGTGGCCTCGAGAGCAGGAATGGCTATCCGCTTTGGGATGGCCGCTTCAGGTATCGTGGGCTTCTTGACAGGCCCATTGGAGTTCAGGCTTACCCTATCGAAGACTGATGCTGTTGGCTTGACATCGGCCGACCCGTTGAGAGGGGCAGTGGTGGTCGTGAGCCGATCAAAGACCGACTTCTTTTCCGCTTCTTATGGCAGTGAGATGGTAACGCTCACTGGTGGGAGCATGGTCCCGAAAAACAACCTGGTGGTAGCCTGCGTCACCTGCTCTACCGGCATTGTGAACAGGGAGGCCGCCTGAGGTCCATAAGCTATGCCTCCAGATGAGGCAGAACGTGAGTTGCAGTTGCAGCTGGAACACTTCATGCAAGTAGACGCCATTGATCTTTCGTTTTCTGTGCCAAGCAAGAAACCAAATCTTAGTACCTCGAACCCAAGGGCAACCATATTAAACCGTGATTCGTTCGCGAACATGACATACGAAGTGTGGAGTGGAATGTGGAAGAGGTCCCACCGGGCATGCCAGAATCTATTCCCCGCCGAAAGACGCGGACGAAGACGCGGCGAACGTCTTGCCTGAATTTCGGGGCAGATGCTAATTGGTGCTATCCGTCCACCTCTTCGAATATGCCAAGTTGATTTATGGCACCATGTATCGAAGGTTTAAACGGATGCGGTCGATGTAGCAGACTTCGTCGGATTCCCCCTCATTTGAGGGGTTTTTGATTGCGTGGACGCTCTTCCCTGCAGGCGCAAGCCCCTGCAGTTAATTACGCTACCGCATCGCGGTAACAACTTTCTCCTTCTCCAGATGGTCACTTCGTGTCGTGGGTGTTTGTTTTGTTTGTGGTTGCCCGTGGATTGTATACGGAGACTAATTTATGTTGTCGCTCGTAGGGCGTGGATTAGTCCAAATCCGTATCTTCTTAGATTTGGGTTTGGGGGTTGGGTTTAAGGATACGTTAGTCTCATTTGGGAATAAGATCAACTTAAATGTATGTTAAGGATACGTTAGTCTAATTTTAGACTAAGATCAATTTAACGGGATCATTTAGATCCAATCAAGAGAGCAAATGGACTCTGTTATTTAGTTTAGGGACATTGCGGTCGATTAGTTTAAGGACATTGCGGTCTATTGTTAGTATAAGGATGTTGGTTTAAGGACATCTCGGTCCAATGTTAGTTTAAGGACATCTCGGTCCAGTGTTAGTTTAAGGACATCTCGGTCCAGTATTAGTTTAAGGACATCTCGGTTCAGGTTAAGGACATCATAGTCCGTGGGTTTAAAGGGACCCCACAGTCCAGGTTAAGGACATCGTAGTCCATGAGTTTAAGGACCCCACAGTCCGTAGTTTAAAGACGTCATAGTCTATGAAGTTTAAGGACATCATAGTCCATGAGTTTAAGGACCCCATAGTCCATGAAATGTGTGGTTGTCGGGACGCATCACCTCTCTGAAGACGTTGAAGGATTACAATGACAGATATCAGAGGAGTAAAGAGATGTACCCTCGAACCGGTGTGAGTTGGTTGAAAGATCAGTGGTCCAATTTGGTACTAAGATCTGTTAAATATTCATGAGCGGATGGGCTCAATTAAATATAAGTTGACGACTTATGGCCAATATTGGGCTAAGTCTAATAAATGTTTTTTTATTCTGGCTATTGAGCCTTTATTTGGGCCTGGCCCTTTTAATAATGCTGAGCATTAGATCTTGACACTTTTTTTTGTCTTGTATTGAATGCAAGCATTCATCAGAACAATTTATGTTCTATCAGCGCAACACGTGGCACGCCAGGCGCTTTGCGCCAGTTAAAGAGCGCAGTGCGCTTCTGCCATGTAGCGCACATGAGAAGAACACGTGTCGCGCTTGGCGCTAAGCGCCAGATGATGGGCGCATTGCGCCAGTTTATGAGCGCTAAGCGCTAATTTATGAGCGCATTGCGCTAGTTTAGTGGCGCACACGTGAGTGACACGTGGCGCGCTTGGCACTGAGCGCCACCCCATAAGCGCAGTGCGCTATTTCAGAAGCGCAAACCGCAAGTTGTTTAATTGGCGCATACGTGGTTGACACGTGGCGCATTTGGCGCTGAGCACTGATCCAAAGAGCGAAGAAGTGCACTTTAAGAGCGCAAGACGCATTTCAATAGCGCAAAGCGCATTTGATCAATTTTTATGATCTGTGAACAAATTTATGTTCTTTTAAAAGAGACTTTGTCTCAAGATTCAAGAACAACAGTTCTTATTTTTGAAAGGGCTTTGCCTTTATACATCAATAATCTGTGTGAAGAATATGTTCTTCTTTTATTATGTGATGAGATCTTTTTGATCTTTTTTATGAAAGACTTTGGTCTTTATAAATCTATGATCTTTTAAGAAGATAATTCTTCTTTTTATGAGATGATTTCATCTCCGTGTTCATCATTCATCATCTTTACCTTGAAGAAATAATCTTCTTTCAAGAGCTTGCTCTCTTTCTTTGAATTTTTCAAAGTTTATGGGGGTTTTTTTTATCAGACTTGAAGTCTTGGGGCCTTTATATAGGGCAAGCTGATTTGTTGAATCAGTTAAAGAGATCTTTCTCTGATTGATTTGGGGATGTTTCCCACCGTTAGATCTTTGATCCTAGGGTTTCTTTTTCACAGAAGGCAATCTTCTTGTTTTTAATAAGATTGGAAAATCTTTCCATAACAGAATTTTAATTCTGATTAATTAATGATTTATCATTATTAGATCTTTTGATCTAAGGGTAGGGAATTTTTTAATTCCAGTGCTGGCGCACCCGTGCTTTGCACGTGGTGCGCTGCTCAGAGCGCAGCGCCCTTTGCGCTAGTGCACCTGTGTTTGATACGTGGTGCGCTGCTCAGAGCGCAGCGCAGCCTGCGCTAGCTACCTGTGTTTGACACGTGGTGCGCTGCTCAGAGCGCAGCACAGCCTGCGCTAGCGCACCCGTGTTTGACACGTGGTGCGCTGCTCAGAGCGCAGCGCAGCCTGCGCTAGCGCACCCGTGTTTGACACGTGGCGCGCAGCGCGCCTAGCGCTTGCACATACATGGTGCACTGCCTAGGGCACAGCGCACCTGACGCTAGCGCATCCGTATTTGACACGTGGCGCGCAGCGCGCCTAGCGCTGGATCTGAAGCGTTGCTTCAATTTTTGAATTTTGAATTTCAAAAAAGAGCTTTGCTCTGATTGGGGGAAACAAGTGCAGATGAAAAGATAGTAACCTAATAATGCTAGACTTATAGTAAAAGGTTATCATCAAATACCCACTGTGGATTGTGATGAAACTTTTGCTTCAGTGTCTGTGCTGAAGTCCATACGGATATAACTTGCCACTGCCACTGCTCATGACTATGAGATCTGGCAACTGGATGACTATAACATTTTTCTAAATGGAAATTTAGAAGTGCATGTGTATATGACTCTGCCAGAGGGTTATCGTAGTCAGTGGGAGCAACGGAAGATGTGCAAGTTGCTTATATTTATTTATACACTAAAGCAGATATAGAGAAGATAGATCATCTGTTTTGATGTGACAGTCAAAATGTTTGACTTTATCAAAATAACAGATGAACGTAGTAAGAAAGATGTAGGGAGTACTTTCATATGATATATGGATGATATACTCTTGATAGGAAGTGATATTTCTATACTACAATCAGTCAAACTATAGATGTCACGGATGTTTCTCCAGATAGGATCTAGATAATGTATCAAGAATTCTGGTGACTAGATCTATGTCGAAATCTAGATTTGGGAAGTGTCCCAATCCGTGTACTCGGACACCATTCTAAAGGTGTTCAGAATGGACGAATCCTAGTGAGGTAGTGTACCTGCTTGTGATGGAGTCACCCTTACTAAATAGACGTCTTTTAGACTGATTGGGAGAATGACTCGCATGAATTACATTCCACTTGGTTTGGTAATTGGGTCAATCATGCGATGTCATGTACTAGAACAGATAAAGTTTATGTTCTTACTATAGTAAGCGGTTATTAATCCAATCCTAAAGAAATAGAGGAAAGCAGTGAAGTGCATATGAGGATGTTCTTGGTGTATAGTAATGGCAGCCTCCTATAGGAGGCGGTTACCAATTTCGGCTTCCAAGGTGACATGGATGACAGGGTATCTATCAAGAGTTATAAGTTCCCTCTTATGAAGAGAAGTATGTTGGAAAGGGTTCCCAGCAGGATACTTTGGTAGACATGGCGCTGGATGCTGATTATGACTCAACGGAGGATACAACCTAAAAAAAAGTTGGATAAAAGTGTTCATATATAAACTTGGTCCTATCATCAATCCAGACAAATTATAAGATATGTATCGCTCATTTCAGGGGATAGTTGATCTTTGCAAAGTTAAGATATAGAAAGATAAACTTAGAATCATTATAGCGGATCCAATCATTGAGGCTATTTCTCGAACACAGTTGTTTCTCAAACATGGTTTGCGAAAATGATCAGTACAGAAGTTAGGGATTCGATAGCACACAGAGCTGTAAGTATGCGATACAACAATAATTGTCCTTGAGTATAAGTGAGAGATTATTGGATAAAGTGCCCTCAAGAAAATTATTATAATTCCAGGTAGGCAATTATGGTAATTAAGGAAGGACCTATACGGGTAGAACAGTCTTGTTTGAGATGATAGTATGCTATTTAGTTTGTCTTTATCGTTCATGTGTTTATGTTTTATTATGTATCGCTAATACATAATGATAAAGCCTGTAGGATCCTTGCTTGAATACTAGCATTATGGTGGTGATCATACTTATGTGAGCTGGATAGTCTATAGGCACATCCTTAAATATTCCTAGTCATGGAAGGATCGAGACTGGGCATCAATATTCCGGAGTAGACTAGTGTATACGTTTCTAGACCCCGACGAGGGGCGGTAGCCGGTCTCACAGCCATTAGTGTGTAGCACCTAAGATTGTATAGATGTGCTCATTGGACGTGAGTACACCAAACGAACTCGCCGAGAACTCCTAGATGATATTATGTCTATCTCAAATAGAAGTTCTCTGGTGACATGAGTACTGTTTACCGCTGAAAAGAGAGACGGACTGCGTAGGTCGTCTTTCCTGAATTTGGGGGCAGTTGCTATTTGGATTTATCCGTACACCTCTCTGAAGATGCCAAGTTGATTTATGGCACCGTGTATTAGAGGTTTGGACAGATGCGGACGTTGTAGCAGACTTCGTCAGATTCCCCCTCATTTGCGAGGGTTTTTTTGATTGTGGGGATGCTCTTCCCTGCAGGCGCAAGCCCCTGCAGTTAATTACGTTACCTCATCGCGATAATCACTTTCTCCTGCTCCAGAAGTTCACTTTGTGTTGTGTATGTTTGTTTTATTTTTGGTTGCCCGTGGATTGTATACGGAGACTAATTTAAGTTGTCGCCCGTAGGGCGTGGATTAGTCCAAATCCGTATATCTTAGATTTGGGTTTGGGTTGATTTAAGGATCGTTGATCTGTTTTGAGATCAAGATCGACTTAAATTTTTGTTAAGGATACGTTAGTCCAATTTGAGACTAAGATCTACTTAACAGGGCTTTAGGATCATTCAGATCCAATAAAAGAGCATTTGGGCTCTATTGTTTTAGTTTAATGACGTTATAGCCCGTTGTTAGTTTAAGGACGTTTGGGTCCGTAGATCACCATTTTTGAGGTAAGGGTTTAGTTTAGGGACGTTTCGGTCCGTAGTAGTTTGAGGACGTTACGGTCCGTAGATCACCTTTTTATGCCCGTGTATTTGTTACGTGACAGGATGTACGGCGATGATGTAGGATACATCCAGTTTGGGATGTGGTTTGATCTGGGATGTGAACGTCAGTTTGGGAAGTGCACCAAAAAAAATTGGCTGTCGGGACCCGCTACTTCTCTGAAGACGTTGAGGAATTAGAACGACATGTATCAGAGGTGTAGAGAGATGTACCCTTGAACCAGTTACCGTATTTGAGGAAAAAAGGATCATGATGGACCATCTAAGAATCATTAGCCATTTTTGGGGGACTAAGCTTAACTTAAGAAATGTGGGATGAATATCATTTTGGATATCATGAGTCATGTTTGGAAAGCAATGAACACATGGGCTCAGTTGATCTGAATTAGGGACCTAGCCAACTTGGGCTTGACCCACTCAGTTTTATTTTATTTGAAAGAAGTGCTAAGCACTGGTTTGGGCTCAATCCCCTTTTCTTGCAAAAAGTTCTGAGCACTTATGTGAGTTCTGATGCTCACAATTTACTCTCTCTCTTTTTTGTCTCTATATGGAGTGCTGAGCACTCTTTATGGCGCCCACATGCGAAACACGTAAGGCCCTAGGCGCTGAATGATTAGTGTCAAGCACTTTATGTTCTGTGGTGCCCACGTGAGGGTCACGTGAGGCGCTGGGCGCTGAGCGCCAGCCACTGAGTGCTAAGCACACTTTATTTTGTAGTGCCCACGTGAGGGGCATATGAGGTGCTGGGCGCCAGCCACTAAGTGCTAAGCACTCCTGAGTTCTCTCTCTTCTTCTTTTTTTTTGAATGATCCACAATATCTTTATCTAATTTTATTTACCTAAAATTTCCAAGAAGAGGGTTCTTCTTCCTCGAGAATTTAATTCTATGTTCTTTCAAAGCATTCTCCTTTTTTTAAAGCTTATGAGGGGGAGGGGTTCTTCTGTGTTAGACTTGAAGTCTTGGGTCTTTTATATAGTAGAGGCAAGTCTGTTGATTAGTTGAAGACATCTCTCATTGAGAGATTTTAATTGATTTGGGGATTTTACCCACTATTGGATCTTTGATCTAAAGGCTTCTGTTTTACAGAAAGTATTTTTCTTCTTCTTAACAAGATTAGGGAAATAATTTTCCATCCAGGATTTATTCTGTAGATCGGTGATTTTTTAATCAACATTGGATTTTTAATCTAACGGTACTCTGTTTTACAGAGAGAAATCTTTCTTGTTTAGAAAGATTTGAGGAATATTTCCTCAACAGAATTTAATTCTGCATTATGATGATTTATCATCTCCGTTGGATCTTTGATCCAAGGCTCTGTTTAACAGAAAGTAGAATTTAATTATACTAGACGCCGGCGCTCACGTGCTGTGCACATGCGGCACCAATAAGAGTTTTTAACTCTGGCGCCGGCACCCTCGTGGTAGGCACGTGAGACGCTGCCTCTTGAGTTTTGATCAGAGCTTTGCTCTTTTATTGGGGAAACAAATGTCCCTTCACTGCTGCGCTCATGTGGCTCTCACATGAGTGCAGCCGTGGTATCTTTTCTACAATTGGATATTCTGGGAAGTGGAACCGCCCCGCTATGCCTATAAGTAGGGCCTTTGGCCCTTGTGATAATTTTTATTCATCTTCCCTAAACTTCTTCTTTCTGAGAATATAATTCTCTTTCTAGAGCTTAGATCTCTGCCCAAAGAAACTCTTTTAGAGTTAGAACTTTGCCAAAAAACTTGGTAAGGATTATGATGTAGGGTTCCTAGGCACACACTAGAGGTCTCACAAGGCATCAACCATGGCAATTTCAAATTTTATGAGTGCCGAGAAACCCGACTACGGATCATTAATTAGATATCTAGACGAAAGATGCAACTAGTAAACTACTTTACTAAGAGAACGGAAATACAACCTTTGTAGATCCGGTCCTCCACCTCCACAGCTCCGTGATGAAGTCCTCTTCGCTGTCCAAATCAAAATCCGGGCTCTAGCGTCGGCTTCATCGGAGAAATGGGCGGGCAAGGTCGTCGGCTTCGTGCCGAAGATGATCTACGTCGAAGCATCACAAGATCAAGCTCCCACTTCAACAAGTCATGAAACTTGTGAAGAAAACACACTCTACTACTTGGCAAGAGGTAGAGGATGAAGAAATAGGAAGTGGGTTCACTTTAGAATTGGATTTCTCACTCTTTTCATCAAGTTGCCATTGATGAGGCAAGCTTTTTCTTCAAGAAGAAGATGATGAAGAAGAAGATAATATTATGATAAGTTAATAGAATAGAATAGAAAAATCAATTCTTATCATAATATTAACCATGGTAATGTGTAGAGAATTGACTAAGGTTAAATGAATGGTTAGGGTTAATGAGATGAAGACAAAAGGGTTTCTTTGGTCAAAGCTTCATGAAGCTTCAACAAGCTTCATGAAAGAAAGAAGCCTTTTTGTTTTTCTTTTCTCTTATCTTAAATCCAAAAACAAATAAATGAATGAATGAATAATAAAATAAAATAAATGAAATAAATAAATAAATGAATAAGAAAATGAAAACCCTAACCATTACACAACCATGGTTTAATCTTTACACAAACCCTAGTGAGCATGTATCATCAAACATGATACAAACTTGTGTACAAAAGTATATCACATATACAATGTGCACAATCCAAGTGAGAAAATCCATTTAAAATGAACCAATACTAGTTAATGCAAAGTAGTATATCAAATATATAATTATACATTAAATCATTAAATCAACACTTGATTTAACGATCCGGTCATATCGCATATAACCGACTAGTATCCAATGTATCGGCTTATCGAATCAATCCTTGATTCGATAACTAGGTTATATCGCATACAACCATATCGATACATTCATCGCGAGAATAGAATACGGTATCACATACACGTATTATTCTCGGTCCCGCACATATCTCATATGCGCTCCTATTTCGTTTCGCTTGAGCCAGGAAACCTCTGTGTAGGACTCTAAAGACTCGTCAATACGCCGGCAGCAGGTGATGATCATATCAAACACCCACAAGCCGCAAGCGGTCTGCTAAACGTAACGGCCACCCGGGTATTGAGCGATCAGAAGATCGACGAGCAAGCCCGCTCACACTCCTGTGAATCCAACCAGTAACACTTACCGTACAGTCCGGTCTGATCGTCTGATATGTCGCATATCTCTCCTAGGGGTGGTAAACGTCAGACCCTAATAGCTCGATAAGTTGTGTCGATATGAGGTCTATAACAGTTCGAGAAACTACTGGTAACACTTACCAGTAAATCTCAACAACCCTGGCCAGGGATTTCCGGTTATAGCCAATCGAACACAGCGCAACATCAACTCCCTATACCGGGAGAGACGAATCCCCTCCTATCGCTCATTGCCTCCATGTGACTCGGGACTGTACCCAAAAACCACTGTTTTGCACGCCCTCTTGGACGTGGTAAGGTGGAAATCAAAGCACAGTGGGAACCACACAAGACTCTATGATGATCTCGGGTCAACAGACTACTCTGTACCAGTGTCACCAGAGAACTGCCATCTGACGTATGGTATAATACCATCTGGGAGTTCTCGGCGAGTCCGTCCAGTGTACCCAGTCTCCACTGAGCACCCGTATATCATCTCTGATGTCAAACACCAATGGATATGGGATCATCCATCGCCCATCTGTATGGGTCGAGAAGGTATACGCTAGTCTACTCTGGTATATCGATGCCCCGTCTCGATACACCCACGGCTAGGGACTTTGAAGGATGTACTTATAGACTACCATGTCCCCCCTAGTATGATCCGCATCATAGTCCAGGTAGTCAATTACATATCCTAAGGGCTTTACCAACATGTAACAGAGAGACAATCAGTGTACACGTTAAGGTAAAGAGCAACCAGATAGCATACTATCATGTCGAGCAAGAAAGTCCTCCCTATATATGTCCCAGCATCCACTACAATATACATCCTATGTATAGTAATGGCCTCTAGGGCATACATATAACTAACAATCTCCCACTTGCACTAGGGCCATCTGATAGCAGTGGTTGCAGTATCTCATACTCAACCATCCCATAAAAGTCTCTCTCTGGGAACAGGCCTTTGTGAGTGGATCCGCTATGTTGTCCTCTGAGTCTACTCTCTAAACCTCGATCTCCTTGGAGATCAACCATCTCCATGATCAGGTGATACTGCCTTAGAATATGTCTGGATCACTGATGGGACCTGCGTTCCTGGGCACAAGCCATAACTCCATCGTCACACAATGGTAGGAACCTAGTTCATCTCATGAACCAATATACACCCAAACAGCCTCTTTGGTAGCATCTTTAGTAGCGATGTATCCTGCCTTTATCGTCTAGTATGTCACGGTATCTAGCTTGGAACTCTTCCAACATACCGTCCCTTTACTGAGGGTAAAGACAATGCCTGTGACTGACACTCAGTCGTCTTTATCACCCTGGAACACTTCCAGTGATTCTTCCCAGGATCAATTGATACCATCTCACTATAACTAGTGAGGCTCCTAACATCCATTCAGATCTATCTCATTGATCCAAACTCAAGATTTAGGAGGTATCACTTTGATCCTATATGGAGAATCATTGTGATAAGCGGAGATTGATCGAGCATAGCATGGGAAACTCCTTCCCTATCAAGAGTATGTCATCCACGTACTCTACGAGGATCGTCACCATACTCCCTACTACCTTTTTGTTTATACAAGGTTCATCTACCATTTTGATGATGTCAAACTGTTTGACTTATCCATCAAAACAGATGTTCCAACTCCGCGATGCCTGCTTTATCCTATAAAGCATCTTGTACACGTTTCCGCTGCTCCCACTGTCTACGAAGCCCTCTGGCTGTGTACTTATAGACGTTCTCTTCTAAAACATGATTTAGAAAAGCAGTCATGGCACCCAACCGCCAGATATCGTAGTCATGGTATGTAGCCGTGGCAAGTAGGATCTGGATGGACTTAAGCATAGCCACTTGAAATGGTTTCATCATTATCCACGCCTGGTCGATGACGAAAAGCTTTAACAAGTCTAGCTTTGAAAGTCTCAACTTTTCCATTTACACCAAGTAATCTTCTCAAGATATACTTGCTCCTGATGGGGATTTAACCCTTCAGATATCGCAACCAAAGTCCATACTTTGTTGGTGTATAAGGATTCCATCTCAGATCGCTAAGCATCCAGCCATTCTTACAGAGTCCCACTCCTGATGGCCAGCTCGAAACTAGTTGGGTCATCATCTTATGATGCAATCCTCGCTCCCACTGTCATAGAGAAACCGAAGTATTTCTCAGGTGGGTGAGGAACCCTACTAGATCGGTGGAGAGGCTGAGGTTCGTTGGTATCTACTGAATCCTTTGGTTCTTTCAAATCATCAACTGCAGTTTGTTTAGTTGGAACATTTCCAGTTCTACATAACAGATCTTGCTTCGAGCTTGTCCGGATTTTGCTTTTAAACATAGGCCGGACAACCCCAAATCTTAACTAGCTTAAGACATGGGCTCTTCCCTTTCCATATCACATATGAAATGGTAGGCAACTGATTTTACTGGAACCCTATTCAATAGGTATGCAGCTTCTCAAGTGCATAACTCCCAAAAAGAAATAGGTAACTCAGTAATACTCATCATAGAGGACACCATATCAAATAGGGTGTATCTGCTCCACCCCGATATACCATCGTGCAATGGTGTATACGGAGGAGTAATGCTGAGAGAGAATCTTATTCTCCTTTAGAATAATCCAGGAATTCCGTGCTCAAGTATTCTCCTCCTCGATCACATCAAAGGACATAATACTTATACCCGTATTTTGGTTCTCTACTTCTCGCTTATATTCTGTGAATATCTCAAAAGGTTCAGACTTGTGTTTCAACAGGAACATATGTCTGAATCTTGAGAGATTATCAGAGAACGTAATGAAGTACAAAGAACCATTCTTGGCATGTGTAGACAGGGGACCTACATACATCAACATGTATCATCCCAAGAGTTCATTATCTTTCTCTGTTTCCAATAAACGGAGCTATGGTCATCTTATCTCTGTGACATGACTGGCAAGTTTCACAAGATGTAAATTCAAACTGATTTAAATATGCATCTAAATGTAACTTCAGCTAGTCGGGTCGCATTGATATGACCTAGTCTACAATACCTCAAGAAGGATTCGTTCATTTCTGAACTCTTCCTCTTGTGTGTGTTCCGTATACTAAAAAACTGTAGTTTGATTTAGAACATCAATGCTTTTAGATAACGTGCCTGAACCGATCAACTTTTGATATAGGAAATGTTCAAAACATTATCCAACAATACAAAATTTTATCATTTCTTTACTAATAAAGAGATAGATACGATTTTGTATATCAGTTTCGGTATCTAATAACATTCGTTCAGAATCAATGTATTCGTAATACAGGGTGACAGTGACCAACAGACTTGGCTGCAACACTTGCCCCGTTTTCTGTCTCATGAAACTTATCACCCGTTCTCAGTTCTCTACCTTTTTGTAGCCCTATGTAACAGATTACATATCTGGGATCCTGATCCGGTATCATATACCCAGGATGCGGAGGATACTGAGAAACATTTCTTTGTAATGAATACACCCGAAGATGATGCATCAGCATGCACTCTCTTCGTTTGGGCGGCACGGGAATTCTGGTATTCCCCAATTTCCTGCTCTGTCTTATAACAATTATAAGGTGGAGCGGGACCAACGTTCCCCAGCTCAGTATAACAAGCGGGTTCGGTCAATAATCCGTATTATTATCTTGATTAAGGCGTGATATGGTCGCTACATGGAGAGAGAGAGAAGAAAACACTCAGCGTGCGCTCTTGCAAGAATAGATTGGTTATTATTTTATCTAATCAGGATGGCTCCCACTGCTTTTTATCAAATCTTCCATCAAACCCTAAAAGGAAAGACTAGCCGGGATTAATTACACACTACAAGTTCGCCAATCTTTCAGCCAGGCCAGTGTCGGTACTTTGAGGGAGGTCCCCCGTGCTTTCGCACGAACCTAATTAATGTAAACCTCGTTTTCCCAGAGGCGTAACCCCGTTGACACCTTTCTAGACACCTACTTGATCGGCTAATTGTAATGTGCTAAACTCTCCCAGGAGTAACAATTACTCGCAGCGGGTATCGGGATCCAACTATCTCATAGAAGGTATGCAATCTCATTGCAAATTTCAACACTTGAAATTCCCGATAATTTTTTTTCCCCTAGCGTCCTATGACCTTGACGGAGGCCAAACAACCCATAGTCCGCTAGTCAAGTTCAACCCGTCATTTCCTGATTGAATTAAACCCACCCGCACGACCCTTGACGGAGGCCAAACAACGCCGTACGAATACCCTAATCCAATCGCATCATATGCTAGCAGATAAGCACTAGTTAGCTACCGTACACTACGCCTTGACGGAGGCCACACAACCGCAGCACGAATACTAACTAGTACGTATCTGAAATGACGGAGGGCTACGACAGGTTTTTCTGAAAACCTATTGCGTAATGAACTTGATATCGTTGTAGAATCAAATGATTTTAAAAATGGAGTGTTTTTGAGGCTTTTCTAGTTTTGCTAAAGGAGTCACTCCCGGTGAAGGGATCGTCGGTCCTTTCCTCGTCGAATGAGGTGCGGGATATATCATATATATCGCTGTGCAAAGCAAAACTCTTAAAAGCAATCAAAAAACAAACCGAGTGTGTAGCATCTGCCATTTATTGCTAAAGGAGTCACTCCCGGTGAAGGGAACTCGGTCCTTTCCTCATCGAATAAGGTGCAGGATATATCATATATACCGCTGTGCAAAGCAAGAACTGTAGCTACCTGTTTTGTTTTTGAAATTCGATTCTACAACATCTTAGGTTTCTTTTATTTCATTAATCACATTAATGAAGTCCCATCATTTAAGTACCTAAACTTCACAGATAAATACGACGTACACTTATGCCATCCGCATTCGCCTCGATGTCCCCTCGTGCACCGTTAGGTTAGGTAACTAACGGCAGAGCGGGGCAGGGCTAGCGCGGGTGTAAAACATAAGTAACGTCTATATAATATATCATATATACTATATAAAGTATTTATCACAGAACATCACATGATCACATCACAGATATCACAGCAGAAGAATCATATGAAATATTGGATATACTAGGACGTCCGTGTTTTCAATACGAGCCAGTATAAAACACGGATTCCACGGTCGTGATGAATAGCCAAACCCACACCCCAAGACCCCTACGAGAGCGGCCAGCTACCCTACCAATTCTAGAGTTAGGAGACCCGGACTCGACTCCTCGAGTTGGTCTCCCACTGGACTCCAGAACCCGGTTACTTGTACTCCCCTCCTTGGGTCTATCCTAGTGCAGAAAAGTAAATAATATACAAAAGGTGACATCTTCCGCAACCTGGAAGTGCCCCAATAAAAGAATATTACATACAAGTTTTTACATGAATGAAAATGAAAAACACTCATCTCACATAAAAACCCCCGGCTATTCAAACACGACGATCCAATATAACATATCCAGCAACACATAACATCACATGTCATCAACGTAAGTAAATATGCGCATCCCAATTGTCGTTGACATATAGCAACGAAACCGGCGATATCACATATTACACTTACGGTCACAGAAAAGAAAGTGTAAAACTACAACAGTTGGAATCCGCAATCTCTTTAGACATCGCATGCCTAGCCAAATGAAATACTTAGACATCGCATGCCTAACAATTATAAACCCCGCATTTTAGTCTCATTATCGAAAACTCTTTTCAATATCAAGTCGGGCAATTCAACAAGATTCCCGACATCCTGATCGAATGCTCGTCGCAAACTTCAGTAGACGGCCGCACCCCCGATACCGTCGACGAAGTGCACCAAGGCGGAACACCGCTACCGCGAGCACCCGAACGGATGCTTTCGGCGACGGGGTTCTCCTATAGTCACTTGGTCGGGGCTATGGAGCGAGGCTGTCTATCAAGTTTACCCGGCGAGTATCCGCGTACGCTATGTGATTGCGACAGACTTTTGATCACATCAAAATTCCGTGGCAACCGATCAAGTGAGACTAAACTACTGGATTTATAACATTCATTCAGTTATCTCATAACTTATTGTGAATTCCAATTATTGTATCCCATTCCAGATAAATAGAAAATGTTAAACTTTTCGATCGAACAGTCGAACACCCAAGTTTTCCCGATATAGATCAACACATGAAATAAGTCTAACAACATTCAGTTCGTGCCTCAGTACCAACGGTCCAGCCGTAGAAGGGTCAAGCCAACGCCTCACATGTGGCACGCCGTACTGCCCCAAACCCGAAGGTTCAAAGGGCAGTTCAAGACGGTCACATAATCGAGTTAAGGTTTGTTGTCTTCTAGAGGGACCATCGCGTTACTTGCACTACTTAGAACGTCTTTAAACCTCGGAAAAATCCAACACTTGGAAATTTTCCGGCAGGGGAAAGATTGGGTATTTATACCCGGTCGAACTTTTTAACATATTCAAAAATTATCCGGAAGCCACATAGACAAAATCAGATAATCCGATCGAACATACGAACCCCCAAAACAACCCAGAAAATTCAACTCTTGAATAAATATTAAAAATTCCCAGAAAATCCAACACCAGAAAAGAGGAATTACTGTGCAAAAATAGGAAGCTGACGTCATCATACGGCCGCGGAACCGCCGCAGAAGCCAGGCTTCTGCCGCGGTTCCGCCGCACTTTGGTGGATTCATGGGTACGGGCTTCACAGTAATTCTTACAATTCCCTGCTGATTTTTCTGCATATTTTTAATATCGAAAAACTCCAGATTTTTGAAAAAGTCCAGAGAGCAAATTTGGGTTTGGGTTTCGGGTCGATCGGGTTTCAAACTTCGTCTACGCATCGCCTAAGGCTCTAGCTAGGCTCTGATACCACTGTAGGGTTCCTAGGCACACACTAGAGGTCTCACAAGGCCTCAACCATGCCAATTTCAAATTTTATGAGTGCCGAGAAACCCGACTACGGATCGTTAACTAGATATCTAGGCGAAAGATGCAACTAGTAAACTACTTTACTAAGAAAACGGAAATACAACCTTTGTAGATCCGGTCCTCCACCACCACGGCTCCGTGATGAAGTCCTCTCCGCTGTCCAAATCAAAATCCGGGCTCTAGCGTCGGCTTCATCGGAGAAATGGGCGGGCAAGGTCGTCGGCTTCGTGCCGAAGATGATCTACGTCGAAGCATCACAAGATCAAGCTCCCACTTCAACAAGTTATTAAACTTGTGAAGAAAACACACTCTACTACTTGGCAAGAGGTAGAGGATGAAGAAATAGGAAGTGGGTTCACTTTAGAATTGGATTTCTCACTCTTTTCATCAAGTTGCTATTGATGAGGCAAGCTTTTTCTTCAAGAAGAAGATGATGAAGAAGAAGATAATATTATGATAAGTTAATAGAATAGAATAGAAAAATCAATTCTTATCATAATATTAACCATGGTAATGTGTAGAGAATTGACTAAGGTTAAATGAATGGTTAGGGTTAATGAGATGAAGACAAAAGGGTTTCTTTGGTCAAAGCTTCATGAAGCTTCAACAAGCTTCATGAAAGAAAGAAACCTTTTTGTTTTTCTTTTCTCTTATCTTAAATCCAAAAACAAATAAATAAATGAATGAATAATAAAATAAAATAAATGAAATAAATAAATAAATGAATAAGAAAATGAAAACCCTAACCATTACACAACCATGGTTTAATCTTTACACAAACCCTAGTGAGCATGTATCATTAAACATGATACAAACTTGTGTACAAAAGTATATCACATATACAATGTGCACAATCCAAGTGAGAAAATCCATTTAAAATGAACCAATACTAGTTAATGCAAAGTAGTATATCAAATATATAATTATACATTAAATCATTAAATCAACACTTGATTTAACGATCCGGTCATATCGCATATAACCGACTAGTATCCAATGTATCGGCTTATCGAATCAATCCTTGATTCGATAACTAGGTTATATCGCATACAACCATATCGATACATTCATCGCGAGAATAGAATACGGTATCACATACACGTATTATTCTCGGTCCCGCACATAT
The DNA here is from genome assembly GCA_030015575.1 of Agapanthus africanus. Taxonomy (NCBI): domain Eukaryota; kingdom Viridiplantae; phylum Streptophyta; class Magnoliopsida; order Asparagales; family Amaryllidaceae; genus Agapanthus; species Agapanthus africanus. Next base: position 503,143,471 of record CM057345.1, read on the forward strand.
CTCATATGCGCTCCTATTTCATTTCGCTTGAGCCAAGAAACCTCTGTGTAGGACTCTAAAGACTCGTCAATACGCCGGCAGCAGGTGATGATCATATCAAACACCCACAAGCCGCAAGCGGTCTGCTAAACGTAATGGCCACCCGGGTATTGAGCGATCAGAAGATCGACGAGCAATCCCGCTCACACTCCTGTGAATCCAACCAGTAACACTTACCGTACAGTCCGGTCTGATCGTCTGATATGTCGCATATCTCTCCTAGGGGTGGTAAACGTCAGACCCCAATAGCTCGATAAGTCGTGTCGATATGAGGTCTATAACAGTTTGAGAAACTACTGGTAACACTTACCAGTAAATCTCAGCAACCCTGGCCAGGGATTTCCGGTTATAGCCAATCGAACACAGCGCAACATCAACTCCCTATACCGGGAGAGACGAATCCCCTCCTATTGCTCATTGCCTCCATGTGACTTGGGACTGTACCCAAAAACCACCGTTTTGCACGCCCTCTTGGACGTGGTAAGGTGGAAATCAAAGCACAGTGGGAACCACACAAGACTCTATGACGATCTCGGGTCAACAGACTACTCTGTACCAGTGTCACCAGAGAACTGCCATCTGACGTAAGGTATAATACCATCTGGGAGTTCTCGGCGAGTCCGTCCAGTGTACCCAGTCTCCACTGAGCACCCGTATATCATCTCTGATGTCAAACACCAATGGATATGGGATCATCCATCGCCCATCTGTATGGGTCGAGAAGGTATACGCTAGTCTACTCTGGTATATCGATGCCCCGTCTCGATATACCCACGACTAGGGACTTTGAAGGATGTACTTATAGACTACCATGTCCCCACTAGTATGATCCGCATCATAGTCCAGGTAGTCAAGTACATATCCTAAGGGCTTTACTAACATGTAACAGAGAGACAATCAGTGTACACGTTAAGGTAAAGAGCAACCAGATAGCATACTATCATGTCGAGCAAGAAAGTCCTCCCTATATATGTCCCAGCATCCACTACAATATACATCCTATGTATAGTAATGGCCTCTAGGGCATACATATAACTAACATATGATCGAACCTATTAACAGAGCTTTGCTCTTCTTAGATCGTAGATCTTAAAATGTGTTTTATGGTTTCTTAACCCGTTAATAAGAGTTTTGCTCATCTTTCATGAAGAACTCTTAGTGTTTTTTAGGATTTTTCTTGCAGATCTTAAAGATCTTAGGGTTTTACCCTGTTAAAAAGTTTTGCTTTTGAGGGTTCTGGTAGATTACCCCATTGTTTTACAGAGCATGGCTCTAAGAAATTTTGGGGAATTTTATTCCCTCCTTAATTTTCTGACATATGTGAAAATCTGTTTGCACTTCGAGGGAGTTTAACTTCTTATTCCAATGATATTTCTCATTAAATGAGAATCCTTTTAGGATTCCATTCTTAATGAGTGATTGCCCCATCAATGATGGTGCGTCACCTTAATTTTGTGGGCCCCTTTGTCCCTTTTTTTGCACTGCAATGCAGTACAAATTTTTTTTTATGTATCAAAGAATGTTAAAGTTCTGAACATAACGTCAATAGTTGAACCTTCTCCTATTGTGCAGGTGAAATGGCCTTCAACTCTTCCTTCTCTTTCGTATGTTCAGAGAGTGCCTTCGCCGACGCGCCCGTGGATCGAGAAGTCTTCGCACTTATTAGAGATCATGACCCGGAGCTGAAATCTCTTCACCTGTAGAGGTCATGGTATAATCAAATCATTCGGGGTCGGCACAGTTTTCTTGTGCAGCGCCCTCAAAGCCAAGTTCAGCGATTCATTACGCTGATTCGCCTCAAGTGACTTATGTCGTAGAAAAGGTCAACTGGACCTCGGAGGGTCGCCTTCAGCCCTCCATGACATCAATACTCGTACAGCCACTAAGGGCTTTAGACATTTTGGAGCGGCACATATGCCAAGGTGAGTCGCGCCCTTGGGGACAAGTGTATATGATAGGGTTGACTCCTCTCCATTCAGTCGGCTACCTGCAGTGGGCTCGGTATATCCTATCGGCCAAGAAGTCGCTGGTGCTGAAGATCGGGATGTATCCTCCAATCTATGCATCCCTTTTTCAATATCCCGCGCCTCATGTATGGTGGGTCAAGGCTTTTATGGAATAGTGGAACATCCCGACCCACACATTTCTTCTATCAGACCGGGAGGTCTCAATTTCTTTGGAGGAGTTTGCGGAAATTTCCGGCTTACCCGTCAGAGGGGTACATTACGAGGAGATACTCCCCCCTGATGAGTATATTTTTGCCACAAAATCATTGGTGATGGGCCTTACTCCAGAGAATGTCGTTCAACACCGGTTCCCGAGCCTAATCAAGGTGTTGAACATTTATGAGAGTTTGTTCTTAGAGTCTGGAGGGCACGGGGTCAGCTTTGCAGATTGCATTGCCCGCTTTCTTCGCCCAGAAGTCTTATCAAAACAAGCCGCAAAATTCGCTAAGCTTGATGACCCGTTCGGTTTTGGTTTGGATAACTTGCCGACGGAAGAGGCGGATTGGAAGAATTTCTTCATTCCAGACGTTCCGGTCATCCCTTTCGCAAAGCTCGCTGCTCCAGACGTTGACGAAGAGACGTTCTTTCTGGGGTTCATCGGCCTGTGGTTGAATTGGTTTGTGCTTCCGACGCATCCTCGCTATATGAGGCCGTCTTTCTTTTATCTGGTCCACCGCATGATTCCAGGGACGCGTGTGGCCGTTGGGATCGCAAGGATTGCTCATCTATATCATAGCCTGAGCTTAGCGGCAGACACTACTCAACCAGGGATAAAGCCCGTACAACTGGTGTCACGCCCCGCTTCCCAGTATACGGGCAGAGGATGCGACGAGGCCGCTACGTATTTACTCTGAAGTAAACACGCTGAGCGTATCTAAGCAATATAAGTAAATTGCACAAGTGACAGAGATAAAAGATATAATTGAACAGCAACTTTATTTATTAACATTCTTTTTACAATACATCTGACAAGTAAATACATGGAATGAAAAGCAATGCCTAAACAGTGGCATAACATAAATGGAAAATACAGAATGTAAATATGTACAAGGAATCTAAAGCTCTGGGTCGAAAGTCAGCTGATCCAAATCCTTGCTGGTGGGCTCGATCTTCTGAAGGTCCGATCCACCTGACAACATTCCAAAGAAGAAAGAGAAGGAATGTCGTCAGCGAACAATCGCTCGGTAAATCCCAAAGATAAGGGAGAAGTAGAATAGACAGAGAGAGAGTGTAGCTTTTAAAGTTGTATTACATGGCTATAATGTTGTATTTAGTGTTAACGCTGTTGTTTATAACTTGGTACAGAAAAGGCCAGTGTATACGAGAGGAGTCTCGTTAGACCAGATACTACGGTGGACGGAATACAAGGAACCGTTCAGCCACGGTACAACGGCAACTGAGTTCATGTTAGGTGTCTTAATGGTTGCAGTCTTATGCCATTTCTAACACCTTCCGTACCAATCTACCCCTTAAACCCCGCGATGTCTTGATTGTATTGTTTGTATTGTAAATTGTATTGTCTTGTATTATAGATTGTATAGATGGATGACTTGCCGAAACCATGATATTAGTAAATGGATATAACTGGAGAATCATGTAGATGGATGTATATTCATGGTTCGGTTCAGTCAAGTTGTATAGATTGATAGATTGAACAGATTGAATATATGGATTCATATTGAATTGTTATATATACTTGAATCTCATTCAAGTCAGATTGATTATATTGAGACTCAATCTGAGTCAGACAATTAGAAAAGAAATTGAATTTTGAATTAGATTTTGGTGTTATCGGTAACCACTACACATGGACGGCAGGATTTGTGTCTTTTTCAAAGACGATTACCGTGTTGATAACACCGTTTGTTAAGTTGTCTACCTTAAATAGCCAAGCACCCATATCTCTGGCTCGCTGAGGCACAAGAGACTGGTCCCGCTCAAACCTATGTTTACTAGGGTCCTTATTGTAATTTAGTATAACTTGAGGGGGTTTTATGTAAAAATAATTTTGTATAATTTTTAAAATATAACTCAAGTATTTTATTATCGTATTTAGAGTTTTCATTGATGTATGTTTTATCATTGTGACATTTCTTGTGAATAAAATCTAATTTTCATAATATATGGTATTTATTTGTAATATTGAAGTCTTCGCTATCAATCTGGGATTTCTCTAAGTATTTTCTTGTAAATGAGATATTTTTCTTGAATTTTGGAAATGTGAAATATTATAAATATTAAAAATAGATATTTTGATATTAATTACATATATATTTATTTATTAAAAATATAAGTTTTATTTATAATAGAAATCACATTTTTCTAAAGAAATTTTTATTTTAAATCTTTCGAGACTGTATGCTCCTTGTGGAGGTCTGCATCTCGCACTACTAAGTCCGAGGATGTACGATAATCCACACCATCCCGAACGGGTTCCACGAAATGGGTTGTAGCGGCACATTGCAAAAATTTGTAAAAAATACATATCTTGTGGAAAAAGGTTTTTATAAGTTGGAGGTAATTTTGTGTAAAATCGTATTTTCCTAAAACTATGTTCCCAAAGGTCATCGTGCTATGTTACATATGAGTGTTGTGAGGAGGTAGGCCATTACCTCGTGAGTTTTCTAAAGGTATAGCAAGGGGTAATGATGTTTTTATGTCGAAACTAAATTATAAGGTATTTTTCTGTAAAATTGCGATAAAAGTAAAATAGAAATTCTTTTGATATGAAACTTGTCAATATGTTTTGTTAATATTTAATGATGATGATGTGATGGTTTGGTATTATTGTGTTTAAGAAAAATATGATTTTTAAGGAAAAACCGAATCAGAAGTCGGATTAATTCCACTTCCGTCGGGTTTTAGAATTCTAAGTTTTTAGAATAGTAAAGAGAAGGGGGAGAAGGGACTTACTGGATTGTACGGTAGATAAGAGGGAAAGGAAAAATTGGGAGGCGCCGGTGCGTCGTTTCGTCGCCGGAAACTCCTCGGAACGTCGTCGGAAGTTCGCCGGAGCTTCGCCCTTCGCTAACTCCACTTGCACACAAAAAGTCTAGGGAATTTTCTTGAGAATTTGGACAGAGAATTTATAAGTGAGGAGGGGTGATTTTGGGTATGGTATTTATTGGAAAAATTAGGATTTAGGGTAGATGAAAGGGTGCGATAAAAATTGTATTAAAATATGGTTTAAATGGGGTTTTAAATTGCTCTGTAAATGTGCAGGGAAATTAAACAGTACAGGGATTAAGGGGAGTTAAATAGTGACAGGTTACATAAAAAAAAGGGTTTCGGCAGAGTTGACCCGGCGCCGCCGGTCGAGTCAGCCGCGCCGCCGGCCCGATTCGACCAATTCAGGTCGAGTCTCGCCGCCACGTGTCCTCTGTCTCTTGGTCTACCTCCTGGACTCATTTGTTTTATATGTGACTCTTCAGTTTACGTGTTATGCACGTGTAGACCTTTGGGCTTCTAAAAAGATTAAAAGAAAACTAATTAATAAATAATGTGGCTGATGGGATTTGAACTGTGGTGTTTTGGTTCAGCAATGCATTGTCTTACCAATGAGCTACAAGCTCTTTCTTGCTGTTCAAAATTGAATTAAATACATATAGTACTCATAGGAAATATAAATAACCCAAGGATACATTAATTTTAAATCAATTTTATGTACACAAGAATTGGAGTTGTTATAGTCTACCCTCCTTACAAAAATTTCGTCCTCGAAATTTACAATTTATTTTAAAGACTAGTTTACAAATAAGTGAGGATATCTTGCATGCATCTCATCTTCCCTTTTCCATGTCGATTCTCCTGATGTTTCTTTTCTCCACATCACTCGATCCAAGTTGACTTCTTTGTTCCGAAGTGACTTCACTTTCCTGTCCAGGATCTCCACAGGTTGTTGCTCACAAGATAAATCGGGATGTACAGTGAGCTCGGAATGATTGAGAATGTGGCTGGGGTCACTCACATACCTTCTGAGTTGGGATATGTAGAATACGTTATGCACTCCTTCCAATGAAGATGGAAGTGCTAAGCGATAAGCCACTTCACCGACTCGTTCGAGTATGTCGAACGGTCCAATATATCTTGGACTTAGCTTACCCCGTCTTCCAAATCGAATCACTCCACGGTTTAGAGATATCTTCAGAAATACATGATCTCCCGGATGGAATTCCAAGTGACGGTGCTTTGCATCAGCCCAGTGCTTCTGTCGATCTTAGGCTATGTGCATTCTTTCTTTGATAGTATGAACCACATCAACAGTTGCAACTATCATCTCAGGTCCAAGAATTTCCCTATCACCGATGTCGCCCCAACTTAATGGCGATCGACACTTCCTTCCATAAAGTGCTGCAAAGGGTGTCATTCCGATACTTGCTTCGTAGCTGTTGTTGTATGAAAATTCCACAAGATGTAGGTGATCTTCCAACGATCCTCCGAAATCTAATGTACATGCTCTGAGCATATCCTCCAAGATCTGAATAGTTCGCTCAGACCGACTATCAGTTTGTGAATGATAAGCCGTGCTAAAATTCAGACTTGTTCCCAAGCTCGCTTGCAGACTTTGCCAAAATTGTGATCGGAACCTGGTGTCACGATCGGAGACAATGCAGACCGGTACTCCATGAAGTCTCATGATTTCCTGTATGAGTTCATGGGTATCAGAGATAGTACATATTTGAAGAGTTTAAATCTTACTTAGATTCTTATCTCCATGTACTTCTTTGCTAGTGTCTCAGTAGATTGGTCAACTCGAAATGGGATGAAGTGAGCCAACTTTGCGAGTCGATCCACAATAACCCATACCGCATCATTACCCTTTGTACTGCGAGGAAGTGCAGTCACAAAATCCATCGTGATGTATTGCCACTTCCATTGAGGGATAGTAACGGTTGAAGTAATCCAGCAGTCCTATGATGTTCAGCCTTTACTTGCTGAAACACCAAGCATTTAGCGACGCTTTTCGCTACTTCACGTTTCATTCCATGCCACCAGTAATTTTAACGTAGAACTTTGTACATCTTTGTACCTCCAGGGTGTACTGAGTAGGGAGAGCTGTGAGATTCTTTTATTAACTCTTCCCTAACAGAACCTTTTGGTACACATAATCTGCTGCCGTATCTCAAAGATCCGTATTCATGGATGATGAATTCTGTTCTGAGTTCATTCTCCACTTGTTCTCTGATCTTTTGCAACTTAGAATCACTTGCTTGAGCTGCTTTGATCTGATTGACAATGGTAGACTGAACTTGTAAATTCATCAAGCTTGAAGCGTTACCTGGCATGACTACTTCAATCTCTATCTGATGCAATTCCTGTTGAAGCTTCTACTAAGCGGTGAGATTCATTGCTAATGGTTGGCGACTAAGGGCATCAGGTACCACATTCACCTTCCCTTGGTGATATTGCAGGTTGATGTCGAAGTCCGCCATGAGTTTTAACCATCGTCTCTGCCAGATATTCAACTCTTTCTGAGTAAACACATATTTTAGACGCTTGTGATCTGTGTATATGTTCACTCGCTCACCAAGAAGATAATGGCGCCAAATATTAAGAGCAAAGATAACGCCTGCCAATTCTAAATCATGCGTCGGATAATTGCGCTTATGAATCTTCAGCTGTCTTGAGGCATAAGCCACAACCTTTCCGTGCTGATGTAGAATACATCCTAATCCTTTACCGAATGCATCACAATGTACTTCGAAACCTCCAGATTGATCCGATATAATGAGAATAGGTGCCGATGTCAACCTTGACATGAGTTCTACGAAAGCTTGTTCGCATGCTTCTGACTACACGAATTCTTCATCTTTACGCGTAAGCTTGGTCAGGGGTGTTGCTATTTTCGAAAAGCCTTCAATGAACCTTCTGTAATATCCAGCTAGACCTAAGAAACTTTTTATGTCCTTCACTGACTTTGGTGTCGGCCATTCACTTACTGCTGAAACTTTCGCTGGATCCACAGAGATTCCTTCGCCTGATACAATATGTTCGTTGAAACCAACTTGATCTAGCCAAAACTCGCACATGCTGTACTTGGCATATAGTTGATGTTGTCATAGAGTTTTCAGGACAATTCGTAGGTGCTCGGCATGTTCTTTCCGACTCTTAGAATACACCAGGATGTCGTCGATAAAGATGAAAATAAACCTGTCTAAGTACTCCTGGAAAAACTTGATTCATTAATTTCATGAATATTTCTGGTGCATTGGTCACTCCAAATGGCATCACAAGAAATTCGTAATGACCATAGCGAGTTCTGAATGCTGTTTTATGAATATCAGTTTCCTTGACCTTCACCTGATGATAACCCGAACGAAGATCTAACTTGGAGAAAACACAAGATCTACTTAGATGATCGAACAGATCGTCGATACGCGGTAGCGGATACTTGTTCTTTATTGTTACTTTATTCAAGGCTCTATAATTGATGCACATTCTGTATGAACCTTCAATCTTCTTCACAAGTAGAATTGGAGATCCCCAACTTGAAGTGCTGGGATGAATCCATCCTTTCGCCAATAATTCGTCCAATTGAGTTCGGACCTCCTTCAAACCTTCCAGACTTAATCGATAAGGTGCTTTGATCACCGGTTGCGGTCCTGGTATTAAATCAATGCTGAATTCAAGAGCTCGATCGGGAGGCAAACTTGATATATCGTCAGGAAACACATCGTCGAACTCTCGAACCTCTTCTGGCTTTGATCCTTCCTCTGCTTGAATTGCTGCAATCATTAACTTCTTTGGTTCCGCCTTGTAAGTACTTGGCTCCAGGGTACAGTCTCCACTTTTGAAATAGAAGACCGGATGCTCCGGAATCTTGAATACTACCCTCATTTGACGACAGTCAATTGTAGCATAAAATGTTCTGAGCCAATCCATACCCAGAACCACATTGAAGTTAGGTATGTCTAGCACTTTGAAGTCAGCATAGAATTCTCTGTTGCAGACAACTACTGGACACAAGCTGTATCCCATTGTTGCCTTTAGAACGCCATTTCCTGAACTGACATTCCAACCGGATACAAGCGGTGTGACTGGAATCGCATGAGTTCGGGCGAACCGTTGCGACATAAAGCAATGAGATGCTCCAGTATCGAATAGTGCTAGTGCAGGAGTGAGGCTACTAAGATTGTACCTAAGGTATGTGGGATATGTTTTAAATATAGGGAAAATATATAGGTAGGTATTAAGACTGAAAGAAAAGCTTGAAAAGAAAGGGTTACCAGTGATGACTTGGCCAGTGACCTCAGCTTCTTCCACGGTTATTGTGAAAGCCTGTCGCCGTGGTACATTCCTCCTGGCCGGAGGAGCATTCCTCTGAACGTTCCTTTGAGCTTGATGGAATTGACGAGGAGGAGGTTCATTCGGTGGTCCTCTAGGTGGTGGAGCAGGGAGAGCGAGTCTTGGAGCAGGTGCCTGAATGGCTGGTCGCTGCTGGTATGTGATTGCTGGCCTGGGTGCAACATATGGATTTTGTCTATGAGGACAAGTCCTAATATCGTGAGTAGCTGAGCCGCAGACTAAGTAAAGGTGATTTGCATGCCGGCAGTCTTACATCAGATGCCCATCTCTCTTGCAGTATGTGCAAAATGCTGGGCTAGGCCGGTTGATTGGTACTCCCAGTCTCCTTGGCACAAAAGATGGCCTTGATGAGGCTCCTCCTGCCTTCTGGTTGGCAGGGTACTTAACCCCAGCGGATTGTGTAACAACCCTAAACTTTCTGTACAAGTTTCTGTATAATTTTTCAAAAAATTACAGAAAAGGGTATTTTTGCCTTAGCACAAGATATAAGTAATTATTTTGCTTTTTAATAGCAAGAAAGTGCTTGTAGCTCATTGGTAATACCTTGCACTGCTGAACCAAAGCACCAGAATTCAAATCCCATCCCCCACATTATTTTTAATATTGTTTTATTTTGAATTTTTAGAAGTCCAAGGGTCTACACGTACATAACTCGTAAAAACCTCACTACACATGTAAAATAAACTGGACCAGGGGGAAGACCAAGCGACGACGGACCCACGACGGCCGACCCCGGCCTGACTCGGCCTAAGTCGGCCGGCAACTCGACCGACTCGGCCGCTGTCGCCGGCCGGACTCGGCCTAACTGCCGAGTCGCCAACATGAAAGTCATGCCTTTTCACCTCCCCATCACTCTTGCATACTTAAATTCCTTGGATCGGTTCCAGAGCTCTTTAAAATCCCATTAAACCCTATTTTTATTACAAATTAATACAATTTTCAATATAACCCTTCACCTAACCCTAACCCTAGCTTTACCCTATAAATACCACCCCTAGACACACCCCCTCACTCATAATTCTACCCAAACTCTCAAGAAATTCCTCTAGAAATTTTAGTGTGCAATTGAAGTTAACAAAGGGCGAAACTTCGGCGATCTTCCGACGACGACCCTAGGAACTCCCGGCGACGAAACGATACACCGACGCCTCTTACCGCTTCCTCATTCTCATCCCTAACCTACAAACAGATAAGTCCCTTCTCCCTCTTCACCTTGCTATTCTAAAAACACGTATCTAAAACCCAACGGAATCGGAGTTAATCCGATGTCCGATTCGGTTCTTCCTAAAAATTCAACCTTTTCTTAAATACAATCATACTAAACTTTTACATGTTGACTATTAAATATTAACAAGTCATATTGAATATGTTCCATATCAAAAGGATTTCTATTTCAATTTTTATCGTACCTTTTCACTAAAATACCATGTAGTTTAATTTTGACATTAAAACATCACAATCTTGCTATACCTTTAAGTAGATCACGAGGTAATGACCTACCTCCTCACACATTCATATGCAACATAGCACAATACCTTTCGGGAATATAGAATACGGGAAAACGAAACTTTACATATTAATACCTTTTACTATTAAAACTGTTTTCTACAAGATACGCATTTTTATAAATCTTTGCAAAGCGCCGCTACAACCTATTTTGGGGAACCCGACTGGGATGGTGCGGATTATCGCACATCCCTGGGCTTAGTAGCGCGAGATGCAGACCTCCGCAAGGAGCATACGGTCTCGAGAGATTTAAAATACAAAATTTTAAGAAAATGAGATTTCTAAAAATATAATATATATTAAAATTATTTTTATATAATTATATATATATATGTATCATTAAAATATATATTTTGTGATAATATAAATATTCCAACTTTTCTAAAATCACAAGAATCACTTTACATTAAAATACCATGAATTCCATACAAGTTCAATATTACAATTAAATACCATGTATTATGAAAAATAGGTTTATTCACAAAAAATGTCACAAATATAAAATCTATAACTATGAAAACTCTAAAGACGATAAATAAATACTTGGGGTGTATTTTGAAAAGTATACAAATTATTTTTACAATAAAACCCCTCAAGTTCTATAAATTATCCTAAGGACCCTAGTAAATATAGGTTTAAGCGGGACCAGTCTCTTGAGCCTTAGAGAGTCGGAGATATAGGTGCTTGCCTATCTAAGGTAGATAACTTAACAATGGTGTTATCAAGACGGTAATCGTCTTTGAAAAAGACACAAATCCTGCCGCCCCATGTGCAGCGGTTACCGATAACATCAAAACAATCAGGACTTCAATTTCTTTTCTAATTGTTCTGACTCAAACTAAGTCTCATTATAATAATCTGACTTGAATATGATTCAAGTACAATCTATAATCTAAAATTCAATATGAATCCATGAATACATATATTTAATCTGTTCAATCTGTATTGACCGAACCGAACCATGGATATGCTTCCATTTACATGATTCTTCAGTTACATCCATCTACTGATATCATGGTTTCAGCAATTCATCCATATATACAAGTCAATACAATTTACAATACAACACAAATAATACGATCAATACTTCGCGGGGTTTAAGGGGTAGATTGGTACAGAAGGTGTTAGAAGTGGCACGAGACTGTAAGATTTAAGAAACCTAACCTGTATTTCCGTTGCTGTTGTACCATGGCATAAACGGTTCCTTGTACTACACGTGCCTCTAGTCTCTGGCATATAGAGACTCCTCTCGTATACACTGACATCCTTCTGTACTAATTTACAAACAACAGCGTTAACCATATAATACAACTTTAAAAGCTACCTTCTCTTTCTATCTATTCTATTTCTCCCTTATCTTTGGGACTTACCGAGCGATTGTTCGCTGACGACATTCCTTCTCTTTCTTCTTTGGAATGTTGTCAGGTGATCTGGACACTCAGGAGATCGAGCCTACTACTGCCTACGACCCATAGCTCTAGCTTCATTGTACATATTTTATTTCAGCACTTTTCATTTCTGTTATGCCACTGTTTAGGCATTACTTTCATTCAGTTGTATTTACTTTTCCATATATTGTAAAAAGATATGAATAAATAAAGTTGTTGTTTTATTATATCTTGTCTTGTGCATTTCTATTTATATTGCTTAGATACGCTTAGCGTATCTACTTTACAGTAAATACGTAGCGGCCAGTCGCGTCCTCTGCCCGTATACTGGGAAGCGGGGTGTGACAGATTGAGATCTGCCCATTATCTTTATCACTGCCTCATAACGGCGGGCAGCTTTCAGAGCCGATTCATGGGTCGGAAAATCTCCTGTGGCTAATGCAGCCTGGATCTCCGGATCTAACCCTTATTGAAATCGACGGGCTCTGATCTCATCCGTCGGTATCAGGTATGCCGCAAATCTGTTAAAGTATTGTGTTAGCTGTGTAGTATGTGATATATTAAAAAATCGAATTATTGAGACATATCTTACCTGTTTGTCGATGTACAACACCCCACGACTTGCGGGGAGGCGGAAATATGAAAAACGATCTTGTTCTTTGCTTAAACATCGACTAACCGCATGAATCGAAGCTAAACGATAACTAACATCAAACATAGAAGTTAACAACTACTATGTAAAGGGATTATACCTAAAGAACCGTGTCCTTCGCCTTTACGAACTCCACCTCCTCCTCGGCCTTCTCGAAGTAGTAGACGATCCACCCGAGAGCTTTACTCCAAGCTTAGCCTCTAAACTTGAGGCAACTAACTTTCTTTAAGTGCTAATCAAAGAAGCTAGGAGATATAGAGTGAGGGTTATGGTTTAATTAGTCTAACTAATCCTTGTACTCAACACATGAGAGGGGAGGATTAGGGTTTGAAGAGGGAGAGCTTGAGGAGAGAGAAGGTGAAGATAATAATGAAGTGAGAATAATGAGTTATCATAATATATATCAAGCATTTTGTAATATCAAGAAAAGAAAAGAAAATGATTTACAACCATGCTTGATAAATATCTTGTGGTGATTCATCTCCATGAGTCATTAAGCAATTATGAAGCATTAATGACATGGATGAATCATCCATATGACTCACTAATCACATTCATTGTATATGCCACCTAAACCTCCTTAGTCACCATCTTCTAGAAGCTTCTCGCGCAATTACGAGAATGCCCCTCCTTTCCGCAAAAATACGGAAAAACTGTAGACTGTATAAATCCAATAACCGGATATCAGTAACTGGCTTAAACCAAAGCCGACTGGTAAAAACTGTCCGAAAGTCGTACGTGCAAAAACACATGTATGCGTCCGAACCCTTGTCGTAAAACCATACGACCTCTATATCGTTTTGCCTGGAGTAGGGAAACTCTCTGTGTGGGACTCTAGAGACTCGACTACTATGCTGGCAGTGGGTTTAACCACAGACCGCAAGCAGCACTAGCTGTACGTAACGGTCCCCAGGTAGATGTCGATAAGAAGGCCAATGAGGAAACCCATCCGAACTCCTACTGAGTCTGATGTGACAATCTCCGTACAGTCTGGTCCGTTCGTCTAAGACTATCGCATATCGGGCCTAGGGGGCGGCAAGCGTCAGTCCCCTAATAGCGGTATAAGTCATGTCGGAGCGAAGCCCATTACACCCTGAGAAACTACTGGAACCTACCAGCAAATCTCGCTTGCCCTGGCCAGGGACTTTGCGTAATGGCTCTCTGACACAGCGCGATATCAACCCCCAATACCGGGAGAGACGAATCCTGTCTAACCGCCACTGCCTCCAAGTGCTCGGGGCTGCACCCAACTGCTACCTGTTTGCACGACTCCATTGAGCTGTGGTAGGGTAGTAATCTAAGAACAGTGGGACACACTCGAGGCGAAGTAGCAGTGTCAAGTCTGCGGACTATGCTGTACTCATGTCACCTGGGAACTGTTCACTGACGACTGGTATAAAACCAACCAACAGTTCCCTGTGAGTCCTGTCCGGTGTACCCGTAACCCAACGAGCACCTGCATACTATCTCCAGTACGACGTACTGACGGCTGTGGGACAGACCATCTCCCCAACTGGGATGAGAAGCGTACACACTAGTCTACTCCGGAGTATCGATGCCCTGTCTCGATAATCCTACGACTAGGGACCCGAATAAGGATGTGCTTGTAGACTACCCAGCCCCCACTAGTGTGACTGCCATCACAACGCCGGTAGTCAAGCAAGATCCTAAGAGCTCTATCAATACGTATACTCACATATTAAGATAGAAGAAACCAAGTAGCATACTACCATGTTTAGCAAGACTGTTATATACATGTGAATATCCCAAGCTTCCATTAAGTAATATACAAACTAGTATGAAACAATAATGGCCCCTAGGGCATATACACTAACAATCTCCCACTTGCACTAGGGCCATGTACTGGCATATCGAAGACCGATGATCTCGAGTAGCCTCTCGAACTGAATCTGAGGTAGGGCCTTCGTGAATGGATCAACAATGTTCTCTTCAGAAGCAACTCTCCGTATCTTGATCTCCTGACGATCAATGATCTCCCTGATCAGGTGATACCGCCTTAAGATGTGTCTGGACTTCTGATGGGACCTTGGTTTCTTTGCTAAAGCTATAGCTCCTTTGTTGTCGCAATACAGAGGTATTGGATCAACTATGGTAGGAACCACCTGAAGTTCTGTTAGGAACTTCTTCATCCAGACTGCTTCTTTTGCGGCATCGCAAGCAGCTATATACTCCGCTTCCATCGTCGAGTCAGCAACGGTGTCCTGCTTGGAGCTCTTCCAGCACACCGCCCCTCCATTGAGGGTAAAGACATAACCCGACATGGACTTGGAATCGTCCTTATCACTCTGGAAGCCGGAATCAGCAAAGGCCTCCAACCTGAGGTCTTTTCCGCCGTAAACCAAGAACATCTACTTAGTCCTTCTCAGGTACTTGAGAATGTTCTTTACTGCTATCCAGTGCTTCTTCCCTGGGTCTGACTGATACCGGCTTACTTGTAGGGTTCCTAGGCACCCTAATGAGGTCTCACAAGGCATCAACCATGCCAATTTCAAAAAAATCTAGGTGCCGAGAAACCCGACTACGGATCGTTGGCTAGAAATCTAGGCGAAACAATAAACTAGTTAACACTTAACTAAGAGATACGGAAATACAACCTTTGTAGATCCGGTGCTCCACCTCCATAGCTCCGCAATGAAGTCTCCTCGCTGTCCATAACAAGTCCCGGGCTGTAGCGTCGGCTTCATCGGAGAATGGACGGGCTAGGTCATCGATGTCCATGCCGAAGATGATCTACGTCGAGGCATCGCTAAATCAAGCTCCGACTTCACCAAGTCAAGAAACTTGTGAAGAAAACACACTCTACTACTTGGCAAGAGGTAGAGGATGAAGAAATAGGAAGTGGGTTCAATTTAGAATTGGATTTCTCACTCTTTATCATCAATCACCATTGATGACCTCAAGGTTTTCTTCTTGAGTTCAAGGAAGAAGAAGAAGAAAATGATATGATAAGTAAATTAAAAAGAAAAGAATAATCAAACCTTATCATAATTTTAACTATGGTAATGTGTAGAGAATCAATCATGCTTAAAGTAATGGTTAGGGTTAAGGATGAGATAAGAATGGTGGACAAAGTCAAAGCTTCATGAAGCTTCAACTAAACAACAAAAAAAGCCACCATTCTTTTCACTTTTCCATTTATTTTCCAAAATGTATAAAAAAATAAATAAATGAATAAATAATTAATGGAAAAATAAAACCCTAATAATATGTTTAACCATGGTTTAATTCTTTACACTTAACCAAGGAAACATGTATCATCAAACATGATACAATCATGTGTACAAAAGTATATCACATATACAATGTGCACAAACCGAGTGAGAAAATCCATTTAAAGTGAACCAATACTAGTTAATGTAAAGTAATATATCAAATATATAATTATACATTAAATCATTAAATCAACACTTGATTTAAGGATCCGGTCATATCGTATATAACCGACTAGTATCCAATGTATCGGCTTATCGAATCAATCCTCGATTCGATAACTAGGTTATATCGCATACAACCATTCGACACATTCATCGCGAGAATAGAATACGGTATCACATACACGCATTATTCTCGGTCCTGCACATATCTCATATGCGCTCCTATTTCGTTTCGCTTGAACCAGGAAACCTCTGTGTAGGACTCTAAAGACTCGTCAATACGCCGGCAGCAGGTGATGATCATATTAAGCACCCACAAGCCGCAAGCGGTCTGCTAAACGTAACGGCCACCCGGGTATTGAGCGATCAGAAGATCGACGAGCAAGCCCGCTCACACTCCTGTGAATCCAACCAGTAACACTACCGTACAGTCCGGTCTGTTAGTCTGATATGTCGCATATCTCGCCTAGGGGTGGTAAACGTCAGACCCCAATAGCTCGATAAGTCGTGTCGATATGAGGTCTATAACAATTCGAGAAACTACTGGTAACACTTACCAGTAAATCTCAGCAACCCTGGCCAGGGATTTCCTGTTATAGCCAATCGAACACAGCGCAACATCAACTCCCTATACCGGGAGAGATGAATCCCCTCCTATCGCTCATTGCCTCCATGTGACTCGGGACTGTACCCAAAAACCACCGTTTTGCACGCCCTCTTGGACGTGGTAAGATGGAAATCAAAGCACAGTGGGAACCACACAAGACTCTATGACGATCTCGGGTCAACAGACTACTCTATACCAGTGTCACCAGAGAACTGCCATCTGACGTGAGGTATAATACCATCTGGGAGTTCTCGGCGAGTCCGTCCAGTGTACCCAGTCTCTACTGAGCACTCGTATATCATCTCTGATGTCAAACACCAATGGATATGGGATCATCCATCGCCCATCTGTATGGGTCGAGAAGGTACACGCTAGTCTACTCTGGTATATCGATGCCCCGTCTCGATACACCCACGACTAGGGACTTTGAAGGATGTACTTATGGACTACCATGTCCCCACTAGTATGATCCGCATCACAGTCCAGGTAGTCAAGTACACATCCTAAGGGCTTTACCAACATGTAACAGAGAGACAATCAGTATACACGTTAAGGTAAAGTTCAACCAGATAGCATACTATCATGTCGAGCAAGAAAGTCCTCCCTATATATGTCCCAGCATCCACTACAATATACATCCTATGTACAGTAATGGCCTCTAGGGCATACATATAACTAACAATCTCCCACTTGCACTGGGCCATCTGTAGCAGTGGTTGTAGTATCTCATACTCAACCATCCCATAAAAAATCTCTCTCTGGGAACAGGCCTTTATGAGTGGATCCGCTGTGTTGTCCTCTGAATCTACTCTCCTGACCTCGATCACCCTGGAGATCAACTATCTCCATGATCAGGCGATGCTGCCTTAGAATAAGTCTGGATCACTGATGGGACCGGCGTTCCTCGGCATGAGCCACAACTCCATTGTCTCACAATGGTAGGAACGTAGTTCATCTCATGAACTAATATACACCCAAACATCCTTTTTGGTAGCATCTTAAGTAGCGATGTATCCTGCCTTTATCGTCTAGTATGTCACGGTATCTAGCTTGGAACTCTTCCAACATACCGTCCCTTTACTGAATGTATAGACAATGCCTGTGACTGACATTCAGTCGTCTTTATCACCCTGGAACCCTTCCAGTGATTCTCCCCAGGATCGGTTGATACCTTCTCACTACAACTAGTGAGAGTCCTAACATCCAATTAGATCTATCTCATAGATCCAAAAACCCAGGATTTAGCAGGTATCATCATGATCCTATATGGAGAATCATTGTGATATGCGGAGATTGATCGAGCGTAGCATAGGAAACTCCTTCACTATCAGGAGTATGTCATCCACGTACTCTACGAGGATCATCACCATACTCCCTACTACCTTTTTGTATATACAAGGTTCATCTACCATTTTGATGATGTCAAACTGTTTGACTAATCCATCAAAACAGATGTTCCAACTCCGCGATGCCTGCTTTATCCTATAAAGCATCTTGCATACGTTTCCGCTGCTCCCACTGTCTATGAAGCCCTCTGGCTGTGTACTTATAGACGCTCTCTTCCAAAATATCATTTAGAAAAGCAGTCATGACACCCAACCACCAGATATCGTAGTCATGGTATGTAGCCGTGGTAAGTAGGATCTGGATGGACTTAAGCATAGATACTTGAAAAGGTTTCATCATTATCCACGCCTGGTCGATGACGAAAACCTTTAACTAGTCTAGCTTTGAAAGTCTCAACTTTTCCAAGTACACCAAGTAATCTTCTCAAGATATACTTGCTCCTGATGGGGATTTAACCCTTCAGATATAGCAACCAAAGTCCATACTTTGTTGGTGTATAAGGATTCCATCTCAGATCGCTAAGCATCCAGTCATTCTTACAGAGTCACACTCCTGATGGCCAGCTCGAAACTAGTTGGGTCATCATCTCATGATGAATCCTCGCTCCCACTGTCATAGAGAAACCGAAGTATCTCTCAGGTTGGTGAGGAACCCTACTAGATCGGCGGAGAGGCTGAGGTTCGTTGGAATCTACTGAATCCTTTGGCTCTATCAAATCATCTGCTGTAGTTTGTATAGCTGTAACCTTTCCAGTTCTACATTACAGACCTTGCCTCGAGCTTGTCCGGATTATGCTTTTAGACATAGCCCGGACAACCCCAAATCTTAACTAACTTAAGACATGGGCTCTTCCCCTTCCATATCACATATGAAATGGTAGGCAACTTATTTGATTGGAACCCTATTCAATAGGTATGCAGCTTCATAAGTGCATAACTCCCTAAAAGAAATAGGCAACTCAGTAGTACTCATCATAGAGCACACCTTATCATATAGGGTGTGATTGCTCCGCCCCGATATACCATCGTGCTATGGTGTATACGGAGGAGTAATGCTGAGAGAGAATCTCATTCTCCTTTAGAAAAGTCCAGGAATTCCGTGCACAATTATTCTCCTCCCTGATCTCATCATAGGACATAATACTTATACCCGTATTGGTTCTCTACTTCTAGCTTATATTCTGTGAATATCTCAAAAAGGTTCGGACTTGTGTTTCAACAGGAACATATGTCTGAATCTAAAGAGATCATCAGAGAATGTAATGAAGTACAAAGAACCGGTCTTGGCATGTGTAGACTGGGGACCTTACATACATCAACATGTATCATCCCAAGAGTTTACTAACTCTTTCTCTGTTTCCAATAAACAGAGCTGTGGTCATCTTATCTTTGTGACATGACTGGCGAGTTTCACAAGATGTAAATTCAAACTGATTTAAATATGCATCTAAATGTAACTTCAGCTAGTCGGCTCACATTGATATGACCTAGTCTACAATGCCTCAAGAAGGATTCGTTCATTTCTGAACTCTTCCTCTTGTGTGTGTTCCGTATACTAAAGAACTGTAGTTTGATTTAGAACATCAACGCTTTTAGATAACGTGCCTGAACCGATCAACTTTTGATATAGGAAATGTTCAAAACATTATCCAACAATACAAAATTTTATCGTTTCTTTATTAATAAAGAGACAGATATGATTTTGTATAACAGGTTCGGTATCTAATAACATTCGTTCAGAATCAATGTATTGGTAATACAGGGTGACAGTGACCAACAGACTTGGCTGCAACACTTGCCCCGTTTTCTGCCTCATGAAACTTATCACCCGTTCTCAGTTCTCTACCTATCTGTAGCCCTATGTAACAGATTACATATATGGGATCCTGATCTGGTATCGCATACCCAGGACGTAGAGAATACAGAGAATCAGTTCTTTGTAACGAACACACCCGAAGATGATGCATCAGCATGCACTCTCTTCGTTTGGGCGGCACGGGAATTCTGGTAATCCCCAATTTCCTGCTCTGTCTTATAACAATTATAAGTTGGAGCGGGACCAACGTTCCCCAGCTCAGTATAACAAGCGGGTTCGGTCAATAATCCGTTTTATTATCTTGATTAAGGCGTGATATGGTCGCTACCTGGAGAGAGAGAGAAGAAAACACTCAGCGTGCGCTCTTGCAAGAATAGATTGGTTATTATTTTATCTAATCAGGATGGCTCCCACTGCTTTTTATCAAATCTTCCTTCAAACCATAAAAGGAAAGACTAGCCGGGATTAATTACACACTACAAGTTCGCCAATCTTTCAGCCAGGCCAGTGTCGGTACTTTGAGGGAGGTGCCCCGTGCTTTCGCACGAACCTAATTAATGTAAACCTCGTTTTCCCAGAGGCGTAACCCCATTGACACCTTTCTAGACACCTACTTGATCAGCTAATTGTAATGTATAAAACTCTTCCAGGAGTAACTCTTACTCGCAGCGGGTATCGGGATCCAACTATCACATAGAAGGTATGCAATCTCATTGCAAATTTCAACACTTGAAATTCCCGATAATATTTTGCCCCTAACCTCCTATGATCTTGACAAAGGCCAACAAACCATAGGATGCTAGTCAAGTTCAACCCGTCATTTCCTGATTGAATTAAACCCACCCGCACGGCCCTTGACAAAGGCCAACAAGGTCGCACGACTACCCTAACTCAATCTGCATCATATGCATAAACAGATAAGCACCAGTTAGCTACCGCACACTGCGCCTTGACAAAGGCCAACAAACGCAGCACGAATACTAACTACTACTTATCTGAAATGACGGAGGGCTACGACAGGTTTTTATGAAAACCTATTGCGTAATGAACTTGATATCGTTGTAGGATCGAATGAATTTTGAAATGGAGTGCTTTTGAGGCTTTTCTAGTTTTGCTAAAGGAGTCACTCCCGGTGAAGGGATCGTCGGTCCTTTCCTCGTCGAATGAGGTGCATGATATATCATATATATCACTGTGCAAAGCAAAAACTCTTAAAAGCAATCAAAAGACAAACCGAGTGTGTAGCATCTGCCAGTTATTGCTAAAGGAGTCACTCCCGGTGAAGGGATCTCGGTCCTTTCCTCATCGAATAAGGTGCAGGATATATCATATATACCGCTGTGCAAAACAAGAATTGTAGCTACCTGTTTTATTTTGAAATTCGATTCTACAACATCTTAGGTTTCTTTTATTTCATTAATCACATTAATGAAGTCCCATCATTTATATACCTAAACATCACAGATAAATACGACGTACACTTATGCCATCCGCATTCGCCTCGATGTCCCCTCGTGCACCGTTAGGTTAGGTAACTAACGGCAGAGCGGGGCAGGGCTAGCGCGGGTGTAAAACATAAGTAACGCCTATATAATATATCATATATACTATATACTGTATCTATCACAGAACATCACATGATCACATCACAGATATCGCAGCAGAAGAAACATATGAAATATTGGATATACTAGGATGTCCGTGTTTTCAATATGAGCCAGTATAAAACACAGATTCCACGGTCGCGATGAATAGCCAAACCCACACCCCTAGACCCCTACGAGAGCGGCAAGCAACCCTACCAATTCTAGAGTTAGGAGACCCGGACTCGACCCCTCGAGTTGGTCTCCCACTGGACTCCAGAACCCGGTTACTTGTGCCCTCCTCCTTGGGTCTATCCTAGTACGGAAAAGTAAATAATATACAAACGGTGACAACTTCCACAACCTGGAAGCGCCCCAATAAAAGAATATTACATACAAGTTTTTACATGAATGAAAATGAAAAACACTCATCTCACATAAAAACCCTCGGCTATTCAAAAACACGACGATCCAATATAACATATCCAGCAACACATAATATCACATGTCATCAACGTAAGTAAATATGTCCATCCCAATTGTCGTTGACATATAGCAACGAAACCGGCGATATCACATATTACACTTACGGTCACAGAAAAGAAAGTGTAAAACTACAACAGTTGGAATCCGCAACCACCTCAGACATCGCATGCCTGACCAAATGAATTCCTTAGACATCGCATGCCTAACAATTATAAACCCCGCATTTTAGTCTCAAAATCGAAAACTCTTTTCAATATCAAGTCGGGCAATTCAACAAGATTCCCGACATCCTGATCGAATGCTCGTCGCAAACTTCAGTAGGCGGTCGCACCCCCGATACCGTCGACGAAGTGCACCAAGGCGGAACACCGCTACCGTGAGCACCCGAACGGATGCTTTCGGCGACGGGGTTCTTCTACAGTCACTTGGTCGGGGCTATGGAGTGAGGCTGTCTATTAAGTTTATCGGCGAGTATCCGCGTACGCTACGTGATTGCGACGGACTTTTGATCACATCAAAATTCCGTGGCAACCGATCAAGTAAGACTAAACTGCTATGTTTATAATATTCATTCCGTTATCTCATAACTATTTGTGAATTCCAATTATTGTATCCCATTCCAGATAATTAGAAAATGTTAAACTTTCCGATTGAACATTCGAACACCCAAGTTTTCCCGATACAATCCAACACATGAAATAAGTCTAACAACATTCAGTTCGTGCCTCAGTACCAACGGTCCAGCCGTAGAAGGGTCAAGCCAACGCCTCGCATGTGGCACGCCGTACTGCCCCAAACCCAAAGGTTCAAAGGGCAGTTCAAGACGGTCACATAATCGAGTTAAGGTTTGTTGTCTTCTAGAGGGTCCATCGCGTTACTTGCACTACTTAGAACGTCGTCAAACTACGGAAAAATCCAACACTTGGAAATTTCCCGACAGGGGAAAAATTGGGTATTTATATCCGGTCGAACTTTTTAACATATTCTAAAATTTATCCGGAAAGCCACACAGACAAAAATTTGATAATCCGATCGAACACCGAATCCCCAAAACAACTCCAGAAAATTCAACTCTTGAATAAATATTAAAAATTCCCAGAAAAATCAGCATCTGAAAACATGAATTGCTGTGCAGAAAGGGGAGGATGACGTCACCTTGTTGCCGCGGAACCGCCGCAGAAGCAAGGCTTCTGCCGCGGTTCTGCCGCCATTTATACTGTTCATGAAAATATTTTTGCGCCGTAATTCTTATATTTCCCTGCTGAATTTTTTAGCAATTTTTAATCTGGAAAAATCCCAGTTTTTGAAAAAAGGACAGAGAGCTATTTTGGGTTTGGGTTTTCGGGTCGTTCGGACTTCAAACTCCGTCTGGACTTCGCCTAAGGCTCTAGCTAGTCTCTGATACCACTGTAGGGTTCCTAGGCACCCTAATGAGGTCTCACAAGGCATCAACCATGCCAATTTCAAAAAAATCTAGGTGCCGAGAAACCCGACTACGGATCGTTGGCTAGAAATATAGGCGAAACAATAAACTAGTTAACACTTAACTAAGAGATACGGAAATACAACCTTTGTAGATCCGGTGCTCCACCTCCATAGCTCCGCAATGAAGTCTCCTCGCTGTCCATAACAAGTCCCGGGCTGTAGCGTCGGCTTCATCGGAGAATGGACGGGCTAGGTCATCGATGTCCATGCCGAAGATGATCTACGTCGAGGCATCGCTAAATCAAGCTCCGACTTCACCAAGTCAAGAAACTTGTGAAGAAAACACACTCTACTACTTGGCAAGAGGTAGAGAATGAAGAAATAGGAAGTGGGTTCAATTTAGAATTGGATTTCTCACTCTTTATCATCAATCACCATTGATGACCTCAAGGTTTTCTTCTTGAGTTCAAGGAAGAAGAAGAAGAAAATGATATGATAAGTAAATTAAAAAGAAAAGAATAATCAAACCTTATCATAATTTTAACTATGGTAATGTGTAGAGAATCAATCATGGTTAAAGGAATGGTTAGGGTTAAGGTTGAGATAAGAATGGTGGACAAAGTCAAAGCTTCATGAAGCTTCAACTAAACAACAAAAAAAGCCACCATTCTTTTCTCTTTTCCATTTATTTTCCAAAATGTATAAACAAATAAATAAATGAATAAATAAGTAATGGAAAAATAAAACCCAAATAATATGTTTAACCATGGTTTAATTCTTTACACTTAACCAAGGAAACATGTATCATCAAACATGATACAATCATGTGTACAAAAGTATATCACATATACAATGTGCACAAACCGAGTGAGAAAATCCATTTAAAGTGAACCAATACTAGTTAATGTAAAGTAATATATCAAATATATAATTATACATTAAATCATTAAATCAACACTTGATTTAACGATCCGGTCATATCGCATATAACCGACTAGTATCCAATGTATCGGCTTATCGAATCAATCCTCGATTCGATAACTAGGTTATATCGCATACAACCATTCGACACATTCATCGCGAGAATAGAATACGGTATCACATACACGCATTATCCTCTGTCCCGCTCATATCTCATATGCGCTCCTATTTCGTTTCGCTTGAACCAGGAAACCTCTGTGTAGGACTCTAAAGACTCGTCAATACGCCGGCAGCAGGTGATGATCATATCAAGCACCCACAAGCCGCAAGCGGTCTGCTAAACGTAACGGCCACCCGGGTATTGAGCGATCAGAAGATCGACGAGCAAGCCCGCTCACACTCCTGTGAATCCAACCAGTAACACTACCGTACAGTCCGGTCTGTTCGTCTGATATGTCGCATATCTCGCCTAGGGGTGGTAAACGTCAGACCCCAATAGTTCGATAAGTCGTGTCGATATGAGGTCTATAACAATTCGAGAAACTACTGGTAACACTTACCAGTAAATCTCAGCAACCCTGGCCAGGGATTTCCTGTTATAGCCAATCGAACACAGCGCAACATCAACTCCCTATACCGGGAGAGACGAATCCCCTCCTATCGCTCATTGCCTCCATGTGACTCGGGACTGTACCCAAAAACCACCGTTTTGCATGCCCTCTTGGACGTGGTAAGATGGAAATCAAAGCACAGTGGGAACCACACAAGACTCTATGACGATCTCGGGTCAACAGACTACTCTGTACCAGTGTCACCAGAGAACTGCCATCTGACGTGAGGTATAATACCATCTGGGAGTTCTCGGCGAGTCCGTCCAGTGTACCCAGTCTCTACTGAGCACTCATATATCATCTCTGATGTCAAACACCAATGGATATGGGATCATCCATCGCCCATCTGTATGGGTCGAGAAGGTACACGCTAGTCTACTCTGGTATATCGATGCCCCGTCTCGATACACCCACGACTAGGGACTTTGAAGGATGTACTTATGGACTACCATGTCCCCACTAGTATGATCCACATCACAGTCCAGGTAGTCAAGTACACATCCTAAGGGCTTTACCAACATGTAACAGAGAGACAATCAGTATACACGTTAAGGTAAAGTTCAACCAGATAGCATACTATCATGTCGAGCAAGAAAGTCCTCCCTATATATGTCCCAGCATCCACTACAATATACATCCTATGTACAGTAATGGCCTCTAGGGCATACATATAACTAACAATACTACGCTCAGTGCGTAAGCTACATCTGGTCTGGTGCACAACATCGCATACATTATAGAGCCTACCGCAGAAGCGTAGGGTATAACAGACATGCGTTCCCTTTCCAAATCAGTCTTGGGAGACATCTCTTTGGAGAGGGTGATTCCGTGACAAGCCGGTAGATTACCGCGCTTAGAATCTTCCATACTGAATCTTTTCAGTACAGTGTCGATATACCTGGACTGCGAAAGTCCCAACATCCTCTTGGATCTATCACGATAGATCCGGATCCCCAGAATGTAAGAGGCATCACCCAGGTCTTTCATGGAGAACCTGTGTGACAAGAATCCTTTGACAGATTGTAGCATAGGAATGTCATTTCCTATCAATAGAATGTCATCCACGTACAAGACGAGGAATACGACACTTCTGGCTACAACTTTACTATATATGCACGGTTCATCTGGATTTTTGATAAAGTCATATTCTTTGACTGTCTCATCAAAACAGATGTTCCAACTCCGCGATGCCTGCTTTAGTCCATAAATGGACTTAAGCAGCTTGCATACTTTCCCGCTACTCCCACTCTGATTGAAACCCTCTGGCTGATCCATATAGACGCACTCTTCTAAATTTCCATTTAGAAAAGCCGTCTTTACGTCCATCTGCCAGATTTCATAATCATGGAAGGCAGCAATAGCAAGAAGGACCCGAATGGATTTGAGCATAGCCACTGGAGAAAAAGTTTCGTTATAGTCCAAACCAGGTCTTTGACGAAAACCCTTTGCAACAAGTCTAGCCTTATAGGTTTCCACCTGTCCATCTACACCAATCTTTTTCTTGAAGATCCATTTGCATCCTATGGGTTTTACCCCATCTGGAGCAAAGTCCAAAGTCCATACTTTGTTGGTGTACATGGACCCCATTTCGGTCCGCATTGCATCTAGCCATCGTACCGAGTCGCCGCTCTGGATGGCCTGCTGGAAGTCAGTAGGTTCATCATCATCTATGATGCAATCCTCTCTATCCCATCTATGAGAAAACCGTAGTATCTCTCAGGCGGATGAGACGGCCTACTACTCCTGCAGAGGGGTGCGGGAATGTCCTGTTCTTCTTGAACTTCCGGTTCTACCAAACTTTCAGTAGCAGCTTGTGATTCTGGAATTTCTTCCAGTTCTATTTCGCTCCCACTTATTTCCTTTTCTAAAAACTGATGTTCTAGAAAATGGGCATTATGAGAAACAAAAACCTTTTGTTCCTCTGCGTAATAGAAATAATATCCCTTGGAGTTCTTTGGATATCCCACAAACATACATTTTACTGATCGTGCCTCGAGCTTGTCCACATGCTGCTTTTTAACAAAAGCTGGACATCCCCAAATCTTCATATGCTGAAGATGGGGTTTCTTCCCAGTCCACATCTGATATGGAGTGGTAGGCACAGTCTTGGTAGGAGCCCTGTTAAGAAGATATGTTGCTGATTCAAGCGCATAACCCCAAAAAGATCGCGGTAACTCGGCATTACTCATCATGGATCGTACCATATCCAATAGGGTTCGATTCCGTCTCTCCGATACACCGTTATGCTGTGGAGTGTATGGAGGAGTAAGCTGAGAGAGAATCCCTTTCTCTTTTAGGTAACCAAGGAACTCGGCACTCAAGTATTCACCACCTCGATCAGATCTAAGTGTCTTGATACTTTTGCCGGTTTGGTTTTCTACTTCATTCTTATACTCTCGGAATTTCTCAAAAGCCTCGGATTTATGTTTCATCAGATAAATGAATCCGTATCTTGAGTAATCATCCGTGAAAGTAATGAAATAGGAAAAACCACCTCTTGCATGTGTAGACATTGGACCGCATACATCGCTGTGTATGAGTCCTAAGAGCTCGCTCGCTCTTACTCCATGTCCAGTAAATGGAGTCTTTGTCGTCTTTCCTTTGAGACAAGATTGACAAGTGTCATAAGTTTGATATTCGAACGAGTCCAAATATCCTTCTCTATGCAACTTAGTCAACCTTCTCTCATTGATGTGACCCAGTCTACAATGCCATAAGAAAGCTTTATTTAAATCTGGAGACTTTCTTTTAAGTGTGTTCTGGACATTGAAAATTTAGAGTTGGTTTAAAACATATATACCGTTATTTAGTGTACCGGACCCAATCAAACCATGATTAAGGTGGATGTTAACAACATCTCTTACAAACGTGAAATCATAACCTTTATTTGATAACAAGGAAACTGATATGATATTACACGTTAAGCTTGGTACAAAAAAACAGTTATGTAAAACCAAAATGTGTCCACTCGTCAATCCTAGGTGATAATCCCCGACGGACGCAGCTCCCACGCTAGCTCTGTTAGCAACCTTTAGGGTCATATCACCTTCCTTCAGCACTCTACGGTTTCTCAGTGCCTGCAATGAATTGCAAATGTGAGATCCTGATCCGGTATCCAATACCCAGGAAGTAGAGTTGATCGACAGACAATTCTCAATTACAAACACACCTGAAGTCGAAGCCACAGCTTGCTTCGGTTCCTGGTTCTTGGCGTTCCACGCCTTGCAATCCTTCTTCCAGTGCCCTTTCCTGTGACAATGGAAGCACTCATCCTGGCCAACTACCGGTACCGCAAACTTTTTCTTTCCCTTCCCTCCCACCTTACTAACACCTCCTCTAGGTTTGGTGGCGGCCTTCTTCTTCCTTCCTTTGGCCCTTGCCTTGGACCCGGAAGAAGATGTACCGCTAACAAACATAGCGGGTGTTTCCCTTGTCTTCTGCAAGGTGCCCTCTGCACTCCTTAACATGTTCAGGAGTTCCGGAAGTTCAACTTCTTTTCTTTGAATGTTGAAGTTCAGGATAAACTGGGCGTAGGTGTGAGGAAGGGACTGGAGAATAAGGTCTGTATAGAGCTCATTATCCAAAGTCGTCCCAAGGTCTGCGAGCTCTTCAATATAGCCGATCATCTTTAGGACATGTTCTCCTACCGATGACCCGACAGCCAACCTCGCTCGAAACAAGTTCTTAGAGGTCTCGTATCTTGCTATACGAGATTGCTCTCCATAAAGTTCCTTTGTATGGAGAAATATGCCATCTAGGTTCATATCCTCGTGCCTCCTCTGATGTTCATTGTTCATTGAGGCAAGCACGATGCACTTGGCTTTCGCGCAATCTAAATCCCAGGTTTTGCGGATTTCCTTATCCGCATTGCTGGATTTGGGACCAGGGACAGCAGGTGCCGTAGCGGTGAGGACGTACCCCAATTTGTCATAGGTCAAAGCCATTTTGACATTCCGCAGCCAATCTTTATAGTTTGGCCCTGTCAGTATATTTTTCTCTAAAAGTAACTTAAGTCCAGTCATTTTCAGGGTCGCTGCAATTAGGAGAGAGAAGAAAATTCTTTAGCATGATGCTCTTGCAAGTTTAGAGTGGTTTTTAGTTTATCTAAACTGGATGGCTCCCACTGTTTCTCAAATCCTTCCTCAAACCATAAAAGAAGAATTAGCCAGGACTACTCTCACTGTACAATTCTTGCTTAACCGTTCAGCCAGGCTAGTGTCGATACTTCGAGGGAGGTTTTCCAACGCTTTCGCGAAGTTCCTTAATTAAATAACCTCTTTTCTCTGGGGGCGTAACCCCGCTGACACCTTTCTGGACACCTACTTGGTTTATAGCATTGATCGTTAAGTGACGAATCTCCTGATAAGTAGCATATACTCACAGTAGGATCGGGATCCAAATATCATCGTATGATAATGTTGAAGGAATGCTACCAACATTCATCAAACTCCAAATGGTATGCATCACTTTGCAAATTTCAGTTTCTTTAGAAATTCCCGATATAAGTTTTTGCCCCATGCTCTTATGACCTTGGCTTTGATCAAAATGTCATAAGTCACATGCCAAGTTCTACCCGTCATTATCTTGTCAATTTGAACCCATCCGTATATACCCCTGACTTTGGTCAAATGATAATACGACTGTCCCAAACCAACTCATCTATCTTATGCAACAAATGAAAACCCAGCAGCTACCAAACACTATGCCTTGACTTTGGCCAAAATGCATAGCTTGAATACTACTGAATACCCAAATGAAATGACGGAGGGCTACGAATGGTTTTGGCGAAACCGTGAACGTAGTGAACTTGATATAACCGAAGGAACCTGATAGCTTTTAAAAGGAGTGGTTAAAGCTCCACATTTAAAAATATCTGTTTTTAAAATTAACCGAGTGGTTTCTTTTAAATTGTTCCAACGATTAACTTTTGGTTTATTTTCTTTGCATTATAAATAATGCGTCCCATCATTAACCTATCATTGCAGAAAACAACGAAAATACAACGTCCTCTTATGCCATCCGCATTCGCCACGGGGTCCCGTCATCACCCGTTAGGTTACTTAACTAACGACAGAGCGGGGGCTGGGCTAGCGCGGGTGTAAAACATAAGTGACGTCTAAATAGCTATCATATATAGATATTGTACATTCGTCAGACGCAATAATAGGCATTCCAGATCACAAATGAACTTTATTGGATTTGCAAGCAATCCGTGTTTGTTTTGAGCCTGCAACAAAAGACGGATTACACAGTTGTGATGAATAGCCATTACCCCACCCAAGACCCCAACGGGTACGGCAAACTACCCGCCCGGCAGTTTGTGCACCCCACCTTGGGTCTGTCCTAGGAGCAAAAACAGTAAAATGAAATAATACAACGGTGGCTGCAACCGCAACCTGGATGTGCCCCGCAAAATAATATTACAACAAATTACATTTACATCAAATGAATTAAATAATAACCCATCACATAACCCCGGCTAATCATCATAACAGTCCAACACAGTTCATATCCACAAACAGTAAAAACCATTACAGAAATGTGCAACCCCCTGCCAACCGACATACTAGCAGTTAGGGGAGGTTTACGAACACATTATACAAACACAGATATAATCCATCAAGCAAATACTGTATAATTTCAATCGATTAAACACTTCTAATTTTGCTCCAATACTTCTCTGTAAATCTGAAACCTGAGAAAAAATAAAATATTCCAGAAAATACCAAATATCACAGAGAAGCAACACAGGAAAATTGGGTTCCTGAATCGCCAACTCGGCGGCGGAAGCGCAGCGGATCGGTGCAATCCGCCGCGGTTCCGTGGCTCTTTAGGCGATTCAGGGGCCCAAATTTCTTGGGTGTTCTTATACTGTCTTTTTAAGCTTTCTGAACATCCCTGAAAAATTTTTGGACTTCATTTAAAAATCGACAGAAACTTGTGATTTCGGGCTTTTCCGGTTTCGTTTTTTCCGTTCGAAATTCATACAAATTTGCAAGTAAGTTATTTATTGTTTAGCGAGGCTCTGATACCACTGTTTGTCGATGTACAACACCCCACGACTTGCGGGGAGGCGGAAATATGAAAAACGATCTTGTTCTTTGCTTAAACATCGACTAACCGCATGAATCGAAGCTAAACGATAACTAACATCAAACATAGAAGTTAACAACTACTATGTAAATGGATTATACCTAAAGAACTGTGTCCTTCGTCTTTAAGAACTCCACCTCCTCCTCGGCCTTCTCGAAGTAGTAGACGATCCACCCGAGAGCTTTACTCCAAGCTTAGCCTCTAAACTTGAAGCAACTAACTTTCTTTAAGTGCTAATCAAAGAAGCTAGGTGATATAGAGTGAGGGTTATGGTTTAATTAGTCTAACTAATTCTTGTACTCAACACATGAGAGAGGAGGATTAGGGTTTGAAGAGGGAGAGCTTGAGGAGAGAGAAGGTGAAGATAATAATGAAGTGAGAAGAATGAGTTATCATAATATATATCAAGCATTTTGTAATATGAAGAAAAGAAAAGAAAATGATTTACAACCATGCTTGATAAATATCTTATGGTGATTCATCTCCATGAGTCATTAAGCAATTATGAAGCATTAATGACATGGATGAATCATCCATATGACTCACTAATCACATTCATTGTATATGCCACCTAAACCTCCTTAGTCACCATCTTCTAGAAGCTTCTCGCGCAATTAGGAGAACGCCCCTCCTTTCCGCAAAAATACGGAAAAACTGTAGACTGTATAAATCCAATAACCGGATATCAGTAACTGGCTTAAACCAAAGACGACTGGTAAAAACTGTCCGAAAGTCGTACGTGCGAAAACACACGTATGCGTCCGAACCCTTGTCGTAAAACCATACAACCTCTATATCGTTTCGCCTGGAGTAGGGAAACTCTCTGTGTGGGACTCTAGAGACTCGACTACTACGCTGGCAGTGGGTTTAACCACAGACCGCAAGCGGCACTAGCTGTACGTAACGGTCCCCAGGTAGATGTCGATAAGAAGGCCGATAAGGAAACCCATCCGAACTCCCACTGAGTCTGATGTGACAATCTCCGTACAGTCCGGTCCGTTCGTCTAAGACTATCGCATATTGGGCCTAGGGGGCGGCAAGCGTCAGTCCCCTAATAGCGGTATAAGTCGTGTCGGAGCGAAGCCCATTACACCCTGAGAAACTACTGGAACCTACCAGCAAATCTCGCTTGCCCTGGCCAGGGACTTTGCGTAATGGCTCTCTGACACAGCGCGATATCAACCCCCAATACCGGAAGAGACGAATCCTGTCTAACCGCCACTGCCTCCAAGTGCTCGGGACTGCACCCAACTGCTATCTGTTTGCACGACTCCATTAAGCTGTGGTAGGGTAGTAATCTAAGAACAGTGGGACACACTCGAGGCGAAGTAGCAGTGTCAAGTCTGCGGACTATGCTTTACTCATGTCACCTGGGAACTGTTCACTGACGACTGGTATAAAACGAACCAACAGTACCCTGTGAGTCCTGTCCGGTGTACCCGTAACTCAACAAGCACCTGCATACTATCTCCAGTACGACGTACTGACGGCTGTGGGACAGACCATCTTCCCAACTGGGATGAGAAGCGTACACACTAGTCTACTCCGGAGTATCGATGCCCTGTCTCGATAATCCTACGACTAGGGACCCGAATAAGGATGTGCTTGTAGACTACCCAGCCCCCACTAGTGTGACTGCCATCACAACGCCGGTAGTCAAGCAAGATCCTAAGAGCTCTATCAATACGTATACTCACATATTAAGATAGAAGAAATCAAGTAGCATACTACCATGTTTAGCAAGACTGTTATATACATGTGAATATCCCAAGCTTCCATTAAGTAATATACAAACTAGTATGATACAATAATGGCCCCTAGGGCATATACACTAACATTACCGACTGAGCATAGTGAACTCAGCGTCATATTCATCTACTGACTTGGTCCACATTGAACCTTGTTGCAGATAGATGAACTGTTGTTCCATGTCGAACCTGGCAGTCTCAAGGAAGTACTTTGCGACGAACATGTAGCGGAAAGTCTTCCATTCGATAGGTTGATAAAGACGGCTTTCTTCTGCCTTCCACCAAACCCGTGCATTGTCCATGAGCTGTAATTTCGCAACATGAACCCAAGCTATTTCTGGCACTTATGCCGCTGCCAGATCATCTTTGATGCTCTGAGCCTATTCCTCCACTTCTAGAGGGCTCTCTTTTCCTATAAACTGTTTGGGGTGCAAAGGCCTGAATTGCTTCACCCCAGGTGCTTCTGCCTCATGACGGTTCATTGGAATAGCAGTCTGCTACTGCTGTCCTTCCAAGAGGCTATGGATTGCCTCAAGCGGAACCGTCTGCTCGTTGATCGGAGTAGTTACGGCAGGTGTAATCGGTAGGGGAGGTGGAGTGTTGTTGAAGTTGGTGCTGGTGTTGTTTGGGGAATCCATAACCTTGAATGAAAAATTTGGGTTAGGACAGATTCAAAGTATATGAAATGATAAAATTCAAGGAATATGAATTGTAAAGAATGTTTTTAGTTGCTGGTTCTTATGTTATATTGCTTAGGTTGTCCACGCAGAACTGAACTGCATGATAGGGTTCCATACAGCTCTGACCTGCATGGGCCACCAACAAAACCTGTCACGCCCCTCTTCCCAGTATACGGGCAGAAGACGCGATGAGGCCGCTACGTATTTACTCTAAAGTAAACACGCTGAGCGTATCTAAACAATATAAGTAAATTGCATAAGAGACAAAGACAAAAGATATAATTGAACAACAACTTTATTTATTAACATTCTTTTTACAATACATCTGAAAAGTAAATACATGAAATGAAAAGCAATGCCAAAACAGTGGCATAACAGAAATGGAAAATACAGAATGTAAATGTGTATAAGGAATCTAAAGCTCTGGGTCGAAAGTCAGCTGATCTAAATCCTCGCTGGTGGGCTCGATCTCCTGAAGGTCCGATCCACCTGACAACATTCGAAAGAAGAAAGAGAAGAAATGGCGTCAGCGAACAATCGCTCGGTAATTCCCAAAGATAAGAGAGAAGTAGAATATACAGAGAGAGAGAGTGTAGCTTTTAAAGTTGTATTACGTGGTTATAATATTGTATTTAGTATCAACGCTGTTGTTTGTAACTTGGTACAAAAGAGGCCAGTGTATACGAGAGGAGTCTCGTTAGACCAGAGACTACAGTGGACGGAACACAAGGAACCATTCAGCCATGGTACAACGACAATTGAGTTCAGGTTAGGTGTCTTAATGGTTGCAGTCTCGTGCCACTTCTAACACCTTCCGTACCAATCTACCCCTTAAACTCCGCGATGTCTTGATTGTATTGTTTGTATTGTATTGTAAATTGTATTGTAGATTATAGATGGATAAATTGCCGAAACCATGATAAATGGATGTAACTGGAGAATCATGTAGATGGATGTATATCCATGGTTCGGTTCAGTCAAGTTGTATAGATTGATAGATTGAACATATTGAATATATGGATTCATATTGAATTGTTATATATACTTGAATCTCATTCAAGTCAGATTGATTATATTGAGACTCAGTCTGAGTCAGACAATTAGAAAAGAAATTGAATCCTGAATTAGGTTTTGGTGTTATCGGTAACCGCTGCATATGGACGGCAGGATTTTTGTCTTTTTCAAAGACGATTGCCGTGTTGATAACACCATTTGTTAAGTTGTCTACCTTAAATAGGTGATCACCCATATCTTCGCTTCCTTAGGCTCAAGAGACCGGTCCCGCTTAAACCTATATTTACTAGGGTCCTTACTGTAATTTAGCATAACTTGAGGGGGTTTTATGTAAAAATAATTTTGTATAATTTTCAAAATACACCTCAAGTATTTTATTGTAGTCTTTAAAGTGTTAATTGATGTATATTTTATCATTGTGACATTTTTAGTGAATAAAATCTATTTTTAATAATATATGGTATTTATTTGTAATATTGGAATTTGCATGGTATTTTCTTGTAAATGAGATGTTTTTCTTGAATTTTGGAAATGTGAAATATTATAAATAATAAAAATAGATATTTTGATATTAATTACATATATATATATATATTTATTAAAAATCTAAGTTTTATTTATAATAGAAATCATATTTTTTTTAAAGAAAATTGTATTTTAAATCTTTCGAGACCGTATGCTCCTTGCGGTGGTCTGCATCTCGCACTACTAAGCCCAAGGATGTGCGATAATCCGCACCATCCCAAACGGGTTCCCCGAAATGGGTTGTAGCGGCACATTGTAAAGATTTCTTAAAAATACATATCTTGTGGAAAAAGGTTTTTATAAATTAGAGTTAGTTTTGTGTAAAATCGTATTTTCCCAAAACTATGTTCTCAAAGATTATCGTGCTATGTTACATATGAGTGTTGTGAGGAGGTAGGCCATTGCCTCGTGAGTTTTCTAAAGGTATAGTAAGGGGTAATGATGTTTTTATGTCGAAACTAAACTATAAGGTATTTTTCTGTAAAGTTGCGATAAAAAGTAAAATAGGAATTATTTTGATATGAAACTTGTGAATATGTTTTGTTAATTTTTAATGATCATGATGTGATGGTTTGGTATTATTGTGATTAAGAAAAATATGATTTTTAAGGAAAAACCGAATCGGAAGTCGGATTAACTCTACTTCCGTCGGGTTTTAAAATTCTAAGTTTTTAGAATAGTAAAGAGATAGGGGAGAAGGGACGTACTGGATTGTAGGGTGGATAAGAGGGAAAGGAAAAACTGGAAGGCACCGGTGCGTCGTTTCGTCGCCGGAAACTTCTCGGAACGTCGTCGAAAGTTCTCCGGAGCTTCGCCCTTCGCTAACTCCACTTGCACACAAAAAGTCTAGGGAATTTTCTTGAGAGTTTGGACAGAGAATTTGGAAGTGAGGAGGGGTGATTTTAGGTGTGGTATTTATAGGAAAAATTAGGGTTTAGGGTAGATGAAAAGGTGTGATAAAAATTGTATTAAAATATGGTTTAATTGGGGTTTTAAATTGCTCTGTAAATGTGCAGGGAAATTAAACAGTACAGGGGTTATGGGGAGTTAAAGAGTCACAGGTTACATAAAACAAAATAGATTTTCGGCCGAGTTGACCCGGCGGCGCCGGCCGAGTCAGCCGCGCCGCCGGCCCAATTCGACCGAGTCAGGCCGAGTCTCGCCGCCATGTGTCTCCTGTCTCTCGGTCTACCTCCTGGACTCGTTTGTTTTATATGTGACTCTTCAGCTTACATGTTATGCACGTGTAGACCTTTAGGCTTCTAAAAAGATTAAAAGAAAACTAATTAAAAAATAATGTAGCTGATGGGATTTGAACTCTGGTGCTTTGGTTCAGCAGTGCAAGGTCTTACCAATGAGCTACAAGATCTTTCTTGTTGTTCAAAATTGAATTAAATACTTATAATACTCACAGGAAATGTAAATACTCCAAGTATAAATTAACTTTAAATCAATTTTATGTACACAAGAATTTGAGTTGTTACATCTTCCGTTGCACTACTTCACGTCATGGATTGAGATGCACGTGCTCGGTGCTTTCGGTGTTGACAAACGACCCCGCTTCTACGACAGCTACAACTTTCCTTGGGTCATGTATCTGTTTGACGCTTCTGCGTCAGACCCGTCGCAGCGAGAGGCTCGGCGACTGGTCCTCCGCCTGCGCATGGTTGGGGGCAACATGACCTTTGTCGAAAGAGTCTTGACTATCAGCAAAGAATCTACTAAGATGGTGTAACCGTTGCGTGACACTTTCAAAGACGGGGCTTCCAGGTTGAGGGCTCTGGAAATCTTGCACTTGTATTCTATCAGGCCAGGCTTCTTAGTATTCAGACAGAGCGCCTCGGTACTATTTATGAGGTAAAACCCACATCGCTTCGCTCAACAGTCGGGTTATAATCAGGGTGTTCCTCTCAAGGCATTCTTAGCTGAGCCGGCTACTACGGAGGAGGGTATTCGTAGTGCGCTACACCACTTTATGCGATTAAATACGGGGTCCAATTTTCTCATTAGCGAGCCGAGCTATGTGCCGAAAGCATCGAACACTTACGTGGCATGGTACCAGCATACGACGGGTGCTGTTATCAGGGAAGAAAGGTGGCTATTGCTCGATCATAAGGATGCAGTCCCCGCTGGTAATCCATCGGTCCCTTTAAATCGACGGACTGCCGTTCGTCCCTCCTTAAGAGAAGATATTACGGCTGTGGTCCCATAAGCTTTCTCTGAGAAGCTTCAATTGGGTGTTCCCACAACTGCGGTAACTGTGCGTCCCCGGAATCTGGCGTTGGTTCAAAAATCGGGACCTGCTGCCCGAAGATGCCTATCAAGCGCAAGCTCTTATCGTCGGCCGCTGGTGTCCGTTCGTAGTAAAAGAATAAGTCTCTATTCTCTGCCGATGTCGTATTCGGCCAGGAGCCCCATGCTACCTACAGTGAGGGCTTGTACGAATACGGCACCAATGAAGGTTTGTTCGACATGCCTGCAACCGATACTGATCTACAGGCTGCCCTCGCAGCTTCCGAGCGACTGGCTCGCGAGAAAGCGGCGTTGATCTCTATCGCGGAGTCAGGTATACTTCAGTTATAATCTTTTGCGCCTATCCCTTCCCTCTTTATTATGCTTCTATTAACGCTTTCTTATTCAACATGTATTTCTGCCGAAGTGGCTCTCACGGCTTCCCTCAGGAAGTTCGAGGAGGAAGAGAGGCTTCGCGCTTCTTTAGGCCTTGGTATAATTCGTTTCATTACACCTTTACTCTCTTTTTATTCATGATCTGACCCTTCTCTTCGCCCTATTGCAGGAACTACCGAAACTCAAGTCGTTCCAAGTGTAGTGCTAATCCCAAGTAGCGATGCAACAAAGCTTCTATAGTCAGCTACTATAGCCACGACCATCCCAAAGTCACCACAGGAAGCATTGCTGAAGCAGCCGATGATGGACGCCGTAACGGCTCAGGAGGCAGAGCTTAGCTCGGACGACGACATCCCCCTGTCGGAATTCTTAAGGAGGTCAGTTCTCACTGCTCAGACTGAAAGGAAGCGCAAGAAACATGCGGCGAGGGAACGCGATGCTGTTTTGGCCGCAGGTGCAGGTTCAAGCAGAATTCCGCCAGCTGACATTCCTTCAGCGGATGTTCCTTCTGCCCTGTCTACCACCCATAGACAGGTTGCACGTGCAGCTCGGGAAGAAACTGAAAAGCTACTTCAAGGTAACATAACGCCCAGTCCTTTATTAGAACTCGGTCCTCGAATTCTTACATACGTATTTTCTTTTAAGCAAGGCCGAGTCCTGACGATGGTATGGCAGGTGAAACGCCAATGATTACAGAGTCTAAAGTGGCCACTCTTTCTCGGGAATATGGTACTGTCCAGACTGCTGCTCTTTCTCTTTGTGGCTCCTTGGTATCGGCGGGTGTCCCAAGCATTACGAAGGCCCTCATCGAGTCAGGGGATTAAGCTATGGGTGCAGAATCTATTCCCCCGAGAGAGAGTGAGGAAGCCGTTACACTTGGTGACGCTTCCGGCGCGGTTTCGATCCCTGATCTATCAGGTAGTCCTTAGGTTGTTGTTTTTGAGTTTTTCAATTCTGTTAAGCCCTTCTAATGATATTTTGTTTGTCTTAAGCATAGGCGCGGTATACAGTGAGGCTGTGCCGGCAAAAGAAGTGTCACCGGCCGCTGATCAGTCGAAAATAATGTATTTTTAACACGGCAATTTCCCCATCTTTTGCATACATTTAGAAGTGTTCGGTACTCATATTTCACATATTAGCAAATCAGTCCTAAAATATCAGATTTCATGTATTAAACTTTTAAACCGACACTTTAAAGGAAATTAACCGCATTTCATGGCATCGCATCATTTCTGTATTTGCGCAACACTTGTCTTGAGTCTGTGCAGGAAAATACGGAAGAAAAATCAAAGAGCTGATCAAAATTACGCCAACTCCATGATTTCAGATCTGGTAGCAATAAAGAAGGCCAAAAGAAATTCCACACATCAAAACAAAGCCCAAATACTTTATAGAGAATTAACAGAGAAGAAGAAAGCCCAAGGCCCATAAAGAGCCGCGGATCCGCGGCAGGAGGCTTCTTGGGCCGCGGATCCGCGGCTATCTTGACACTTCAGCAATTAATTTTCAGTGCAGAATGTATCTCTTGGCCCAAAGTCATTTCTGACACCACAAATTCCACAATTCTCCAGAAGCTACTGCCAGATCAGCAAAGAAGATTAAGCAAGGCTAATCCTAATTAAGCCCCCAACTAATCACATCTAGAAGCTTCTTCCCTAACTAACTTTTGGAGGGAAATTTGAATTCCCTCAACAAACTTTTGGAGGGAAACTTAGAATTTGAAATCCTAGATCTAGGGTTAGTTATCTATAAATAGGAACCTAGACCTAGGGTTAAAGGTTAATCAATAATCATTGGTTCATTCTACACCATCTTCTTCCACAAGTCTAGTGACAAGGCTTGTGCAAAACCCTAACCCTAATTCCACTCCAAATTCAAGATCTTGAGTGCCAATCAAGCAAGAAGCCTTCAACCTTTTAGGAGCCGAGCCGATCTTCAATCGGGCAAGTGATCCAAGCCGATCCGCGTTCCACGGAGACGAGCGAAGCCAAGTCGACGATCGAATTCTTCCTCTTGTAGTTCTTGAGCGAATGTAATGAAATTGTTGATATAAATAAAAGGTGAAATTCTTTAATCTTGCTTTCTTTTAATTCTTGCATCATGATTAGATCTCAATTTGCAATTGTAGTTCTTGTGATGATATTTGAGTAAAACTCCGCTCGTAAAGGAGTCGAGACGATTGTAGAATGATGATGTAACAAATCTTAATACGATTTTTAAGTCCTACGAGTTTTGAAAACCCTAGCAAGTTCAAGAATCGATGACCTAGTTTCGTAGCGATGCTTTCTTGATTGTGATCGCTCGAAATTAGGGATCTACGATCGTTTCTTGAATTCACTAGAGGCTAGAATGTGAATGATATCGACGAAAGGACAAGGGATAAGATGAAACCCTAGTTTCACAAGAAATCCCTAATTCTCGATTGATCATCATCGATCTAGTATCAATTCATCGAAGGATAAGAATACGTAATTGTAAGATTACATCACATCTATAGATCCGATCAATTCCTACGAGCCTCATTTCGATTCTTGATATTTGGTTTGGAAAAATCAACAAACGATCAATTCTTGATTCTATCTTTTAATGCTTTCTTAGATCTAGATTTTTCTCATTCTTGAACTTCAATTTCAAATCATGAATTGTTTTGTTTTCTTTTCAATAAAGTTTCAACTCATCTAATTCTAAACACGAACGATTACACTTTCCCTGTGGACGATCCGCACTCACTTACAATCTACATCCGACACCGTAGTTGATTGCGGTCAAATAATTTTTGGTTGTGATTTCTTTATACAATTTTTCAAATACTACACAAATCAAGAATTCGTTTCAATCAGCCGCCACTTTGACGGTCGCTGTCCCTTTGCTTTCTTCCGCGCCTCCTCAAATCTTGGAAGGTATAGGTTTCTCACTTATTTGCTTCACTGTGGATACAATCCTCCTTGTATTGACTGTATATTATCGCGACCCTACAGGAGTACTTTTCGACCATTTGTACCAGGTGTTAAACCAGCATTTTTCTTTTCAGTCGAAAATCGTTCCGCCTTCTGTTATTGGTTAGTATATTCTTCACCTCATGTTTCTTCTCCCTTTTTTTGTGAATAGACTTATTATTGCTAAGCCTTTCTTATATTGACTACAGTATCACGGGTCGGGGGAGGAAGCGAACGAATAGCCATGGCTCCAGTACTCCATGTTCTGCAGCCTGTGACAACCGGTATGATAGATTCCATCCCTTGGGTGTTTTCTTTGTCTTCCGAGTTGAAATTTGACTGTAATTCATTTTGCAGCAATTACACCTGCTCCAGCTCCTTTTGAGTCTCGCATTCCAATCCCCGCGGGACCCTTCTCTAAACGTACATCCTCCAGGGGCGCCGCGAATAGCCGGTGAACGTTAAGCGAGTTTATCGAAGATTTCAACGCCGAGGCCCTAACTTCTACTACGGATTTTGCCGACGAAGTCAATCCATTGCTGGCGACGCTCATGAACTTCCATAATGAAGATCTCGTCGGTTCTTGCGTTGATTATTGCAGGAAGATCGAGGCTTGCCTGCACGAGATTGAGCTTAAGCGTCTCGCTCCTGAGGTGTTGGTCTCGAACTCTCAGCGGGCTGCGTGGGCGCGAATCCGTCCAATTGCATGCCCATTTCGCTTGTGAACGTACCGTTTTTTTAACAACGAGATAATGCCCTTTCAGGTTTTCACAAGCTCGCCGGTAGCCCTGTTGTTTTTACTCACGGTGCCCTCTCGGGTGTTCATCCGTGCCCATTTCGTTTGTGGACGTACCATTTTTTTTACTCCTCTGTTCGCCAATGGAACTTATGAGGGACTTCGCCACCGGGGCAGCTGTGCAGCCATCAGGACATGAGTTGCAGTCCTCGCCGTTGGGACTTGTGGACATGAATTCCACTATCGTTGTGTTTGAGATGACGTATTTAGTTTAAGGAAATTACAGTCTTCGGGACATCTCGGTCCGTTGTAACTTTAGGGACATCTCGGTCTAAGGCAGCTTCGAAGCGAAGTTTTGCCGGATACTAC
The DNA here is from genome assembly GCA_030015575.1 of Agapanthus africanus. Classification (NCBI taxonomy): domain Eukaryota; kingdom Viridiplantae; phylum Streptophyta; class Magnoliopsida; order Asparagales; family Amaryllidaceae; genus Agapanthus; species Agapanthus africanus. The sequence continues at coordinate 503,185,286 of CM057345.1, forward strand.
TTATAGAGCCTTGACTCAGGAAGACAGCGAGCGGACACGAGCGTCGTCATCTATCATTAACCTGAGTTGTGACTTGTCAAGCGTAGTACTTCTTAAGGAACCGGCCGTTTACTGGCCGGAAGGGTCTTTCGCCACGCATATCAATGAGCAAGTAGGCCCCACCTCAGTAAACCTTGTTTATGATGTATGGACCCTCGTAGTTCGGCTTGAATTTCCCCCGCTTTGCACGGTTGGGGATCATAGGTCTTTTTACGACTAACACGAGTTCGCCTTGGCGGAATGTTCTCGGTCTGGTTATTCTTTTGTATGAGCGCGTTATCCTTGCTTTGTAATCTTTCAGGTTTTGCTATGCCATGATACGAGTTTCATCAAGGGCATCGAGCTCCTTAAGCCGATGATGGGCATTTTCTTCATCCGTCAGCTCATATCGAACTGCCACTCATAGAGAGGGTTGTTCTATCTCCAAGGGAAGTACCGCTTCCGTGCCGAATACCAATGTGAATGGCGTTGTATTCGTGGCCGTTTTGAACGTGGTTCAATATGCCTAAAGAGCTTCATGCAGTCTCTCGTGCCAATCCTTTTTGTTTCTGGACACCATTTTCTTTACGATCTTCATCAAGGTCTTGTTGAAAGCTTCAGCTAGACCGTTAGCTCGAGGATTATAGAATGAAGAGTATCTACAGTTTATATTATGCTGCTGCGTGAAGCGGCTGATCTTATGGCTTCTGTAGGCCAGCCTATTATCCGAGATGATCCGTCGCGGAGTGCCGAACCAGTAGATGACATGTGTCCTGAAGAAATGGAGGATGTTCTCTGTCTTCACTTCCCTTAACAGTACTGCCTCTACCCAGTTAGAGAAGTAATCGGTTGTTGCCAATATGAACCGATGTTCTTTGGATGACGCTGGTTCAATAAGGCCGATTATATCGGTTCCCTACATTTTGAACGGCCAGTTGGCTACCGTTGGGTGTAGCGGATTTGGATGTTGATGGATGAAGTCCCCATGAATTTGGCACGAGTGACACTGCTTTGCATATTCAAGGCAGTCCTAAATCATTGTGGGCCAGTAGTAACCCATTCTTTTGATCTTCAGCTTCATCTTTGGCCCGGCATGATAAGAACCTCATAGTCCGTCGTGGGTTTATTTGATGACTTTCCTTGCTTCATCTGGTCCCAGGAACCTTAGACACAAACTGTCGAATGATCTCTTATAAAAAGTATCATTGACGAAGGCAAAAGACAGAGCTCGTCTCATGAGCTGATGTCTTGAAGATGTATTTTCGGGTGTTTTCGACCATTTGTACCAGGTGTTAAACTCGCATTTTTCCTTTCAGTCGGACATCGTTCCGCCTTCTGTTATTGGTCAGTATATTCTTCACCTAATGCTTCTTCCCCCTTTTTTTATGAATAGACTTATTGTTGCTAAGCCTTTCTTATATTGACCACGGTATCACGGGTCGGGAGAGGAAGCGAACGAATAGCCATGCCTCCGATACTCCCTGTTCTACTGCCTGTGATAGCCGGTACGATAGATTCCATCCCTCGGGTGTTTTATTTGTCTTCCGAGTTGAAATTTGACCATAATTCATTTTTGCAGCGATTACACCGGCTCCAGCTCCTTTTGAGTCTCGCATTCCAATGCCCGCGGGACCCTTTGCTAAACATACATCCTCCATGGGCGCCGCGAATAGCCGGTGAACGTTAAGCGAGTTTATCAAAGATCTCAACGCTGAGGCCCTCACTTCTGCTACGTATTTTGCCAACGAAGTCAATCCAATGATGGCGACGCTCGTGAACTTCCATATTGATGATCTCGTCAGTTCTTGGGTTGATTATTGCAGGAAGATCGAGGCTTGCCTACATGAGATTGAGCTTAAGCATCTCGCTCCTGAGGTGTTGGCCTCGAACACTCAGCGGGCTGCGTCAGTCGAGCAGAGTGTTCCTTTCATTCACCATTTTGAACAAGAGGCGGCCCTGAGGCGAAAGGAACATGAGGCAACTTCCGGCGAATCCTTCCAATTGCGTGCCCATTTCGCTTGTGAACGTACCATTTTTTTAACAATGAGATTACACCCTTTCATGTTTTCATAAGCTCGTCGGTAGCCCTGCTGTTTTTACTCATGGCGCCATTTCGAGTTTTCATCCGTGCCCATTTCGTTTGTGGACGTACCGTTTTTTTACCCCTTTGTTCGCCATTCGAACTTATGGGGGATTTCGCCACCGGGGCAGCTGTGCAGCCAGCGGGACTTGAGTTGCAGTCCTCGCCATTGGGAATTGTGGACTTGAATTCCACTATCGCCATGTTTGAGGCGACGTATTTAGTTTAAGGACATTACGATCTATTGTTAGTTTAGGGACATCTTGGTCCAGGGTCAGCTTCGAGGAGAAGTTTTGCCTGATACTACTTATAGAGTCTTGACTCAGGAAGACAGCGAGCGGACACGAGCATCGTCATCTATCATTAACCTGAGTTGTAACTTGTCAAGCATAGGATTTCTTAAGGAACCGGCCGTTTATTGGCCGGAAGGGTCTTTCGCCATGCATATCTATGAGTAAGTAGGCCCCACCTTAGTAGACCTTGTCTATGATGTCCGGACCCTTATAGTTCGGCTCGAATTTCCCCCGCTTTGCACGGTTGGGGATCATAGGTCTTTTTACGACTAATATGAGTTCACCTTGGCGGAATGTTCTCGGTCTGGTTAGTCTTTCGTATGAGCGCGTCATCCTCTCTTTGTAAGATTCCAGGCTTTGCTGACCCATGAGACGAGTTTCATCGAGGGCATCGAGCTGCTCAAGCTGAAAATGGGCATTTTCTTCATCCATCAGCTCATATCGAACTGCCACTCATAAAGAGGGTAGTCTATCTCCATGGGAAGTACCGCTTCCATGCCGAATACCAACGCGAATGGCGTTGTATTCGTGGCCGTTTTGAACGTGGTTCAATACGCCCAGAGAGCTTCATGCAGTCTATCGTGCCAATCCTTTTTGTTTCTGGACACCGTTTTCTTTACGATCTTCGTCAAGGTCTTATTGAAAGCCTCAGATAGACCGTTAGATCAGGGATTATAGACTGAAGAATATCTTCAGTCTATATTATGCTGCTGCGCGAAGCGGCTGATCTTATAGCTTCTGTAGGCCGGCCCATTATCCGATATGATCCGTCGCGGAGTGCCGAACCGGTAGATGAATGTGTCCTGAAGAAATGGAGGATGTTCTCCGTCTTCACTTCCCTTAGCGGTACCGCCTCTGCCCACTTAGAGAAGTAATCGGTTGTTGCCAATATAAATCGATGTCCTTTGGATGACGCTGGCTCAATAGGGCCGATTATATCGGTTCCCCATATTTTGAACGGCCAGCTGACTACCGTTGGGTGTGGTGGATTTGGATGCTGATGTATGAAGTCCCCGTGAATTTGGCACGAGTGACACTGCTTCGCATATTCGAGGCAGTCCTGAATTATTGTGGGCCAGTAGTAACCCATTCTTTTGATCTTCAGTTTCATCTTTGGCCTGGCTTGATAAGAACCGCAGAGTCCGTCGTGGGTTTCTTAGATGACTCTCCTTGCTTCTTCTGGTCCTAGGCACCTTAGCCATAAACTGTCGAACAATCTCTTATATAGAGTATCATTGACGAAGGCAAAGGACAGAGTTCGTTTCATGAGCTGATGTCTGGAAGATGCGTTTTTGGGTGTTCGATGGGATTTAAAGTAATCTATGAATACTTCCCTCCAATCCTCGACCTTTTTTCGTCCTCTATTCGAAAGACTGCTTGTTCAGTCACTTCCTATCTTTCAGACGACTCCAGAGATATTTCTGTTCGCATGAGAATTCGGCGGCTTTGCATAATGATCCTTACATCATCGAGGTTTTCCTCGGACAGTTCTTTAGCGAGCTTGTCTTACGCATCCGCCTCGCTATTTTCCACCCGCGGTATGCCTTCCAGGATGTAGGAGGGAATTTGAGTCAGCAGCCATATTTTACCAACCGGTTTACACGTCTGATAGTCACCATTGACTTGGCTAACGACTAGCTAGGAGTCTCCATATATGATGAGATCTTCGATTCCATGTCGACAGCAATCTCAAGACCCTCTATCAAAGCTTTATATTCAGTCTTGTTGTTTGTTCTTGGCTCTGTTAAGGAAAGGGCGAAATGCATTATCCCTCCTTGCAGAGTTATGAAGATAAGGCCCACCCCAGCTTTGATTATGGGGGTACTTTGCTTTCGCTTCTTCAAGGAGGACGCTCCGTCGAAGTAGAGTTCCCATTGGACATTATTTTCCTCAGTATTCCCTTCGATTGTGTCGAACGCGTATTCGTCTGGCAATTCGCAATTTAAGAGAGAGTCACTGGTATCGGATGCTCAGTGAGAAAGTCGGCGATGGCCTGGCCTTTCACTGCCTTGAGGGGTCGATATGTTATTGAGAATTCCATCAAGAGGAGGGCCCATTTAGCAAGCCTTCTTGTTAGTATGGCTCTTGACATCAGATATTTGAGAGGATCCACATTCGATATGAGATGGATGTCATGTGCCAAGGCATAATGTCGAAGCTTCGTTATCGCGAAGATCAGTGCCAGGCAGTGTTTTTCAATGGGGGAGTAGTTGTTTTCTGCCCCCAGAAGAACTCGACTCAGATAGTAGAGAGCTCTCTCCTTCCCTTGGTCATTCTCCTGTACCCATAGCACGCCTAAAGAGCCTTCAAGGGCTATTGTGTACAGGATGAGAGGCTTTCTCTTGACCGGAGTTGTCAGTATTGGCGGGTTCTGCAGATATTGCTTGATTTCGTACATTGCACTTTGGTATTTATGATCCCAAATGAACGGGGTCCCCTTCTTCATTAGATTGCTGTGGAGGCGGCATTTGCCGAAGAGGTTGGCTATGAACCATCGGATATAAGCGAGCTTTCCTTAGAGAAACCGCAGTTGTTTGAGAGTTTTTGGCGCAGGCATTTCCATAATCGCCTTGATCTTTGATGGGTTTATTTTGATGCCTCGGTGTCGTACATTGAATCCTAGAAATTTGCCTGAGGAGACTCCAAACGCGCATTTCAGAGGGTTCATCTTCAGATTATATTTCCGAAGACGCTGGAACACTATTTTCAAATGCTCCCAGTGCTCCTCGTACGATTTGCTTTTCACTACGAGGTCGTTGATATAACATTCAACAATCTCATGTATGAGGTAATCGAAGATCTTCGTCATGGCCCTCTGGTAGGTAGCGCCAGCGTTCTTTAGACCAAAGGGCATCACTTTATAGCAGAATATGCCCAGTGGAGTCCGGAAGGCAGTATGCTTTTGGTCTTCGGGATGCATTTTTATTTGATTATACCTTGAAGATCCATCCATGAAGGAGAAGACCTCATAGGCGGAAGTGTTATCGATCATCAGCTCGGTAATAGGTACTGGGAAGTCATCCTTCGGACAAGCCTTGTTGAGGTCCCGAAAGTCCACGCAGATGCATACTGTCCTATTTTTCTTCATTACCGGAACAATATTGGCGATCCAGTCAGGATATTGAACTTCTTGGATGAATCCAGAGTAAATTAGTTTCTTGACTTTGGCGTTGATACTCATTTCAAGTTCGAGCAACATTCTTCTTGGCGCTTGCTTGACTGGCTTATCATCCGGCGATATAGCCAATTTATGCACCGCTATTTCTGGATCTAATTCCGGCATCTCGGAATAGTTCCATGAGAAACAGTCTTTATACTGCATAAGCACGTCCTTTAGTATGGCCACCTATGTTTTAGACAACAGCTCACTGACGCACGTTGGCTTTGGATCGTTTTCCGTCCCTAAGTCAATTTTCCTAAGATTGTCCGCCATGGTATGTATCCCATCTTCCAGTTCTTTTGGCACCGGGGGAAATTCTGAGATCACCTCATCTTCATCCTCATTTACGAAGAACTGGGAGAGGTCGTCCATATTCTCATGCTCCCCCTCCTTTGAGAATGTTATCACGTGCAGGTATGAGATCGTTTCCAAGATCGATGTTGATCTGGATTTACCCTCGCAATCTAGGTTGCTTTTGGCTCATGCTTTCGTGATGGGGTTACCCTCCAACAGTCGGATAGAGCAAACCTGTTTTGCTGATACTGGTCTTCGACCCAGTCTTTGAAGGTGAAGTAGTCTTCAATAGGATGTCCTACTGCTCTGTGGTAGGAGCAATAAGCCGGGTGATGGGCCTCGTTTATTTGTTCGGGGTGCCGAGACTCCGGGAGCGTCATCATTTGATATTTAATGAAAAGGTCGAATATTTTCCTTGTCTTGACTTGAGGGAAAGAATATTTCCGACATATTTTCTTCATAAAAGACGGATTCCAGCTGACTCTTTCTCGATTGCGTGGCTTCTTAGATCCGCTTCACTGTTTTAGAACGTCATTCTCGTTCTACACCTTTCTTTTGCCTCTACGTCGGGCTTTCTCCTTGCCATGAGAGCGCACAGCGGGCTGAGGGTGAAGGGCATCGTAGTCTTCTCTTACCGTAGACTGTTGAGTAAGCTACTGTGTCCTGACTTTCTCGTAAATAGTCATTTCGCGGCTCTGGTCATCCCGGACCTTTTGACCCGCTTCCCTTATTAGCTTTTCAATTTGTTCTTCGAATGACGGACTTGGCATTATTACGGCAGGATCTCACTCTGGTTCAATATCAGCGCTATCTGGAAAAGCATTCCCTTCTCCATCGGAGTTATTTATGACACGGCAGCCATGGAGTCGCTCCCGTTTCTTGGACCGAATGTATCCAAGTCCAGTCGTCTCCATCTTCCCGTTGGGCATCTTTCACTAAGTCCTGGGAATGTCCCAAATCTTGTTGTAGAACTGGGCTTGTCAAGCGGTTTGCTTGAATGGTACGTCTTGGCATCTTAATAGCCTTTTCAATCCCTTTGCATAATATCTGGACAGACGGATTGGTTGAAGCCTGTCAAGCGTAAGTTCGGCACCATGCCTATAACACCTTAGAATGCGATTAGTGTTAATTAAGCGATAATGCGAATTTTTAGTAAAAAGTTTACCAAAATAGTTTTCAAATATTTTATAAAAAGTAATTAATATTTTATTAATATTTAATTTGGGCTTGCACACACTTGTGCATGTTAACCCAGGGTTAATTAGGGGTTAACCATGCTTAAGTAGCCATGGCTCCCTAACTTAATGTCATGCCATTTGTTTTATGTAATTATCTAAATTAATTAGTTTTCAAATTATAAAAGAGGTTTGAATTTTTAGTTGACTTAAGAGAGAGAGGGAGGGGGTGGCATGGGAATGATGAGTATGGGCAAGCATGGCTAGCATTAATGGAGGAGAGAGAGAGAGAGGCATGCTTACTCTCACCACACACTCATCTCACTCTCTCAATTATTCTCATAATACTCATTCTCACTTATTTCCTCATCTCTTATTCTCCTTCCCCTCAACTGAACATCCTCTCTTGTTCTTCACTAAACCAAGCCAAAATTCTCACAAATCCGCACTACCCTTCACAAAACTCACTACACCCTTCATTAAACTTGTTCCAAAGCCACTAGAGATGACTTGGAGTATGGAAAGCTAGGGTTTTGGAGCAAGTGTGGATAGGTAATGGCCCCTAACTGTTAATTAGGTAGTTATTTTGTAGTGTTTCTTAGTAATGGCCGTTTAGAACACTAAAAGTTTAGCTATGCAAAATATTGTATTTTTAGTGTCTTTTTGTGGTGTCTGTAACCTGATATCACCACGAGTTTTTACTGTATAATCTAGAAGTATAGTAGTGTTGTAATAGAGACCCTGAGTGTACACCTGAGACCCTGACCCCACACGACATTGTTCAGCCGGCGACTTTGGGGATAAATCCGGCGAGCTCAGTTTTTAGGGGGCCTGGGAAGTTGAGATTTTGAAGGTAGCTGTCTGTGTGTTATCCTATGTGTTTGGTTCTGCTAGATTTTTATATATTGACTGTATGTCAAATCTGGGAACACTTAGCTAGTTTTTAATGTTTCGACGACGCGCGTTACGATATCTGACATAGTGTCCGACTCAGTTCTGTGCTTCGCGTGATTTCTGGACTTGGGTTTGTTTTGATGATGTCGATACACGTTAACCACTAAGCGAACACTTAAGAGTTGCAGGAGTCGATGCGTTGATGTAAACGTCGTTTGTACGTATTATTGGTCGATTTCTGAGTTGCACTTGCTATGTTTTGTATGATTTTAGGGGCGAGTGCGGGGACTTCGGACGCTGCGAAGAAAGGAAAGCAGGTGGTCGGATTTACCTAACTCGAGATCATCGGTGAGTAGATTTAACATCTATGGGGAAATCTCCCGTATGGCGTTATGTGTCAGTCCTTGATATGATACTATAGCCGAATGTTATATTAATATATGTTGATTCTGCATAAGCATCATTGCATACCATTATCTGTTGTGCCTTGGCTTTGTACCCAGTGGACACTGCACCATTACTAACGGTTCATGTTGCACGAGCACTAAATTGTATACTACACCCACACCGTCGGTAATTGCCATGACATGCAGAACCTATACACATATGCGGAATTATATTATTATTGATCTTGAGACATTGATTCTTGTTCTATTGCGCTTATGAAACACATCGTGCATACATAGCTACATGTACACCCTTATTGTTGCATTGATTTTGGAGGAATTGGGAACCGCATGATATATTTAAAAACTGGATTCATTTAAAAGAGTGGTTTCCCTTGATATGCTCATATTACTGTTTTATATTGCATACATCATATTTCATGGATTTACGTATTGAGATATGGATTTCATGTGATTGATGAATTTGAGAACCGTGGGGATATTTTCAAGAAAGCATTCGTTGTTTTGAAAACCCGGTTTCTCTTGTTATGATATTTCGATGCATCTACCATGAGTTTTCTCGGTTCTGAGAGATTGTGTGAGTATACCCGATTCGAGGAGCGGTAAACACCGTCTGCGGGTACATGGTGGACCCGGTGAGGTACCTCGGGGCAAGAAGACTCGTATAGTTAGGCGGTGAGCCTGGAAGGGGAGCACTATCTACCGGTGATTGGTTGGACCTGACGGTTATCCAGAGGATACCGACCGGAGTCGAGAGATGGATATGGGCCGATCCGGACTGATGGAGCCCGAGATATGTGGATTTGCATGTCGATGCTGGACACGAGTATTTCATGATGTTTCGAGTGCTGATGTTGGGCACTCAGGTTCCATGAGATTTACAGATATGAGGGCCGATCCGAGTGATGACGCCTGAGGTATTGGGATTTACAGTGTCATTAATGGACACCGGTTTTTCCATGATGATGATTCATTGATGATGATATGTTTTATCCCTTACTTAGCATTCATTTGATATGCATTGGTTCATGTATTTGTAGTACCTAATACAGTACCTTTCATGATTGTTGCATATCCATATTACCATATTGATACTATCAGATTGTATGTAATAGATTATCGCTGTACGTGCATACCTGCGATTACCTGTACGATGTTACTTACTATTCATGAGTTGGCAACTCATCCCGTTGTGCTACAGTGTTTTGCAGGCTTGACCCTCAGAGTAGTTGCGGCAGGGCTTCTTATTATCTCTACTTTTGCGGATATCGCTACGGTTGGTTGTGAGCCGTTTTGCTATAGGTGGGTTGCAGTTATCCGATTTTATATCCATTGTATATTTTGTTGTATCTAGTACTCTTCATCTACCACCTTTATGTATTGACTTAGAGACGAGTTGTGAGGATGATATTGTATATTTTGTTACTCTGAGTGTCGAGCTCGTGGGAGCCGGCTTTTATTATGCAGTTTTATCTCTTTATCCTGTTTTTCACTTATATTGTCTATTTCTTCACTACGGCGTCGTATATATATGCTTATGGTGGTTGTTTTCGCCTTTGGGCGTGATTTGCTCCCATTTGGGGATGCTTTAATTATATTGTATGTTTGTACCCGTTTCGGAACTAGTTTTTACAAAGGAGGTGCTGCCGAAATTTTTAAGAAAATAAATTTAAGTTTAAAGATTTTTACTAGAGATTTCCAAATGTTTTTAACAATGTTTTATCACTTATTTCTTTTGATGGTTTAGATTTTTGGGTTTTCGGCTTACTTAAATTGAGTTACGCCTGTTGACGTCACGTGGTTTAAGTGCCGGTCATATGCCTAAATTTGGGTCGTGACAAAGTTGGTATCAGAGTGCTAGATTTTACCTTTCGGAGTGTAGGATGACCTTGGTATGATGGAGTAGGTAGCTTAAGCAGAGTGACGTAGCGTGTGTATGTTCCGCGGCATACTTACGATACGGTACTCTGCTTAAGTGACCTTAGAACTTTTTGGTTGAAATTCCTTCCGTGATTATATACATCCTTGTGATTCGATTTCCGTGTTCTTATCGAATCCTGTTTTCTTTTCCAGCCATTATGCCGTCGAAGACTACGATGGCTGTTCATATCATAATTTTGCATTATTATATTCCCCATTCTTATTTATTTTACAAATAAACAGGTGTTTTTTATCCATGTCTGCCACATAGTTGCAGGTTACAGGTTCTCGGAACAAAACAGTGAAAATGATGAAAAGACGATACAAAAGTGAGACTACGACCAACAAATGGAAGAATCTTGATCATGCCTACAGTTTGAGGGACAAATGAAGATCAATGAACAAGTTCACAAAGTACAAAGGCAGCGCAAGGTTCAAGACTTCAACACAAAGAAAAGGGTAAAAGTCCACGACATTATGCACTGTGGAATTCTGGAAGAAACTAGAAGACAATCTGAGAAACCAAGTGAAGAAACAAGAAGCCAAATGCAACAAGCAGCCCAAAAAAATCCAGCCAGAGAATCCTCTATATGGCCGCTGATCCGCGGTCAAACATGGCTTTTGGCCGCGTTTCCGCGGCCATGATAAGCACGTGTCGGTGAATATTTGACGGTGTGGCGGTGCGTTGACTAGGCTTCTTAAGGGTAATTTTGTAAATGTAGATGGGGATCGAATGTAACCCTAGGGTTTCTATGATCTATAAATAGAAACCCTAATGCTCTTTTTGGAGCATGCCTCTTTTTGTTTATCAAAAATTCAGAATTCTTAATTCATTCTAATGTTTTGAAGAGTGCATCGAATAAAAGTAAGTAGTTTTTTTTTACCTTGCCCTAGTTAATTTCTTTTCTGCCGTAGTTTAGAAATTTATTTATCTGCCCTAGTTAGATTTTATTTATCTGCCGTAGTTTAGATAGTTAGTTTTTTAAAAACAATCACAAAAAATGTCTTTTATTATCAATTCCCTAATGAGTGAGTAATTCCTCACTTGTTAGGGTTGGGAATATGAAAGGTTTGAGAAATGAAAATCTCTCACCCCTTTCTTGCCCATCGCATATTATTTATAGGACTCCATGCATACATACACACACCGCTCACTACAGCACCCTACCCTACGAGGTAGCGGTGATACCGTAGTTTGAAAGACCGGTTGTGTATGTTTTCCATGGAGGTTAGGGTAAGAATTAAGAAAGGACGGACAAGGACCTAGAGGAAGAGACATAGTTTCTTCCCGATCGTGCTAATCCCGTTTATTAATTATTACCATAACACCTAAATAGATCTTAATTAGGGCATTGAAAGCGGTGAGGAATATTAAATTTCCAAACTTAACCTAAACCTAACCCTAGCAAGGTTTTAGTCCTAGTCTAAATCAACCTTAGTTTTTAGTGATAATCCAATCCACCACAGTTGGAATTAACTCGTTAGAACAAATAGAAAATACACAAAATCCCTGTGGACCGACCCGTACTCACCGGCTAGCTACCAAGCGACGCCGTTCTTGATTGCGGTAAAATTCTTTGATTCATCTTTTAAAAGCGCACACGCACGCATAAAAATTATGTCAATCAAATGGCGCCGTTGCCGGGGATGGCGTAATTATTTTCTTTTTGCAATTTCGAATTAATATAAAATCATAAAAATCATAAAAACTGAAAAATAAAAAAAAAAGTATAAAAATTTATCATCTTGTTATTTTTTGAAGGGTGTTTCGTTTGAATTGTGCAGGATCGACGAACGAATTCAGATCTGGAAAAATACAGAGAGCAAAACAGAAAACAGCAGATCTGAACAACAGAGAAAAATCAGAACAGAGGAGCAGAAGAAATTTCGGGAACTGAACCGCACAGTCCACCGCGGAACAGCGGCAATAACTCACCTTTGGCGGCGGAACCGCGGTATTGTGGTGACGCCAACACGTGGAAATCCCTCTGTAAGCTTTCTCTTCGTCTCTATAACCCCCTTTTCTCCTCTGAAAAATTTTCCTGCAGGGTTCTTTGCGCAAAAACTTCTTCCCTTCTCCAATAACTTGATCTTGTGCAGGATTCTTTGCGCCGCAATAAAAAAATTGTTTGCAAGTGTTTGATTGTGTTTACTGCTTTGTATATTTAAAATTGACTTTAAGGGGCTTTTACACCAATCAGATTGGGTGGGGATTTCATTACCCTTCCTAAGACCCCAAAAATCACATAAAGCATATTGCATTGACCATCAAGTTAATTAAAAAAGATTAGACTCAGCCTTAAGGACTATCGCGCTCAATAAGACAAAGGAATAGTTATAGGCATCGATCGTTTATCTAAACCAGACTTTGTGGTGCTTAGGCTAGACAGGTGGGGAAAGGTAACTTTAAAAGGCCCGTCTCACGGTGATTCGTAAGCGGATCCCTCCTTTCTCTACTTGTGCTTACCTGGCCACAATTGGCGGTGAAGAGGCGATTTGAGGTCTTCACATCTTGCCCTTTGGAACAGTTAGGAGCAGTCTAGTTGACCTAGGTGACCCTAGATCTAGGCTTGATTGTGTATTTGTGATTGATTGAACGTGTGTCTAAACCTTTTATTGAAAATCTTTTTGTAAAAAGCTCCTTATAAAAAAACACAAAATGAAAAAAAAAATTTACAAAAACTTGCCACTTGTCGCTAAGAAATCTATTGCACCCCACTTGCACCCATTTCCTTCCATTGACGTTTTCTTACCCCCACCTTCTTTTTTTCACCTTTTGACTACACTACCTCTTTAGTGTATGTCCGGTTGGACTAGGGACACTAGTGCCCGTTTAGTCCGTGTCTCATTAGTACCGACTGACGACGCTTTCGACTCCGAAGTCGAAATTCCTTCCACTTCTTTACCTTCATCTTCATATTCTTCGTCTTCTAAGGAGATGTCGGGATTCAATCCTAACAACCCCTTACCCGCGGGACTGATTCCACTTCTACTAGGTGCGAATAACCTACAACACCCACCTGTTAAAGCGCCCCAACGAATCGCGCCCCAGGATCTTTTCTACCCTATCCGCACCGCTTTACCAACTTGTCTTTCACTTCCACCGGTAAATGGGGATAACTTTAAGATTAAACCCCACTTCATCAACATGTTGCCAAAATTTCATGGACTGGAATCCGAAGATGCCTACATCTTTATAAACAAATTCCAGAATGTTTGTGCAATGATGAAGACAACACAACTTTCTGATGATGCTATAAGGCTATGTGTCATTCCATTCACCTTATGTGACCTAGCCGAGAAATGGTTATATGGCACAGCATCACACTCGATTAAAAATTGGGAAGAGTTTGTTAAAACTTTTCTAAAAAAGTTTTACCCACATCACAAGACCGCGAGAATTCGCAATGAGATTATTCAATTTTCCCAGCTTCCTTCTGACCCTTTTTGGAAGTATTTTGAAAGATTTAAAAACCTACTTGTTCAATGCCCTCACCACGGTATCGAAAATTGGCAACTTTGCCAAACTTTATACGAAGGATTGAACCCAGCAACTAAGCAGTTATTGGAAACCATTTGTCAAGGTCACATTCTAACAAAATCAAGCGAGGAAGCTTGGCAGTTTCTCGACGATCTTGCTGAAAAAACACTTCAGTGGGAGAGCACTAAGACCACCTCATCTTCTTCAACAGGTCAGTCTAGGGCAGGCATACATCAGCTAGATATGTCGATTGCAATGAAGGCCGAAATGGCCGCACTTACGAAAAAGCTAGAAGCAATTGAGAGCAAATTCTCATCGCCTTCTCCTGCTCCTGCTTTACCTCCACGCACTGTTTGCGCTTGTTGTTCGGATCCATCCCATCTTACTGAAGAGTGTCCTTACAATCCACCTGTTCAAGGACAAGATCAAGTCAATGCTGTCTTTCAGCAAAGACAAAGAAATGATCTATACTCTTCGACTTATAATCCTGGTTGGAGGAGCCATCCAAATTTTGCTTGGAATCAAAATCAACAATTCCAATGCAATAACAACTTTCAAAGGCCTCCTCCTCCACAACAACAAGCATTTCAACAAACTCAATACCAGCAACCTTTCCAACCCCAACCTTACCCAAATCAAATGAACAATTTTGTGCCCAACAACTTTTATCCTCAAAACAATTTTGTTCAACCAAATAATGATAAGGTTTCCTCGCTAGAACGAAGTCTAGATGCATTTTTAAAATAATCTACACAATCCGCAGCAAGGTTGGAGACTTCCATTCAATCTTTGGTGCAAAACAGTGCTTCACATGATCAAAGTATCAAATCAATTGAGGCCTAAATTGCACAACTAAATGCTGCGTTGAGCGAGCGAGAAAAGGGAAAACTTCCATCTCAACCATTGCCAAATCCCAGTCACACACACAATGCACATGTTGCTTATGAACAACAAAATCATAATGTAAAATGCTGTGACCACGTTGAGATCTGGAAGAGTGTTGCACAATAACGTGGGTATTAATGATGACACCCCTGTCGGTGCTTCTTCTTCTTCATCATCTTCATCTTCTTCGTTAGAGCCTATTATTCATTCTTCACAAGGCTCAACCTCTTCTAATTTGAACGGACCCACTTCTCACTTCACGAACACACCAACACTAGGATCCGTTCTAACTCCAAAATCTACTCCACAAATATTGGACTCAACAAATTTTCAAAATGTTCCATTTCCAAACAGGTTGAGATCTAATAAACCAACTCCTCAAATGGAGAAGATTGTGGAGTTATTCAAACAGGTTAGCATAAACATAGCTCTCTTGGATGCAATCCAACAAGTCCCTTCTTATGCTAAAATTTTAAAGAACTTATGCACCAAGAAGAGGAAGTCACAAGTACAAAAGAAAGTTTTCGTGGCTAGTGCTGTAAGTGATTCTCTTGTCCAATCTTTATCCTAAAAACATAAGGACCCCGGCTGTCCTACAATTTTGATAACAATTGGGGATAAGAACATCAATAGAGCACTTTTAGATCTTGGTGCTAGTGTTAATTTGCTACCCTATTCAGTATATGAACAATTAGGCGTTGGAGAGTTTAAACCCACTCATTGTACTCTCCAAATGGCCGACCGATCCATCACCCATCCTAGGGGTGAGTTAGAAGATGTGTTGATCAAAGTAGGGGACTTCATTTTCCCCGTTGATTTCATTGTTATGGATACACAGCCTGTAGCTAACCCCCGGAGTCAAATTCCGGTGATACTCGGTCGACCATTCCTTGCGACTTCTAATGCGGTGATCAATTGTCGTAATGGTTCAATGAACCTATCTTTTGGAAATATGACAATTGAACTCAACATTTTTAAGTTGGGGAATCTGCCCTCCGAGCCTAATGCTAGTATACTTGATGTTTGCTCGATCCACGAGATCATGCAGGAGGACCGTGAGCTCGAAAAATTTCTGTTCGATCACAGCAGTTTTGACGCCTCTAGTGCGTTCCTCCTAGAATCTGACACAGCTTTCACACCGGAAAAGGATTACGAGTGTTTCACTTTTTTGGACGATTTTGAAGACTCACCACCCGAGTTTGAGTCCTTTGATTTTTCGGATGAGTTAGTTGAACCATCCGACTCGGTTGCTTACACTCGCTTTGAACCATTGATGGAATCCTTCGAGTTTGAGACAGTTTCACCAATGTTACCTTCAATTGTTTCATCTCCAAAACTCGAACTCAAGCTTTTGCCATCTCACCTTAAATATGCTTACTTAGGTGAGAATGAGACCCTTCCCGTTATCATATCGGCCTCTCTAGCCCTCGAGCAAGAGAAAGCCCTTTTAATGGTCATACAAAATAATCGGCAAGCTTTTGGCTGGACTATGGCGGACATCAAGGGGATTAGTCCCCTCATAGTTGAACATCATATACATATGATGGATGATGCCAAGCCAGTAAGGGATCTACAAGGACGCCTCAACCCCATAATGAAGGAGGCTGTCAAGAAGGAGATTGTAAAATGTCTTGATAGTGGTATCATTTACCCTATCTCAAATAGCCAGTGGGTTAGCCCCATTCATGTTGTCCCAAAGAAATCGGGAATAACGATCATAACCAATGAGGCAAATGAGTTAATACCTACTCGTACCCAAACTGGGTGGCGAGTTTGCATCGACTATAGAAAACTCAACGCCGCGACAAGGAAAGACCACTTTCCTTTACCTTTTATTGACCAAATGCTAGAACAATTGGTTGGGCATGAATTTTAATGCTTTTTGGATGGCTATTCCGACTATAATCAAGTCCCCATCACTGAAAAGGATCAAGACAAGACCACATTTACTTGTCCTTTCGGTACATTCGCTTACCGTCGCATCCCCTTTGGGTTATGTAATGCACCCGCTACTTTCCAGCAGTGTATGATGGGGTTCTTTTCTGACATGGTGGAGAAATTTTTGGAGTTTTTTATGGATGATTTCTCCATTTTCGGTGACTCCTTCGATGAGTGTTTGCTATACTTAGACGCAGTTCTTACCCGCTGTAGGGATAAGAACCTCACTTTAAATTGGGAGAAGTGCCACTTTATGGTACGAGAGGGTATTGTCCTAGGACATATCATCTCGCAAAATGGCATAGAGGTTGATAAAGCCAAGATTGAAGTCATTTCCAATCTTCCTCCTCCTAAATGCGCCAAAGCCATCCGAACCTTCCTTGGCCATGCCGGTTTTTATAGATGGTTCATCAAGGATTTTAGCAAGATAGCTAGACCCTTGACTCTTTTATTAGCCAAGGACACCACTTTTGATTTTGACTCAACATGCATGAAAGCATTCGAGTCATTGAAACACTCACTTAGTTCTGCGCCCATTCTTTCATCTCCCGACTGGACGCATCCATTAGAAATTATGTGCGATGCATCTGATTTCGCCATTGGTACTATTCTTGGACAGCACATTAATAAGATGCCGCACGTAATTTATTACGCTAGCCGAACATTAAATGAGGCTCAATTGAATTACACAACAACAAAAAAATAATTTTTAGCCGTTGTGTTTGCACTTGAAAAATTCCGGCCCTATTTAATCGGCTCTCCAGTGATTGTTTACACGGACCACTCAGCTCTTCGCTATCTTTTCGTGAAGAAGGATGCTAAATCTAGGCTAATACGTTGGATCCTCTTGCTACAAGAGTTTGACCTTGTCATAAGAGACAAAAGAGGATGTGAAAACGTAGTTGCCGACCACCTTTAACGACTTCCTTCTTCGCCTACACTCGAAATTCCTATTAAGGATGTTTTTCCCGATGAGCAGCTCTTAACCGTGTCATGCGAACCTTGGTTCGCTGATTTAGTAAACTATTGGGCCACCGGACTAATACCTAGAGATTGGTCGAAACAGGACAAACTCCGATTCCTGTCCTAAGTAAAACATTTTTACTGGGATGAACCGTATCTCTTTAAATTGTTAGTGTATATGCCCTAGAAGCCATTATTGTATCATACTAGTTTGTATATTACTTAATGGAAGCTTGGGATATTCACAGTTGTATAGACAATCTTGCTCAAAATGGTAGTATGCTACTTGGTTTGTTTCTACTTTAATATGTGCATGTGTTTCTTTTAGCATATCGCCTATACATATTAGTGGAGCCCTTAAGATCTTTGCTTGATTACCAGCATTGTGATGGCAGTCACACTAGTGGGGGCTGGGTAATCTACAAGCACATCCTTATACAGGTCCCTAGTCGTAGGATTATCGAGACGGAGTATTGATACTCCGGAGTAGACTAGCGCATGCGCTTCTCATCCCAGCAGGGGAGATGGTCTGTCCCACAGCCATTAGTACGTCGTACTGGAGATAGTATGCAGGTGCTCGTTAGGTTACGAGTACACTGGACAGGACTTGCTGGGAACTGTTGGTTGGTATTATACCTATCGTCAGTTATCAGTTCCCAGGTGACATGAGTACAGCTTAGTCCGTTGACTTGACACTGTCACTTCGCCTCGAGTGTGTTCCCACTGTTCTTAGATTACTACCCTACCACGGCTCAAATGAGTCGTGCAAACAGGTAGTAGTTGGGTGCAGTCCCGAAGCACTTGGAGGCAGTGACGGTTAGACATGATTCATCTCTCCCGGTATTAGGAGTTGATATCGCGTTGTGTTTAGGAGAGCCATTACATAAAGTCCCTGGCCACGGCAAGCAAGATTTGCTGGTAGTGTTTCCAGTAGTTTCTCAGGGTGTTCTGGGCAATACTCCGGCATGACTTGTACCGCTATTAGGGGTCTGACGTTTACCGCCCCCTAGGCCTGACATGCGATACTCATAGACGAACAGACTGGACTGTACGGAGATTATCACATTCAGGCTCAATAGGAGTTCGGATGGGTTCACCTCATCGGTCTTCTTATCGGCATCTACCTGGGGACCGTTACGTACAGCTAGTACCGCTTGCGGCCTGTGGTTAAACCCACTGCCAGCATAGTGTTGAGTCTTTAGAGTCCCACACAGAGGGTTGTTCACCTTTGGGCAAAACAGAGTAGAGGTCGCATGGTTTTGCGACGGGGTTCGTTCACATCCGCGCACTTGTGCACATTTGGTGTCCGGGCAGTTATTACTAGCGGGCTTTGGTTTAAGCCAGATCCTAGTACTTGTTTTGGGATTGGTTTTGTCTCATTGTATTCGTGTTCCTCGGAACACGGATGCGGGTGTGTATGCACAGTTGACAGAGGCAGAGGAACCTCATTAGGGTTGTTGACCGTTGACTTTTTCTAAACCCTAATGAGAATGAGAAATATGATTAATAATATTAATTAAGGATAATTGTGCCATGGTTGAGGTTGGGTTGACCATTTGACTTTTGTTGACCATTTGACCATGATCATTTCTTTTGCAAGATGCTTCTTGATGCTTGCAATTTGCATTAAATGTGAAATGATAATGGTCACTTCAACTAACCATCATAATTTTCTTTAATTATTATTATTATTCTCATATTTTCTCATATGAGAGCATGATTGTGATTCTTCTCTCATTCTCTCTTGCTCTTTCTCTCTCATGCAAAGCGCTCTCTCTCTTCCTCTCTCAAAGCTCTCTTCTTTCATGTGTTGAAAAACATGAGCTTTGTGAGATAAAACCATCAAGACAACTCTCTACTCATTCTAGGGTTCTTCGTCTAGCAAGCCAAGCACTCTAGTTACCTCTTGGTTGAGGTAGGAGCTCAAGGTAGAGGCCTTCGAGTGGATCTTTCTTCGGCAAAGAGAAGACGAAGAGGAGGAGCCGTCTACACCACTCCAAGGAGCAAGCAAGAAGGAGGACCACAACAAGAAGAGAAGGAGTTCAAGATCTAGGTATAACCATCTAACCTAGTAGCTACAACTTTTAGTTAGTTTGTTAGTTTTTGTTTAGCAAAGATCCTCTAATTTTAGTCCATGTTACCTTGTGTTAAAAATCCGTTTTTTCCATATTCCGCCTCCCCGTAAGCACCGGGATGGGTAACATGGACTTACATAAATACTGTTCCGATCCAAATAATTCGTCGGTGTGTCCCCGAAAACGAGTTTAAGAGTGTGCTGTCTTTTTGCCACGATCAAGCGTGTGGCGGGCATTTTGGCCCCAAGAAGATAGCAGAAAAGATCTTGCAGTGTGGCTTCTACTGGCCACGACTTTTTAAAGATGCATACGAATACTACAAGACATGCTCCCGGTGCCAACACTTGGGCCGGATATCGCGAAGAAATGAAATGCCGCTCCAACCAATTTTGGTTGTGGATATTTTTGATGTTTGGGGAATAGACTTCATAGGACCATTTCTCAATTCCTTTGGGAATATGTATATTCTATTGGCTGTTGACTATGTGTCAAAATGGGTCGAGGCTGTGCACAGCCGAACGAATGATAACAAGGTTGTTGTTCGATTTCTTAAAGAAAATATCTTTTCTCGGTTTGGGCACCCTCGAGCGATTATAAGTGATAATGGATCTCACTTCTGTAATAGGACTTTTGAGTCCTTAATGCGCAAATACTCCATTACTCACAAATTGTCAACACCATATCATCCCCAAACTTGTGGGCAAGCCGAGGTTTCGAATCGGCAGATTAAACAAATTTTGGAGAAAACAGTTTCTAAAAACTGTAAAGATTGGTCACACAAACTGATTGATGCACTATGGGCATTCCGTACTGCTTACAAGACCGATCTTGGCATGTCTCCATACCGGCTTGTTTATGGGAAGGCTTACCACCTTCCTGTTGAAATTGAGTACAAGGCATTTTGGGCGATTAAAGAGTTGAATTTATCCATGGGAGATGCGGGCAGCAATAGAAGGCTGCAATTAAATGAATTAGATGAGCTGCGGGATGAGGCCTATGAAAATGCGGTAATTGTTAAAAACCGAACGAAGGTGTTCCATGACAAACACCTTATGCGCAAAACTTTCAAACCTGGCCAACAGGTTTTGCTTTATGACACTCGGTTACACTTCCACCCCAGCAAGCTCAAATCTAGATGGAAAGGGCCGTTTTTGGTACGCACCGTATATCCGCACGGTGCGGTAGACCTAGAAAACCCGGAGGACGGTACACTGTTTAAAGTAAATGAACATCGACTCAAACCGTTCCTCACTGCGGACACGTCGTAGGAGCTCCTGTTTTTGCAGGAGCCGATTTATACTGACTGAACTTCCTCCATTTACCCCTAAATTTTCGATCATCTAGCCAAAACATTGTTTCAAATAAGTTTAGGGGTGTGTATCATTTGTAAATATATAAATACAAAATAACATAATAAAAAAATAAAAAATTGAAAATATAAAAAAAAATTTGGATATTTTTGTAAATTTCCAGATTTTAAAATAAAATAAAATTTTTATTTGCAAATAATTTTCTCCTTTTAGAGGAGTTTATTTGTAAATATCCATCACTCTCCCCCTATGTAAAGAACCCGACCGCAACACTAGCCGTCGCCGCTGTTTCTGCAAGGAGATCCCTCTCCACCGCCGCGCTTCCGCCGCCAGGAGCATCTTCCCGCCGCGCTTCCGCCACGCCTCGCTGTCTTCACCTTGTGATTTTTTCAGGGGAGGTCAGATCTCTGAAAACCCTTTCCGTCTTTAATTTTTTTAGATCTGTAGTTATCTGATGGAACACAGTATGCAACTTGAACGTGATTTTTCATAAATTTTTTCACATGCGGTGTATGGAAGTTATTTTGCGAATGAGATAGGACGTAGGGGTTGGAAATTTTTGATATATAATCATCCAAACGCCTACGCCCTTCCGGAATTAGTCACTCGTTTTTACGAGTGTATGGAAGATGGGTGTCTCACCCAATTCGGCTTTATAAAATTGCAGTGGGGTGATAGGGAAATTATCATCGATAGGGACATTATACATGAAGTCACATTAATCCCTCGGATACCCGCTCATGACCAACCATTATAATTTGAGGATTACATGCCCTCAATGGGAAATGATTGCTCAAGGGAGCCGCGGAAGGAGATCCAAGCGAGAACCCTTTTTGCCAATGTTTTAACTGTGTGCCGATGGGCACAAAACAATATTTTTGGAAGCTCTCACAACACCACATTTTTTGCACCCTCACTGCATATTGTGCACACACTCATTAGAAGAAACCCTCGTTTCGACATGTGTACGGTTTTACTGAACTCTATTGGTGCGGGCAAACGAGCCGCAAATTACCCTTGTCCCATGCTTGTTACACAACTATGTCGATATTTCATCCCCGTGGAGGAGTTTGAATTTTACATACTTGGAGGCATACCTGTCAGGCCTCTTATTGAGGGCGTTTCTATATCCTATTCACGATTGACGGATGTGTGGTAAAGAACAGAACCGGTGGAGCACGTGCCCGCCCGAACTCCTAGCTCTAGCTACCACGAGCGAAGGAGAACTCACTCCTTTAGAGCATGCACATTTGATGCGGAGAGCTGTTAGGGGAATTGATGAGTTAAGGGGGATATCGAGGGAGCATGATAGGCCGTTGACTGAAGTAGAGCAGGGGATTCGAACCCTGCTGGGTAGGGCTAAGCGTTCCCGCTTACGCTCAAGAGCGCGGCATGGGGCCGAGCAGTGAGGGCACTGCTTGTGATAAGTTTGGGAGAATTGGTGGTTGTAAATAGTTATCTTTTGCATTGCATACTTTTTTTTTAAATTTTTGTATATATTTTTTCTTTTTCTTTTGCATGTTTAAATTCTGCATTGCATTTATATAAAAAAAATAAAATCATAAAAATTGAAAAAAATGAAAAAAAAAAGTTATAAAAAGAAAAACCAAATAAAAAAACTGAAAAATTTAAAAAATATATAAAAATTAAAAATTCAATTTTGGCCATAATTGATGATTGAATTTATTTCCGATTGTGTAAGTAAATCCAATGATCCCCGGCAACGGCGCTATTTGATTGATACGATTTCGGATTGTGTAGTTGGAAAATTGATAGAAATCACAACCAAAAATTATTTGACCGCAATCAATAACGGTGTAGAATGTAGCGCGTTAGTAAGTGCGGATCGTCCACAGGGAAAGTGTAATCGTTCGTATTTCGAATTACATGAGTCGAAACTTTAAAGAAAAGAAAACAAACAATTCATGATTTGTAAATTGAAGTTCAAGAATTAGGAAAATCTAGTCTAAATCAAGAAACGATAAAATCAAGAATTGAGAACTTGGGATGATTTCCAAATCAAATATCAAGAATCGAAGTGAGGCTCATAGGAATCGATCGGATCTATAGATGTGATGAAATCTAGCGATTACGTATTCTTATCCATCGATGAATTGATACTAGATCAATGATGATCAACGAGAATTAGGGATTTCGTGTGAAACTAGGGTTTCATCATCTATCCCTTGTTCCTTCGTCGATATCATTCACATTCTAACCTCTAGTAAATTCAAGAATCGATCGTGGATCCCTAATTTCGAGCGATCACAATCAAGAAAGCATCGCAACGAAACTAGGTCGTCGATTCTTCAATTTGCTAGAGTTTACAAACTCGTAGGACTTAAGAATCATTTTAAGATTTGTTACATCATCATTCTATTGATCGTCTCGACTCCTTTACGAGCGGAGTTTTACTCAAACATCACAATAAGAACCACAATCACAAATTGAGATCGAATCATGATGCAAGAATTTAAAGAAAGCAAGATTAAAGAATTTCACCTTTTATTTATATCAACAATTCCGTTACAAATCGGTCAAGAGCTACAAGAGGAAGAACTAGATCGTCGATTTGGCTTTGCTCGTCTCCTTGAGTCGCGGATCGGCTTGGATCACTTGCTCGATTGAAGATCGGCTCCGCTCCTAAAAGGTTGAAGGCTTCTCGCTTGATTTGGTATTCGGGATCTCGAATTTGGCTTTGGATTTTGGATTTAGGGCTTGAGGCACAAGTTGTGTCACTCAACTTGTGTTAGAAATGGGGGAGATGAGAGATTCAACAACCTTTGAAAGTGAAGCCTAGGGTCCCTTTTATAGCCTTAAGAATGATTAGCTTCCTTTGTAAGCTTGGATTAGGTTAGCTTCCCTTGTAAGCTTAGTCCAGGTTAGCTTCTCTCATAAGCTTGGTAGTTAGGAGGAAGGTTCTAGAATTAGTTAGTTAGATTTAGCTTCCTTCATAAGCTAGGAGGTTAGGGAGAAGGTTCTAGGCTTTAAGGTAGTTAAAGGGGAAGCTTGCTTTGGAAGCTTGGAGTGTTTAGTTTTGATTAAGGAGCTTGCTGATCTGGCAGAAGACTCTGGAGTGTTTTGGAAATTGAAGTGGCTTTCTGAAGTGTAGGCATAGAGATAAGTATTCTGCAGCTCAGAAGAAATGATGACGTGGCATTTACACCGTGGATCCGCGGCACGTGCCTGCTCCCGCCGCGGATCCGCGGTCACGTGAGAGGTACACTGCTTCATATTTCCTGTACTGCTTTATGATGAGTTCTTGGTATTTTCTTGATATGTTGATTCTCACAGTTCCTTCTATATTATTACCAGATCTCTAGCCTTTGAGTTGGCGTATTTTATCAGCACCGTTTCATAATTTTGGCTCGGTTTCTGGAATTTCCTGCACAGACATCGAAACAAGTGTTGCGCTACACAAGAATGATGCAATGCCATGATAAACAGTCAATTTCCCTTAAAATGCCGATTTTAGTATGCAACACAGGTAAACTGGTATTTCACAGTTGTTTTGTTAATATGTGCAATATGCAAACCGAACACTTCTAGATGAGTGCAAATGATAGGGAAATTGACGTGTTAAAAATACATTATTTTCGACTGATCAAATTCCCCCAAACTTATTTTCGGTCGTCTCGAGCGAACTGTTTTATTAAAAAGAGAAGGAGAAAATAAAGAAAGAGAAAAACTAACTAGCACACTTTCGTAGGCAACACGATTGCACTGAGCACGTGCAACAAGCATTTAAATCTCTAGGTGTCCCTGGTAGGAGGGGTGTTGTCTCCTGAGGGTTTTCAGCGGATTGCACCCACAAAATCCAATAATAAAAGGAAGATCATGAATATTACATTTAAAGAAAAGAATTGTAAAAGAAAAGCCTTGAAAATTAGGGTTTCCAACTAAGCTAGCTTTTCAGTTGTCATGAGCCCTATCTTAATAGTCATGAAAAGATGTTAGAAATCACGTCTTCCCTCAATAAAACATCGACTTATTCTTCATTCCTATCTTTCTTCCAAACATCGATCATATAACCCTACGTGTGTGTAAAGACATCCCTACACCCGGAGAATTCAATTCAAGCTATCATACTCTTGTTCATCCACCTCAGTACTTTTTAATTAATGAATATTTAGATGAATTTGCTCACACACTTTCATGCGACCGTTAATACTTCTTGAGGTACTAACCGACCGATTACTCATGTGCTTACTTATTTTGTGTTTTTTCCCGTCTTGCACCACCTAAGGCTTAGCAGTGACTCCCAGACCGGTTGGCCTTAGGGCACTAGGTGAAGAGGCACCCTCGCTATATTTTTTTATTGCTGCCTTGGCGATAACAAAACCAGTGTCCATTTTTCTCACCATTTTATATTTTATTCATATTTTTTTTATTTCCTTCATACATCGGCTTTTAGACAAGAGCATTTCAAGGTATCTTCTACTATCCCGAGTTTCAAGACGTGTGTAAGTGCGAATAGCAGGGTATCAACGTTCAAAATGTTTGGCTTCCAGAATAGAAACTATTTTTCAGACTTATTTTTATTCTCAGATTAGTGACTTCTTTCATCTTACAAACCCTTGGGACAACGGCTCATAACTACTTATTACTACTTCGTATAAGAAAACTTCTAATTTTCTTGGTTTTCTTAAATTTTTCTAATCTCATGGATGTAATTTTTCACTATCTAAACTTTTATTATCTTATTTATGTACAAAAATATTTTTATTTTTTTGAAATTTTTTAAAATTTTATAGGTTTTCAAAATTGTTTTGTGCTTATGCAAAGTATGATGCAAATGATGCGAAAATAAGCACAAATCTCCCCCAAACTTGTTTTCAGCAGTGTCCTCACTGTTGCCATCTGCTAGATCTCGAAAAACTTGTAAGCTTGGGAGGAAATTTATTAACGGGGGCAAAATATTTAAGTGAAGATCCTCCCCCAAACTTATTTTTGGCTCAAAATTTTGTAAAAATTTTCTTTTCAAGAGCCCGATTATACCCCCCAACTTGAGTTAAACAATGTTAAGCTTTGAAAATCACAAGAGGGGGCCAAGAATCAATGGTCGATGCCAAGCTTTGCAAAGACCGAAAGTTAACACCAACCATTCGAAAATTTTATCAATGCAGTGCTCTGGATGGTGGAAGAAGAAGTAGGGAAAGGTTAAGTGGTGGAATAGAATGTGTGTGCGTCTCATTTTGGAGAGATGATGCAATGAATGCGATGGATTACTCGCATTCTTTTTACAGTTCAGAAGAAAGGGTGGAGGTTCAATTTCATTGATTGGGAGATGATTCATCTCAACACCCGTGTCATTCAAAAATGCGAGTTCATCAGCGAAGATCTCTTCAAAAGTTCCATCAATACCCCGATGAATAATGTCATCACAAAGTGCGGGGTGATCTTCAGACTCTAAGAACGGTTTATAATCAGTGTTAGATGTTGACCCGGACAACTCGGTGGAAGAGTCCGTATGTGTATGATACATAGTTGGGTCAAACAATAACATATGAAAAGAGTCAAGATCAGTATCATGAGGCTCATCAAATTCGCTGCTGTCGACATCCATTAAGTCGACAGAACAGACCTGAGCAGTAGGTTCGGAGGGTACACTTCCCAACTTATAAATGTTCAGCTCAATTGACCTATTCCCGAAAGATAGGGTCATAGAGCCATTACGACAGTTGATGATAACATTGGAAGTGGCCAAAAAGGGGCAACCTAAAATCACCGGAATTTGATTCCGTGGGTTCGCTACAGGCTGTGTATCAAGTACAATAAAATCAACAGGGAATATGAATTCCCCGATTTTTATTAACACATCCTCCAGTTCACCCCTAGGTTTGGTGATTGATCGGTCAGCCATTTGGAGAGTTATGCTCGAGGGCTTTAACACTCCGATACCTAGTTGTTTATAAACCGAGTATGGAAGCAAGTTAACACTAGCGCCAAGGTCTAGTAGAGCACGGTTGATGTGCTTTTCCCCGATAGAAATGGAAATAGTAGGACAGCCAGGGTCCTTACGTTTCCGTGGTACTTGTTGGGGGGAAGCCGTGTCTACAGTCTTTGCCATGAATATCTTCTTGGGCTCTTGAGTCTTCCTCTTCCTAGTGCACAAGTTCTTAAGAGTTTTCGCATAGGATGGAACTTGTTGGATGGCATGTAGGAGAGGGATGTTGATGTTAACTTGCTTAAACATGTCCATAATCTTCTCTATATGTGGACTCGATTTGTTAGCCCTTAACCGATTAGGATAAGGTGCTTTAGCAATAAGCGCTGGGTCCATCATAGGAGAAGGAAGTGTGTGTGGAACCGATTCCAGAATAGAAGTGGGGATCGTCTGTGGAGGAGTAGAAGAGGTAGGCTGAGGTGTCGAGCCTTTGGGAAAACGAAGAATAGGCTCGCAAGAAGGCGGTGAGGTAGAAGAACTAGGGTCAGAATTAGAAGTGGAAGTGGAAGGAAAGGTTTCAGCCGGGGTATCATGGATAGATTTTTCTGTTTCATCAATCTCTTCCCTAACGTGATTGTCAAGCACTCTTCCAGATCTCAACGTGATTGCATTCACATGATGTGAATAGCCAGGATTGGGTAAAGGTTGAGCTGGAAGTTTCCCTTTCTCTCTTGCACTCATTTCGGCTTTTAGTTGTGCAATTTGTGCTTCCATCGATTTGATATTCTCATTTTGAGAGACAATGATCTTCATCACATTCTCGACGGAAGATTGCAAACTTGCCGTCCCTTGGATGGATTGTTTCATGAAAGTATCCAAGGTTTATGCTAGTGCAGAGGTATTATCTGTACCGGTCAATTGCAAAGAGTTTTCATGTGGTGCAAAAGTGTTGGCCGGATTTTGGAAGTTTTGTGATTGGTAGGGGTGCTGACTCAATTGAAGTGGTGGTTGCTGTTGTGGTGGAAGGACCCTTTGGAAATTGTTTTGGGCTGGAACCGTGTTTTGAGATTGTGATTGGTTCCAAGCAAAGTTAGGGTGATTCCTCCAACCCTGATTATAAGTGGAAGAAAATTGATCGTTTCTAGGTCTTTGTTGGAAAGCAGCATTGGTATGCTCGTGACCTTGAAACGGAGAATTTAGTGGACATTCTTCCGTGATATGTGATGGATCGGGACAACATCCACATACAGTTTTGGAGAGTGACATTTGATTTAGAGCGGCGGCTAAAAATTTGTTTTCCATAGTCTCGAGTTTCTTGTGTATAGCTGAAATGTCAGCTCTAACTCCTATGGAAATATCATTGCCATCCCTAGACGATTGATTCACACCCTCCCACTGTAACGATTTTTCAGCGAAATCTTCTAGAAATTTCCAGGCTTCCCTATCATCTTTGGTCATGAAGTTGCCTTGACACATTAATTCAAGGGTCTGTTTTGTGTTATGATTAATGCCCTTATAAATGATTCGGCACAGATCCCATCTGGGGATTCCGTGATGTGGACATTGGACTAACAAATCCTTGAAGCGTTCAAGACATTGTGAAAATGTTTCATTTGGAAGCTGGATGAATTGATTTATTTCGCTACGGACTCGAGCTGTTTTATGATGTGGGTAGAATTTCTTAAGGAATGCTTTGACGAATTCTTCCCAATTTGAAATGGAATGTGCGGTAGTGTTATACAGCCACTTCTCGGCTATATCGCACAAGGTGAATGGGAGAAGACGTAGACGCATAGCATCCATAGAAAGCTGTGAGGTACCCATCATTGCGCATACATTTTCAAATTTGGTGATAAAGGCATATGCGTCTTCAGTCTCGAGACCGTGATATTTGGGTAGAAGGTTGATGTATTGGGGTTTTATTTGAAAATTGTTCCCGTTGGCTGGTGGAATGGAAAGACAGGTGGAAAGAGGACCTCGTTTAGGATAGTACCTCTCTTGAAGAGAGATGCGGGGTGGATTCTGTGCACCAACGGACGGCGGCAGAGTAGTGGAAAAGAAGTTTGATGGAGACGGATCCATCGATGTGGGTGTGGTGGTGGGTAAAGAAAAGGTAAATGTAGAAATACTGACTTTTGGGTCGATCGGGGAAACGCGGACTTAACAGGCACTAGAATCCCGTGTCCAGCCTATCTTGCACTAAAAAGGGTTAGTACAAGTGGCAGCGTGACTTAGAATTAGGGGAAATGATGAATGTGTTGGTGTTTGTTTTGAAAATATTATGGATTTTTGAAAATATGATGCGATCACAACAAATGCAACAAGCAACCCTAAAATCTAGTGGTCACCTAGGTCAAACCTCTAGACCGCTCCTAACTGCCAAAAGACAAGTCGCAGGATAAATCCTCCACTGCCTCTTTGTCTCTCATGTGGCTAGGTAAGTGCCAGGTAAGTGGGATGTTCTCCACTACGTAAGTAGTGGGCCTAATTAAGTAACCACTAGCCTTCGACACACTTGCCTTAAACACCACAAAAGAAACGCGGATAAGCAATGAATTACCCACGGCCTTCTTCTGTCCTAAGTGAGCGCGACGGTCCTTAGAGTCATCTCTAGATATTTTTTTAGTTAATGAGGGTAAATGCGGATGAAAGTTTGTGATTTTTGGGGCTTAGGAAGGGTAATGAACTCCCCACCTAATCTGGATTTGGCCGTGCCCCTTAAATTCCGTATTAATATGCAAACAACCAAAAATCAAAACACGCACAATTTATTTTGCTTTTTGCGGCGCTGCGAATTTTGCAAAGAAACCTGCAGCAAATTGTTATTTGGAGCAGACAGAGGAGGAGATAAGAAAGTTAGAGACTCACAGAGCAATTTTGGTGCAGTGATGATGTCAGCACACGGCAGAACCGCGGTGGGAGCTGCCTTAAGCCGCGGAAACGCGGTGGGATTGCTTGATCTCTGCACAAAAAATTTTGGTACTGTTCCTGATTGTCTTCTGAGCTCTCTGGATTATTCAGAAATTTTTTTCCACAGCTCCAATGATTCCAGATTTCCTCGCAACAAATCACAACAACACGTTTAGGGTCTGTGCGAATTTAGATCAAAAAATACGGATGGAATAAACTTTTCAACTCAAATTTCAAAATACGAACAATTAGCGCACTATCCCCGGCAACAGCGCCATTTGATTGAATTTATTTCCGATTGTGTAAGTAAATCAAATGATCCCCGGCAACGGCGTCATTTGATTGATACGATTTCGGATTGTGTACTTGGAAAATTGATAGAAATCACAACCAAAAATTATTTGACCGCAATCAATAACGGTGTAGAATGTAGCGCGTTAGTAAGTGCGGATCGTCCACAGGGAAAGTGTAATCGTTCGTATTTCGAATTACATGAGTCGAAACTTTAAAGAAAAGAAAACAAACAATTCATGATTTGTAAATTGAAATTCAAGAATTAGGAAAATCTAGTCTAAATCAAGAAACGATAAAATCAAGAATTGAGAATTTGGGATGATTTCCAAATCAAATATCAAGAATCGAAGTGAGGCTCGTAGGAATCGATCGGATCTATAGATGTGATGAAATCTAGCGATTACGTATTCTTATCCATCAATGAATTGATACTAGATCGATGATGATCAACGAGAATTAGGGATTTCGTGTGAAACTAGGGTTTCATCATCTATCCCTTGTTCCTTCGTCGATATCATTCACATTCTAGCCTCTAGTAAATTCAAGAATCGATCGTGGATCCCTAATTTCGAGCGATCACAATCAAGAAAGTATCGCAACGAAACTAGGTCGTCGATTCTTCAATTTGCTAGAGTTTACAAACTCGTAGGACTTAAGAATCGTTTTAAGATTTGTTACATCATCATTCTATTGATCATCTCGACTCCTTTACGAGCGGAGTTTTACTCAAACATCACAATAAGAACCACAATCACAAATTGAGATCGAATCATGATGCAAGAATTTAAAGAAAGCAAGATTAAAGAATTTCACCTTTTATTTATATCAACAATTCCGTTACAAATCGCTCAAGAACTACAAGAGGAAGAACTCGATCATCGATTTGGCTTCGCTCGTCTTCTTGAGTCGCGGATCGGCTTGGATCACTTGCTCGATTGAAGATCGGCTCCGCTCCTAAAAGGTTGAAGGCTTCTCGCTTGATTTAGTACTCGGGATCTTGAATTTGGCTTTGGATTTTGGATTTAGGGCTTGAGGCACAAGTTGTGTCACTCAACTTGTGTTAGAAATGGGGGAGATGAGAGATTCAACAACATTTGAAAGTGAAGCCTAAGGTCCCTTTTATAGCCTTAAGAATGATTAGCTTCCGTTGTAAGCTTGGATTAGGTTAGCTTCCCTTGTAAGCTTAGTCTAGGTTAGCTTCTCTCATAAGCTTGGTAGTTAGGAGGAAGGTTCTAGAATTAGTTAGTTAGGTTTAGCTTCCTTCATAAGCTAGGAGGTTAGGGAGAAGCTTCTAGGCTTTAAGGTAGTTAAGGGGGAAGCTTGCTTTGGAAGCTTGGAGTGTTTAGTTTTGATTAAGGAGCTTGCTGATCTGGCAGAAGACTCTGGAGTGTTCTGGAAATTGAAGTGGCTTTCTGAGGTGTAGGCACAGAGATAAGTATTCTGCAGCTCAGAAGAAATGATGACGTGGCATTTACACCGCGGATCCGCGGCACGTGCCTGCTCCCGCCGTGGATCCGCGGTCACGTGAGAGGTACACTGCTTCATATTTCCTGTACTGCTTTATGATAAGTTCTTGGTATTTTCTTGATATGTTGATTCTCACAGTTCCTTCTATATTACTACCAGATCTCTAGCCTTTGAGTTGGCGTATTTTATCAGCACCGTTTCATAATTTTGGCTCGGTTTCTGGAATTTCCTGCACAGACTTCGAAATAAGTGTTGCGCTACACAAGAATGATGCAATGCCATGATAAACAGTCAATTTCCCTTAAAATGCCGGTTTTAG